>JAPPVO010000024.1:97920895-99120895 GCA_030407325.1 Camellia japonica
TGGTCATCACATCGGAATCAAGTTGAGTTTCGCTTAGTTACTTGCTCAGTATATTTATGCATACATGTTAGATTGTATTTGAAAAAGGGTTTTGGAAGGGTCTATTTTAAACAAAAGGTTTTTGGAGAAAGTTTCAAATCTATGTCTTGTTGGTTTTGGTCAAGCAATTGAGTCCCCCAATGTGCAGCAATGGATCGCTTGCATGGATCAATTGTGATTCAGATCCTTTTGACTGGTTTTATCAGTGGCCTGCAATCGTTAGGCACTTGAATGGACATTTTGTAACATATAATGTCGGCCACTGGAAAGGTCAACTCAAGTGAAACTAAGAAAATTCCTTATTTGGATATGATTTTCTAAATTTTTATATAAACTCTTCATAATCCATTTTAAGTACAACCATTTTCTTTTACTAAAAATATTTTGAGATTGATTCATATTTTGTGTGACAATTTTCTAAGTGATTTTTGTTAAAAAAAAAAGTCCTCATATCATTGCATTGCATTGTTCTGTCACTTGTGGTCGGTGTGGTAACCAGAGCCGTTCAAGAACGGAGGTTGATGATCGATGGAGCTTCATGGTGTCCTATAGATCAAGAAGGCTGGTGGGGTTAGGCTGCATTCATAGAAGTTTCGTCAAGACATGGGAGATAGGTAAAGCTGGGTGAGTGGTTGTAAGTCCATCTATGTCTTGTACTCTTGATTCATTATAGAGATTTTTATTGAGCATTGGGATGGTGATTTTTTTTCTCCTGTTTTTTTTCTATAGAGATTTTTTTTAATTGGGTTTTTCATGTTAACTATTGTGTCTTCGTTATTATTAATTGTAGTTGATTAATCTTTATCATTGAAAGTTAAAATTGATCGTTAGGTTTTAATTTAAATAATGTGCTTACATGGTAATTTCAGGTAAACTACTGTTTGTGCTTACATGGTCCACAAAAATAAGAAATGTGAGTAAATTATAAAACACCATTAGTTAGATATATAATTAAGTTGTATTATGGATTTATATGATAATTTCTGCTAGTCTTGGCTCCTTGGCTCCCAAAAGCCACTAGGATGTCAAATGTTAGTTCAAACCAATACAAGAGAGCCATCAGCTCTGGGCTAGTTTGGATATATTTGCACAATACAACCAAGACTCGGGATTTTACCCAACTTGCAAAGAACATTGAATTCATATACCAAAAAAAAAAAATTCCAACCATGAAGAAAGTACAATTCAAAAAGGAGGAAAGATCACAAGTAGGAGTGTAAAACTGGTCCATGGCCCACCTATAGCCTGCCCGAAGCCTGGAATGGCTTGCCTATGCCTGAGCTTAGGCCATGACTCTGAGCTTGGGCCTTGTGTTTTGGGGCCTAACCCACCGCCCGTTCCAAGGCTCGTTCGAGACTCAGTCCGCTCAAGGCCCAATGTCATTTTCAAACTATTTTGATAAAAAAAATTAGCCCAAACCCAAACCTATGCCCAATTGTGGGCCGGGTTGGGCCGAATTTGCATCCCTAATCATAAAAAATGTAGCACAATACAAAAGTTATATTGAAGACAAACTTCAAGGAGGGATGTTTGCTTCTGTGGCCCATTTACAGTAAAAATTAAGGAAGATACTATCATGGATATCCAAGGTTGCTTAGAGCATCTCCAATGTTGTTAAGCATTTTACTTATTTAAAAGTTACTATTATATATATATATATATATATTATTTTGCCAATTCATTTTTCTTATGTTTCACTTCAAACTTATTTTTTATTTTAACTATTCATTCAAATATTACTCACTTTATGAAATGCTACTTTAACAACAAATATGGAAGAAAATGATAACAAGGGTCAAACAGATTCTGCCTAGTCTTTGAAGACTAGCTACATTTAGTTAGTGAATGTGAGTTAAAATCAAAATGCCTAATGATCATATACCTAGTCAATTGGATTTGAAAAAATTAAGTTATATTAGGTATTTTAACTAATAGGCATTATATGCCTAGTAAATTGGAAATGCTGTAGATGGAACTAGAGCTTTGAATTCATTCATTTTCTAGTTTGTTTTTTTATGCTTTCCATGAATTAGGAATCCTTTATGCGATGTCCTAATAAATTGAGGCTCTAGTTATTGGTTTTTTGGTTTTTGACACCGAATGATTTTTTCGAAAGAACATAGTACTTAATTGAAATGAAGGATTAAATTGATAACGCTTTAATTAGTTGATAATATTAGTATTAGTTTATACTTTTTTGAAATATTCCTGAGAAAAGTTTCATTAACGCCTAATTCATGTTGAGTATACCTTCTTGTGAGAATTTTGAATTCATAGGTTGTAAGGAGGAATTTATGTCACCACAAAGAGAGACTAAAGCAAGTGTTGAAAAGACATAAATATTTTTTTTATAAAAGTAATCATTTATTCAAAAGAGTATTTTATCCCTTGTCTACATAAGGGGAACAGGATTGACTACTAATGACAAGACATGATAGTTAATCTCTTTGCCTGGAGCACCATACCCATCTCCATGCTGATATAAGCACTGAAGCATCCTAGCAAGGTTCATTGCATTCCCAATAAAAGTCTTAGTGAAGAGAGAATTTGCAGCTCCATCTTCATTCATCTTTTTCCATGTCTCACCAATCAAGTATTTCATGTGTTCACGGGCATCGTTTTCAGAGGCACCAGTTTCATGCATATAGCATTGGATTGATTTAGGGACATCGCCTCTTTGTAACTCGTCCTGAATCAAACAGAATGAGTAGCATATGGTCAAACACGGTTTAATTCTTAAACCAAGAAATTGACTTCAATATTGTTTGAATATTGAAAATAATTGAATAGGAAAGGAAAATTGTTGAACAATAAATATGATCTAAAAAAGAAAAAGAAAAAGAAATTGTCTTCTTCCCTCCCTCCCCATTTTTTCCCAGGATCCAAACATACAGCCCTAACGAACCTCTTTATGAAGATACAATGGGTGTGTAACTCACCGATGATGTTCCTAAGTCATCTGAAAGTCGTATAATAATTGATGACCAGCGAATTATATTTGGATAACTTTCTAATAAGCATTCCGAGGCCTCCTTTGTTACTGATTTAGAATCAAAACAATAAGCATGTACTAGCATAACAGGACCCGATACCGAAATCCATGCATTTTTCATATATTCTTCAAAGGTTGGTGTATATCCGTTGTAGTACCACTTTGCCTCCAATAAATAAGATTTACAAAGATCTGCCCACTAAAGCATTTAGAATGGTCAATTAATCGAAAAAACTACAAAAAAATTAAGGACATTTAAATTTACTTTGAATATGATCTAAAAAAGAAAAAGAAAAAGAAAAAGAAATGAGTCCAAAAAAAAAGAGACAAAAGGGTGAGTGTGTGAGCCAATAAACACAATGGTGGGTGTTGGGAAGTCCACCCACCCTCCCTTGTGTCTATTTTTTTTTTTTTTTTTTGTAATTATTTATTTATTTTTTATTGGATAAAATACAAATACACTTTGAGATTTACTTAAAATATGATTGCTCTCTGTGATTTAGAAAATTGCAAATATCTCACTGTTATAATTTTTTATTTAACAGAATTAATCGAAAAAGTGAAATTTCTAACTGTTCACCCATATAATAATAAAATTATCTGAATTATTAATTGAAATAAAATTTTAATATTATTAAAAACTGTTAATTAACTTGATGATTTATTAATAAAATGACATATTTATTATGAAATTAGAAACCTTAGCAGGTATAATGTAATTTCTAAACCACAAGGAGTAATTTATAATTTAAGTAAACCTCAAGGGTGTGTTTATAATTTATCCTTTTTTATTTGTGGTGAAGTTGGAAAAAAAAAAAAAAAGTTCATAAAGAAAATGATACCACTTTCTTTAGGTGTAAAATGATGTGCAATCCTTGTTCCTTGAGTGCATCATAAGCCATTTCATTAATAGAGTTGAATAAAGCGAGGAAGCATATCTTCATATAGTCTGGAAGTTGTTCCATTGCACTGATATCCCACCTAAAAGTTAAAAAGAAAAAAGAAGTATTTTCATGTTAAAGATATATAGCTAAGAAGCATGCAAATTAATGCAGATGATATTGACTGACACAACCATTCTCCCATCAACCAACCTCTCAACGGCATTGGTAAATAGTTCAAGTTCCTCCAATGAACCATACACATCATAGATATCATCTATTATTGTTATCAGTGAGTAGACCTTCGTGGACATTCTCCTAAAGTATCCAAATTGAGGCTCAAAATTCACTCCCAGAGTGCCTAAAAAATTCACCATCAACCTATCTCTAGCAAAGCTCAACTTTTTTCCCAAACATGTACTCCTCCACCACCTATATTCATAACAAGGAAAAGAATAAGGTATATGAAATACTACATACATATATATGGTGACTTGTATGGCTGCACCCTTACTACATAATGAAAATTGGGAACATTTCTGACCTTGAAATTTGTTTTACTTCTTGCTGGTGAATTGCTTGCACCATGTTGAAATCTAATTTCGCGAGCTCAAGCAATATAGAATTCATATCTTGTCTTCTCTCATACACATCAATGAACCATCTTGCCTCTAGCCTTAGCACCCTCCAATGTAGGGGAAGCTCCAAGGAATGTCTAACTAGCATGGCGAGATTTTGATCAATATCCTTCTTCTTGAGGTTTTCTTTGAGATTCCTAGTTGTGAAATCCCTGGCCTCATCTAAAAAACTTTCACCATCAATTGAAAGATATGAGGCTTCATACAAATATAGTAGTCCCTTTGTATCCTCACAAAGACAAGACTTCAAAGTCCCTGTCTCGTTCGTAAATTTTTTAAAAACATCTGCAATTCGAGCTAACTATTAATTAGTATATATTAGGGACTATGAACTCAAATACAAAATATATATATATATATATATATATCGAGAAAATAGTGCGTGATTCATATTCAATTCACAATTAGAATAAATTTGGATCACACTATTTTTCTTGATATATATATATATATTTTGTATTTGAGTTCTCGATCTCTGCTGGACACATAAAGATATACAGTTCATAGCATTAACGTCCAATCGTTTTAAGTTTTTTTGCTTCTCATTTATTTATTTATATTTATTACTATTATTATTTTCTTTTTTTTTTATTTTCTTTTTTGGGCGGTGGTGTGTGTTCCTCTTTAAATTTTGAGTTAATTACGCTTAGCATCCCTACATTTTCACTATCCTCTCATTTTGGCTTTCACTTTTAATTGTGACAATTAACCTCATATATTGTAAGTCAAGTTGCAATGTCATCCCTTTGCCTATCTACCATTAATAAGGCTAATGGAATTTGTCATGTGCATTAAACATGACATTTTTTTTTTTTTTTTTTTTTGGTCTCATTAAACTCTTATACTTTCATCAAATTCTCATTTTGCTCCTCATACTTTCTCTAAAATCTCACTTTGATCCCTGCACTTTTAATTTTCATCAACCTTAATAACGGTAGATAGGCGAAAGGATTGATACTGCAACTTGACTTAAAGTGTAAGGAATTTACTGTCATAATTGAAAGTGAATGGATTAAAATGAGATTAGGGTGAAAGTGAAGAGTTGCTAAGTGTAATTAACCCTTAAATTTTTGACATATATGGAGTGAGGAAATCATTGAAGTACCTTGAGGGACATTGTACCCATGTTGCCTCAAAAGCCTAAATTTGAGAGTTGTAGCATGCAAATCCTCATTGTTGCACTTGTCATTCATGTTGTATATTCTCTCAAGTACTCTGTCTATCTCATCCTTGAAGTGATAGAACACTCCAAGCCTTTGCAAGTCATCAACCATCTCAAGTGCATCCAATGGATCCTCATCCGCTACTTTCACAAGGATTATCTTCACATCTTCCTTCAACTTTGCAGCCCTTTTTTCATATGCATCTCCCTACAAAAATAATTTTTTGTTAGCAATTACCATTGATTTGCATCCACTAATCAAGCAGAGTATATATAACAATAGTAAATATATATACCACATATTTACTGTTAAGTGACTGCACATAGTCATAGTCCCAAATGGGAGGTTGGTAGTTGGCTGATCGTCTGATGATCTTTTGATTGCAAGGTCCATCAGTAACAAGAAGGCTAAGAGCCATTGCACTGAATTTCGAACAAACTTAATCTTGCTTTGATTGTCTGGCTAACTCTGATGACAACCCACACTTAAATAACATGCATGCCCATATCAATTTTGAAGAAAAAATAATAATAAAAGGAGAAATTACAGTAGTATTTGGTAGAGTTTTAGAATTATAATTTGTTAATAAAGTTGTATTTTGAGTTTGTGAATTTTGGAATTATGATTTGAAAAGAGAAAATTTGTTTAGTTCTGAGTTTCGAAAAGAGTTTTGAATTTTTTTTGTGACATGAAATGAGAAAAGTTGTTCGGTTATGAGTTTTGAAAAGAATTTTCAAAACTTAATTGAAAAACTTATAACTCATAACCAAACACACAACTCAAAACTCTATTGAAAATTCTATTCAAAACTCATAATCAAAATTTTTTTAAAATTCAATTCAAAAAAATGTCATTTTGGTCTTAAAAAAAATTTCTATATTTAAAAAATATCAAAAACAAATATAATTTTTTTTTCTTCCAAATAACAGGTGGCGATTGGCAAAAAATATATATATATTGTTCCAGTCAACCGGCTGGATATCCGAGAGAATGTTCGAGCAGACGATCGGATAGACCAAAAATTCAAAAATGGTCTGTTTTACCAAACATGTTTTCAAAATATATTTTGAAATTTGTTTGAAATCATGATTTGAAAATTCAAGCTAAACATGGTATTATAATATAAGGGTAAAATTAATTTTTAAAATTCTACCAAACACAGCCTACAATTTGTACTTCGGTAATTTACGCTCAATCTCACCCCCTAGATGGCCCTGTTTGGTAGGGCTTATTTCTAGCTTATTTAAGCTTTTAGTTTAATTTAAACTATTTTGATGTGTTTGGTTCAGCTTAACAATACAACTTATATCTTTTTGTAAGTCAAAAATCAACTTATTCTTTGAGTGGAGGAGGAGAAGCTTAATTTGTAAGTCAAAAAATTAGTTTATGTTCACAGTTATAAGCTATAAGCTGTTAGGCTATAAGTTATAATCACTTTCCCACAGCTCTACCAAACGGGACTGATATTTCGATTGTCCTAGACAACTACTAAATTTCGAATCAGTTGGGCCCAATTATATAACACCGTTTTGAAAATTGATGGAGGGATTCAAGTGGACAGTCAAATTATAGGGATATTAAGTTCTCGTTTGGCATGTGTCTGTTTTAGTTTAAAAGTTAAAAAATTATTTAAAAAATCAAAAAGTTTATAACATATATCAAAAAGTCAAAGATTTTCTTCTTTTTTTTTTTACTTTTTGCACATCTTTTCGTAAAAATAAAAAAAAAATTCCAAACATACAAATTTTTTTTACCTCATATTTTAGTAAAAAAGTCAAAAAAATATTAAAATAGTCTGTTTCTAAACAAGGCCTAAGACAATAGCAGAGAGATTAAAGTGAGATTTTAATAAAAAATATAAAAGTGATAATTAGAATTAATTCTATCATGTTGTTGCTCTCCGTTTGTTGTCGAAATGACATTATACAAACAGCTGTGATTAGTACCCCCTCATATTCCCACCCCCACCACCGCCACACACACGTGGGGGTTGGTGAGTGGGAGAGAAGAAAAAAAAAGAAAAAAAAAAACAATTTTGACCAATTAAAAGGCAAAGGGGGTCGTGGGGGTATCTTTGAAAGGGGGTCTCAGTCTTTTTTGTTATACAAATAAGCTCAATTACAACTCGACTTGAAATCAGAGAAGCTAAACAAGACAATTAAAAAGTTTTGTAAATAAAGTAGAATACATTCCGTTTGGTTTTCATTTCTTGAATTTTCTTTTCAGAAAATTTTATTTTTCGTTTTCTGTATTTTTTGTTTTTACTGAATTTTTTTAATATTTAAGCAATTTCTTTAATTTTTAAACGCACCTAACATAAATATACTTAAAAGGTATAATATTTATGAAAAAAATCTTTAAAAAATTTACTTACTAAATACATAAAAAATCAGTGCATTTTTTTATATATTTTTCTGTATTTATTAATTATTTAAAATATTTTTTTCACAAATATTTAATATTTAGATATATTTCAGTAAGTTATATCTAAAAAAATTTAAAAAAAATTACTTAAAATTTTAACAATATTGACTAAAAATAAAAAAATAAAAAAAACTCAATTTAAAAAAAATTAAAATTAAAAAATTAAAACCAATGTAAAATGTAAGGGCAATTATACCCCAGTGATATTTGGGATTCTTATTTATGGGTCAGTGTCGGAAGTGTTTTAGAATTTCAATAGACCTGCAAAAGCTGAAACTTTAATTACAAAAGAGAGGGAACTTTCTATCGTCTCCCACGTGCTGACTCTAACTTTCCCTCAAAACTCACGTTTTCTGTTTCTTTCTCCGCTGTCATTCTCTCTTCTCTCTTCTCTCTCTTTCTTCTCTCTTCTCTCTCTTTCTTCTCTTCTCTCTCCTCTTTCTTGTCTCACGCTCTCTCCTCTTACCCCTTTCATTTGAGTTATAATTTTTAAATAATCTACAAAATTTTATATCAAATTTTTTAAGAGTACAAGATTCATACATTTATATATTATTTGGGATATATAACATTTTCTTTTTTATTTTAATAAATGTATATAATTTTTGGGTAAAGTACCAATAAATTTCAAAATGTGATATTATAAACGGTTTAGTCTTTCATTTTTCTTATGAATCCAAAGGTTCTATTAAAATGAAAATTACACAAAAAGATAGTCACTTACATGTTTGAGTTTAATTTTTTAGGGATAAAAGTGAATTTATTTAAATGCAAAATTACACATTTGGACAATCCACAATATAGAGGTTTTGGATTTTTTCTTCTTTTGGAACAAATCCCGCATTATGAACAAAAATGTAACACTGTAATGTAACACTCCAATAACATAACACACTAAAAAAACTCATTCGTGCACTTTTTTTAAACGTAACAACGTAACACTAAAAAAAAAAACTTATTAGTATATTTTTTTCAAATGTAACACACAAAAAAAAAAAACTCTTAGTGAACTGTTTCCGAACGTAATACTCTAATCAATTTAATCTTAGACGTAATACTCCAACATAACACACACAAAAATACTAAGAAATTTCTTAATGTACTTTTTCCAAACGAAACATTCACAATTTGAAATCATACATTTGTTTAAAAGTTACTAAGAAATTTTTGTACTCCTTTTGAAATGGTTTGAAGAATCCCACATACTTTTGGAATGATTTGAAGAATCTCACATATATTCATAATATAATCATAACTTGTTCAAAGATCGAGCAATATATTCTCATTTTATAAATAAAATTATTTAAATAATTGTTTAGAACTAGTTCTATTATCACATAAGAACACACTTGTTGCATCAACTCCAATGGTGCTAGGCAAAATGCTTTGTAAAGGTACAGAAAAATACTCTTTTTATTTTACCTAACTAGTTTAATTAGTATGTACTCTACCTATTTATTTTAACTAACCAATGAAACTAACTTAATTACTTTTTAAAAGAAAAATACTATAAACACAAGTAGAAAAATATAATTTTATTTATGACATGTTGTATATGCACCTATTGTTGACGTGGTTATTGGTGTTACATTTATAAATATTTATTTATTTTAAATATATTATTAAATTATTTTTTAAAAATATTTTTACTCGATTATATTTTTAAACAATCATATTCTTTTAACAGTAATATTTTCAAACGATCAAATTGGCTGGAGCAAAGAACAAACAACAAATATGAAGCAAGCAAAAATGCAGAAAGATGGAGGTAGCAAGTAGATACGGGCAAATAGCAAGAAGACCTTTTGCTAGCTACTTGTGGAGAGCCAAAATGAAAATGAACAAAATGTCTCTTGTGATGCAAAGTTTTTTGGAGGAAGACAAAAACAAAGCAAAAATGCCTCATATAACCCTTTTGTCTCCTCCCTTGGAGCTACTCCAAGGCTGTTAGGCAAAAATGCCTTGTAAAAGTATACGAAAAATACTTTTTTTATTTTGCTTAACTAGTTTAGTTGGTATGTATTCTAACTATACTCTTTATTTTAGCTAATCAGTAAAACTAACTTAATTAATTTTGAAAAGAAAAATACTATAAACATAAATAAAAAAATATGATCTTTTTTATGACATATTGCGTATACACCTACTGTTAACGTAGTTGTTGACAAACATTTACAAATATTATTTTTTTTTAAATATATTATTAAATTAATTTTTAAAAAAATATTTTTACATGATTATATTTTTTTAACGATAATATTTTCAAACAATCAAATGAACTGGAGCAAAGAAGAAACAACAAATATGGAGCAAGTATATATAGAAGCAACAAAGATGGAGGTAGCAAGTAGATATGGGCAAAATGGTGGGAAGACCCTTTGCTTGGCAATAAATGCTAGCCATTTGTAAAGAGCCAAAATGAAAATGGAGAAAATGCCTCTTGTGATGCAAAGCTCTTTGGAGGAAAATCAAAACAACTTCACTAGCAAAAATGCCTCATATAGTCCTTTTACCTCCTCCCTTGGAGTTGCTCTTAGTAAATGGTTAACAACTTATGAATATATATAGGATACTAATAAAATACTTGAGTGTATGCTACAAATAACGAATTATATATATGTATATATTTAAACGGTTTTGTTCGGTTCCAAACTTGAACCATAAATATAAAACCACAGAACAAACCGTGAAGTATAGTTCATCTATTTTAAGAAGTAGGACCGAACAATGTATAAAAAAAACTAAATCAAATAGTGTGGTTTGGTTTGGATCATATCGATTTGAGATTTTTTTGATTTTTATACTCAACCCTAATAATTTTCATAAGATTCTATACCTTTTATGAGGTGAAAATAAATTTTTTAATTTAAAATATTTTTTTTTATGTTGATTTTTTCCAAATAAATTATAAATTAGTTTGACAAAAAAAAAAAAAAGCATTAAAAAATAATACAACATGTGTGAGAGTGCAAATCCAATTTGTGCAAGGATGTAAGTCCAATTTATGTCCGAATGCAATATATGCGTGGTACAAATCTAACCCATGCATAGGTGCAAGTCCAATATTTACTTTTTTATCTATCGAATGTTCCTTCTTTCTATCTCTCATATTAAAATAAAAGTAATATATCCAATTTTTTTTAACAATTTAATATCAAAACATAATTTAAAAATTGTATAAATTATATTTATTATATATTTAAAAATTGTATGGTTGTCACATTTGTTACTTGTGCTAGATATATATTGGAGTTACACCTGACACGGATTGAACTTGCACTAATACATATACTAGACTTGCATTACGCACATATTAGACATGCAACTATGCATAAGTTAGAGTTGCACCATACACATATTGGACTTGTACCATGCATATATTGTATTATTTTTTAATTTTTTGTCAAGTTAATTTATAATTTATTTTGCAAAATATAAACATCAAAAAAATATTTTAAATTTAATTTCTTGTTTTGGCAAGCATTTTAGATATTTTTATAATTATGAAGCTATTAAAATCAAAAATAAAAAATTAAAACCTATGCACGAGTTTATAAAACTTATTAACCATGGATTTTGCTATAAAAAAAAAAAAAAAAATTATAAGTAGCACAAATTTTTGATAATTTTTGCTCTAACGGGTTCATGATATTACTAACAGATTTTAAAGTTATCATAAACTCGTTACTTAGATAGAAAATCAAAACAAGTTAATTTTGGGGGATTTTATTTGCACCCAAAAAAATTATTTCAAATTTTCAGTATTTTCTATTAAATTATTTAAGGTTATAATTTATTCTTGATACACCTTATATTTTCCACAAATTACTCTTTAAGTTTAAATCATAATTTGTGGTAGATCCAAATAATAAACAAATCCATTCAAAAAAAGAAATTTTATTGACACAACACTAACTCTAAATTACAGTACTTTGAAAAACTCTTAAGCATCGATTACATATTTTGATAGTTTGCAAGTGTGTATATATATATATATGTAAGTACATGTGTGTGTTTATCTATGCATGGGTCTATACGTATTTGTAGGTATAGCATTTATCTATACGAATTACAAGTAAAGAGTGTTTGGTTGAGTCATTATCACCGTAGGCTGATCTTGTCTTTTTGTCAATTGAATGCTTATTTGTTGATTCTATTGTTTGATTTTATTTAAACTTTTTTCATTTACAAGTAACAATATAATAAGAAACAATAATATTAATGATAATAATGAGTTTTGATGAGGTGGATTGGAGTTTTGGAGTGAGGAAAAAGATTAAAAAAAATTTTAAATTTGAAAAATAAGATGAAAAGACTTAAATATGAAAGAAACGTATAAGTGATTAGGTGTACCATGAGATTTAATGTGTATTGTCTTTATTTTAAGATTTAATGTATATTATCCTTATTAGTAAATTTACATTAAGGTATAATAAAAACTAAAATTTTAATTAGATGTACAAAGTTAGGGAAACTTACTGATAAGTCACATACACAAAGTTGAAAATCCACCTAATCCCAAAACAAAACACTTGCATCAATCAGGCATATATATTTTTAATTGTTACCAAAAAATCCTATTTAAATTTTTTTTTTCTTTCTTAAAGACACTACTTCATCCCACCATCACCAGACTTTTGTTAGATGGTCATTGGAAACTCGCCGGATGTTCAATATCACCGGGAAGTCGCCAAAACGTCACCAGAAATTTGCCAAATTTGCCAGAAATTTACTAGACTTTTCTCAGTTTATCACCGGAATATCGCCAGAATGTTTTGAACGTCACCGGAAGTCATCAGAATGTCTAGAATGTTCGCTGGATGTCAAGAATGTTGCCAGAGACTCACCAGGATGTCTAGAATATTACCCCCCCCAAAAAAAGAAGAAGAATAAACTGAGAAATTAAAGTGAAAAAAAAATAGCAAAATATGTTAAATATTGATAAATTGAAAGAAGAACAAAAAACCTAAGAACAACAAATAACAACAATTGAAAAAAATATATATATGTTATTTGCGATTTTTGTAGGGTTTAAGCAAATAATTTTCAATTGATCAAATTGAAAAGCAAGTTTTGAAACTGTAAAATATTACAGTTTCAAAGTATGATTCTATTAAGTATTTATCCTTATTAATCAAATTTTAAAATATGTTATGAAATTACAAAATTTTACAGTTCTAAAGAAAGTTATGAAACTGTAAAATTTTATAATTCTAAAGAATGATTCATTTCAACACCAAAAAAATTGAAACTGTAAAATTTTACAGTTTTCACCACCTGTGATTAAAACTCGAAAATAATTTGTTCAAAACTTGAAAATTTTCTCTATTATAATGGGAAAATAGAAGTGTGTACTACAGAAAAATATTAAAACTGAGCGATCGAAAGAAAGAGACAGATATAAAGAGACGCTTGTACTTCGACAACTATTTTTTGGTTTAAATCTAGCCAGATTTAACGTAGATCTACTCAGACATGATGTAGATCTACACATTTTCTTCATCGGAAATTCATCTCTTTCATCGTTAGTAAGCACGAAGTAAGAAGTTAGTAATAATAAAAAAAAAACCTCCGAACCCCTCTCTCTCTAAAAACCTCCACCCCCGGGCCTCACTTTTGGCCAGCTGACTGCCGCCTTTGGCTATGGCGGTCGGCTGGCCCAGCTCTCTCTTGTGTTTGTGTGCTGGCTTTTGCTTTTAATAAACTTGATTCCCACAATGTCTTCCCACTTAGTTGTGTTTTGGGTGTTGCTGATCTTAAACTTTTTGGTGTTTGTTGCCCCTTTTTGGTTGATGCATTGGGGTTGTATGTTTTGTTTCAACAGGGGGTGCTTGGAATAAGGGTCAAAATAGAGTAGAAGAAGGTCGATTTTGGACTGGAATAGAGGATGTTCAGATTTGGTTTAGATCTTCATTCGGGCACTCCTTTGCGAGTGGAAGTTTGAGGGATGAGCTTTGGTTCGGATCTATGGAGTTGCTTCGGTGCTTTGTTTGGGGGGAAACATGGGTGTTGAAGTCGATCTAGATCTATCTAAGATTTCATTCGAGCGCTCCTATTCGAGTGGGAGTTTGAGAGGTGAACTTCATCCAGATGTATGGAGGTATCTCGGCGGTTGTTCGATGTTTTGGGTTGTCAACATCGGAGCTTCCATAGTGGGTGTGTTCGGAGTTTGGATCGGAAAAGATGTGTCCGACCATGGAAGTGGAGATGGCAGTGGGTCTTGTTCGGCTGTGGTCGTAAGTTTTGATCGTCCTTGGGTGTGCTCGGTTGCAATGAGTGCTCAGAGTTTTGAATCAGAAAAGAAGTGTTCCGACCATGGAAGTGGAGCTGGATGTGGAGTTTTTTCCAGCCATGGAGCTGTTGGCTATGGAGTTTTCCGGACATGGAACGGTCTCGGTCGGATCAGCGGAGCGTGTGGAATGCTTTTGATACTATGGTTGAGTGTTGTCAAGCGTGGGTCTCGGCTTTGGTGGGCTGTTGAAAAGATTTTAGTTTGGGTGGTATGGGCATTGGGAGTGCAGCAGCATGGGTGAATAAAATATTCGGGTTGAATAATAGTGTGTGGTTTGTTGATAAGAGGTGTGTAGCTGCTTGGGTGTTGAAAAAGAAAATTTTAGTTTGTTGAAAAGAGGAATGGAGGAGCAACTTGGGTGTTTTGGTGTTGGCTTTTGGTTTTTGGGGGTGTGGGTTGATTTTGTGGGGATTTATGTATTTTATTTTCTAATTAAGTCCTTAACTTTTTTGTTCAAAAAAAAAAATTCGTGAGGCCAAGGGGTTGGTTGTATGGCTGCGAGTAGCAGTAGTAGGGGTAATTTGTACTTTCCAAATCTCTCTCGATGCATGTCATCTTCCTGTACCTTTAATTTCATGTTGTTAATGAAATTTTTCTTTGCTGATCCAAAAAAAAAAAAAGAAAGTAAGGAGTTAGTACTCAGTGGTTGCCTGTGAAACCTAATCAGTGATGGTCGCCGATCACCGATGACTGTAAATTAGAAAGAGAAAGAAAAGAAAGAAGTCATGGTCGTGATTGTGGTTATGGCCATCGTCGCCGCCGATATTAGAGAAAGAGAGATAAAAAGAAGAAGTAACGTATAGGGAAAAAGGATAAGATAAATGGGTATAGAACTTTTGGGTCTATCTAAAAAGTTTGGGATTAAATAAAATACACATTTTTCAAAAAGGACTTATGGGTAATTTACCCTTATTTTTGTTATTTAAAATATTAAGGACTTATTTTAAGAATTGGGCTTTATTCATATTGGTTATCTCAACTTAAAAGAGTATTTAGATTTACTAAGTCCATTTTGGAACCGATTTCAATGATCCGAACCATTCATTTTTAGGAATTGTTAAGTGAAATATTTATGTAAAAAATCAAGATGATCGAACATCGGTAACTATTGTTCAAATCAAATTTATATTATAAAAAATGAATAGTTATTCTTGAAATTATATTTTTCATCTATTTTTTTTAAACAAATATGATTCAATCACATAACTACTAATGTCCAATTATCTTGATTTTTTACATAAATATTCTACTTAACGAGTTCTAAAAAGTGAATGGTTCGGATCACTGAAATCGGTCAAAAATGGACCTACCAAACTCAAATACTCTCTCAAATTAAAATGACAATTTGAAAGAAGTTAAACCCTAATGGCATTCTCTATGTTATTACTTAAACATTGTTTGTGGCGCTTAAAAACATTTTTTTATGTTATTCATTGAAAACGTTGTGGTAGATAAGTTAAATTATACAAGTTTAATTAATAATTTTGAAATAAAAAATGTAAAAATAAATAAATAAATAAAACATTATTTTTTTCAACCAAACATAAAATTTAAAAAAAATGACCTATAAAGTACAATAAAAATAAAAATAAAAATTGACTCAAAAGAAAGGATATTTTCGTCATATTACAGTTTTTATTTTTATTTTTAAAAAGTTCTTCCTAATCACACATTCATTATTTTTTCTAAATTCTATATTAGTGGAGGTAGTTGGTTTCATTTAATACAACCTTAACTAATATCCTAAGGATGAGTGGTTATTGGGTGCTCCTAGAGTACGGTCATGTGGTGTTTCAAGGTGTTGTAATTAGTAGAGAAAATAAATTCTATAATTTTGTGTCGGTTGATTGGGAAACATGAAGAGACATAATGTATGATGATTAGTAAGAGAATATAGACACGTGATACTCTAAAAGTATAGAATTGTGCGGATATATTTTCTGAGTACCAACACGTGGCAAGGTGATGCCGACGTGTCAGCCGAGGTGCCACATGTCCTGGTCGTAACGCCGAGGTGATCTCGGTAAGGCCGAGGTTATCTCCGAAGATATCGGAATCCGAGATAAGTGGATAAGGGACAACAGTCCTAGAATGAAAAGGGAACTCAACCTGGATGAAGGACAAGAGTCCTAGAATGAGAGAAGACTTCAGTTTGTATTAAGATAAGACTCTTAGAGAGTTTATCCTAATCTTACTGGGAGTCTAAGATTAGCAGTAATCCTGAGTCCATAGAAGTTAGGCTTCTATTGGGACTAGGTTTATGTTGGCTATAAAAGAAAGGCACTCCCATGGGTCTAAAGTATGCTTTTTATGCTCAAGCTAGTGAGTTTAGCACTATTGATTATCTTTGAGAGATATTGAGTACGGACTTGATCATCGGAGTACCCCCGAGTGGCGAACCACCACCGGAGTCTTCTCTTTCTGTTGCAGGTTAGCTAAAAGCCATCTATTCTGCCGGTGCTCTCCAGTTGATTACTAAGCGGGCAGTGTGATCAGAAAATTACTCACACAAGAATAATTTTTTTTCCTAAGAATGCTTATTAACAAAATCTAATAATGCTATCAGGTGCCCCAAGGGTACGTATGTACAATAAACGATTGTTAAAGTACAATAAATGATAATAGATAATATTGTTTTAGAGCCCACTAATAAAGTTTTTGAACTAACATTCAAAGTGGTAAGAGGTACTTATGTGTAGATCCTAATAAGTGGACTTATTGTCTAATAGGTCCTACGAGAAAAATTTGTCATAAACAAAGTCACTAATTGTAAGTTTTAGCGACAATTTATAAAAATCGTGACCAAAAAAAAGTCACTAATTGTCAATTTTTAGCGATATATATAAAAAATTGTCACAAAAAAAATTATTTTTAGCGACAATTTTACCAAGACTTATTTTCAATAGGGCTTGATGGGAATTAAGTCCAATTATTAGGGCCTATTGGTAGTTTAAAGGGTGTTGCTATTAACACTTTATCAATTGTTTTGGATTTTTTTATATTTTTTTAGAGTCCCACTTATAAATTGTAAAATATTTTAAAAACAATTGTCTCCTCTCAAATAATACCAAAATTATCTTTATAAACATTTCACCTATTCAAATGCACCCCCGCTCCCACACCCCAAAAAGCTTCTTTCTCAAAATCCTAACAAAACCCACAATGGTGGAACCTTCCAAAAGAAGTAGTAAACATTTGTGGTGATTAAAATTTTTTTTCTCTGCTTTATTATAAGCTTTATCAATCTATTTGATTTTTTTTTTTCCTATTATCTTTTTTCACACACACACAACACAATTCACTTTTATACTTCTTAGATTGGTTTTCTATCATTTATCCATGGTCTCACTATACTTGTATGCTCTTAGTGTGAGCAAAACTGGGCAAGATTTCATCCACCGGTCGATCCCTGGGTTAGTCGAGGGTTCGACCTCCTTTTTTTGCTTGCTTTTGCTGTTGCTTCAGTTATCTGTTCTCGAACAAATAAGAAATGTTCAGTTACCTATTCCCGAACAAATAAACAATATTCAAGCCTGTATTCTCAAATTTCAGTCATATATTCAGGAGTTCAACCCCAAAAAAATGACAAACAATTTTTATTAGTTTTGCTATTTTTTTCAAAAAACTTCCACTCATTGTCATTAATGGAGAAGTGTATGTAATCAGATAGTTGCCACTGTTACCACCGGATTTTCAAGGTTTTGAGGGTGGATAGGTTTTAAAGGTTAGATTTAGAGAAGATGGATGGGTGGTGATGGAGGTGGGTGCTCTCATAAACCCTAACTCATGATGTAGTGGGTGTATGGCTTAATTGTGAGATAGGATATCTTAAAATTATTGATGTCTTTTTTTAAAAAAAAAGTCAAAAAAATGAGGATCCAAAATAATTAATGGGGTGCTAATAGCAACACTCAATTTAAAACAAGTCAATAATATTGTAAATTACAAAAATAACTTTACTTAACTTTTCATTTAATCTGATTAAAAAAATAAAATAAAACTCCATCTATTGTTACTAAATTTTTTTACACATCAAATCTAACTTTTCATTTAACCTTGAAAAAGAATATGTTTATTAATTTTGAACCGAAAAGAAGAAGTCTTTTTTTTTATAAGAAAAAAAATTATTAGCAATTATATTAAACTTATTTTTCATATCAAAATTAATTTTTATCTTGAATATTTATTTTCTTAATACTTTGTTTAAAAAAAATTAACCATTGAGTTTATTGAAGAAATAAAAAATGAATTTATAAAGTAAAAGAGACAAAAATAAAAAATAAAAAAATTAAAGGATCACTTCATATTTTCAATAGAAATAACTAGTTTTATATTATTATTATTATTACAAAAGATAAAGGTTAAAACAGTCTTTAAAAATGTATAGTAAGCATTCATGATTAATATTAAAATTGTAGAAATAAATAATGAATTGTTTTTTTTCTAAACATCTGTGTGCATTTATTATGAATTTTTTTTCATACATCTAACTATATTTACATCTTGACCAACGTTCTTAGGGCACTTGTCAGTCGATCCATTAAATAAAAATGTCACAACAGAACAATTTTGTATGGTGTAAACAAAGATTATTTTGGTTTGTACCCCGAAAATAAAAAATATGGGCCTTACTATTTTTGAATTGGACAAATTTCTCATTTATTCTAATAAAATCATTGATTCGAGAAAAAATAAGGTAAGGCCTTACATTATCACGAATAATGCTATATGTATTAATTAATGTATTTGTTACCAAAAAACAACTTAAGAGGAGGGGTGAATTAGGTTTCTACAAATTAAAATTAATAATACACCAATAAAATTAACTACTAGTACAACAAATTATTAACAAGTACAATGATGAACTTAGTAGTAAATGATCAAGCAAAATAACAATGAAGTATAACTAACATACATGGTAAATCAAATAATTAGCACATGAATATTAGATAGATATAGCAGTAGTAAGAAAGTAAAAAGATTAGGAGAAGAGGAGACAAACAGATTTATAGTGATTCAGCTTCAACCAAGCCTACATCCACTCCTCAAGTTTCACTTGAGATTTTCCACTATCTTCTAGTTTCACAGAGTGCTAGCAACCTTTTCACAAATGGAGCAATCCTCCACAGATTTTACACAGGCTTTCTAAGTCAAGAATACTTAGTGTACTACACTCTTACAAGGTTGAAAAAAATGTGCTTTTGCTTTTACAGAAAGCTACAATAATTATCTCTCAAAGATAGATATAAAAATGAAGCTTTGGTTTTTCTGTAAACCTCACACAGGAAAGATGAGCTTAATGCTATAAGGCTCAATGTATAATTTCTGAGAGAGGATGTAAACAAAAATTGAAGAACACTCCTAAGAGAATTTTTCAGAGAATAGATGTGAGTGATTATAGATCAAAGAATATTTTCTGATTTTTTTGTTACTTGTTTACATTAGAGGCTTTGGTATATATAATGAAACTTATACCCATTTATAGCCGTTGTATTCATTTGAATTTATTGTCGTTTATAGCCGTTGTATTCATTTGAATTTATAGCCGTTGTACTCCATTATTACTAATTTGAAAATCTTCCACTCCATCATTACTAATTTAAATATCTTCCACTCCATCGTTACAAATTTGAATATCTTCTACTTGAACCTTTTGAACCTTTTGAACTGCTGTTGTGCTGGGCTGTTTGAACCTCTATTTTTGGGCTGTTTGAACTCCTGATTTAATCAAATATTAAATACATTCTAACAACATTTAGGATAAAGGTTTAGGTGAGAAATAATGGGACAAAATAAATTTTGATTCTATTTTTCTCTTTCAAATAAATTAAAACATAAAATCATCAAAATAAATGTTGATTCTATTTTTCTCTTTCAAATAAATTATCAAAATATATTTTGATTCTATTCTTCTCTTTCAAATAAATCATCAAAATAAATTTTAATTCTATTTTTCTCTTCCAAATAAATTAAAACATAATTAAATAAATCATTAAAATAAATAAGTCTAACAGTATTAACCAGTATATTAACAGATGATGTGATATAATTTTAAAGGTTTTGGGTATTTGTAATTTGTATAATAGGTGGGGTCAATAATAATGGCATAATACTAGTTGGTACACTAATGTATATATATTAATTAGTGCATGTAGCACCACCGCATTATCACAGTAGAATAATTGAATACCATATAAATAAGTTTTCTAGTTAGTCTCGTTAAGGAGACTTAAATACCTACAAGTCTATTGACTTTTTGAATACACCAATAACTCCTGCAATATCTATGTTTTCCTCATTAAATTCTCATCCGTCAAGTTCTTTCATATTCTTTTCTATTTTTTATTCTTCTTCTTTTTTCTGCCTATCACCACTGTCACTATTGCTGACCACCATCGTCCATTAGCCACACCATTGTCACTGTGCATTGTCGTCGTTCATTGGCTACCACCACCAATCTACAATCCAACATCTCCGATCCACCACCAATGTTTGTTAGGGAAAATATGTGATTCCCCACGAGTAAATCAATTAATGGGAATAAAAACTAATGTGGAAAAATTAAATCAGAAGCAACACAATAATTTTTACGTGGTTCCCTCAATGTGAGGTACGTCCACGGGATCGAAATCCGATTCCACTATCAACCAAATAAGTTCCAAACGATTACAAACGAGACACTAATGGTCTCACAAAACCACCCTTAGGTGAATTCCAAATAATCACAAATAAACAAGAGGAAAGACATCACCAAATAGATGAACAAAAATCTTCAGAACCAGAATTGTAGAAGATCCAAAATAACGAACCAAATCAACACCGAAAACGAAGCAAAGAACCACCCAAGTTAATTCCACTGTTCACACACCCAAATAATTGATTTCACCAAAGTGGAGTATGTGTAGCAGCCATTCTCTTCACCTCGGGATGAGCAAAAAACAAAACCCTAAAATATTGTGAATCTAGGGTTTTTTTATCAAAACCTTAGTTATTTCCAAATTGAATTGGGTCACCATAAAATTAGATATAATATATAAAAATATATTATAACTAATACCAAATCAAATTAAACTCTTTTTCCAAAACCAATTGGGTCCCACACTCCAATAAGGAGGTATACCCAACAATTCTCCCCCTACCGACTTAGGTGGAGATATCAACCATACCCGCTAAAGTTCGACACTTTAAATGTTTGTCCCTCGACAAAGTCTTTGTCAACATATCTGAAATATTATCATCTGTGTGAACCTTTTCGAGTTGTAACAATTTCGAATCTAACATATCACGAATCCATTGGTATCTCACATCAATGTGTTTCGATCTCGAATGAAAAGTAGAATTTTTACTCAAATGAATAGCACTTTGACTATCACAATAAAGCACATACTTTTCTTGCTTCAAACCCAACTCTTGCAAAAATTTCTTCAACCATAACTCTTCTTTGCAAGCTTCTGTAATAGCAATAAATTCAGCTTCAGTAGTTGAGAGAGCAACACATTTTTGTAATTTAGATTGCCCTGCCACAGCTCCCCCTGCAAAAGTCATCAAATACCCCGAAGTAGATTTCCTAGAATCAACATCACTGGCCATGTCAGAATCCGTGAACCCATCAAGCATCGGCTTACCATCTCCAAAACACAAACATACCTTCGAAGTCCCTCAAAGATACCTCAGAATCCATTTTACCGCTGCCCAATGTTCTTTACCCGGATTAGAGAGAAACCGACTCACCACATCAACGGCGTGAGCAATATCCGGCCTTGTACAAACCATGGCGTACATCAAAGAACCAACTGCTGAAGCATAAGGAACTTTCAGCATCTCTTCCTTGTCTTTCTCACTTGTAGGACATTGATTCGAACTAAGCTTTAAAGTGACCCGCAAGTGGACAACCAACCGGCTTTGCTTTATTCATGTTGAACCTCTCAAGAACTTTCTCAATGTAGCTTTCTTGAGACAACCAAATCACCCCCTCTTTGCGATCACGAACAATTTCATACCAAGTATTTGCTTTGCCGGTCCCAAATCTTTCATAGCAAAAGACTTGCTCAACTCCAATTTCAACCTATTAATCATAGTAGAATCTTGACCCACAATTAACATATCATCAACATAAAAGCAAAAGAATAATAAATTTACCATTCGGGAAATTTTTCACAAACACACAATGGTTCGAAGTGGTTTTAGAAAAACCATTATTCATCATGAAAGAGTCAAATTTTTTGTACCATTGCCGTGGGGCTTGCTTGAGGCCATACAAACTTTTTTTCAATTTGCAAACAAATTTCTCTTTCCCTTTCTTCACAAAACCTTCCGGTTGCTCCATGTAAATTTCTTCTTCAAGATCACCATGAAGAAATGCGGTATTCACATCAAGTTGCTCAACTTCAAGGTTCATACTTGCAGCCATGCCAAGTACAACCCGAATAGAAGACATCTTTACAACCGGTGAGAAAATCTCGTCAAAGTCAATACCTTTCTTTTTCCCAAAGCCTTTCACAACAAGACGTGCCTTGTACCTCAGATTCTTGCCATCATTCTTCAATTTGAAAACCCACTTATTTTTCAGAATTTGCCTCCCTTTAGGCAACTTCACTAAATCATAAGTGTGATTTTCAAGTAAGGAATTCATCTCCTTGTCCATGGCCTTTTTCCAATCATCTTTCTTTGCATGTTCAACTGCTTCTTGGTAGCTCTCAGGCTCCCCTTGATCGGAAATCAACACAAACTCATTGGGAGGATACTTTCTTGAAGGTTGTCGGTCCCTTGTAGATTTTCTCAACTCAAGTTGTGGTGGCGGTTCTTGAGTTGGATGCTCTTCCTCAATTTCTGGCTCAACTTCATTAGGATTAGCATCATCCTCTACATCTTCAATAGGTAGCTGCACATCTCCCCCATTTTCATCATCCACCGAAGATGAAGGAGATGGATCCATGTCAATGAGATCACTAGTTTTTGGTTCCGGTTGATCACCTTTGCCAAAGTCTTCAATTGTTTGGTCTTCAAGAAACACAACATCACAGCTTCGAATGATTTTCTTGTCGACCAAATCCCACAATCTATACCCGAATTCATCACGCCCATAGCCAAGAAAAATACATTGTCTTGACTTGCTATCAAGCTTGGACCTCTCATCTTTTAGAATGTGAACAAAAGCTCGGCAACCAAACACTCTCAAGTGCTCATAAGACACATCTTTACCGGTCCAAACTCTTTCAGGAACATCACCATTCAAAGGATAGGAAGGAGACAAATTGATCACGTCAACCGCTGTCTTCAATGCCTCACCCCAAAAGGATCTTGGCAATTTAGCTTGTGAAAGCAAACACCTTGTTCTTTCCACAATGGTGCGGTTCATCCTCTCGACAACGCCATTTTGTTGAGGAGTCTTCTTAACTGTCTTTGGGTGCCGAATACCTTGGCTGCGACAATACTCATCAAATGGCCCAATGTATTCACCACCATTGTCTGATCGGATGCACTTCAATTTCTGCCCTGTTTCTCTTTCAACCATGGCCTGAAAATGCTTAAATACTTCTAGAACTTGATCTTTAGTTTTTAGTAAAAAAGCCCAAACTTTCCTTGAATAATCATCAATGAAATTAACAAATAAAGTGTACCACTATGTGTTCTAACTTTCAAAGGACCACAAACATCCGAATGAATCAACTCCAAAACATTTTCTTTTCTAGAAGCAATATTTTTATGAAAAGAAACTCTATGTTGTTTACCGCCAAAGAATGAACACAAGTTTTGAGATGTGTACCTTTCAAACCGGGTAGAAGCTCTTTCTTGAACAATAATTGCAACCCATTTTCACTCATGTGGCCAAGCCGCTTGTGCCACAATTCCGTAGAAGTATCATCTTCAAGTGCATTGACAATACCTTTACAAATTTTTCCTTGCATCGAATAAAGTGTATAAGTCTTCTTGCACTTAGCCACCACCAAAGAACCCATTGTGAGCTTCCATATTCCATCACCAAATTTGTTGTTGAAGCCTTCATCATCTAGCTTCCAAGTAGAGATCAAATTGAGGCGAATGTCGGGAACATGCCTCACATCTTTAAGCAACAACTTGCAGCCCAAATTTGTTTCCAAGCAAACATCACCCATGCCAATAATCTTGGACAAACCTTCATTACCCATTCAAACAGAACCATAATCTCCTTTGGTGTAGGTAGTGAAGAAATCAACTCGAGAAGTCACATGAAAAGAAGCACCGGAATCAATTACCCAATTGCTCTCTTGGCCCACAAAATTGATACAATCATCTTCACAAACGACCATGAGATCATCGGTAGTAATTGCCGTTGTGTCTTCTTGCTTCTTATCCACACTTTTGTCACGCATTTTCTCTTTGTTCTTGAGCTTTCGGCATTCCCGCTTCATGTGCCCTTTCTCATGGCAATAATAGCACTCAATGTCTTTCTTTGAAAAAGAACATCTTTTGATTTGTCACGGCTTTGATCACGACCATGAGGAGTCTTACTCCTCCCCCTTGTTTTGCTTCGACCTCTCACAACAAATGCTTCCGAAAGAGAGGAACTCGCTGATTTTCTTCTAGTTTCTTCATTCAACATGCTACTAGTGACTTGGCCCATTGTGACAACTCCATCAGGTGCCGAATTACTAACCATCACAACCAAAGTCTCCCAACTTTTGGGCAAAGAACTAAGTAGCATCAAAGCCTGCAACTCATCATCAAAAACAATTTTCATAGAAGCAAGTTGGTTAATAATACTCTTTATTTCATTCAGATGTTCCGGAATAGGGTTGCCCTCTTTATATTTTAAATTAACCAACTTACGAAACAGAAAAACTTTAGCTGATTTCCTATCATAAAGGCCTTCTAATTTTTTTTCATAAATCATGTGCTGAAGTTTCAGTAGCAACATGATGAAACACACTGTCATCAATCCATTGACGGATAACACCAACGGCTTTTCGATTAAGCCTATTCTATTTATCATCTTTCATACCCTCGGGTTTGCCACTATCACCCTCAATGGGTCCATACAAATCTTTACAAAATAATAGGTCCTCCATTTTAGTTTTCCAAGTTACCCAATTGCTTCCATTGAAGCTAGACATACGACCCACATTTCCCTCCATTGATTTACACAAATAATTAAACCCAAATAAACCGTAAGCTTTGATACCAGTTGTTAGGGAAAATATGTGATTCCCCATCAATCAATGGGAATAAAAACTAATGCAGAAAAATTAAATCAGAAGCAACACAAGAATTTTTACGTGGTTCCCTCAATGTGAGGTACGTCCACGAGATCGAAATCCGATTCCACTATCAACCAAATAAGTTCCAAACGATTACAAACGAGACACTAATGGTCTCACAAAACTACCCATAGGTGAATTCCAAATAATCACAAATAAACAAGAGGAAAGACCTCACCAAATAGATGAACAAAAATTTTCAGAACCAGAGTTGTAGAAGATCCAAAATAACGAACCAAATCAACACCGAAAACGAAGCAAAGAACCACCCAAGTTAATTCCACTGTTCACACACCCAAATAATTGATTTCACCAAAGTGGAGTATGTGTAGCAGCCGTTCTCTTCACCTCGGGATGAGCAAAAAACAAAACCCTAAAATATTGTGAATCTAGGGTTTTTTATCAAAACCTTAGTTGTTTCCAAATTGAATTGGTTCACCATAAAATTAGATATAATATATAAAAATATATTATAACTAATACCAAACCAAATTAAACTTTTTTTCCAAAACCAATTGGGTCCCACACTCCAATAAGGAGGTATACCCAACATTGTTCACTAACCACTTCCACCATCACCGATCTACAATCTACGTCCCCAATCTCTACTTTACCATCGTTGATCCACCAATCTAGTTCTAGTCTACACCAATGTAGTTGTTTTAACGGTGAAATCGACTTCAAATGACTTCAAACAACAGTATTTTTTCAGATCTCACCCATCATCTCTCCTCTATGTCTCTCTCTTTGTCCTTTTGTTTCTCAAAATAGATCTGCTGCAAATTTATTTAACTGTGATAAATTTATCAATCCATCTTATTTTGTATATATGTATAGGAGGGGGGGTGTCTTGCCAGTAAGTGAGTGTAAGTATGAATGAGTGGATAAGTTAGATTTGGTGTCTATAATTTTTTTTACAAATCATTGAATGATAAATTTATTAATGAATGTATCTTTGATTTTTTATTAATCTTGTTTGATCCGTGACAGAAAAAATGATGTGGACGTTTTTTTTTTTTTAAGATTTATTTTTCCTCATTATCTCTCTCTCTCTCTCTCTCTCTCTCTCTGTTGTTGCTACCAGATCTAAGTAGGTGCTGACAATAGTGATGTGGTAGAGATGAACATTATTTTTGTAAAAAAATTGTTGGAAAAATGCTACTAGAAGTGTTGGAATTATGGTTTTATAGGCTTATTTTGGGCCAACTTTGAGCCCAAACTTGAGTGGGTCCCAAACGTCTTTTAGGGTGGGTCCAAAGAGGTGACATGTTCCTTGCCGCGTGGCAAGTCACACAATGAAGACGGTGCGTCAAAACTATTTATGAGTGAATGGGAAGTTGGCGTCGTTTTTGGGTTCTTGAAATGGACAATTAAAGAATAAAATATTGGTTTCCTTGTAAGACTTGTCCCACCACATTGAAAACTTAAGAAAACTTATGTGTGACTTCTAAAATAAGAGATTGTTTAAGGTCCAAGGGGATAAAAACCTCTTGGTTCTTGTTTTGCGTCAATGAAGAGGACTTAAAATCTCCTACGAGTTTGAAAAATTAGGAAGAATGATGGGCAGAAGGAAATAAACACAAAAACACCAACTTTATATATTCAAGTGGATTGAACGTACAAAAAGTGCAAGAACAGTTTGGAAAATATAAAATTGAGTTACAAATGGAATGTAAGCACAACTTAGACCTCAAAACAATGCCAATGATGGCCAAAAAACAATTAATTTGACATGGATGTCAAGAATTAGGACTGAATTATGGCAAAGATGTCTTTCAAGAGCTAAACTATGTTAAACTAGGTCTAAAAACCACTGATGCTTTGTAATATGTTGATTTGATTGATTAGTTGAGTGGGCTTTGTTCCATCTTCAAGTGAGTTATTTATAGATGCTATGTCCTCCTGAGAATCACAAACTACCTCTTGGAAATTAGTAACTTCCTCCTGGATGATCTCCACTAACTCTAGATAGTAGGTTGCTAGATTGCCTCCTGAACTGCCATTTGTCCCATCATCTTCTATCTTCTTAGCAAACTATAAGAGTGTTCCCCAAGGATAGGGCTGACTAAATCCTCCTTTCAATCTTAGTCGTTAGGTGAAAGGGCTGGGCCTTTGGATGAGTGACAATGTCCCACCTTGGTCAAAGTAATGCCTTAAATAAAGGAGCCGTTGGAGAGTTTAAATTCTGACCGACGGATGGCTTGGGTACTGGTTGCCTCCTCATTTGGATTAATTCCATGTGTCCAACTCGATGCATTTACTCAACCATATATATTTAAAAGATCTCCACGTGGTCTTGTTCCTACTATCTAGGGATTTGATCAGATCAAGCCATGATTACACTTTAGCTATCAAATCCCCACAAATCTGTCATCATTTGAAATGCTAAAGCTACCTAATTTTAGTCACCAACGGTACACGTGGCAACCTCTAATTGGCTAGTCATTTTTAGTACAAACAATATAGTGCCTATATTTAAATTTTTTCTTTTTTCATTATTGTAATTATGTTAGCTTATTCCTTCCTTCGAATGAAAAAAAAAAAGAATTTTGCGCATGTCAACAAAGAACGAATAATTTTTACATATTTAGTTTAAACCAAACAAACTAGGTGAATGTGCTTAAAGTTCTTTTACCTCAGTGAAGAAGACCATTAATAATAAATGTCAATGGAAGAACCAATTAAGAAAAAAAATGAATGCAAAGAAATTAAAGAAAATATATAATTGTACTTGATCAATGAAATTTGTATCTTACCACTGCTCATACCCCTTCGAAACACAATAAACTTAAAGTACAAATTAAATTAAATTTTGGTTTGACAGAGTTTGATGAAGGAAGGAACCTTTAATCAAACAACTATTTATAAACACAGTACTGCTTTGCACGACTCCATGATCTTCTTCCATGTGTTGTACTTTGATATGTGCTTTTCTCATTCTATTTGAAATCAAATTTCCTCAACAACTACCCCTCTTTTCCATGTATCTTAATGCTAAAATACTTTTTCATAATCAACCACATTTCTTCTTGGGTTTAGTTGAGGTTACATCTATTTTGAGAGTGATTGGATTGCCACGTGTCCTATTTTTATTGGATAATTTAATTAGGTGTCAACATATCCCCACATCAGCATAATTAAAGATTAGTTATACTATGGAATAACTGCAACTCTTCATCTTCTTCACAAACTTTGCTTATTTTTTTGAAACTTTGGTAGATTCTTTCATCCTTTATCTGTATCCTTTATCTTTACCAATTGTACTTTTTCTTCTCTTCCATCAATGGCTAAATGCTTCATGGATGAAGTAATTGAAATAGTTGAAAGCATTCCACAAAGAGGCAAGGCCCTTCATTAGGGAGTGGAAAGCAGTCCCTCATCCCAATTAAATCTCTAACTTTCAACCTCTAGGTACAAATTTTCTCGGCCCTATTTGTTGGGTTGATAACGTGATTGGGGAGTAGTATTAAAAACAACACCTTATAATCAATCTAAAGAACAAATATGTAGATACTAGAGTTGTAGTTTCAAATATGCTGAAATAGCATAACACATAAATGAAAATAATATATTTCCATAAAAAATGGCCTAAAATATGTTATTTTTTTCTTAATTTCTAAACATTTCATTACCAAAACATATAATAAATGTTTTAAAACTTATTTGAGAAAAATATTTTAGAAATGTGAGTCAAAGTAGACTATATGGATGCCAACAATGGTTTTATGTCTGTTGGACTTGTAACAAATCAGTTCACCAAGCAAAAATTTGCAAGACGAAGATTTTAAAAAAGAATTTTGCTTGCAAAGCCTGTATGGATGAATCATGATAACAAAATGAAAGATTATGAATTTTGAAATAAAAAATTCACACAAAGAATGGAATAATTTACCTCCGCACTTGATGGATCAAACAAAGAGAGTGTAGAAACCTCTTCTGCAATTGAAAAATCATTTTATTAGGACTAGAAAGCGAAAAAAACTTTTAAAATATTTTTTATTTGTATAGCAAAATGATAAAGAAAAAGTCTATGTAAAATTATCAGTATGATCACTGATTATGCTAGGTTTCCAGAAAAAAAAACTTTATATAAAACATAATGATGATGAAATAATAGAGGAAAGAAAAAAAAGAATGGGCACTTGGTCCATAAATCCAAAGGATTTTCTTTGCCCAAAGGTCTAACGTTGAAATATTATGTCCATAAGGGCAAGATGTTGCAAAATGACCAGAATACCCACCCTACATATAAAACATACAATCAATCTGTTCAAAAACAAATCTCAAAACCCATTATCTCTCTCTCTCTCTCTCTCTCTCTTCTTATCTAGGGTTTTTACGATCTCTTCACGACGATGCAGATCGAAAGCCGTTGATGTGGATTTGAGATTGTTGATGCAAATTGGAGGAAGAAAAATAAGCTTATTGGCTCAGGAACCCTAAGTATGCGCCGAACTCATCGAGATTGGGATTGTCTTTCATCGAGTTGTTCATGGAGGAGATAGAACCCTTTTATCTGTTCAAATTTTCACTTTTCAATTTTTTTCTTTATTTGGAAGTCCGGGAATTCATTCATATTTTGAAGAAAAACAGACCTCTAGGCAATTTGGTATTTTATGGGATTTTTATAAGGGAGTGATAGCTATAGGATCATCTTTTAGCTGGCAAACCGCACCAAGCAAAGCATCAATGAAGAATCCATAAAATCTTTTGATGAAGCTGTTGTTCTCCAGTTTGGTGTTTCTCCATTACCTCTAAGCTTTAAGCCTTTGCTGGTGAAAGATTTCCCTCCCAGAGAAATAGAGGTTGTTAATGATTGTTTCTCTCTTTATTTAATTATAATTTTGTGGCTAAAGAACATAATTTTGTTATTAGTTAACAAAGGAGTTCATATTGGGTGATTCTATTACAGTGATGTACTTATTTGGTATTTCATTTTTGCTTTATCTTTTGTATATCATTCACACTTTGGGCATGTTGTGACCTCAGGAGGGCGTGCCATTGCAAGAGGGAATTCAGCATGTTAATTCAACAGATAATTTTCTTTGTTGTTGTTAACAAATAATTTTTTTGGACAAATGGTTATATATATATATATATGAGTGTGTGTATGAGAGCTTTATACAGATATGCAGAATTTTGAATGGATAAAATTATAGAACCTCTCTCTCTCTCTCTCTCTCTCTCTCTCTCTCTGTCCATTTGTGTATGTATGAGAATTTGAATAGATAAAGATAAAAAAAAAATTTGAACAGATAGAAAGAATTGAACAGATAAATTTTTTGAGCAAATAGATTTAAACAGATAAGTTTAAAAATTGAACAGATAATTAAATCTAGATAGATATTTGAACAGATAAGGAATCTCAGCGGATATATATTCCAACATATTGATACAAATTTGACAGATAGTCAAAAAAATTAAAACAAATAGTCAAAAAAAATTAAGCAGATAAAATATTTGAACAAATATTTAAAAGTGATATTTATTCATAAATCTCTCTTCACCTACTTATGTTCCACTTACTCCAAATTATTTTCTTATATTAGTCTTATGGGCGACATAGTTACCAAAATACCCCTAATAATATTTATATTGACAATATGAATGTTTCATGATGTGAACATTCACATTAATGTGAATGTTCACACTATCAACGTAAACATTCACATTGTCAAATATGAATGATTATATCACCAAGTTGCTAAGCATTCAAAAAATATTTGTAAGGTTAAAATTGTCCATAACATACCTTAAATATGCGAATTAGGATTTGGTGGGCCAAATGTCCAAATAATAGGACTTACTGAAATACAAAAATATATTATAGACTAATTGAAATATAAGTACTTGAAAAAAGATTTCCTAATAAATCTCCTATTAAAAAATTAAATAGATAATTAAAAAATTCAACAGATATATTAAGGGTAAAATTGAAAACAAAATGCCTTCTAAAAGAATAAATGAACTTCTAATCAAACTATTTCACAAAGGGTGAATCTCTCACCAACAAAAAATATCTACTAAACCTAATGTCTTAGACAATTGTTAGATTTGACTTTTCAACAATTTTCTCAAAAAGAATTTCTATATTTAATAAAAATAAAAATATTATTTTTTCTCCGAAAGATCTTATTGAAAATTTTATGAAGATTGCCAAGCCTGTATGTCATTTTTAGTCAATTCCCTAAATTGGGGTCATCAATGGCCGAGTCTTGTGGTATTAGTGAATAAAATTAATATACAATAGATTGAATTTGAAATTGTTGAAACTGTGAAGATCGACAAAGATGATTTTCGAAGCTTAAATAAATTTCTAGCAATAATTAAATAAGCTATTGCAGTTATGAGAGTAAGTCCAAGAATTATTACGACACAAATTGTGTCTATTATAGCTGAAAATATTATATTCAATTTTGTCAGCCTACTCAAATTTAATTACTCTATCCTTCATCTTGTACAAATTTAATCTCCAAGAAAAATGAAAAATAGTGAAAATTTTATGACCCAATTGTTGAAAAAATTGATAGGCTCGTATTTTTCATAACAAATTAGACAGTATTCTTCAACATGATAAACAAATATGCTACCAAAATGATATAATTGTAATCGTAAATTATGAAAACCTCCAAACTGGTATATGACAAAGTATAGGAAATGCTCCAAATGCTTGAAGAATAAATAATTAAGGTACTAGATTTCTCTTCTACTATTTGGGAGTGAGGGGCCCGAATTCACTAAAATTCAATGAAAAAGATGGACATTTGTATCTCTAAAAAAATATAGGAATCTTGCAAGTTGAAGACATAACAATGTTATTACATGATAACTAAAACTAAAATGATTGGAATACACACTAACAATGGATCATATTTAGTAGAGATACCACTATGTTTGTTTGTTGTCTTTTAATTTCAATAATTCAAATTTATAAAAGATTTATTATCTTGTTGCAAGAACCTTAATTTATCTTTCAGTTCTGTATATTTCAAATTCTAAGTTAAAATCTGCTATATGTCTATAAAAGAGTGTGAATTGCATTTGGTAAATGTAGTCTTATAGAGAGAAAAAATGAGCAAAAGTAGTCATCTTTATCTTTCTTGTAATCTTGCAAGTATTTTGTGAGTTTGGTGGGTCTAGCGTGCATTGGGAGTGTAGCAGCATGGGTGAATAAAAGATTGTGCATTGGGAGTGTAGCAGCAGGTGTGTAGCAGCATCGGAGTGTAGCATTGTTGTCTGGAGTGTAGCAGTGTTGTAGCTGTGTAGCATGGGAGTGTAGGGGAGTGTAGCAGGTGTGTAGCAGCATGGGTGTGAAGCAGTGTAGCAGCGTGGGTCTTGGGCTATTGAATAGATTCTAGTTTGGGAGTGTAGAAGCTTGGGCGAATAAAATATTCAGGTTGAATAGTAGTGTGTGGTTTGTTGATTTTGGGTTGTGTGGGTTGATTTTGTGGGCACTCATATATTTTATTTTCTAGTTAAGTCTTTTTTAATTGTTTGTTTAAAAAAATCGTGAGACCAAGGGGTTGGTTGTATGGATACGAGTAGCAGTAGTAAGGGTATTTTGTACTTTCCGAATCTCTCTCGATGCATGTCGACTTTCTTTACCTTTACTTTCATGCTGTTAATGAAATTTTTCTTTGCTGATAAAAAAAAAAGTATTCAATAAAAATGTGTGTGGGTTTTTTTAATTTTTTATTTTCGTAAACTTTTCTTTTTGTTGTTTTTAATATTCTAGAAGTTTGAGAGTAATGATAGAATTATTATTATTTGTTTACTATTTGCACGTTGAATTAATGTATTGATAATTTGTTTGTTGATAGATTTAGTGTGAGGGGTTATGTTTACTGTTTACACTTTGAAAGACCTGAAAATTATTCGTAGAAGACAAAGAAGTTGGGTATGAAAAATAATTCGAATTTAAAGACAAGAATTTTTTGTAGTTTTATAAATATGTGGTGGTCCAAACAAGTAGATTGCCCAATAGTGTAATAATTATTTCAAGTAAACATTTTACTTGCGTAAAATAGTAGAAAATGACGGTGATAATAATGGAATCACTTTAGGTTCGTTTGGATGGGTTGGTTTTTTGGATTTTTAATTTTTTGTTTATTTTAGTTTGAGTTAAAAAATTTATTTAGGATAGATTTTTTGATTTTTTTAACTTTTGTGAGAAAAAAAAAATGAAATAATTATAATTTAGATGTAACCTTTTGTCTTATTAATTTTTTAATTAATTTTATTTTTTATAACTATTTTAATAAAAAAAACTTTAAATTTTTTCTTCTCCAACGAGGGCTTAGTCTACTAATAGACCATTATAATAATAGTTTATAAGTGAAAAGGTACTATTATTATGAAAATTCCAAAAAATCTAATAGTAGATGAGAGGGTAATTTATGAGTAAATTGGGCCGAGCTGGGTAATGGGCCGTCTTGTGGGCCACAATAAGAAGGGCTGAGTAAAATGGCCTGGTAGCTATCTCGGTGCGAAAGAGCCTTGTAGTTAGCTTGGTCACCACGGTCAGAGTGGCAACAATTAGCTCGGTCACACCAATTGAGCCAAGGTATTTTAAGCCTGCCTCAGGACCTTGCTCTTGATTAGTTCGATCCAAGCTTGCTATGGTTAGCTCAGTCTCAACAGGTGAAACCGAGATACACGCTATGAAGGGAAGAACCGAGCTAGTAAGAGCTCGGTCAGTTTTGCCAGGTTAGCATGGCCATGTTAGCTCGGTCGTTTTGTCATACTACCGAGGTAAAACCATCTCACTTGGTTTAAGCAGTGAGGGGGGTGTTGAAAGATAAGCATTATCTTTCAAGAGTGTGATTCCTAGGAGGACTCTACATGGAGGAATAAGAGTCCTACTAGGATTGTGCCACGCGGAACCTATAAAAGCTCATAACATCACCTATGGAGAGGTAACACAACTTTGATTCTCGAATACACAGAGCTTTTGTCTATTTGTCTATTTTGCTGACTTAGGCATCGGAGAGGTATCCGGCACACACCCGCCGGCTAGCTCACGTTTGTGTTTTCAGGGAGTAAAGCGACGACGTTTGGAGGAGCATAGACTTGATCAACAGGATTATACGAGAACATTATTTCATGCTCGTACAATTGGCGCCGTCTGTGGGAAAACCAGAAAGAACAAAACCTCTTGATCAAGTTTTTCCTCTCTAATTAGAAGTAATGGCGCACAATAAAGATTTGCCGCAGTCCGTTATCGACGGACAAACCCCAGAGGGGGTTGGGAGGCGCGAAGGTTTGCCTTCTATCCCTCCCATGGTGGATTTAGAGCCCCAGTGACAGAACCCCCGGAGGGATGCAAGGGGGAGGTGGGCTAACAGCCCCCGTCGCTCTCAAAGTCCTGAAAGACAGAGGCGGAGGATCGATCCTCAAGTTCTGGAGGATCGCGTAAAGGAACAAGACGAGTTAATAAGGAAGATGGCGGCAGACATGGAGTCTATGAAGCGCCAGATCAAAGGAAAAGGGTGGCGACAGGAGAGGGGCGCAAAAGCAACACGCCCCCTCGCCACTCGGAAGATCGTGGTAGGCATACCACACCATCGCAAGCAGAGAGTAGGAGCCTGAGAACAGGCGACACTCAGTCAAGAACTCCCAGGACTCATTACTCCAGGTCTGAGAGAACGAGAACTGAGAGATCATATACTAAGGGAAGCACCTATCGGCCCTTGCGCACGCACCAGACGTCATCCAGGCAGATGGAGTTGCCTAGATCATCAGATTTGCGAACTGTGCTAGAAGAAAGGGCACGATGGAAGGAAGATACCAGGGCGTGCGACCCGCGCAGAGTTTCAGCCCTTCAGTGGTTGGCTCCTCGGACGCATGGGAGCGTCGAAGTAGGAATGCCAATACCGCGCCTTGCTTACGAACCGACAGACAAAGCATCAGCAAGGCTGCAGACCTCGCCGTTCGTTCCAGCAATTGAGAACGCACCACTACCTTTGGGCTTTCTCCAGCCCAAATTCACCACTTATGAGGGGAAGATGGACCCCTACATGCACTTGAGCCACTTTCGCCAGGTTATGGCAGTATACCGGCCGAACGAGGCTTTAATGTGCATCCTTTTCCCATCAAGCCTTGGCGACCTAGGTTTAACCTGGTTCGAAAGGCTACCAGAAGGCAGCATCGCCTCCTGGGCGCAATTGGCAGAGGCGTTCGTGACAAGGTTTAGAACGAACACCAAGACTCCAGTGGAGATCGATCAGCTACTCTCCATTGACATGGGCGACAAAGAAACATTGAGGTCCTACAACAGTCGCTACTGGGAAACTTTCAACCAGATAGGAGATTGTCCTACAAACCTCGCTATCGCACAATACAAACGGGGCCTGTCGGTAGGCAACAAATTGAGGCATTCAATTACTATGACGCCTCCCCTCACGATGGAGGCCTTAATGGAGAGAGTGCACCAACATATTCGTGTAGAAGAGGATGACGCCCGTGCTAAGGCGAAATCTGGCACGAAGCAACACCAAATAAAAAGACTTGGGCAAAAGTCAACACGGTAGAACGACCAAGCAGGAATGGGCGAGGCAGACGGGCCAACAAAGAGGATCCAGACAAAAGGTGGCTAAGAGTTCGCACTGCCATTACCACGGTGTTCAAAAAACCAATCTACCGAATTCTCAGTGAGATACGCGATGAACCTTTCGTCCAATGGCCAGCTAAGTTGGGAGAAGCACAAAAAGACTATGACGAAGGATCCCGGTGTACCTTCCATAATGAAAAGGGGCACCGCACAGAGAATTGCACGCCGTTGAGACAGCACTTGGAGGAGTTAGTGGCAGCTGGGCACCTGGACCGATACATAGAAGGAGGGACACAGCCAGCCCCCAGAACCACGATCACCCAAACGGAATGCCGATCGACGCCCCACCTCAAGGCGTGATTAACGTAATACATGGGGTATTCGAACCTGAGCGAGTATGTGAGCTTAGGGGAATGATCAAGAAGGCTGAGCACTTAAGGGAGGTATTAAGTGCACAACCTGCCATCAAAAAGGGGAGAACAGAAGCCACGAATGTTATATCTTTTTCTGACAGGACTTGGCAAGGATATATTGCCCTCACAATGATGCACTAGTCGTCACACTCCGCGTCAAGGATTACGACATCAAACGGATTTTGATCGACCAAGGAAGCTCGTGTGAGATAATGTATTACGAAACCTTCAAACAATTGAAACTGGAGAACAAAGACTTGGCGCCTACAACATCTCCCCTAATCGGATTCAACTCAATGCCAGAGTGGCCAGTGGGCAAGATAATCCTCCCAGTCAGGGCAAGAAGCATGACGAAGCAGGTGGAATTCTGGGTATTGAAAGTCCCTTCCACTTACAACATTATCTTGGAAAGGACATGGTTGCACGCCATGCGATCGGTAGCGTCAACCTACCATTAAGTATTACAGTTCCCCAACGAAGCCGGAGTAATTGAAGAGGTCTATGGAGACCAAATTATGTCCAAGCAGTGCTTCGTCACAGTAAATGGCAGTCGAGCTGCCAAAGGGTATGTACAAATGGTGGAAGAACCTGAGAGCAATGAGCTATTCGCAGATGTTGGCAAAGCAGCTGAACAGAAGGCGGTGGAAGACTTGGTACAGGTAAGGATAGATGAAAAAAACCCAGAAAAGTTCTTTTTGCTTGGCTCGTCATTGTCCAGCACTAAGAGAATAGAGGTTATGAAGTTCTTGACCTCTAACATCGAAGTGTTCGCCTGGACGCCGTATAACATGTCTGGCATTGACCCAAACTTCATCTGTCACCAATTAAATGTCCACTCAACTGTCAGACCAATTATACAGCGCACTCGCAGATCAGCACTCCACCACGTTGAGATAGTGGCGGAAGAAGTAGGAAACCTTCTAGAGGCAGGAGCTATCAGAGAAGTGCACTATCCCAAGTGGATACCCAATACAGTAGTGGTGCCAAAGAAAAATGGAAAATGGCGTGTTTGCGTGGACTACAAAACAGTCAACAAGGCATGCCCAAAGGATAGCTTTCCCTTACCACGGATAGACCAACTGGTAGACCTAACGGCAGGACACAATCGACTTAGCTTTCTTGATGCGTACAGAGGATACCATCAGATCGCTATGTATGAACCGGACCAGGAGGTCACGTCCTTTACAACACCAAGAGGACTGTATTACTACAAGGTCATGCCCTTTGGCCTAAAAAACGCAGGGGCAACATTCCAGAGGATGGTCACCAAGATGTTTGAACCATTGTTAGGCAGAACAATGGAGGCATACATATATGATATAGTGGTCAAAAGCAAGGATGAGAATGACCATCTCAGGACCTAGATGAGATGTTTCAGATCCTGAAGAAGAACAAGTTGCGCCTTAATGCATCCAAGTGTGCGTTCGGTGTAGGATCTGGCAAATTCCTAGGCTTCCTGGTGACCAACCGAGGTATAGAGGCAGACCCCTCTCAGATCAAAGCAATTCAAGATCTAGAGAGGCCCAACTCAGTAAAAGAAGTGCAGCATCTCACTGGCATGCTAGCTGCGCTCAACCGGTTCATAAGTCGGTCGTCAGACAGATGTCGACCATTCTTCCAAGCACTAAAAGCCAAGTTTGAGTGGGATGAAGAATGCGACCGCGCCCTAGAAAGCCTGAAAGAATACATGTCTTCTCCACCGTTGCTAGTAACCCCAATACTTGGAGAAGAGCTCTTTTTGTACCTGGCAGTTTCGCAACACGCAGTCAGCGCGGTGTTGGTCAGAGTGGAAGGAATCCAACACCTGCCCATCTTTTATGTCAGCAAGACCCTACTAGGCGCAGAAACCAGGTACTTACCATTGGAAAAACTAGCCTTAGCCCTGATGATGGCCTCTAGGAAACTGTCGCACTACTTCCACGCCCACACCATAATCGTCCTCACAGCTTTTCCTTTAAAAGCTTTGTTTGAGAGGGCGAACTTTTCTGGGCAAATCTTGAAGTGGGCAATGGAGTTGGGACAGTTTGACATCAAGTTTCAACCTAGAACCGCAATAAAAGCCAAAGTTTTGGCAGACTTTGTGGCAGAGTTCACACCAGGAAGCCATCACATCTGCCCAGTTGACTTGACTGGTACAACCAAAATGGGGATGGAGAGCACCGCAGGAAATGCGCAACCCCTGATACAGGATGCCCAGCCACATCCCAAAACAGACCAGAGTAAAGAAGGGGAGGAAGAGGCAAACCATGCTGCACCAAGCCAAGACTCATCAACAAACAAAAACTTGGTACAGTCAGATACTGAGGGGCAAACAGTAAATATGGACTTGGAAGAAAATACCAGCAAGACTTTGACCCCAAGGCATCATCCGATCCCTCCACTTGCTGGAAGCTGTTCGTTGGAGAGATGTGGAAGCTCTTCGTGGATGGAGCGTCCAACAGGCACGGTGCAGGACTTGGCATAGTCCTTATCTCACCAGATGGCCTAATAGTGGAACAAGCAGTCAACCTTGGCTTCCCAGCATCAAACAACGAAACGGAGTATGAAGCGCTTCTAGCAAGCCTAAAATCAGCACTCTACATAAAGGCCACCGAGCTAATGGTCTACAGCGACTCACAGCTGGTAGTAAACCAAATTTCAGGCGACTACGAGGCAAATGATGAAAGAATGGCTAAGTACCAAGAGTTGGTCAGAAAAGAGATCATGAAATTTGAGGTAGTGCAGATAGAACAGATCGGCAGGGAAGAAAATAGTAGAGCGGACGAACTAGCAGGCTTTGCTTCGATGGCAGATACATCTATCCCTCATCCGTTACTGATCGACTACCTACCAAGACCAAGCATTGAAGACCCAGAAGTAGCTGAGGTATGTTGCGCCGAATTAGGCCCCTCATGGATGGATCCCATTATAATGTTCTTAAAAGACGGCGTCTTACCTGAAGAAAAGAAAGAAGCCACAAGATTAGAGCAAAGTCGCAACGATTTTGGCTCTCCCCATCAATGGCCTTGTACAAGAAATCCTTCACATGACCTTACCTAAAGTGTGTTCATCCCAACAAAGTCGAAGCATTCTTGTTCGAAATACACGAAGATGTATGTGGAAGCCACCAAGGGGGAAGATCATTAGTCTACAGAGCAATTTCACAGGGATATTGGTGGCCTTACATGTAAGCAGATTCAAAGAAATATGTCAAGAAGTGCGAGAAATATCAGAAGTTCGCACACCAAATACATCAACCAGCCAGAGAGCTTCTACCTTTAACTAGCCCATGGCCCTTCGCAATGTGGGGCTTGGACATAGTAGGACCACTTTCAACGGCGCCCGGCAACAGAAAATTCTTTCTTGCAACAACAGACTACTTCACAAAGTTGGTGGAGGCAGAAGCACTCGCATCAATAAAAGAGAAAGATGTGAAGAAGTTCGTCTGGCAGAATATCATCACTCGGTTTGGCATACCCAAGGCTTTAATATCTGACAATGGCACTCAGTTCGATGGCAAAATTTTTAGAGGCTTTTGTGAAGAGTACAAGATAGAATTCTACAACTCTACACCGGCATACCCCCAAGCAAATGGCCAGGCGGAAGCATCAAACAAAGTGGTCTTAGATGGATTGAAGAAAAGACTGGAGAAAGCAAAAGGCAAGTGGGCGAAGGAGCTCCCTCATGTTTTATGGGCTTATCGCACCACACCTCGGCGGTCTGCTGGAGAAACACCTTTTTCCATGGCCTATGGCATGGAAGTGGTAATCCCACTGGAAGTCGGCCTCCCCACAATTAGAAGTGAAAATTTTGATCCAGACTTAAATGGAGAAGCCATAGCATTGGAGCTCGACCTTGCAGAAGAAAGAAGAGAAAGAGCACTGGTTCACATTACCTCATACCAGCAGGAGTTATCCAGAAAATATAACAAGACAGTACATCCAAAGCAATTCAAGATTGGAGACTGGGTGCTGCGCAAAGTGATGGGAAACACCCTGGTACCCGGAGATGGCAAGCTAGGGCCCAATTAGGAAGGACCTTACAAAGTGGTTAAATTAGCAGGAAAAGGGGCATACCACTTGGAAGACGAAGACAGCAAAGCCATTCCCAGGCCATGGAACACTGCCAATCTCAAACTATTTTATTTTTAGCTTTTCTTTAAACTTAATTATAGTTTTTATTTTTTCAAATAAAACAAGTAGTTTCTTTTTCAGCATAAATTGTTTTCCTCTATAAAAATAGTTTTAGGGAACTAGGGCCAATAAAATCAGAGTTGGCTGGAATAACCAACTTCGAGCTCTCTTCAGCTAGGATTATGATCTGGGCTGAAGAGGTTGGCTGGAAAAACCAACACTTCTCCTAAGCCAAGATAAGGATCGAGACTGCAGGACGTTTGGCAGAAATAACCAAACACCGTGCTCTAGGTTGGCAGGAATAACTAGCTTTGAGCTCTCTTCAGCTAGGATTAGGATCTGGGCTGAAGAAGTTGGCTGGAAAAACCAACACCTTTTCTAAGCCAAGATAAGGATCGCAGCTGCAGGACGTTTGGAAGGAATAACCAAACATTTCGCTCTAGGTTGGCAGGAATAACCAACTTTGAGCTCTCTTCAGCTAAGATCAGGATCTGGGCTGAAGAGGTTGGCTGGAAAAACCAACACTTCTCCTAAGCCAAGATAAGGATCGAGGCTGCAAGACGTTTGGCAGGAATAACCAAACACTGTGCTCTAGGTTGGCAGGAATAACCAGCTTTGAGCTGTCTTCAGCTAGGATTAGGATCTGGGCTGAAGAAGTTGGCTGGAAAAACCAACACCTTTCCTAAGCCAAGATAAGGATTGCGGCTGCAGGACGTTTGGCAGGAACAATCAAACATTTCGCTCTAGATTGGCAAGAATAACCAACTTTGAGCTCTCTTCAGCTAAGATCAGGATCTGGGCTGAAGAGGTTGGCTGGAAAAACCAACATGTATTGCTCTTCAGCCGAGATAAGGATCTAGGCTGAAGAAGTTGGTTGGAATAACCAACACTCAGGACCTTTCAGCCGAGATAAGGATTCAGGCTGAAGAGTGGTTGGCTGGAAAAACAAACACTTAGTACTCTTCAACCAAGATAAGGATCCAGGCTGAAGAGTGGTTGGCTGGAAAAACCAACACTTAGTACTCTTCAACAGAGATAAAGATTCAGGCTGAAGAGTGGTTGGCTGAAAAAACCAAACACTTAGTACTCTTCAACCGAGATAAGGATCCAGGTTGAAGAGTGGTTGGCTAGAATAAACAACTTTTTGTAATCTTCAGCCGAGGTAAAAACCTAGGCTGAAGAGGTTGGCAGGTATGACCAGGTAGATTTCAAGGTTAAGACCGAGATAGGTATCGCGGCCAGAGAATGTTATACTTTATACAAATGATAGTGAAAAATAAAGTGCGAGTATGGAGCTGACTAAACAGAAAAATACGAGAGTTTCATTCAGAATCCAAATCAGAAGTACAAAAGGTGGGGCCTCATCCTGGTTACAAACTCTTTTGATAAAACAAAGAAAAGAAAAATCAGGAGAAAAGGTCGTCCAAGTCAGCGTCCAAAACAACCCGGTCTTCACCCAGAGCTAGCTCGGTTGTGGCAAGCACTCATTGGTTGAGCTCGGTCGAAGGCACCGCATCAGACACAGCAGGCAAAGGTGGGATGGAGACCACTGGAGTTGGGGAGATAGACTGGCGACCAGGCTGGGTGTTTTCTTCAAGAGCAGGATCTTCGTCCTCCCCTTCTTGCAAAAATTCTTACTGAATGGCAGCAGCGTACTCCGCCATACAGCTCGGTATGAAATACGGAGGAGAATGGAGGAAGACCTCGGTCTCTGGGCCTTGACCGAGCTGCGCCACAGCCACCTTCCATCCACATTTGAAGAATAGATCTTTTGCAGCTTCGCATTGTTTGATATAAGTGGCCTCCCCCTCCTTGTAACCCCGGTCTTCTGCGTCTTCTACTTTTTTCTCCAACTCGATTATCTCAACGTTCTTCTTTCCTTCGAGCTTGGCCAGCTCGCGCAGATATTTGTCTTTCAGCACGGCCGCAGCCTTCTGCTTATCTGGTTCGGCTGAGTTGACAAGACCGGTCATGCGGGCCATCTCGGTCTGTAGCTCAATCATTCTCTTCGTGGCCTCGTCTAGCTCAGCCAATTTAGCATTGGCCTCTACCATGGCCTGCCTTGTGGTTTTTCGAAGCTCTAACACACGCTTGCGAGCGATGTGGTTTTTCTGCATGGCCTGCAAAAGGGTGGTAAGAAACTTTTAGTAAAACCAAGCAAAAAGATGAACAAATTGGAAAGACAAGCAAAGGGGCAACTTACCAGCACCATTGATTTTGTGGCCAAGCAAATGGCCTTCAGCTCGGTGAGATGGTCATGGGGCTCCATATCGGCTAGAAGGCAAACGCTCTTGGCAAGGTTAAACGCCAACAAATGGTCTTTTTCTGCGACCACTGAGTCAGAATCTTTGATAGCACGGTTCTGAAACGTGATCTTTGGTGCCCACTTAGAGGAGCTAGCTCGGTCTAAGCGCTTGAGCTAGGGGCTTGGTGGCGTGGTTTGGGGGAGCACGGTCTCATCCTCGTCAACAAGGCATGGCTCGGTTGTGGAAGTCCGAGCACGCTTGCTTGCCCGAGATGATGAAGGTTGATTGGTTGGAAAGGCTACCACGGCTTCCTGTGATTGGCCGACTTGCGGTACCTCGACCTGATTTGTTTCGGTGAGGAGGGCCCTTACTGCTCTCTTCTTGGCCATCTCTTGCTCCGCTGTTAATGGGACCAAATTGACTTATGGAAGGGAAGGATCAGGTTCTGGTGATGGCTCTAAGAGGAAGTCCGTTACTCTGGTCTTCCTCCTGCTGCTGTATCTGTAGGTTGGCTCAAAGTTGAGTAGCTCGGCCCAACTTCGATTTGGATGTCTTAGTGCGGCGCGAAGGGCGTCAAGGTTGGGGTAACTGTACAGCGACTTTAAATGGTTCATGTCTGCATGAAGGAAAAAGTAGACGGTTAGTGTGGTTGAAAATAAGAAAACCGAAGTAAAAGAAAGCACAGAACTGAGCCAGGTTTTCATACCGGCTACTCCCTTGTTCCAGTTTATTCGGTCGCCCGGAATTTGGGCTTCCTGATCTTCGAAATTCCCAGAAACCCAGAAAAAATCATCATCGTTTACATCTTTATCTAGGGTATCTTTGACTATTTTTTCTTGGTGGCGTCTTATTCTTAAATAATATACCCAGCCATCTTCGTTTGAACCTAAAGAGTATTGATGAAATAGCTCGGCTAAACCGAGGTTAAGGCCAAGCCGGCGGTTTAGCTCGGCAATGCCATTTATTATTCGGTATGAGTTTATGGAAAGCTGGGTAGGGCAGAGATTGGTTTGTCTGAGGAATTCACAGAGAAGGGGCTGTACAGGGAATCGCAGTCCGGTTTCTACAATAGAGAGGAGGGTGAAGGGAATAAAACCCCGTTTTCCCCAAGGAATGGTGTCTAGTTCGGCTAAACTAAGATGGACGTCATCAGGGATGTGGTAGTCCCTTTGAAACTCGACCATAGCCCCTGGTGAGTTTACTAAAAGCCTATATTTACCCATGTGGTCTTAAATTATGTATAAATTAGCTGTAGTATTGGCTCGGTGGTGAGGTGATGCTGAGTAGCTCGGTTGAGCGTTCAAGGGAGTGCGTGGCCAACCTAAGTCTGCAAAGTGAAAAAGAAAGGTGTTAAGCACAGATCGTTGGACTGCGTTTTAAAAACAAAGGCTGAATAAATGAAGTCCTAGCTCGGCTACGTGGGGTATGTCATTTTTAGCTCAGTTTGGGCGAGGGACTTTAGCCCGGTTGAAACTTATGGTACAACATTCTTAGTTCGGTTATAACTCGGTCGATGGTTGAAGCCTTCTAGTGCGGCATTGTGCAATCCTAATACAGTTCGCTAGCTCAGCGAAATAAGGCATAGGGTACTTAGACCTATTGAAACTACAAGAATGGCATGAAGTTTTAGTTCGGTTGTTTAGTTTGGCTAGGTTTGCACCTAATACAAACAACTTCCTAGTTCGGTTGGAGTGAGATTTTGGATCTAAGACGTCCCATTTTAGTTTGTTCGCAAATCCAGTAGGTGTGAGTACTATTCAAGAAGTTCTTACTCATTACAGAGAAAATTATTTGAAAAGTGTTGTGAAAAAACACGTATATACAAATGGTACATGTTGCTAGTCAAATGGAAAAGCAGAAAAGGATTGACTTACTTACAGATTGGAGAAGGAAGGATGCAGATCTGAAACCACGAAGATGATGTTGGGAATGCAAGCTTCGCAGGTACTAAGGTTGCAGAAATGAAGGCTCAAGCAAGAGAGAGAGAGAAGATGAATAGTACAAGTGAATGGTTCAAAGCATAAGGTTTGGTTTTGTGAAAAGGGAAGGAAAAATGCAGGACTGTTCAAATGTTACGAGGTATGAGGGCGACTGTGACAACTACGCTGGGCCAATGAAAGTCTGCCACGTGTCCATGGAATAGAAAGCGATTCAATTACAGTGACTGAAGAGACGTTTTGACCGGACAGATTAGTAACCCAGTGTGAATTTAGTTCGGTTTAAAGGTTAAAGTTTTTAGCTCGGCTTGTAACAGGTAATCCCGATCATGCTGCGCAGTTGGAATTAAGGGGCAATTGAGAGGGTAATTTATGAGTAAATTGGGCCGAGCTGGGTAATGGGCCGTCTTGTGGGCCACAGTAAGAAGGGCTGAGTAAAAGGGCCTGGTAGCTAGCTCGGTACGAAAGAGCCTTGTAGTTAGCTCGGTCACCACGGTCAGAGTGGCAACAATTAGCTCGGTCACACCAATCTGAGCCAAGGTATTTTGAGCCTTCCTCAGGACCTTGCTCTTGATTAGCTCGGTCCAAGCTTGCTATGGTTAGCTCGGTCTCAACAGGTGAAACCGAGGTACAAGCTATGAAGGAAAGAACCGAGCTAGTAAGAGCTCGGTCAGTTTTGCCAAGTTAACATGGCCATGTTAGCTCGATCGTTTTGTCATACTACCGAGGTAAAACCATCTCACTTGGTTTAAGTAGTGAGGGGGGTGTTGAAAGATAAGCATTATCTTTCAGGAGTGTAATTCCTAGGAGGACTCTACATGGAGGAATAAGAGTCCTACTAGGATTGTGCCACGCGGAACCTATAAAAGCTCATAACATCACCTATGGAGAGGTAACACAACTTTGATTCTTGAATACACAGAGCTTTTGTCTATTTGTCTATTTTGCTGACTTAGGCATCAGAGAGGTATCCGGCACACACCCGCCGGCTAGCTCACATTTGTGTTTTCAGGGAGTAAAGCGACGACGTTTGGAGGAGCGCAGATTTGATCAACAGGATTATACGATAACATTATTTCTTGCTCGTACAGTAGACATGATGGTGATAATAATATAATCATTTTTAGTCTAATAATATTCGCGTTTTTTTTTTCCAAACTAAACTCCTATACTAATTTATTTCTCAAATTAAGTTTAGTTTAGCCGAATTTTCTAAACTAAGTTGAAGCATGTTTTGTAAACACACTTTCAGCATTTTTGTGATTTAGGTAGACAAAATAAACAAAATCATGAAAACGTGTTTAGAAAATACACTTTTAATTAAGATTTTACTAACTATCACATTAATTAATAAAACGTGGTTGACAAACACGCTTATGAAAACATGATTTACAAACACGTTTTTAAACTTTTTCTTTTTCTTTTTCTTTTTAACCCTTTGGTACCGTCACACAAAAGGGATTGTATCTAATACCTAGATGGTTCCATATTGTTTCTATGATATAGGTTCTGTACTAGTCAAGAATTTTATAGAACTAAACAAGAAAAGTTAAGGTAAATTACACTGACACCCCCTGAGGTTTATATTTATTACATTTTGGAAATTACATCACCCTCCCTAAGGTTTAAAGTTTAATTACAGATTCTCCCTCAGCAATTTAATTTTTTTAAATACCAATTTTACCCTCACTGGGTAAATTACATTGACACCCCTCATATTTTAGAAATTACAATCTCCTCCCTAAGGTTTAAAGTAGCACTACCAATTGTCCCATCGGTTAGTATTAGTTTAAAAAAAATTAATTGAAAAAAAAAATTAATTGGAAAAAAAATTATTTGAAAAAAAAATTTGTTAGTAAAATTTTTAAATTTCTGTTTAAAAATTAACGTAAACTCATTTTTTGAATTTACGTTTTTTCCTCAATTTTATAAACTAAGACAACAATTTATAACCAAAAAATTATCAAACAAGTTTTTATGACAATTTTTTTAAATTTTTGTAAATAAAATTGTAAACTGAAAATGAAGTTACCACAACAGGTTTTCAATGGTAAAAATGTCGTAAAATTACAAATAATAAATAAGTTACCAACGTAAGAAATGACTTATCAAAAGATTCTTACGTTGGCAACTTATTTAATACATAGCCTAAGATTCTTACATTGGTAACTTATTTAATACTAGCCTAAGATTCTTATGTTGGTAACTTATTTAATAACATAGCCTAAGATTCTTACGTTGGTAACTTATTAATTATTGTTAATTTTATGACATTTTTACCATCTGAGACCTGTTTGGTAACTATTTTGTTTTCAATTTTTCAAATTTATATTTACAAAAAATTTTAAAAGCTGTCATAAAATTTTTTTGATAATTTTTTGGGTTTATAAATCTTATTGTCTTGGTTTGTAAATTTGAGAAAAAATGTAAATTAAAAATGAGTTTACGTTGGTTTTTAAACAGAAATTTAAAAATTTTACTAGTAAAATTTTTTTTCAATTAATTTTTTTTATTTTTTTTTTTCAAATAATTTTTTTTCCAATTAATTTTTTTTTTCAATGAATTTTTTTTCCAACTAATACTAACCGAGGGGGCAATTGGTAATGCTACTTTAAACCTAAGGGAGGGGATTGTAATTTCTAAAATGTAAGGGGTGTCAATGTAATTTACCCAATGAGGGTAAAATTGGTATTTAAAAAAATTAAATTGCTAAGGAGTGAATTTGTAATGAAACTTTAAACCTCAGGGAGGGAGATGTAATTTTCAAAAAATGAGGGGGGAACTGTAATAAACATAAACCTCAGGGGTGTTAGTGTAATTTATCCTAACTTTTCTTGTTTAGTTCTATAAAATTCTTGACTAGTACAGAACCTATATTATAAGACAACAAATGGAAACATCTAGGTATAGATACAATCCCTTTCTGTGACTGTATCACAGGGTTAAAAAGAAAAAGAAAAAGTTAAAAACATGTTTGCAAATCACGTTTTCATAAGCATGTTTCCAAGCAACGTTTTCATAAGCGTGTTTCTCAACCTCATTTTATTAATTGACGCGATAATTAGTAAAATCTTAATTAAAAGCGCGTTTTCTAAACACGTTTTTATGATTTTATTTATTTTGTCTGCCTGAACCACAAAAATGCTGAAAACGTGTTTACAAAATATGCTTTAGCTTAGTTTAGGAAATACGGCCAAACTAAGCTTACTTTGGCAAATAAATTAATATAAAGGCTTAGTTTGGGAAAAGCCCCTCATTTGGAATGTATTGATTTTTTGGATTTTTAATTTTTGTTTATTTTAGTTTGGGGTTAAAAAATCTTATTTAGGATAGATTTTTTAGTTTTTTTAACTTTTGTGAGAGAAAAAATCAAATAATTATAATTTAGATATAATATTTTATCTTATTAATTTTATTTTTTATAATTATTTTAATCAAAAAATTTAAATTTTTTCGTCTCAAACCAGGGCTTATAGACCATTATAATAATAGTTTATAAGTGAAAAGGTACTATTATTATGAAAATCCCAAAAAATCTAATAGTAGAAATGATGGTGATAATAATGGAATCACCTTACCCTAATAATGGACCAGTATAATAGTTATAAAAGAAAAGGTACTATTATAGTGTTAGTAGAAATAATAGTTTATAAGTGAAAAGGTACTATTATTATGAAAATCCCAAAAAATCTAATAGTAGAAATGATGGTGATAATAATAGAACCACTTTAGTCTAATAATATTGGGGTTTTTTTCAAACTAAACTCTTATATTAATTTATTTCTCAAATTAAGTTTGGCAAACTAAGCTGAAGCGTGTTTTGTAAACACGCTTTTAGCATTTTTGTGATTTAGGTAGACAAAATAAACAAAATCATGAAAACGTGTTTAGAAAACACACTTTTAATTAAGATTTTACTAATTATCGCATCAATTAATAAAACGTGGTTGACAAACACGCTTATGAAATGAAACATGCTTATGAAAACATGATTTCCAAACACGTTTTTAACTTTTTGTTTTTCTTTTTAACCTTTGGGTAAAATCACAGAAAGGGATTGTATCTATACCTAGATGGTTCTATTTGTTGTTTTATAATATAGGTTCTGTACTAGTCAAGAATTTTATAGAACTAAACAAGAAAAAGTTATGGGTAGATTACACTGACACCTCCTAAGATTTATGTTTATTACAGTTTTTCCCTCACCTTTTTGAAATTACATCACCCTCCCTATGGTTTAAAGTTTCATTACAAATTCCCCCTCAGCAATTTAATTTTTTTAAATACCAATTTTACCCTCAGTAGGTAAATTACATTGACACCCCTCATATTTTAGAAATTACAATCCCCTCCCTAAGGTTTAAAGTAGCATTACCAATTGCCCCATCAGTTAATATTAGTAGGAAAAAAAATTCATTGAAAAAAAAAATTCATTGGAAAAAAAATTTATTTGAAAAAAAAAATTTGTTAGTAAAATTTTTAAATTTCTGTTTAAAAACCAACGTAAACTTATTTTTTGAATTTACGTTTTTTCCTCAAATTTATAAACTGAGACAATAATTTATAAACAAAAAAAATTATCAAACAAGTTTTTATGACAGTTTTTTAAATTTTTGTAAATATAAATTGAAAACTGAAAACGAAATAGTTACCAAACAGGTTTCAGATGATAAAAATGTCGCAAAATTAACAAATAATTAAATAAGTTACCAACGTAAAAAATAACTTATCAAAAGATTCCTACGTTGGTAACTTATTTAATAGGTAACTTATTTAATACATAGCTTAAGATTCTTATGTTGGTTACTTATTTAATGCATATGTTACCCAAAAAGCAACCTAAGATGGGGTGAATTAGGTTTCTACAAATTAAAATTAATAATACCCCAATAAAATTAACTACTAGTACAACAAATTATTAACAAACACAATAATAAACTTAGCAGTAAATGATCAAGCAAAATAACAATGAAGTATAACTAATATACAGGGTAAATCAATTGATTAACACATGAATATTAGATAGCTATAGCAGTAGTTGGAAAGTAAAGAGATTAGGAAAGAGGAGACAAACAGATTTATAGTGGTTCGGCTTCAACCCAGCCTACATCCACTCCTCAAGCTTCACAAGGGTGCTAGCAACTTCATAAACATGGAGCAATCCTCCATAGATTTTACACAGACTTCACAAGCCCAAACCCTTGCAAATCTTAAGTGATTCACAATCACTCTCAAGATTTCAAAAACACATTGTTTGCAACACTTTTACAAGATAAAATGGTATTTTTGCTTTCAAAAAAAGCTTACAATAAATATCTCTCCCAGATGGATATACAAAATGAAGCTCTGGTTTTTCTATAAACCTCTCACAGGAAAGATAGGCTTAAAGTTATACGTCTCAATGTATAATTTTTGAAAAAGGATGTAAACAAAAATTGAAGAACATTCCTCAGAGAATTTTTCAGAGAATAGATGTGAGTGATTATAGATCAAAGAATATTTCCTGATTTTTTTTTTTTTTGTCACTTGTTTACGTTAGAGGCTTTGGTATATATAATGAAACTTATAGCCGTTTATAGTCATTGTATTCATTTGAATTTATAGCCGTTGTACTCCATCATTACTAATTTGAATATCATCCACTCTATCATTACAAATTTGAATATCTTCCACTTGAACCATTTGAACTGTTGTTGTGTTGGGCTATTTGAACCTTTGTTTTTGGGCTGTTTGAACTCCTGATTTAATCAAATATTAAATACATTCTAACAACATTTAGGATAAAGGTTTAGGTGAGCAATAATGGGACAAAATAAATTTTGATTCTATTTTTCTCTTTCAAATAAATTAAAACATAAAATTATCAAAATAAATGTTGATTCTATTTTTATCTTTCAAATAAATCATCAAAATATATTTTGATTCTATTTTTTTCTTTCAAATAAATCATCAAAATATTTTGATTCTATTTTTCTCTTTCAAATAAATCATTAAATAAATTTTGATTCTATTTTTCTCTTCCAAATAAATTAAAACATAATTAAATAAATCATCAAAATAAATAAGTCTAACAATCTCCCCCTTTTGATGATGGCACACAATGATGTTTTGATTTGATTTGGGAGTAAGAAAAGCTCCCCCTCAAGTCATGCTCCCTGAATTCATTTCTAAATACATAGTTTAGCACATGTGTAATAAATAAGCTTTAATTAGAGACATGATATGAGACTAAGATATCAAACTATAAATACATAATCATCAAATTAGTTTGAAAATAACACCATAATACATAATATCATAACAAAATAATACCATAATACATAACATCATATAATTTCTCCCCCTGTGACATTATCAAAAGGAAATCATGGGTCAGAATCTAGAGGAGGAGGAAGTGATTGTGATAAATGGCATCAAAAAATAGAGACTCAAAACATATATATATATATATATATATATATATAATTCTTCGCTCGCGTCTCTTTTTTTTCGTTGAAAATCGCATCGGACACGCGTCCTCGCTTTTGCGTCAGTCGACAGACAAAAGTGAGACGGGTCAATTAGTCAATCAGCTGCCTCGGCTCTCTCTTCCTCTTGTCGTCTTCTCCTCCGTCTTCTTCTTAATCACTCTCTTCACCTTCTTCTTCCTCATTCGCTTCATGAGAGAGATAGAACAAAGAGACTGAGCAGAGCAGAAAGGCTGCCAAAAATGACTCTCCTTTCGATTACATCTCTCTCTCCTACTACATGACCTCGTCCCGTCTCCTTACTCTCTTTCCGGACCTGAATGATCCCGTAACCGCTGCTGGGCCGAGTGTCCCGGCTCCCACTCTTCCCAACCTTCCTATGATGTCGATTGAGCAAATAATAGCAGCTCAATCAGACATTGAAGTTAATCATTTCACATTGATGCCCTATATGAAGACGGTGACTGCAGTCACAAAATTGGCTCACCGATTGCAGAATAGGACGAGTGAGCTCCATCAGGTCGCTCTGCTCCAGCGTATGTACAAGGATGCGCGAGCAGAAATAGGCACACTGAAAGCCGAAAATAAAGAGCTTAAACGGAAGACCACCTCCATGGCCCAATTTGGAGCAACGTTGTTCTTGGCCATTGATAGTCAGCGGGGAGTCGTCGCTCTCAACGAAAGCACGGGGGCAGGGGCGTCAAGGGTCGTCCAAAGTGATAAAAAGAAGAAGAGAGCGGTGGAAAAGGCGAGTAAGTAAGATCGGCGTAGGGCCAAAAAAAAAATGAAGGGTTTGTTTTTTTTTTTATGTTTATTTTGATTAGCGTATGGCCGTAAAAAAAAAAAAAATGAAGGGTGTTTTTTTTTATGTAAATATTTGTATTTTGATATATTTTTGTTTTTGTGTTTAAGTACTGAAAAATGAAATTAAAAAACAGAAAAAAAAATAAGAAAAGTAAGCCCAAACAAAAACTAATAATGAAAAAATAAATAAATAAAAGGAATTAAGCCTAATAGCAAAATAAATAAAATAAATTAAAATAAAATAATATCAGCAGAAATTAAACTTAATGGGACGTTGGTGTTGCTGGAATGGTAATGCAAAAAAAATACCATGAAGGTTTAAAAAAAATCAATGTATGCAAAGTTAATTTACCTCAAGATGCAGAACCCAAAAAAAATTACACGGTTGAGAATAGCAAATTGTTAAGGAGAATAAATGTATGAAGGACTTGAAAGCATTCAACTGATATAAATGTTTCCATATCAATGTAGCATCAAGTTTAGATAAATGTCATGGGTGCAATAAGGAGAAATTCCAAAGGTCAAGAATGAGACACACATGCTATTGTAGCAAGATAATATGGCAACAATGAATCAATGAGCTTATCCATTATGAAGAATTCATGCCATTTCAATCTATTTTCAAGTAAGAGCAAAGGAGATACCAAATTGTTAAAAGTATATGTGAAGCAGTTGAGCATGATCTAACAATCAATTTCTGGCAAGAGCATATAGATTTTATACAAGATAATTAAAAAAATAATAATATATGAGGTGCAAGCTCATAAGTGTGATATCAAAAATAGAATAGAATCTTAGGGGATTTTTTTTTTAAAAAAAAACTAATCAAGTTTAAATTCTTCCCCTTGTTTCATTTGACAAAATCAATAGGAGATATGAACAATGAAAGCTCATAACTGAAATGTTCTCCTCAATAATATCAAATAGAATGTCAAATGTTACCAATAAGGATACTAAAATGATACCAACATGCAATCTACCAAGGATACCAATATGCAATCTAAAAGATTTAACAATCATAGCTCAAGCATTATGTAGAATACCAAATATTGCTCATAATAGGTTAAACTCAATATAATCTCATGGCGCTAATGTAATTCCAAAAAAATGAAGCATGTTCAAGGTATAGCAATCCATATGCCAAGAAAAAATTATGAATTTCAATATGTACCACACATTTAAGCATAGGCATGATTGTAGACACCCCATTTTTGACCGTCCTCAAGACTTGGACGTCACCGTTGGAACACTCGGTGATCATTCATGTTCGTGTTTGTTTTGAGTTCCCGGAGGCCTCGGCTGCGCGTCTTGCCTCAGGATCTCTCAACTCGTTTGTTTTGTGTTTGGTTTTGCATCAAATGCTTGGGCTTTTGCTTTGAGGGGCAAGGAATGGCTTGTTGGCCATCCCCACACCCCACCGGCCTTCCCTTTGCCTCACCGGCCATTCATTGTTGCCACCGGCCATGGTTTCTTGATACCAATGGCCGGTCGACACTTTCTGTGGCCGGCCGGCACTTTGTTTGGCCGATGACCTCTTCTGCTGGCCGGTATGCACCTTTTGCACCCTTCAAGCATGGTGCATGCCAACTGTGCCAGCTGGAATGCACCAACACTCTTCCCCGTGCATAGTGTGGTTGTTATGCACCTTTTGCACCCTTTTGGTCTAGCTTCTTGAGGAAGCTTGGACCTTTTTCTTAGCTTCCTCAAGAAGCTTGGCCAGCTGTCCCAGCTTCCTCAGGAAGCCTTGCCCCTTTTGCCCCCTTTGACCCTTTTTAGTTTAGCTTCTTGGAGAAGCTTCAAAACATCTCCCTTGTCTATTTAAGGACCCCTCCTCCTCCATTGTCAAGGGTTGAACAAAAAAAATAGAGACATACATATACATATCTATCATATACATTCTCTCTCTATATCTCCCTCTCTCTCATCCTTTGTGTGTGTTTGGAGGCCTAGAAAGTGTGTTTTTGCCTTAGTTTTGCACTAAGACACACACCATTACACCATACTTCGACCTTGAAGGGCTTGGAGGGTTTGTTCTTGAGTTTTTGGACTGGTTTTGACCAGAGGAAGGTGGTTGATCTTGCTGTTCTTCAAGAGTTCTTCAATGGTAACAATCTTACTTTAGTTTCCCCAATCTTGCACTAATTTTTTACCTATCTTGAATGCTGATTTAGGCTTTGTGTATAACTAAGAAAAGTCTTGTATTTTCATGCTTAAAATTCTTCATTAAGGTTGTTTTGGTGTTGGGGGTCGACCTCCCCCTCTTAGGCCTCTTTTGGTCTCTTTTTGTGCTATTTTGGCAAGCTTTGGTTATTCTTGTGTATTGGTCTTCTCACCACTGAAATCCAGCGGATTTTCAGTGGTGAAGAAGGAGGTTTGAGGTCTTGTATAGGGGAGGGACACCCCTCTCCCCTTTGTGACTCATTTATCCATGTTTTTGGCTCAATATGGTAGCATGCATGCATAGTTGTTTATGACTCCATTTCAGAGGCTTTTTGGGTGTTTTGGGTCGTATTATATCTCTGTTACATGTTGGTTTGTTGACCCTTAGCATGCATTTTGTACTTGCTTTGTGTTCCTTCATTTTGCCTAGAAATGTATCATGACATTTGACCACCATGCTCTCATGTTTTGACTTTACTTTGTGAAGTTCTTGGTCATATTTTTCTATGCTTGGGGTCTGTTAGGTGCTGGTTTGGTCATATTGGATATGCTTTATATGGCTCCTTAGCATTCTAGCATGTTGGCATTGGTTATGTGAATCATGAGCATGCTTGGGTTAGGTTGTTTAAGTGATTTGGGGTCATCTCACATGCCATTTCAGTCCCTAATTCATGCTTGTATGCCTGCACTTATCATTCCTTTCATGCCTTGAAGAATTGTTTTGTTGTGTCTTGAAAATGGGCCATTGTACATGCTTAAGTGTTAAGTTTTGGGGCTGCCATATCAGTGGGTCTTGGGGGGGGTCATTTTGCATATTGAAACTCTATTTTGTGTTGGAAAGTTCACGCTATGAGTGCTTGGGGTAGTTGTGGTAGAATGCCCCTTGTCTTGGACCTATTGGTGTGCATGTTTGCATAAGCATTGGCCCATCATTTTGGGTATTTTGGCCACTGTTTGGAGGGTGGACTGAGGTCTGCCCTTTGTGGTTTTAGGCCCATCATTGCATGGTCATGTTGCATTGCTTTGAGGCTCATGCTTGTATAGTATCATACTTGCATGTTTGCATAATGTTTAGCTAATTGCATCTCATATACTCATATGCGTATTTGGCATGTTTATATCGCATTTGGCATGCTTTGCATATTAGCCTCATGTTGCATTTTTGAGCCGTATTTGCATACATGCATTGCATTGTTTGGTTTGGGGTGTCAAACCAAGCATGAGGATTGAGAAGCGTTCATACTCAAAGTGACGTAACGCGCCTCAATCTTCAGTCGCCGATGCCCTTGACCCCAATATGATAGGATGTTGGCTTTCATTTGTTTGTTGCATGCATTTTTACATTAAGTTGCAAATTTGGCCTCTTAGGCCATCATGCACCGAAATGCATAATTGGTGGCCCGAGAGTGGAAGGTCATGCTCCCTTGAATCTATTGCATGATAGGGGGAGTGGCTATGCTTACATTTTCTTGAAATTTCATGCCATGCACTGTCTGTCCTTTGTTGCTGTCAAAAAAACAGGGTTCTGCAGGAATTTATGGCCGGCCGGCCATATATAGTGCTGACCGGCCATCAATGGCTGGCTGGTGATTCAAGTTTTGGCCGATACTCCAATTACCATGGCCGGTGGCCTTTTGTTCTGGCCAGTGGCAATCCGGAGCACTCAGGGAGTAATTCAAATCAGGTCTGGAAGTTGTATAATCCTCAGAAGGGCAGGGCAGTGTAAACAAAGGCAACAGTGCCATAGCAACGGGTTTCCGAGTAGTACGAGTCGAGCATGCATCATCCAAACATTTCGAAGGCGGGGCTGTGGCCATTTTAATTTTGCATTTAATTTGTTAATTAATTAGGAGTTTTGTAATAATTAATTTAGTATTATTTATTCGGACTGTATTATTCTTTCGGTCCCTCCGTGTGAGGGCGTATTGTAATAAGTGTGTGTGAGTGTGTGTATGTCTTCAATCCCGCGTCTTTCTTCCCTTTTATTTATCCGCTTATGATGGTTAGACTAGGGCATATTTAAATTAGCATACCTTATGCTATGCATGCGTGCATCCATACATTTGTCTTACATGCACCGGGCTCGGTATACTAACTGCACTTGTATTTCAATTCCAAGTTGAATACTTGTTAGTTGCAGCATTTCACATGCCATCTTTAGAATAACCGAGCCTATTATAGTTGCATTTTGCATGTGTTGCATTAGCCATTTTTAACATGAACTAGGATCATGCATATGATTACTAACTAATTTTTCTGTTTTGGCTCGGAGTACTCTGTAAGTTTTTATGCTTTAGCACACCGCATGCGTGTGAGTGTTGCCGTAATAGCATGATTACCATGTGGCTAAATGCTTATGTGTTATAAACTGCCTGAATGCCTGTGGGTGAAGGTTGGATTGTTTGAGTTGGAGCAACTCGTTGAAATCCGTGTTTTAGCCTACTTGCGAGTAGCAAATTCCAAAGCGTTTTCCGAAAAACGAACATGAAATGTTTTGTTCCAATTTGGGCGATTTGGTCTATACTTGTTTGCTGTGCGCATAACATAGTAATTCTAGGCTAATAACCGGAATAAGACATGTAATGTTTTCAAAACAAGATATCACGGTTAGTAGAGGCCGATCTTCAGATCGGGCGAGAGGGGGTGCTCATAGCTGACCTTCCCCAATCGTACCCAAGCTCCCGAGCCGAGGCAACTTTGGTGATGACGGACACTTGGCCTTTGGCACCGAGTCAGGGTTTCCTAAATTCCCCCATAAAAAATATTTAGGTAGCGACTCTGTATCTGGCAAAGCAGTCCATGTTTGGCACTTTTTTACAAAAATCTATTTTTTTTCTCAAAACGATTTGCCGGATTTGGACTCTTTGGTTCAGATTAAGAACCGTGACAAATTGAGTCACTGTAGCATTGAGGTCCCTCGCGGACATGTTACAGTTTCTGGCGACTCTGCTGGGGAATTTTGAGAGCTTGACTCGAACTCGTGATATCTTGTTTTGATTTCCCTTATGTGTCTCTTTGCATTGCATGTGCATTGGTGCACCTAGGACACCGTGTTTGCCATCTGCCATTCCTGAACGGTTTGCCGGAGGTTTGTCTTGTCAAGACATGACCATAAGGCTGACCGGTTATGGGCTCTGACAGTATGGGAACACAAACCCCGGTTTTACCGGGGCACCCTTTTCGACCATTCGACCTAGTGCATATCGAAATCCATAGTGACCATTCCAAACTAGGACAGGTTGCTTACCCGATTTTAGGTTGTTTGAAAACCGCTGCGTGCGTAGTAAAACCCTAGCTCTTGACAAAATAGGACAGGGAAACCCTACCCCAACATAGGGTGTTTTGGTTCTCTTTTACATGCTATGTGCTTTTAGAGTGTATCTCTACAGGAACACACATATCAGTTTGCAAGTGTGAGAATCAGGCCTGCGGGCATCAGTATTTTTGGGAATCAGTTATCTACGGGTATCAGATTCAGACTTGAGGGCAATGATTTGGAAACAGTGATCAGTGATTAAGGAACAGTATATTCAGATTACTGGCAGGATGTTGTGATACCCAGCTGTGTGTTGTGTCTATTTTACGTTGTTATGCTGTCCATTTGTCTGTTTATTTATACGCTTTATTTATCTTTTTACTAGGTAGTCGAGCACAATTGCTTCTGACCCAGTAGATATTCCCCAAGCACTCTGGACTAGAGGTCGTCGACTCCATCGATCTAAGGATCTGGTAGACGGACAACCAGTGTACCACTCTCTACCCCCGGTTACTAGACGGAGGACAGCTAGGCAGAGGGCATCAGTTCAGCAGTCAGTACAGAGGGCTTTGTCTACCCCACCTGTGTACAGTAGGGATCAGGATTCTGCTTCTCCCACAGAAAGGGAACATATACCGGTAATTCAACTAGATCAGAACAGTATGGCCAGCTTAGAGGAGATGGTGCGCCAGCTTCAGGAGAGCATGAAAATGATGCAGCAGGATGCTGTCCGACAGGCAGAGTTTGCCAAGCAGCAGGCCACGGTTATGAATGAACAAGCAGAGTTAATCGTGAGGTTACAACAGCAAACCGGAGCATCTGCTTCGCAGCAAGTTCCTCCCCCGCCAGGGATTCCAATCCTCGGGGAGACAGCCAATGTTCAGAATGATACAGACATTCCCACAGGACCACCTCCACCCCCGATCCTACCCCAAATCCACCCAGTTATCCAAAACACCCACCAACCTACCGGACTCTCCCTTTGAGTTCGAGACAGATCCCACAGCACTGAAGTTGAGCAAGCTTGAAAAGCTGTTCAAGAGATCCCAGGAGTCAAGACCATCCCTGACATCGAAGATGGATATACCGACGCAGCTGTGACGCTGCCTGACAGATTCAAAATGCGCACATTGATCGATTTGATGGGTCCGGGGACCCCATGGTGCACCTGAGACTGTTTTCAGATATCTTAAGGCCAATGGGCCTCAGCAGACTTCAGAAGCTGTCTCTGTTCGGCCGGACCTGTCGGGTGTGGCGGCCATATGGTATGCCAAATTAGAAGATGATGTCAAGAGAAACTGGGACGAGATGGCGAGGCCTTCATTACACAATACTCATACAATACACAAATCGAGATTACAACCCGTGATCTCGAGACAACAAGGCAAGAGCCTAAAGAGAGTTTCTCAGAATTCGTGACCAGATGGAGGGCCAAGGCTTCGATGATGACCTTAAGGCCTACAGACAAAGACCAGATTCGGATGATTGTGCGCAACTTCAGCCGAAGTTGATGCAAAAGATGATTGTACTCCCTTCCTACCTTTTCTGATCTACATGAAATGGGGGTGCAGATTGAGGATGCCTTGAAGCAAGGCTTAATTAATAATGACCGGGAGCAACCCCGAAGAACTTTCAACCGCAACACTAATGCAAGCCCGAGCGGCACTACAACTACAAGAGCCTCCGAAGTGAGCATGGTCACCACCAACCCCCTTCCAAGAACCCTGGCAGCTGCGCTATTCTCCGGCTCGTCCGGAAGCCATACCTAAACAGCCAAATACCCACCCAAAAACACAAGAACCTTCGCTCCACTGTATATGCCCCTATCCAAAGCTCTGGGGGTTTTAATCAGAAAAGGGCATTTGAAGCCCCTAGAGCCGCGGCCCTTACCAGAAAGACTTCCCTCTACCCACAACCCAGCCAAATATTGCGCATTTCACCAACAGCACGGTCATGACACCGATCTGTGCTTCCGATTACGTCATGAGATTCAAGATCTCATCGATAACGGGGTGATTCTGCCTCCCGAGAAACCCAATGTTACAACAAACCCTCTCCCCACACATAACCAAGCTCCACCGCCCAAAAGGATCAACTTCATCCAAACTGGGGTCGTGCCTTACGATCCTAGCATCTATATCACTCCTTCCCACCTGCCTAAGCCGGAGGTATTCCTTCCCGACTGCACCGACTTGTGCATGATGGACATCTCCATAACCCAACCTAAGCCAACGGTGGTGACTATCGAGAACAGGAGAGAGGAGATCCCAAAGGAGAAGAGGGTTGTTGAGTCAGAGTTGCAGAATCTGGGAGTTGTGTTGAGAAGACATATAGTCCGGTGACTACATTTCATCAATAGGCCAGGATGGGCCAGATGTGGAATTGCCAACAGGGGAGAGCTGTGTGTGATCCAAGGGGATAGTCTGGGACAGGGAACAGATGATTTAACGGCTGTGGAAGAGGACCTTGCCAATCTCTAGTTTTACAGTGACCAAGATCCAGGGGACGCAACAGTCAACTGGTTTGATTATGAGGAATCGGTAGAGGCTACTGGGTGGTTGGATGATCAACCGGATGTGGTGGAAGAATTCCAACCAGGACAGGGCCCGACAGGGGCACAAATGTCGGTGACAGTCGAGAGAGTCGGAGAACGGAATACATCGCCGGAGAACGCCAGTATCAAGAATTTCGCTCAGGATTGGAGCATTCTGAATACAGGAATTATTGAGCAGCCAGCTGTGTTGATACGGTCGGAACAGGAAAGATCTGAAGATTCCGAGAGAATCAGAAAGGCAAAGGCCCATGTGGGGACTGAAACTGCTGTGTGCACAGGAACAGAGAATGCTGCGAGCATAGGATGGAAGGTACCGCGAGTACGAGAACAGTCATACCAGAGCCGGACAGGTGTCTGTCGGCTGCTGATGGAATGTGGTGGGAAGATGAGGATTTATGTCTTGCCCATACGGACGAAGATTGGGGGAACAACCAACCCAATAACACCTGGTACCTTGGAGAAGTCGACCATATGACAAGGAGCGAGCGGTACTTCAAACCCCCACACCTAGATCAACCAGAGGCTTCTGGGAAAGATAGGGAGCTAGAAAGAAGGAGAAACAACTTGAAGAGGAGGCTGTGCTCAAACAGTTAAAAAGATACAAGCAGACATCTCCATCTGGGGACTGCTTATGGCATCACGAGTGCACAGACAGGCTGTCTTATGCCATGGACAAGGCCAAGCTTTCGATAGAAACCACGCCAGAACAGCTGGTAGGATTAGTCTTTCCGGGAGGAGCCCCCGATGCTGACTTTTTCCGACAAGGAATTGCCACCTGAGGGGGCGAACCATAATAAGCCACTCTACATCTCCGTGGAATGTAGGAATAAATGGATACCGGTGGTTCTTGTTGATACCGGATCTGCCATCAATCTGCCCGGCAAGACGCGTATGCGATCGGTTTGAAAACCACGGACTTTGTACCAACAGCCCAGGTGATTCGGGCATACGACAACACAAGTAGAGAGTCATGGGGACGGTGAAAATTCAGACTAAAGTTGGGCCGGGACAGCATGAGATAGATTTCCATGTCTTAGAGGTTCCTGCAACTTTCAACCTGCTTTTGGGGCCGTGGCTGCATCAGGTAAAGGAGGTGTCCTCCCTTGCATCAAATGGTGAAATACCCCTATGGGAAGGGAGTAGCCATTGTTTTGGAAATTCATCGATTCATCCACCACCGGAAGTATCTACGCCTGTTCTAGAAATTGAGCATGGTATGGAGGATGTTCATATCAGGTTTTACCCTGGCTGAGGCTCGGGTTGTACAGAACATCATGGCTGCTAACGAGGGGTATATGTCAGTGCTCAGCAGTATACCTCATGAACAAGCTCCAACACATCCCCGGGATGGGATTGGAAAGAGCCGGAAGGGCGTCGCAGCATTGGCCGAGTGCCACACAACCCACACACCTTTGGCTTGGGTTATCTGCCCACCAAGGAGGATTGGGTAAGAAAGGGAAAGGAAATGGCTGGAAGAGCCAGAGCAAAAGGGGAAGCCTTTTGAGCTGATGCATAGGCCCATTCAGGGTACCCTAAACGGACGCTTCGTCCGGGAGGGGAGGACTTTCCATTTGTGGCTTCCAGAGCCGGGCTGAACGCGGAGAGAAGCGCGTGCCAGGTTCGAGATTTCTTTGACCTACAATTACCTGGGGATGATGTTGCCAAGAGCACAGACCCGACAGTTGAGGTTGAACAGAGCAAGGAAATGGAGTCTGAGGACACCGAGATTGAAATGGGGGTAGCACTGGCATGTCTACTTTCAGATCCTCCGATCGAACAGAAGTGCTTGGGGGATAACTCCTGTCCATGATCGGGAATGAAACGGCTGCGGGCCTACCATCAACTATTTTGGATGCATCCATCGCACCCTCTCTCGTTTGGCAGTACGAAGAGGGATTTTTGTCGAGCAGCACCGGGTCAGGTAGTGAGCCGGAATCTGATTCCACCGAGTCTTGTGAGTCGGAATCAGGTTCCAGCTCAACTGAGTCTGAGTCCGGTATTCCTGGGGGTGATAACCCGGATGCCACAGTCCTGTCCAGGTCGTCTTTTTCTTTCTCTTTGAGTCTGTTGTAACAGAAGAATCGGACGGTTTGGAAGTACTAATGAGAATGATATGGATGTGGTTTCTGAGTACTTTTCTGTGCCTTTGATTTATTGCTTAAATCAGGACTTTCAAAATTTTGACAAAAACGACGAGGAAGAAATTCCTCCGGTTTTGCAACGATTAATTGATCAAGAGCAGGAAAGATTTGTTAAACCTTATGGATGAAATCACTACTGTGAATATTGGTACTGAGAAGGACCCGCGGCTGGTCCAGATCGGGTCCACGTTGTCTTCGGAGGAACGCGAGCGCTTAGTCGCTTTATTAAAAGATTTCAAAGATGTTTTCGCGTGGTCCTACGAAGACATGCCTGGAATCGATCCTGAGATTGTACAGCACCGGATCCCTCTTGACCCCGAGGCCCGACCTGTCAAACAGAAACTCAGAAGGATCCGCCCTGACTGGGCTATCAAGATTAAGGAAGAGGTCACCAAGCAAATCGATGCAGGCTTCCTACTGGTATCCGAATACCCGACGTGGTTGGCCAACATCGTTCCAGTGCCGAAGAAAGATGGCAGGATCAGGGTGTGCGTGGATTTCAGGGATTTAAACAGAGCTAGTCCGAAGGACGACTTTCCCTTGCCACATATTGATGAATTGGTAGATTTCACAGCTAGGCATGCTTTACTTTCATTTATGGATGGCTTCTCGGGCTACAATCAAATAGTGATGGCACCTGAAGACCGGGAAAAGACTGCTTTCACCACCCCATGGGGACTTACTGTTACAGAGTAATGCCATTCGGGTTGAAGAATGCCAGAGCAACCTATCAACGGGCCGCGACTACGATATTGCATGACATGATCCACAAAGAGGTTGAGGTGTACGTGGACGATATGATTGTCAAGTCCAAAGAAAGAGAGGGCCACTACACCGCCTTGCAAAAGTTTTTCAAAGGATCAGAGAATTTCGGTTGCGGCTGAATCCTCAGAAAGTGTACGTTCGGTGTTACAGCGGAAAAATGCTAGGGTTTCTGATTACACAAAGGGGCATCGAAGTCGACCCTTCCAAAATCAAGGCCATCTTAGAAATGCCACCACCAAGGACTGAAAAGGAGGTGCGAGGCTTTCTGGGTAAAGTGCAATTCATAAGACGGTTTATCTCAAAATTAACCTTGACTTGTGAACCACTTTTTGGCCTCCTGAAGAAAGGAAAGAAATTCCAATGGGACGGCCGATGCCAAGCTGCTTTTGAACAGATCAAGGAATACTTACAGAACCCGCCCGTGTTGTCACCGCCAGAGCCGGGGAAACCGTTGATATTGTACCTTTCAGTGACTGAGACGACAATGGGTTGTATGCTCGCGCAAGAATCAGAAGACAAAGTGGAGAGAACCATCTACTATCTGAGCAAGAAGATGCTTGAGTATGAAACTCGCTACACACCGTTGGAGAAAGCTTGCTTAGCCTTGGTATGGGCTACCAGGAAGCTACGGCACTACCTGTTAGCTCACTCCGTAATGTTGGTTTCACGATTGGATCCCATCAAATATCTTTTCGAGAAATTGGCACTTACGGGTAGGCTAGCTCGCTAGTTGCTGTTGCTTTCCGAATTCGATCTGAAATATGTGACACGTAAGTCAGTCAATGGGAGAGCAGTGGCAGAGTTCTTAGCCGATCATCCAGTGGAAGGGGGTGAAGCAGTTGAGTACTTATTCCCAGATGAGGCCATTTTGCACCTCGAAGATGAAACTTGGACGATGTACTTTAACGGAGCGTCAAACCAGTACGGGTATGGGATAGGAGTATTGTTGATAGCACCCGACAATTCCCGTATCCCTCTAGCATTCAAACTCCGGTTCAAAGTCTCGAACAACGAAGCAGAATATGAGGCATGCATTGCCGGTCTAGAAGCAGCCCTGGAACTAGGGGCAAAACGGTTGGACGTCATCGGGGACTCGAACCTTGTTGTATCTCAAGCAAAAGGAGATTGGAAAGTCAAAGAAGAAAAGATGATAATGTACCACCAAACCTTGGATTTGTTAATTCCTCGGTTTGAGAAGCTAAACTTTGCTCATCTAGCAAGAGAGAACAACAGGTTCGCAGATTCACTAGCAACTCTATCCTCCATGATAGACATCCCGTTTGGAGTCCGGATGCGTCCAGTCATTATTGACCAGAAGTTTGTGCCAGCATATGAATCAATTGCTCATAGTGAGGTTCAGGACGACAACCCCTGGTATTACGACATTTGGAACTTCTTGGAGAAAGAGACGTATCCACCAGGGGCAAATGCCAAGATAAAAGGGCAATCAGAAGAATGGCTGTTCAGTTCATCATCTGCGGGGTAAGCTGTATAAGAGAGGTCATCTGGGAATGCATAAGCTGTGTGTAGAACTGAAGAATCGAACGCCTGATGGAGGCCATCCATGGAGGAGAATGTGGTGCGCATATGAATGGAGTAATGTTGGCTCGGAAGATCCTCAGGTAGGGTTACTATTGGTCCACCATGAAGGAGGATTGTATTAGCTTTGTTCGGCGATGCCACAAATGTCAAATTCATGCAAACCGCATGAACATCCCGCCGTCAAAGCTGTACAACATGACTTCGCCATGGCCATTTTCAGTTTGGGGAATCGATGTGATCGGGGCTGTCACTCCAAAGGGGTCGAATGGGCATGAGTTCATCTTGGTCGCAATAGATTATTTTACAAAGTGGGTCGAGGCCCAATCTTATGTAGTGTTGAAGGCTTCACATGTCGCGAGATTCATCAGAAACAACATCATCTGTCGCTACGGAGTCCCAAACGAGATAATTTCGGACAATGGTTCCCACTTCAAGAAAGAAGTGATCGACTTGCTGGAGAAATACAACGTGGCTTTTCATAAGTCATCCACATACCGGCCGCAAACCAACAGAGCAGTTGAGGCCGCCAACAGGAACATCAACACATACTGCAGAAGATGGTGGAAACCTACCGGGACTGGCCAGATAAGTTGCCGTTTGCTCTGTGGGGCTACCGGACTTCAATAGAACTTCTACTGGGGCGACTCCGTATTCATTAGTCTATGGGATGGAGGCCGTTCTACCTATCGAAATTGAGGTTCCGTCTTTGCGAGTATTGGCTGAGTGTCAAATAGCCGAAGCAGATTGGCAGCAGAGCAGATTTGAGAACTCATGCTCTTTGATGAGAGAAGACTGAAAGCACTGTACCATGTTCAAGGTTATCAGCGCAGAATTGCCCGGGCTTTCAACAAGAAGGTTAAGTCCAGGAATTAAAGAAGGAGATTTGGTACTCAAGGACAACCGAGCTCCCATCCACGACCCAAGGGGCAAGTTCAGACCTAATTGGACTGGTCCCTACATCATTAAGTCTATTTGGTCGGGTGGAGCTGTCGTTCTGATGGACCTAGATGGCCTAGAGTTCTCCCAACCGATCAACATGGACAAGTTGAAGAAATATTACCCCTGATCCGAAAGGGCGACCTAGGCAAAAGTTAGAGCACGGAAAATTAGAAAATATAAAAACTGAGCTCGCAAGGTTGAAAACCCGCAAAGGGCGGCTTTGGCAAAAGTTAGAGCGCAAAAGGAGAGTGAAAATACTCGAGTGAACCCAAGCCTGAACTACGTAAGGCTTGATTCCCATCTTTGGGATACGTAGGCAACTTCATCCTGGAGTTCAGCCACAAACTTTTCCCCGATCAACTTTGTCCATTTGATCATCTCAGTCATCTTTGTCTATCAGCATTCATCGTGATCTCCGGTGCAGTGCTATTCAAACTAAGGGGCAACTTTCCGTTGCTGTGCAGTGCCGCGATACTATTCAGACTAGGGGCAACTTTCCAGTTGCTGGGATCCGGGTTGTGCATCTCAGTGACAATCTCAGGCGTGTCCAGTTCTGATCCATACCGAAAATAGTTTGAAAAGTTTTAATAAAAGTTGACTTTGTTCAAAGTAATCTTTTTACAACTAAGACCATTTCTGGACCAAAACGGGAAATTTTCAGTACCACAACCTTCAATTTCATTGATTTCAATACAGAGTTCTCCTGCTCTTGCATACAAATTGAAGTTGCTTTTTATTACATTCATAAGGAAAACTTGAAAGTACTAATAAAGCAATAAATCCGGGCATAGTAAGTCAGGTGTTCCTGCGCCCCCTCCCAGAGCTGGTCGAAGCCTCGTGCCAAGCTGGGCCCGATCTGTGCCTCTCATTAAGCCAATCTATGCACTCATCAGACAAAGTGCAACTGAAAGTAGGAGCGGGGGCCAGGAGTTCTCTGTCCTCCATGCTGTGGCCGGCAAGCTGCGCACCTCGAAACGAAGGCAGTAGGATATTCTATCCCCTCTGGGGCAAATCTGTCATGCCGAACTGGCGTCGGAACCGGAATGGGAAATAGAACACACAGTGAGTCAAGCCAATCAACTGAATCCCAGGTTGGGACATGCTGTAGCCCATTGCCGGTAGATTGAGCCAAGGGCACCGCCAAGCAATGATGGTCGGCAGATAAATTGCACATCCAGTCGAACCACCAACCCTCATCAAGGGCGTCGACTAGCGTTGCCTGAAGAAGTAGCCGCAAGCTGAGTATGCTGGGCAAGAGTCCACAACCTGCAACTTGTCCATCAACCACACCTGGAAGGGATGAAAAATGAGAGAATAAAGAATAGAGAGATGTACGATGAGAGAAAAAGTGAGAAAAGGGTTTTGTGAGAAAATGAGTTTGAGGCCGAGTGTGGCGTGAATACATATGTGAGATTGGGTGGGAAACTTTACCTGCAGCAATAGTGGACTCCCCGCAAATCTGGTCATCTCTCGACGATAAAAGCGTCAACCCCATCAACGTCTCAGCAGAGTCATGACAACACAACTCTTGCCCTCTTTCAACCTGGGTAACCTCGATCAATCGAACGTTAGATCCTCCAGAGCCTGAGACAAACAGAAATGAGATAGCATGCACAAAAACAAGGCGTGTGCCGAAAGCCTTGCCAATGATGGTCGTTGCGGTCACCGGCATCAGAAAAACGATAATCAAACTCGGAATGTCCAGCATTCCGTCAAAATCAGAGATCGAGCGTCACGCATAGTGAGTCCACACATTCGCCTAAGGCTTGGGCATGGCCAAAATTAAGATGGGGCAGGATCTCCTCGTCACGCTCAGATTCCAGTAAACTCGGAAATCTTCAAAGGTAGGACACACTTCTTGCCCGCTAAAGCTAAAGACATGTGTCACTGGGTTCCAAAACCTTGCCGCCGCATGGAGAAACGGAAGGTGTAACGGGGTACGACCCAGAGTGAATAGTGCGGTTATGCCGAAACCCCGAAAATTCAGCTTTTCCGAGCCATCCAAGTTGTTAATCCAAGACGAGAGATTCTGGGCAAGAAATCCCTCCATTTTGAGCAAATCAGTGTTGAATTGAGTAGAACTACGAAGCTGAGGCCTTTTGTAGGAGATAAGGTGTGAGTGGAGGACAGATGTCAAAGTTCTGGTGGTTCCAGAAATTTATGGCCGGCCGGCCAAATGTAGTGCCGACCGGCCACCACTTTTGGCCGGTGATCAAGTTCTCATGGCCGATGGCCTCTACCCCTGGCCGGTGGTCTTCCTCCTTGTTCTCTGACTGTTTATGCTGAGGATTGGGGAATTACCACCTCCAATGCCCTCCGGTGATCGATTCTTGCGGAGTCACGCCTATTTGCTTATCGAGTTGTCATATTTGCTTATCGAGTTGTATTTCACTCCTTAAGTCTTTGATTTGCTTATCGAGTTGTACTCGCACTTGTTGGTTGTATCGAGTCTCTCTGTTGCTTATCGAGTTGTAAATGGTTCACTACCTGATTATTACGATGCGAACGCTTATTTTCAAACGAATTTCATTCACATTGTTATATGATCCATGCGATGCGCAATGCATAAAATGCAAATGTAACACTTTTGAACAAAATAGCAGTTTCATTTCCATCATGTGTTTTGCAAAATACACAGTTTTGAAAAATGATAAAAAACCTGCCTGAGGCAGTGCAATGTGCTTAAACTACCAGTAAAAAGGAAAGTAAAGCAAAAAGAGAGAGGGCAGCAAAGTATCAGAGTTGATACCGGTAACCCTCCCTTGTGGTCAATACATCTCTCGCGCCTTTGTTTGATCATTGTTTGGTTGGCACCTCATTTCTCAAGGCAGTGCAAGGAAGTACACCTTCAAACATTCATAGACCTCCGAGTTGACCTCAAGTTGTGTCTGCTATGAGCAATGCTCCGTACGTACGAGGACATCCCCTCCCGTATCCTTTGTGTATCTTGTGAACTCCACAAATCACTTCAATTATAATGTATTGCAGTACTTTGTATTTCGACATCTTGAATAGCTTGCCTTTACCATATTTCAAGTTTCTATACACATTGCTTGCGTAGACAGCACGCTTTACTTACATGTGTTCAATTTCAAGTTTCTATACACATTGCTTGCGTAGACCGCACGCTTTACTTACATGTGTTCAATTTCAAGTTTCTATACACATTGCTTGCGTAGACCGCACGCTTTACTTACATGTGTTCAATTCCAAGTTTCTATACACATTGCATGCGTTGTCATGTTATGCTTTACTTACATGTGTTCAAATTCTTCATACACATGTGCACGTTGTCACGTGTTGCTTTACTTACATGTGTTTGTGCCTTCACAGCATTGTTATGCGTCCCACTCGACTTGCGTTGTCACGCACTTTCGATTGCATTATTAGGCATGTTGCTAACAATATCGTACATGTTAAGTTTGCTTTCTTTGCAGGCACAATATTGTATAGACGGTTTATTCGAGGCTGGTGCAACCAGACGAACTGGACAGGTATTGTATTCTCCGAGTGAGACGTATCGAGAATTGCATAATTCTCTTACATCATTTCTGCATTGTAGTGTAGTTTGGCGTATGTTAGCTTAAAACTGTTGCATTGTGTGTGCTTCGTTACAGTTTTCTTTACATGATCATAAGTTATGTTCGGCTTTGTGCATTGTCTTGCATTTTGCCCCTTCCTTCGGGCGCATATCTTGTTTGTCTTGCATGTTTGTCTAAATCTTCGGCCTTGTCAAAAATGGGTCGTCTCTGGGCTTTGACAATCACTCCCTTCATTGTTATGACTTTCGAGTTCTGTCAAAGAGGGGCAACTGTAGACACCCCATTTTTGACCGTCCTCAAGACTTGGACGTCACCGTTGGAACACTCGGTGATCATCCATGTTCGTGTTTGTTTTGAGTTCCCGGAGGCCTCGGCTGCGCGTCTTGCCTCAGAATCTCTCAACTCGTTTGTTTTGTGTTTGGTTTTGCACCAAATGCTTGTGCTTTTGCTTTGAGGGGCAAGGAATGGCTTGTTGGCTATCCCCACACCCCACCGGCCTTTCCTTTGCCTCACCGGCCATTCATTGTTGCCACCGGCCATGGTTTCTTGATACCAATGGCCGGTCGACACTTTATGTGGCCGGCCGGCACTTTGTTTGGCCGATGACCTCTTCTGCTGGCCGGTATGCACCTTTTGCACCCTTCAGGCATGGTGCATGCCAGCTGGAATGCACCAACACTCTTCCCCGTGCATAGTGTGGTTGTTATGCAACCTTTGCACCCTTTTGGTCTAGCTTCTTGAGGAAGCTTGGACCTTTGTCTTAGCTTCCTCAAAAAGCTTGGCCAGCTGTCCCAGCTTCCTCAGGAAGCCTTGCCCCTTTTGCCCCTTTTGCCCCTTTTGACCCTTTTTAGATTGAACACTCTTGTTGTGCATTTCCTCTCGAAGTCCTTGGTGTTCTTTGAGGTTCCACCTACAAAATATCTTGATTTCTTTTTTAGTATCCATACTTCCTTGGGTCCATGGGAATTGGTCTCAAGAACATTTAATCTCATAAAAGGTTTAGGAGGATCAAAACCAATGCCTACTTTGTCAAAAACACATCTTTTATTTCCAAGAAACTTGTTGAGGTTTTCTTTTCCTTTTACAAAATTTTCAAGAGTTTTGTTTAAATTCTCAACATTGTTTTTCAAAATGTTTTTCTCATTGACAATAGACGTAAAATCATTTTTCAAAGTAACATTTTCCATTTTTAAAACATCTACATCATTTGAAAGAGAAGTAACTAATTTCTTTAATTTAGAATTCTCAACACAAACATTTCTAAATATGTCATGTAATTCATTGAAAGCACTTTCAAGTTCTACATAATTAGAAATTACCTCATCTTGAGTGAATTCTTCTTCTCCAAGAGCCATGAGACACAGGTTGGCTACTCCATCATTTTCTTCCCAAATGGCTTCCTTTTTGCTGCCATCCATCATTGAAAATTCATGAGCCATGAGTGAGTCTAGGAGTTCTTCAATGCCTAATTTTGTTAGGTCTTTTGCTTCTTGGATAGTTGTAACCTTAGCTTCCCATTCATTTGGCAAATATCTAAGTATTTTTCTCACAAGCTCACCATTAATATAAGATTTACCAAGAGATTTTATAGCATTAATAATATTGGTAAATTTATAAAACATCTTAGAAATAGATTCAAATGATTCCATAGTAAAGAGTTCATAATCATGAACAAGCATGTCAAGCCAAGACTCTTTTATTTGGCTAGTTCTTCATAGGTGATTTCAAGTTTATCCCAAATCTCTTTAGCAGTAATACACCCAGAAATTCTATTGTACTCATTTGCATCTAGTCCACACACAAGAATAAGCTTGGCTTTAGTATTAGCTTGAAGGAGTTTATAATCACGCTCATCAAATTCATCCTCAAGTTTAGGTACACTGATATGGTCTACTACCTTGGTAGGGATTTTAGGACCTTTAGTGATAATGAGCCACAAAGCATAATTGGTAGCTTGAAGATACAAAGTCATTTTTTCTTTCTAATGAATATAATTAGTACCATCAAAGAGAGGTGGCCTATTGCTAGCTTGTCCTACAGCAGAGTAAGTAGAATACATGGTTGCTATGGATCAAAAACTCAAGATTGTTAAATTTAAACAAGAGCCCCAGGCTCTGATACCAATTGTTACCCAAAAAGCAACCTAAAAGGAGGGGTGAATTAGGTTTCTACAAATTAAAATTAATAATACCCCAATAAAATTAATTACTAGTACAACAAATTATTAACAAGTACAATGATGAACTTAGCAGTAAATGATCAAGCAAAATAATAATGAAATATAACTAACATACAGGGTAAATCAATTGATTAACACATGAATATTAGATAGCTATAGCAGTAGTAGGAAAGTAAAGAGATTAGGGAAGAGGAGACAAACAGATTTATAGTGGTTCAGTTTCAACCCAGCCTACATCCACTCCTTAAGTTTCACTTGAGATTTTCCACTATCTTCTAGCTTCACAGGGCTGCTAGCAACCTCATAAACATGAAGCAATCCTCCATAGATTTTACACAGACTTCACAAGCCCAAACCCTTGCAAATCTTAGGTGATTCACAATCACTCTCAAGATTTCAAGAACACACTGTTTGCAACACTTTTACAAGATGAAATGATATTTTTCCTTTCAAAGAAAGCTTACAATAAATATCTCTCCCAGATGGATATACAAAATGAATCTCTGGTTTTTCTGTAAACCTCTCACAAAAAAGATAGGCTTAAAACTATACGTCTTAATGTATAATTTCTGAAAGAGGATGTGAACAAAAATTGAAGAACACTCCTCAGAGAATTTTTCAAAGAATAGATGTAAGTGATTATAGATCAAAGAATATTTTTTGATTTTTTTTTTTTTTTTTTGTCACTTGTTTGCATTAGAGGCTTTGGTATATATAATGAAACTTATAGCCGTTTATAGCCGTTGTATTCATTTGAATTTATAGCCGTTGTACTCCATCATTACTAATTTGAATATCTTCCACTCCATCATTACAAATTTGAATATCTTCCACTTGAACTCTTTAAACTGTTGTTGTGCTAGGCTGTTTGAACCTCTGCTTTTGGGCTGTTTGAACTCCTGATTTAATCAAATATTAAATACATTCTAACAACATTTAGGATAAAGGTTTAGGTGAGAAATAATGTGACAAAATAAATTTTGATTCTATTTTTCTCTTTCAAATAAATTAAAACATAAAATCATCAAAATAAATGTTGATTCTATTTTTATCTTTCAAATCATCAAAATAAATTTTGATTCTATTTTTCTCTTTCAAATAAATCATTAAAATATTTTGATTCTATTTTTCTCTTTCAAATAAATTATCAAAATAAATTTTAATTCTATTTTTCTCTTCCAAATAAATTAAAACATAATGAAATAAATCATCAAAATAAATAAGTCTAACAATATAGCCTAAGATTCTTACGTTGGTAACTTATTTAATTATTTGTTAATTTTATGACATTTTTACCATCTGAGATCTGTTTGGTAACTATTTCGTTTTCAATTTTCAATTTATATTTACAAAAATTTTAAAAACTGTCATAAAAATTTGTTTAATAATTTTTTTGGTTTATAAATTGTTGTCTCAGTTTGTAAATTTGAGAAAAAAACATAAATTCAAAAAATAAGTTTACATTGGTTTTTAAACAGAAATTTAAAAATTTTACTAACAAAATTTTTTTTCAATTAATTTTTTTTTTTTTTTTCAATTAATTTTTTTTCCAACTAATACTAACCGAGGGGGAAATTGGTAATGCTACTTTAAACCTTAGGGAGGAGATTGTAATTTCTCAAATGTGAGGGGTGTCAATGTAATTTACCCAATGAGGGTAAAATTGGTATTTAAAAAATTAAATTGTTGAGGGAGGAATCTGTAATAAAACTTTAAACCTCAGCGGGAAAGATGTAATTTCCAAAAGGTGAGGGAAAACTGTAATAAGCATAAGCCTCAGGGGGTGTCAGTGTAATTTACCCTTAACTTTTCTTGTTTAATTCTATAAAATTCTTGACTAGTACAGAACCTATATTATAAGACAACAAATGGAACCATCTAGGTATAGATACAATCCCTTTCTGTGATTGTACCATAGGGTTAAAAATAAAAAGAAAAAGTTAAAAATGTATTTGCAAATCACGTTTTCATAAGCGTGTTTCTCAACCACATTTTATTAATTGACGCGATAATTAGTAAAATCTTAATTAAAAGCGCGTTTTCTAAACTCGTTTTCATGATTTTATTTATTTTGCATGCCTAGACCACAAAAATGCTGAAAACGTGTTTACAAAATATGCTTTAGCTTAGTTTGGGAAATACGGCCAAATTAGGCTTAGTTTGGGAAGTAACTTTTTGACTATTTGGCTAAAATATGAGATAAAAAAACTAATATGTTTGAGATGACTTTTTAACTTTTTACGAAAAGATGTGCAAAAAGTAAAGAGAAAAGATAATCTTTGATTTTTTGGTATGGATTGTTGACTTTTTGACTTTTTTAGTAATTTTTTGACTTTTTAACTAAACCGGCCGCTTCCCAAATGAGGCCTTAATTTGATAAATAAATTAATATAGGGACTTAGTTTGGGAAAAGTCCCCGAACGAACCTAAAGTGATTCCATTATTATCACCGTCATTTTCTACTATTTTACGCAAGTAAGTAAATGTTTACTTGAAATAATTATTACACTATTGGGCAATCTACTTGTTGGACCACAAGTAGTATATTTGCAAATAAGGACTTCCAATATCGCATATTTATAAAACTACAAAAATTATAATTTACTTATAAGGAAGCTTATCTTTAAATTCGAATTATTTTTCATACCTAACTTCTTTGTCTTCTACGAATACTTTTCAAGTCTTTCAAAGTGTAAACAGTAAACATAACCCCTCATACTAAATCAATCAATAAACAAATTATCAATACATTAATTCAACATGCAAATAGTAAACAAATAATAATAATTCTATCATTGCTCTCAAACTTCTAGAATATTAAAAACAACAAAAATAAAAGTTTACGAAAATAAAAATATTAAAAAAACCCACACACATTTTTGTCGAATACTTTAAAAGTTACAAAATACTTGCAAGATTACAAGAAAGATAAAGATGACTACTTTTGCTCTATAAGACTACATTTATCATGTAAATCACATTGCTATGTCTTCAACTTGCAAGATACCTATCCTATTTTTTAGAGATACAAATGTCCATTTTTTCATTGAATTTTAATGAATTTGGGCCTCTCGCTTGATCTCATACCGTTCCCAAAAAGTAGAAGAGAAATATAGCACTTTAATTATTTATTCTTCAAGCATTTGGAGCATTTCCTGTACTATGTCATATACCAATTTGGAGGTTTTCATAATTTATGATTACAATTATATCATTTTGGTAACATATTTGTTTATCATGTCAAAGAATACTGTTTACAATTGTAATAGAGACCTCCACACATACATGGCCCCCACAACCCTCACGCTCATACCAACTACTCATAATGTGGGGTCCACACATACATGAGTGGACCCCACACACACATTAAAGGCCAAGATCAAATTAGGGGTCATGGAACCCTCAAAAAAAGGGGTCCCAAACATTTTTGTACTGTCTAATATGTTATGAAAAATTTGAGCCTATCAATTTTTTCAACGATTGGGTCAAAAAAATTTCATTATTTTTCATTTTTCTTGGAGATTAAATTTGGACAAGATGAAGGATAGAGTAATTAATTTTAATTAGGTTGATAAAATTGAATATAATTTTTTCAGCTATAATAGACACAATTCTGTTGTAATAATTCTTCGACTTGCTATCGTAACTGCAATAGCTTATTTAAGTATTGCTAGAAATTTATTTAAGCTTCGAAATTCATCTTTGTCAATTTTCAATGTTTCAACAATTTCAAATTCAATCCATTGTATACTAATTTTATTCACTAATACCATAAGACTTGGCCATTGATGGCCCCAATTTAGGGAATTGACTAAAAATGACATACAAACTTTACAATCTTCTTAAAATTTTCAATAAGATCTTTTGGAAAAAATATATATATTTTTAATTATAGAAATTCTTTTTGAAAAAATTGTTGAAAAGTCAAATCTAACAATTGTTTAAAACATTAGATTTAGTGGATATTTTTTGTTGGTGAGGAGTTCACTCTTTGTAAAATAGTTTGATGAGAAGTCCATTTATTATTTTAGAGGACATTTTGTTTTCAATTTTATCCTTAATATATCTATTTAATTTTTAATTATTTGTTTAATTTTTTAATAGGGGATTTATTAGGAAACCTTTTTTCAAGTACTTGTATCCCAATTAGTCCATAACATATTTTCGTATCCCAATAAGTCCTATTATTTGGATATTTGACCACCAAATCATAATTCGCATATTTAAGGTATATTATAGACAATTTTAACCTTACAAATAATTTTTGGGTAAATTACACTGACACCCCCTGAGGTAAATTACATGTTGGGTAAATTACATATTTAAGGTTTATTACAATTCTCTCCCTCACCTTTTGGAAATTACATCTCCCCCTGAGGTTTAAAGTTTCATTACAGATTCCCCCCTTCAACAATTTATTTTTTTTAAATACCAAATTTGCCCTCATTGAGTAAATTACATTGACACCCCTCACATTTTAGAAATTACAATCCCCTCCCTAAAGTTTAAAGTAGCATTACCAATTGCCCCTCGGTTAGTATTAGTTGGAAAAAAAATTCACTGAAAAAAAAATTAATTGGAAAAAAAATTATTTGAAAAAAAAAAATAATTGAAAAAAAATTTTGTTAGTAAAATTTTTAAATTTCTATTTAAAAACTAATGTAAGCTCATTTTTTAAATTTACGTTTTTTCCTCAAATTTACAAACTGAGGCAACCATTTATAAACCAAAAAAATTATCAAACAAGTTTTTATGACATTTTTTAAAATTTTTGTAAATACAAATTGAAAATTAAAAATTGAAAACTGAAAACTGAAAATGAAATGGTTACCAAACAGGCTTCAGATGGTAAAAATATCGTAAAATTTACAAATAATTAAATAAGTTACCAACGTAAGAAAATAAATTATTTTTAATTTTTTTTTCACATTAATTTTTATTTGTAAATTTATTTTCAGCGACTGAAAAAATTCATTAAAAAAATTAATTGGAAAAAAATTATTTGAAAAAAAAATTTTAATTGAAAAAAAAATTAATTGAAAAAAAAAATTGTTAATAAAATTTTTAAATTTTTGTTTAAAATCAACATAATCTCATTTTTTTAATTTACGTTTTTTTGTCAAATTTACAAACTGAGACAACCATTTATAAATAAAAAATTATCAAACAAGTTTTTATGACAGTTTTTAAAATTTTTGTAAATATAAATTAAAAATTTTAAACGAAATGGTTACCACACAGGCCTCAGATGATAAAAATGTGATAAAATTAACAAATAATTAAATAAGTTATCAACGTAAGAAATGACTTATCAAATATTCTTAGGTTATGTATGATTTGATTTTTAAAAAATAATTATCAAACTATCAAATAATGATTTGATAGAATTTAATAAAATGTATAAGGGTAAAAATAATTATCATTTAACTTTTGGGTAGGTTATATACATACGTATGGTTGTTTCAATTTAATTTGTAAAAAATTATTCTAACCACTCGAAAGATAAAAAATATAAAAATGATAATTATTTTTTATTTCTTAACCAAAATAATTTTTAATTTTTAAAAAAATTCTAAAAATCAAACCATACATAGCCTAAGAATCTTTTGATAAGTAATTTCTTACGTTGGTAACTTATTTAATTATTTGTAAATTTTACGACATTTTTACCATTTGAAGCCTGTTTGATAACCATTTCGTTTTCAGTTTTCAATTTTCAATTTTCAATTTATATTTACAAAAATTTTAAAAAATTTCATAAAAACTTGTTTGATAATTGTTTTAGTTTATAAATGGTTGTCTCAGTTTGTAAATTTGAGGAAAAAACGTAAATTCAAAAAATGAGCTTACGTTAGTTTTTAAACAGAAATTTAAAAATTTTACTAACAAAATTTTTTTCAATAAATTTTTTTTTTTCAAATAATTTTTTTTCCAATTAATTTTTTTTTCAATGAATTTTTTTTTCCAACTAATACTAACCGAGGGGCAATTGGTAATGCTACTTTAAACCTTAGGGAGGGAATTGTAATTTCTAAAATGTGAGGGGTGTCAATGTAATTTACTCAATGAGGGCAAATTTGGTATTTAAAAAAAAATAAATTGCTGAAGGGGGGAATCTGTAATGAAACTTTAAACCTCAGGGAGGGAGATGTAATTTCCAAAATGTGAGGGGGGAATTGTAATAAACCTAAACCTCATGGGGTGTCAGTGTAATTTACCCAATATTTTTTGAATACTTAGTAACTTGGTGATGTGAATATTCATATTTGACAGTGTGAATATTTACATTAACGTATGAATGTTTATATTGATAGTGTGAACATTCACATTGACAATATGAATGTTCACATCACGTGACATTTATACTGTCAATGTGAATATTATTAGGGGTATTTTGATAATTATGTCACCCATAGGACTTATTAGAACATAAGTAAGTGAAGAGAGATTTATGAATAAATATCACTTTTAACTATCTGTTCAAATATTTTATCTGTTTAATTTTTTTTGGCAATCTGTTTTAATTTTTTTGACTATTTGTCAAATTTGTATTAATATGTTGGAATATCTATCCGCTAAAATTCCTTATCTGTTCAAATATCTTTCTAGATCAAATTATATGTTCATTTTTTTACTTATTTGTTTAAATCTATTTGTTCAAAAAATTTATCTGTTCAATCCTTTCTATCTGTTCAATTTTTTTTTACCTTATCTATTCAAATTTTCATACATACACACACACACACATACATATATATAGTGAGAGTGAGAGAGAGAGAGGAGAGAGAGAGGGGAGAAAGAAAGGTCCTATAATTTTGTCCATTCAAAATGCTGTCTATCTGTATGAAGCTCTCATACACACACTCATATGTATAAACATATGTCCCAAAAAAAAATAGTTGTTAACAACAAAGAAAATTATCTGTTGAGTTAATATGTTGAATTCTCTCTTGCAATGGAACGCCCTCCTTAGGTCATAACATGCCCAAAGTATGAATGACATACCAAAAATAAAGCGAAAACGAAATACAAAATAAGTACATCACTGTAATAGAATCACCCAATCTGAACTCCTTTGTTAAGTAATAACAAAATTATGTTCTCTAGCCACAAAATTATAATTAAATAGAGAGAGAAACAATCATTAACAAATCCCATTTCTCCAAGTGGGAAATTTTCACTAGCAAAGGCTTAAAGTTTAGAGGTAATGGAGAAAACACCAAACTGGGGAACAACAACTTTATCAAAAGATTTTATAGACTCCTCATAGATGCTTTGCTTGGTGTGGTTTGCAAGCTAGAAGAGGACCCTATAACTATCACTCTCTCATCGAAATCCCATAAAATACAAAATTTCCCAAAAGTCTATTTTTCTTCAAAATGTGAATGAATTTCTGGACTTCCAAACAAACAAAAAAATAGAAAATTTGAATAGATAAAAGCGTTCCATCTCCTCCACGAACAACTTGAAGAAGACGATCCCGATCTCGAGGAGTTCGGAGCAAGCTTAGGGTTCCTGAGCCAATAAGCTTATTTTTCTTAAGGTTCTTCAAATTAAAACATCAGGACTGATCAAGGGCTTTGCCTCTTTGTGGAATGCTTTCAACTATTTCAATTACTTCATCTATGAAGCATTTATCCATTGATGGAAGAGAAGAAAAAGTACAATTGGTAGAGATAAAGGATACAGATGGAGGATGAAAGAATCTACCAAAGTTTCAAAAAAACTAGCAAAGTTTGTGAAGAAGATGAAGAGTTGCAGTTATTCCATAGTATAACCAATCTTTAATTATGCTGATGTGAGGATATGTTGGCGCCTAATTAAATTATCCAATAAAAATACACATGGCAATCAAATCATTCTCAAAATAGATGTCACCTCAACTAAACCCAAGAAGAAATGTGGTTGATTATGAAAAAGTATTTTAGCACTAAGATACATGGAAAAGAGGAGTAGTTGTTAAGGAAATTTGATTTCAAATAGAATGAGGAAAGCACATATCAAAGTCCAACACATGGGAGAGGATCATGGAGTCGTGCGAAGCAGTACTATATTTATAAATAGTTGTCTGATTAAAGATTCCTTTCTTCATCAAACTCTGTCAAACCAAAATTTAATTTAATTTGTACTTTTAAGTTTATTGTGTCTCGAAGGGGTAGGAGTAGTGATAAGATACAAGTTTCATGGATCAAGTACAATTATATATTTTCTTTAATTTCTTTGCATTCATTTTTTTCTTAATTGGATCTTCCATTGACATTTAGAGGTTGCCACGTGTACTATTGGTGACTAAAAGTAGGTAGCTTTAGCATTTCAAATGATGACTGATTTGTGGGGATTCGATAGCTAAAGTATAATCATGGTTTGATTTGATCAAATCCCTAGATAGTAAGAACAAGATCACGTGGAGATCTTTTAAATATATATTGTTGGGTAAATGTATCGAGTTGGACACATGGAATTAATCCAAATGCAGAGGCAACCAGTACCCAAGCCATCCAACGGTCAGAATTTAAACTCTCCAACGGCTCCTTTATTTAAGGCGTTACTTTGACCAATGTGGGACATTGTCACTCATCCAAAGGCCCAGCCCTTTCACCCAACAACTAAGATTGAAAGGAGGATTTAGTCAGCCTTATCCTTGGGGAACACTCTAATAGTTTGCTAAGAAGAAGGAGGATGATGGGACAGATGGTTGTTCATGAGGCAATCCAGCAACCTACTATCTAGAGTTAGTGAAGATCATCTAGGAGGAAGTTACTAATTTCCAAGACACAGTTCGTGATTCTCATGAGGACATAGCATCTATAAATAGCTTACTTGAAGATGGAACAAAGCCTACTCAACCAATCAATCAAATCAACATATTACAAAGCATCAGTGGTTTTTAGCCCTAGTTTAACATAGTTTAGCTCTTGAAATACATCTTTCCCTTAATTTAGTCCTAATTCTTGACATCTGTGTCAAATTAATTGTTTTTTGGCCATTATTGGCATTGTTTTGAGTCTAAGTTGGGCTTACATTCCATTTTTAACTCAATTTTATGTTCTTTAAACTGTTCTTGCACTTTTGTATGTTCAATCCATTTGAATATATAAAGTTGGTGTTTTTTTGTTTATTTCCTTCTGCTCATCCTTCTTCCTAATTTTTCAAACTCTTAGGCCTCTTTTGTCAACTATACATTTTAGCCAAAAAGTCAAAAAGTTACTATAAATTGTCACATCATTGTCTCTACTTTTTTACACATCTTTTCGTAAAAAGCCAAAAAGTTACTAAAATAGCAGGTTCCTAAACGAGGCCTTAGAAGATTTTAAGTCCTCTTCATTGATGCAAAACAAGAACCAGGAAGTTTTTATCCCCTTGGACCTTACACAATCTCCTGTTTTAGAAGTCAAATATTTTCACACACATTTTTACTCAAGTAGGCATACTTTGCCTTGATATGCTGCAATCCACCAAATCTTTGTGTGTTGGCCATTTTTGTGCAAATGCATACACAATCAAACTAATAATGGCTTGAATATATATGGACCAAATATGATAGAGCTATAACATACATTATAACAAAGGTACCATATGCATCAAAATTAAGGATTAGTTGATCACATATGGACAAAGCTATGAAAGAAAATAATGAATTGAACAAACTAAGTACAAATAAGATTTTTTTTTTTTTTTTTTTTTTTTTGAGAAAAGTTATAAAGTAGTTATATTAAAATAAAAGTTAACATCACATAATAATAAAAAATAAACAATAGGGGACCACACAAGAAACCCTATTAAAACTACAACAACAAATTACAAAATCCATCAAAAAACTAGTAGCAGTCTAGGAAAATCACTAATCTTCTCATAAATGTGGTTTGGAAAACAAGATCTACATCTAAATAAAGCTTAGCCTCGTCGTAGCCGTCGTTGTTGTTTCTGTCGCCGCTGCTCAACTCCACCGTTGTTGCATTGTACATCAATCACCGCCAGAAGCCAAAGTTGAAGAAGAAGAACACCCACAACATAACAATAAGAGAGGAAGATTAAAAGAATAAGGGACCATTGTGAGTGTTAAAAATTCAAAATGAATTCTAAAAATCGGGATAGAAGCTCTAAAACCCCTCTTCCTAGGCAAAAAAAACTTAAATCTACACTTTGAAAGTATTTTTACATCTTGTCAAAAGGTCGCCAGAAAGTTGTCGGAGAAGCACCGAAATCACCAAAGCGAAACCCAGCACCTCTCTGCTGAGTGATAACTACAAATGAAATCATTAATCTTTGTAGAACTCCCACCTTTGAAACACATTCATTGCCCTCAACTTCAAATTATTCCTTGCCACCAAAGACTTCTCCAAGCAATCACCTTGATTGTGATTGATGCACAATGGATGACGAAACATTGCTTATAGGAAGAAAAGAAACTTTGGAAATAAAATACATACATATATATATATATATATAAAGGAAAATCACTATACATTAGAATAAAAAAAACAAAAATACACATATTTTTGTAATTTTTTTTCTCTGTCTCACTGTACTGTAATTCCCCCATATATATATATATATATATATAAGCCCCAATTTTACTATAGAGTCCAAAAATAGCTCAAATATTACTCTTTTTTTAGTGAGAGCTTATATCTTGTTGCATTATATTGCATGCTTCAGTGGGTAAAGGTTCTATGTTGTTAAGTTTTGTAATTGGCAATCCCGTTAGTCAAAACTCCATTTAGTTGTATTTTATTCGCTCAATTGTATTTGCGAGTTATGAGAGTTTAGATACAAATCCAACCCGAGGTGTGCCTGTGCAGAAGAGTTTATGCTGACATTCAGTCTCTTGACTTGAGCATTCCTTGTTTTCCACTTTACTGACTAAGTACAGGGATCAAGCTACCCAGTCAGCTGGCGAGGGTCCAAGGGGTAGTGCCCCTGGCGGGTTCGGGGCAACGCCCAAGTGGTGTTGAGGGGCAGTCAAAGTTGATTAACAACTCGAGCGGTCTTTCTTGCTCTTGAGCAGTGAAGTGAAAAATCCAGTATTTCTACCCGCATTCTGAACTTCTAGGAAACATATTTTACTGTTCGAGTAGTAGATGTTGCATTCAAGCGGTTGGCCCATATGTGAGTATCACCTTTAGTCACACCGCTCAAATGGTAAAGTGTGCGCTCGAGCAGTCTTCATGGCTCTATTTAGTATAAAGTGCGCTGTTTGTTATTTTTAGTATTTAACCATCCAGATTCTTATAGAGGAGTAAAACACAATGTGTTCTATATTGGAGGATGTTTCTATTTGAATTTCCTTGATGTATAGAAGGTGATGGATTGATCAATGAGCTATATATTGACAAAATATCAAGGGTTGATTTTGTTCTTTCATTCACAAAAAGATAGGTGTTCATCGGTGGATTCCGAGGAACTTGGGCCAAAAGTTTTGGTAGATTCCAGATTGGTTCATCATCGTGGATTCGACATTGGCATTGTGGATTTTGTAACGCCCCAAAATAATTAGCATTAATCCATCTCATAACATTGCTACAATTGATTAACAATGTCATAACTTATATTCATTATATCTTTGATCATTACAAAGATGACATATGCAATATACATTCACCAATCTTAGATTCTAAATCTATAGCATATGTCATGGATACAAGAATAAAAAGAGAAATAGAACCAAGTAATGAAATGCCTTAATGGCTACAACTTTCCAAGATGATGCTTGGTTACAACAAAATAAGTTTAAACTCAATACAAATAAAGCCCTAGGCTTAAACAAAAATAATTACATCAAGAAACTAAAAATGAAGCCTTAAGCTCCAAGTCTTCCCAAGCTACGTCTTTGGTGGAGGCATATAATCAGCAGTTGAAAGTTGTTTTCCATATAGGGTGAGCCAAGGCCTAGTAGAGATGCTCTAACACAGTATATGAATCTTAGCAAAATTATAAGGTGAAATGCACATGCATGCCTTTTGTCAAGCATTTCTCTTTTTCCATCTCAAAACAATGCAATGCTAGATTATAAATCAATTCATGAAAATAATCCTTTTATAATAGAAAACAGGGTAGTGGATACAACACACTGGAATCTCTAGGTGCGTGTCTACTAGTGGATTATACAAGCATTACCAAAGCCATTTTACCGGTACTAACCGGAAGGATCGGCACCTAACCATGCGGGTTTCTGGACTTTCACTAATGACACAAGCCAACATCATAACCACAATTCACACCCCACCAAGGTATTCACCAATTTTTCTCAAAATCAATACATTTACAATATTTAATATGAAATGATACTCAATGCACAATGTATGAAAAATTAGTTTCAATTCAACCTAATCCTCATGCAATGACTACAACAATCAAAACTATCCTCCACCAATAGTCCAAAATAGATATTTCTAGTCAATAGATAATTTCCAATCAAAAGATACAATTTCATCAATTACAATGGGAGTATACTACATTTCCAACTCCACCATCATCATCAACATAAACATTGTTCCAATTTCACAATACCCAACATCATTTTCCATTTCCTTTCACAAATCCAAATATCCAAAATTTAGGGCAAAACCCCATTTTCTTATAAAGTTGATTTTAAGATAAGACATCCACCATTTTAACTCATCTCAACCATAACCATATCCCCACAACCATTTTCAAGAGCCCATTTGGAAAATCCCTCTTTTGATTTCAAACTGAAACCCTAGGTTTTCTAAAAAATCCCCATATTAATAACCATTTTCAAAGAGCAAATACTAAGCTAAAAATCATATAAAAGAGTCAAAGAAATTCCTACCTCAAAGTAGAAGACAAGAAGAAACGATGGGTAGAACTTGATAGAGCCAAAAACACTAAACTTCTCCGATTAGAACGAAGCCCTCGACGTGCTCTATCTTTTACTCCAAAGGACTAAGGTGAAGAAATCAACAAATTAAGAGTATTTAGAGCTAGAGTACAAGAACTAGAGAGATGAGGTAAAGGTTTTAGGGTTTTGAAGTGTTTAGAGAGAGAGAGAATGAAAAAGTGACTCAAAATGGCTTTTTCTCAAACTGATATACGTGCAGACCGCCCGAGCAACCAAAACCACCGGTTGAGCGCACAATGACCCCCTTACAGTAGTTTTGCAGACCTGTAAAATACCAGTTGAGCTCAAGAAAAATCTCTCAAGCGTAGATTCCCAACTCCTAGTAGTTTTACAAACTGTAAGAGATCGCTCGAGCATAAGAAAGACCGGTTAAGCAAAGAAACAAAAATCTGGGCAATCAACTCTTGGAAAAACTAACTTTCCAACATGTTTCAAATGTAACCAAAACTCCTAATAGCCAATCTCAATAAGCAATAAGATAGAAATAAGATAAACCACAGTTAGGTACACGGGTCCTCGGATTCAAAAGCAAGAAATGGGTCTGGTCTAAACCAGAATCGTTATAGATTCAATGTTAAGAAAAACAATTTCGAGGTGAAAATGGCGGTGGAAGAGGCACATTAGGTTCGGTTCAATTCAAGTGGATTCACTAGGTTATTGAGGGTTCTCATGTTAATTTTTTTTGTCTTCTTAGTAGATTATTTTATGGCTTTGGCCCGTGGTTTTTTATCATAATTGGAGAAGCCCAATTGCGATTTTTTCCAAGTTAAATCGTTGTGCCCATTTATTGTTAATTGTTTGATTGGGATTGTTATTCATTGTTTAAAATTGAATCATAATCAAAATCAATATCTCAGGGGGGAGGGGGTTTAGATTTTTCAATTGGTATTAGAGCGGGTCACTCAAACTTTATTTTTCAAAGCTATAAGAAGCGAGATCTTGTTTGATTTGAGATAATGGATTCAATTCATGAGAGGAATTTTACAGTGCGACCACCCCTACTTGACGGATCCAATTATTCTTTTTGGAAAGCTCGGATGAGAGCATTTTTAAAAGCTATTGATAAAAAAAGTTTGGCAATCCGCCATGTTAGAGTGGACCAAACCTACGATTACCATTGATGCAGTAATATTCCCCAAACCAATTGACAAATGGAACACAACCGATTACCAAAATTGTAGCTAGAATAGTAAAGCTATCAATTCCTTGTTTGCGCCATTACACCCAAAGAGTTTAGTCATATTTGTAATTTTGAAGTCTAAAAAAAGGCATGGGATATCTTAGAAACTATTCATAAGGGCACTCTTTTAGTTAAACGCTCAAAATTTCAAAGGCTCATTTCTAGTTTTGAAAACCCTTCAATGAAAAATAGTGAGACCTTTAATGAATATTATGCGAAGTTGAGTGACGTTGTGAATTACAACTTCAATTTAGGCCGAAAAAAAAAATGAAATCCAAGATTGTTGAAAAATTTTGAGATCCTTACCCGATCAGTTCCAACCAAAAGTTGCGGCTATTGAGGAGACTCAATATGTTGACAATCTCAAGCTGGATCAGTTGGTTGGAAATCTCCAAACCTATGAGGCTCATTTGAATTTCAAAAATAAAGAAAATGATGTTTCGGCTTTTAGTAGTACTCATAGTGTTGGAAAGCATTCTGATGAGGATTGTGAGTTTGATTCCAAGATTACAGATGCTTTTGTAAAACAGATCAAGAAGTCTTTCAAAAAATGAAACTTAATCTTATAGAATCAACTCACAAATTCAAAGGAAAAAAAGAAACTAAAAATTGTTCCTACAATGGAGAAGAAGAAAGGAAAAATATAAGGGAATCCTCGAAGAGTCCAACACTATAAATGCCAAGGTTTTGGCCACTTTGCTCAAGAATGCCCTAACTAGTTGAGGAAGAAGAAAGCCTATGCTATCACTTAGGACGATGAATCATAATCAAATAAGGATAAAAGTGACAACGAGGTTCAAGGCAAAGAGGGGTATGAACAATTTCTTACTTTCATGGCGGTTTTCATAGCTGAGAGACAGATGGTTTATACCGAGGGGCAAGTTGAGTATGCTCATGGTCAGAATGTTTCCACCCTTCCTTACTTTGACGAAGCTAAATAACCGTACTGGAGTGCTCGAATGAGGGTGTATTTATTGGTATTTAATGCAAGCCTATGAAGGATCGTAGAGAAAGGGTTTGAGATGACATATGAACTTGACTTGGCAACAAGCTTGAGAAATTTGAAGCCTCAAGAGCAATGGAGTGAACTTGAGTTGCAACACTTTGGATACAACTCAAGAGCATTAGAGGTAATACGTGGTACTATCTAGGAAGGTGAGCGAACTCATATTTCTCAGTGTGAGACAGCCAAAAAAGCACGGGATTTTTTGAAGTTTATCTATGAGATGCAAGTTCTAATGGTGAATCTCATAGTACCTCCATCCCTCATCGATCAAATGTTGATTCTTTAAATAAAAATTCATCTTTGGACAAGGGTAAGAATGAAAACTTCACTTCAGGGTCTTCAAATGATGGTAGTGAGTCTTCAAGTGCAGAAAAAGAATTAGATTGTGTAACTCTTCATGAAGCATATGAGATGTTGTTAAGCAAAGTTTCACCTTGACAAATATGAAAATCAAGTTGTCCACTAAGCTCAGGCTAAGTAGAGAGCGGAAAGAGAAAGTAGAGCAAGAGCTCATGGAAGTTTAAGCGGAAGTTAGTGTTCTCTCAAATGAGTCTTTGATTGCCAAACTTTCCATAAGTGGAATAGAGAGAAATCAATTGCTTCATGCTCATGATGCGTTGAAAGAGAAAATGGTGATCTTGAAAGAGAGTTAGAGACTTGTTCAAAGTCCGAAAAAGAGCTTGAAGCGAAAATTATCTCCTTGGAGTTGGAACTTAAAAATGTCAAAGCTTCAAGTGCACAAAGTATGGATGCGGCTCATTGTACTCAATACATGGCTAATGATAAAGGAGGAGTTGGCATCATCAAAAGACATGTCTCACCATCCAAAGCCTCAACTTCTGAGGATGAGAGCACTCAAGAGTTCATGGCAAGGGGTAATATCATTTCATCTTCATCTTTGTCTCATTACTGTGTAGCCAAGAGTAAATTCATTTCTATTTGTCATCATTATGGTCTTAAAGGTCACATTAGACCTCATTATTTTAAATTGCTTGGGATCAAACATGAAACAAGGTTATGTTTTCCTAGACCTAGGAATAGGAGGTTGGAAACCAAGTCGAGATAGGTTCCCATCGAAGGGGAAGGAAACCACAACATCAAAACACCACCCAAGAACCATAATTCGCCCAACATGTTCATACTAAAGCAGTTTGGGTGAGAAAGTTTGACTTGGGTGAATTTGTTCATTTATTTATTTATTCTTTTTTGTTTGAGTTTCTATTTGTCTTCCTTCTTTTTGGGTCATTTGTGTGTATTTGTTCATTTCTTTCTTGCTTTGTTTATAAAAAAATCCAAAAAGATTTTCTTTATATAGTTTTGCAAGCTTGAAATTTTTGAGAACTTCTTGGCGTATATTGGAATTAACGAGAATATCCATTACTTGTTAATGAGTATGTGCTAGATGTGGTTATTACTCATTTCGGATTGTGTGTACTTTGATTAGTATGTCTCATTCTGTACACACTCTTGGATTAGCAAATACCGACATCTTCTACATAAGTGATCAAAGTTCTCTATGGACTTCTAGCGGTGTTTCTTGTGTTTTTCTTGAGAAATTGACTAGTGCTAGCATATCTTGGGTAATGTTGAGTCTCTTAACCCCCTACCATTTTTTGCGCCGCCACTACTTATCCCTCTGTGTTTATCTCTCATGGCATGAAGAAAAGGCTACCTCAAAGTCACTAACCAAGCTTCACTATCTTTTACATCCTTCTTTGGTTTAGTTTCTATACTCTTGAGCATGAAAGTCGCCGGTGAGTGCCCAAGAATATGTTGCATTATTTAAGGGAGAGCATTCGCTTTTACTCAACAAATACTTCTTGATAACTAGAGATTTGACTTTTCTCAGTCATTCGCAGATTCTCTTGCCAGAGATCTAGCCATCAGATCACTACTAGGATTTGAATCTAGTGTTTGTCAAACTCCAATAGACACACACCCTTTTCTCATGAGATCTATGCTTTTCAGATGTTGCATCTAGAGATTGTGCACATTATGTTGTCAAGTAATTGTGTCTCTTGGATATTCTTGTGTGTTTTGAGGTACAAATCTGAAATTTCTTATTTGCTCCACCATATATGAATTTTTTTTCTTTCATTTATTTATTTATTTATTTTTGGATCTTGTTGTCCTTTGATAAGGAGGTTATTTGTTGAGGGGGAGCTTGTTGAGCATAGACTTATGTTAATTGTTTTGAGAGAGAGTTAGATTCTTGTTGGTTTGCATATTGCTATGTGTTGCTTATTTATCCCATACTATTGGTTACTACATCATCCTATCCTTGCTTATGTGGCTTTTGTCTTTATTTTTGAAAAATCTAACCCCCTCCCCCCCTCTCTTAATATTGATATGTGATTATAATTCAATTTTAAATAATGAATAGCAATTCCAATCATACATTCAATAATAAATTTGCACAACGATTTAACGTGAAAAAAAATCACAATTGGACTCCTCTAATTGTGATAAAAAATCACGGGCCAAAACTACAAAAGAATCCACTAAAAAAACAAAAAGGAATTACACACGAGAACCCTCAATTGCCTAGCAAATTCATGTCCGAATTGAACCAAACCCAATGTGCCTCTTCTACCACCGTCTTGACCTCAGAATTGTTTTGCCCAACATTGAATCCACAACGCCAATGTCGAATCCACGACGATAAGCCACTCTAGAATCCACCAAAACTTCAGGCCTAAGTTTTCCAGAATCCACTGATGAACACCTCTCTTCTTGTGAATGAAAAAATAAAATCAACCTTTGATGTTTGTCAATATATAGTTCGTTGATCAATCAATTATCTTCTATACATCAAAGAAACTCAAATATAAATACCCTTCAATATAGAACACTTTGTATTTTCCTCCTCTTTGAGAATCTTAAAGGATTAAACCCTAAAAATAACAAACAGCACACTTTATATTAAACAAAACCGCAAAGACTGCTCGAGTGCAACATCTATTGCTCAAGCAGTAAAACATGTTTCCTAGAAATTCAAAATTCAAGCAGAGAGATATTGGATAGACCTTCACCTCCCGAGCACAAGAAAGACCACTCGAACTGTTAATCAACTTTGACTTCGTTCTTGGCTTTAGGGGCGCTGCCCCTTGACCCCACGTGGGCACTGCCCCGGACTCACAGAGTCACTGCCTCCTGGAGCTCACTAAGTTGACCGGACAGCTCGATCCTCGTACTTAGTCAGCGAAATGACAAACAAGGAATACTCAAGTCAAGATATTGAATGTCAACACAAACCCCTCGACACAGGCACACATCGGGTTGGATTCGCATCTAAACTCTCATAACTCACAAATGTAGTAGAGTGAATAAAAATACAACTGAATAGAGTTTTTTCCAACGGGATTGCCAATTACAAAACTTAACAATCTCCTCCTTTGGCAATTTCGTGACAATGCACATATAAAAAAGAAAATCTTAATCACCCAAATCCATTTCAACCAACAAAGGTCATGATCTGCAAAACAAATATTAATGCCACAACAGTATATGATAGTCTGAAATTTGTGACAATATGAAAATCTAAAAAGAATATCATGTTATCAAACAACAAAACTTCAAAAATCTCCCCGTCAAACACAGATATTTATAAGAAATTTATGTGAGGTGAGATTTTACATGTGGGATGGGTGTCACATTAGGATCTTCGATTTAGAAAATTACAGTACACATCATTTATGCCATTCAGATATCCATTGGTTTGAATTTTGATTCTTCACATTTGAATCTATATTAACTTTTGCAATTTCTATTTTTAAACACCACTTTCTCTTAGTTTTCATCCTTTGTTTTACTTCGAAAATCAACTTTTGAACAAAACTGTAAGGTCCAAAATCCATTTTCAAAAGAAGACTTATACTTCAACTTACCTTTGGTTCAAAAGTTAATTTCTGAACTACAAATTTTTATTTAAAAGTCAATTTCCAAACCCTATAATTTTGTTCAAAAGTTGGTATCCAAACTAAAAATTTTGAATTAACTAATAGAAAGTAATGTGCTAAAATAGAAGCCGCCAAAGAGAACCCAAACAGCCATATAGCGAAGAAACTTCACTTTTAAAAAGAGAAAAAACCATATGCGCAAATCACCTAGGACAGTTTGCAATGTTTGTATCTCGAAAAAAAAAAATACATAAAATAATTTTTTGGGGGGGAGGTCCAAAACAAATATATGTATACAAAGTTGTGAACATTAAAAGTTTTGAAGAAAGAAATTTCACCACCAGAACCACAAAACACCACTGCAACTATCACCACTGCACCACCACCAAACACACCACCGCTGCCACCTCAACCAAATTTAAGAAACCTAAAAATTTAACAAAAGAAATGAAAACAGAGAGAGAGAGAGAGAGAGAGAGAGAGAGAGAGATTTCAACTCTGCAACCAAAAACTATGGCATCTCATTTACAATTTTTTTCATTGTTTCTTCTGAAAAAGATCGATCATGTCAAGCATAACATATGCAGCAAAAACTACAATCATCTGAAATGGAAAACCATTCCACAACCAATTTCTATCTTCCTACCCCAACGACTGTCAGGTAAAAATATATCAAAACATCCCCAAAACTTCATGTTAAAACCCCCACGTGAGCAGACAACTCAATTCTCAAAATAAACCTTTGCAATACAGAATTTTCTACTCGTTCCTTCTCTTCTCTTTTGGTTGGATAGGTAGGGGTAGGGGGAAGGTGTTATATACATAGGTTTTTTTTTTTAATATTATTTTTAAAGTACTTGAATGCAGTGAGCAGAGTTGAATATTATCTAGTACGGAAGTCGTTCCTGAATCTGGTCAGGTTCTGGGTGAATTTGTCCCTGTTCTTCGTTTCCAAGCTTCGAGAGATGTCTGCCATAAGTTGGTCAAAGCACAATGAAAGACGCTGTTGTTGATCCACTGGCTGTAACAATGATAGATACAATAATTATCTTGCAATAATTATAGATACAGAAGTCTAAGTTACATCTGCTGTTAATAATTATCCAAAGGAGTGACTTCAGCTTTACAATTTACAGCTTTTTCACAAGTCAAAAATTCCCAACAAAGAAATAGTTAAAACCCAATAATTGTGGGTATGTCATAGTGGAATGTTTTAGACACAAGTTTCACTACAGATTTTTTTTTTTTTAACCCCAAGTAAGTTTCAATAGATTTTCAAAGTTCTCACCAGATTCAGTTCTAGGAAATTATATGGTTACCTACATTGCATGATGTTAGTTTAATCTGATACCATGTTTAAGTCACCAATTATTCCAAAAGTTTAAGTTCTTACGAAATAGGCCTAACAATGTGTATCAAGCTAACAGCTCTTCACATGCAACCCCGTCTCACACATAGAGAGACAAACAGGCAGAGAAAAAAGGTGCATGGAGACAGACAAAACAAAGAGCACAATGACAGAGATAACGGTGGCGACAAGACTTGAACCTAGGATCTCTTGGAACCCTAGAGCTCTGACACCATGTTAGATCACCAATTGTCCCAAATAAGCTGTTAGCCAAATCAAACTACGACTAAGGACAAAATCATAAAATACACAATTAAAGCATTGGTAAATCCTATCATCTTTTATAAGCTATCCAACAAATATTTTAATAAAATCCTTACTTTGTTTATGCTTTATTCTATAAAACCATCTAGCAGAGAAGCACTGTTTAAATTTAGAAAGTAGCATGCTGGAGAAACAAGATGACTGCTTGGCTAGTAGTCTTTAGTTCATAAGCAAGACCTAATTGGTTTCACCTACAACGTGAGCACCTAACACCTTACAGTCGCACAGCCCAATGGAAGAAAGAAAAACACTTCATAAACAAATTCCTAGACAACATGCAACAAATGTTAATCGATAGCAATCAAATAGAGGACATCAAACTTACTTGTGAAGCCAAAATCTGCGCTTTCAAATTTGTGAACATCTGCAAGATATCATGGTCATACAAGTTAATTTGAAAAGCACAAACAGAATGGAAGTTTCAATTCACGAATAGGGTTCTTCATATGAGACAAAGTACAAATTTCAATTACTGTATGAAATGACTCGCTCTCAGCATAGTATTTGCTCTCCACCTAAATAGAAGTCTCATTTATTTGGTTGTATCCCTGCCCACGAAGCCAGGATTCAATCCTGGGTCATACAGCTCAGCTGGTTCGCAGCTTAAATACAAGTCTGACATCAACTTTTAGGTGCTGGATAATCCAACCAATCAACAGATCCCAAAAAAGGATATGGCATCTTGAACCCAACTCTATAATAGGGAAAAACTTCTGGGAACTTTGATAGCGACACTCATTATAGTAGGAATTTTGTTTTATTTATTTATTTATATTTATTGCTAGGCCATACACATGAAGGAACTAAAGCAAAGTAGCACGCACTTCGTGTTCCTCTTAAGATAGAACTAATGTAGTCCATTCAAAGTTCTATTGGTTATTCCTATAATTCTTTATGTTCCTATTGGTTGAATGTGTTACTAAAAAAGACATGTTTACATTTTCAAGTTGGCAAATATAATTCAAAAAATCTGTTTTAGATTCCAACCCCTTTTAAGACTACTGTTTAGTTTGTACTTTCCATACAAAAGAACTGCGAAACAGGAAGACTACAAAACAAGAACGGAATTGAAAATTTGCAGTTTCAACTATTACCTCTTCACTTATAAGTATCAAGCTCAACATTGGTCTGCTAAGGCTCCACTGGTTGCCACAGTCCTCAAATAGGACAATCTCAAAGAGGGTTTTCAATATCTAGTCAAGTAACAAAATAAATAATCAGCAATAACAAAAAGGAGAGAGAGAGAGAGAGATCGCATGTATATCAAGAATTTAGATAAATATGGCATGAATATTAACAAAGAAGAACAAAAAATATTAAAAGCAAGACACATACAATTTTTCACTCATCAGTGAACAAAATGAAGTGCTTCTAAATTTTTGTGTGATCAGATGAGATGTATCAAAGGAAATTTGGATCCAAATCACACATTTATGAAAGAAATTTGTGTGATCAGATGAGATGAATAATGGTTTTTTGTTACATTTAAAAACCATAAAATATCGTTCCTCCATAAAGAATGCCCATCTAATGCATTCTACCAAAGGTCAAAATGATGTGTGTAATCCCTCATGATATTGTTCTGAAAATTATTGTGCCAAGAAAAAGAGAAAAAAATATAAGAACAATTTCTCATATCACAAAGGATCATCTCGCATAAAGTGAGCCAAGCACATTATACAAAGGTATTGAAAATTATAAATAAAATGTCACCAATGCAAACAATATTGCATCACCTCCAATTTATTATCATTTATCATAATTATATTTGATATGACACCATTCACTGTCGGCATTATGAGAAACCAAATCCTATGGTTCTCAATTGTCATTAGAATATTTAAGCTGATAATATGCATTTCAAATGAAGAGAAATCAGTTACTACTTATAAAAAAAGAAGAAAAAGAAGAAGCAACTTACTTCAGGAAACACACCAGGGCAATCTGCAACATGCCGAGCAAGATTAAGAGCAGCTGGTGTAGTGGGGGACTCTCCAACCGTTAAGTGATTGAAATAATAAGTAGCCAAATTATCAACTGCAGATGCACACTGACATAACAAATTCAAAGGATTATTTAACGGAAAAACATCTCAAGGGAGCTGCAGTACTCTTGTATCATACCATTACAAGAATGATTGTGTATGTTAAGAAAATTAAGAATGAAGTGCCTAAGTAAACACTCTGATAACACAATGGAAGGGTAAAAGCAATGTGAGAAGGGTTTAAAGAACCTAGAGAGAAGGAAAAATATGTATATATATATTTTAGTTTTGTCCAGCACGAAAAAAAAAAAAAAAAAACAAAAAAAAAAAAAAACAAAATGTCAAGAGAGATAACAAACAAACCTGTGATATGATATTTGCATCCAGTCCTCTGAGGCCTGATTCAAGAGATCCTACAATATACCTAAAAGTGCTTGTATCCAGATTCAAAACAAAAGTGACATGGCTATTCAGAAGAACCTCCAGGAATGCAAAATAGCTCCTGTGAGCTGCAACAATCAAAGGAAATATAATTAATCAGATAATCAATAAAAATAACTATTATTCTTCTGTATAGTAAGATAAGAACTATAAAATTATCTGTTTTGAGTTTGGTTTCCAATCTTATAAAAGATTTCTTCTTTCCGATAAATAAATTCAAAATGTGTGGTATGACTATATCAAAAACACCCCAAGGGTGTGAACATACACAAAAAGCATCAAAAGAGCTCTACAGAGAAATGTAGTTAGGCTATAAAATCAACAAGAAGAAAAGAGGATTCACAAAAAGATCCTTTACACCGAAAGTATGCAGGAGATCCATTTTCAGCTTATAAGTCATCAATTCCATTTCAAAAGTGCACTTATTTGTCTCCCAGTCTCTCTCCACAAGATCCACATCAAACATAAGTGAGCCACCATCCATGCCTTCTTCTTAGTCTTCCTCCTATAACAGTGCCCCAACAACCTTGACCGATCTTGACATCACCCACTCAACCCCAAAGGTGGAGAAAAGCAAATCCTGAAGCTCCTTTGCCACTTAGCAATGAAGGAAGCAAATGATTGACTTATAAGTTAACACAAACATCTACTAGACACCCTGTAACCACGGTTCATCATGCTACCCAAGCAAAGAAATCCAACCTAAAAGGAACTCTTGGGAAAAATCTGAGTTTTTAATAGTGAAAATCCAAAACAGTAAGTACAGTACTATCACACAAAAAAAAAAATGCTTGCACATCTGTTCTCCTAATTGAGGTGCATATTACATATATATATTTAATTAACACAAAAATACAAAAGAGGTGTAGAGACAACCTAGCACCTCTAAGATGCATAAGAATTCTAAAAAGGGGGAGAGAGATAAGAAATTGAAGGAAAAGTGAGGGGGGGAAAAGGAAAAGCAAAAGGGAAATCATAGTGGAAGCCCTCAAACTCACAATTGAAGTAAGAATCACCACTGTAGACCTCACTACACCTCTTTAATCTGTTAATCTCATCACTGGAATGAATTTAGATCACTAATTAAAAGAAACAGAATTAGAGACAGTGCTTACGTTGATTTACTCTTTTGGGAGAAATTCCAAATTTTGAAACATTTGGTGAGTACTATGGTGTCCTCCTACCTTTTGAGATCCTTGAATCATTTTTTTTTTTTTTTTTTTAAGCGGCAAAGAATATTATTAAGCATAAGCAAGAAAAGAGAAAGAGGACAAGGAGTACTCAAGTAAGAAGTTCCTAAACAACAACAACCAAAAATAAATAGGAAAACCAAAAACTAGGAATGGCAAACAGCAGCCCAATTCCTAAAAAGGGAACTCCTTTAAAAGGTCTAGACACAAAAGCCCAAAGCGAAGCTAAATATCTCCCCTTGTCCCATAAGATTCATCACTCGACTCCTTTCCTTCAAAGATCCTTGCATTCCTCTCCAGCCATAAGGACCAAAAAGTAGCACAAACAATACTCTAGCTGCCTTCAAATCCTGCAAACCTAACAAGAAGCATAAGTGTACATTCCTTCAGAAATCCACTGATCATCACACAAATTGAAAAGACGCTGCCATAGTGAAAGAGCCACCACACAATGGAGAAATAAATGATCCGCCGATTCCAAACTACTCGTGCACATCACGCACCATTGAGAACAAAGAAAATGATTAGGCCTTCTCCTTTGGAAGAGATCATAGGTCATGACACCTCCTTGAGCTAAGGATCACATGAAAAACTTCAATTTATGGGAAACAACCACTTTCCAATTTTCTTGTGAAGAGGATGTTGGGTATACCTCCTTATTGGAGTGTGGGACCCAATTAATTTATTAAAAGAATTTTAATTTGGCTTGATTTAAGTATAACATATTTTTATATATTATATTTGTGGAGACCCAATTCAATTTGGAAACAACTAAGGTTTTGGTAAAAAAACCCTAGATTCACAATACATATGTTTGGTATTGTTTTTCCCAAGGAAAAGGTGTTGTGCGGCTGCCAACATTGATTAATTCAATTGGGTGAGTTAGTGCTGCTTTTCGGCTGATCTTCGAAAGTTCTCTTTGCTTCGTTTTTCAGTTCTTTGAAGCATTATCAGTGTGCTTATTCGGTTGGTTGGTGAAGCTGATTTGGTCTATTATTTTGGATCTTCTACAACTCTGGTTCTGAAGATTTTGGTTTATCTATTTGATGAGGTCTTTCCTCTTGTTTATTTGTGATTATTTGGAATTCACCTAAGGGTGGTTTTGTGAGACTATTTGTGTCTCGGTTGTAATCATTTGGAAACCTTTTGGTTGATAGTGGAATCGGATTTCGATCCCGTGGACGTACCTCACATTGAGGGAACCACGTAAAAATTCTTGTGTTGCTTTTGATTTAATTTTTCTGCATTAGTTTTTATTCTCATTGATTGATTTACTTGTGGGAAATCACATATTTTCCCTAATAACTGGAATCAGAGCTTACGGTTTATTGGGGTTTATTTATTTGTGTAAATCAATGGAGGGGAATGTGGGTCGTATGTCTAGCTTCAATGGAAGCAATTGGATAACTTGGAAAACTAAAATGGAGGACCTATTATTTTGTAAAGATTTGTATTGGCAAACCCGAAGGTATGAAAGATGATGAGCGTAAGAGGCTTAATCGAAAAGCCGTTGGTGTTATCCGCAATGGATTGATAACAGTGTGTTTCATTATGTTGCTACTGCTACTGAAACTTCAGCAGATGATTTATGGAAAAAATTAGAAGGCCTTTATGATAGGAAATCAGCCACAAATAAAGCTTTTCTGTTTCATAAGTTGGTTAATTTAAAATATAAAGAGGGCCCCTATTCCGGAACATCTGAATGAAATAAAGAGTATTGTTAACCAACTTGCTTCTATGAAAATTATTTTTGATGATGAGTTACAGGCTTTGATGCTACTTAATTCTTTGCCCGAAAGTTGGGAGACTTTTTGTGACGGTTAGTAATTCGGCACCTGATGGAGTTGTCACAATAGGCCAAGTCACTAGTAGCTTGTTGAATGAAAAAACTAGAAGAAAATCAGCGGGTTCCCCTCATTCGGAAGCATTTGTTATGAGAGGCCGAAGCAAAACAAGGGGGAGGAGTAAGACTCCTCATGGTCGTGATCAAAGCCGTGACAAATCAAAAGATGATTCTTTTTCAAAGAAAGACATTGAGTGTTACTATTGCCATGAGAAAGGGCACATGAAGCGGGAATGTCGAAAGCTCAAGAACAAGGAGAAAAGGTATGACAAAAGTGTGGATAAGAAGCAAGAAGACACAACGGCAGTTACTACCGATGATCTTATGGTCGTTTGTGAAGATGATTGTATCAATTTTGTGGGCCAAGAGAGCAATTGGGTGATTGATTCCGGTGCTTCTTTTCATGTGACTTCTCGAGTTGATTTCTTCACTACCTACACCAAAGGAGATTATGGTTCTGTTCGAATGAGTAATGAAGGTTTGTCCAAGATTATCGGCATGGGTGATGTTTGCTTGGAAACAAATTTGGGCTGCAAGTTGTTGCTTAAAGATGTGAGGCATGTTCCCGACATTCGCCTCAATTTGATCTCTACTAGGAAGCTAGATGATGAAGGCTTCAACAACAAATTTGGTGATGGAATATGGAAGCTCACAAAGGGTTCTTTGGTGGTGGCTGAGTGCAAGAAGACTCATACACTTTATTCGATGCAAGGAAAAATTTGTAAAGGTGTTGTCAATGCACTTGAAGATGATACTTCTACCGAATTGTGGCACAAGCTGCTTGGCCATATGAGTGAAAAGGGGCTACAAGTTTTGTTCAAGAAAGAGCTTCTACCCGGTTTGAAAGGTACACATCTTAAAACTTGTGTTCATTGTTTGGCGGGTAAACAATAGAGTTTCTTTTCATAAAAATGTTGCCTCTAGAAAAAAATGTTTTGGAGTTGATTCATTCGGATGTTTGTGGTCCTTTAAAAGTTAGAACACATGGTGGTGCACTTTATTTTGTTACTTTCATTGATGATTATTCAAGGAAAGTTTGCGCTTTTCTACTAAAAACTAAAGATCAAGTTCTAGAAGTATTTAAGCATTTTCAGGCCATGGTTGAAAGAGAAACAGGGCAGAAATTGAAATGCATCCGATCAGACAATGGTGGTGAATACATTGAGCCATTTGATGAGTATTGTCGCAGCCAAGGTATTCGGCATCAAAAGACAGTTAAGAAGACTCCTCAACAAAATGGAGTTGCCGAGAGGATAAACTGCACCATTGTGGAAAGAACAAGGTATTTGCTTTCACAAGCTAAATTGCCAAGATCCTTTTGGGGTGAGGCATTGAAGACAGCAGTTGACGTGATCAATTTGTCTCCTTCATATCCTTTGAATGGTGATGTTCCTGAAAGAGTTTGGACCGGTAAAGATGTGTCTTATGAGCACTTAAGAGTGTTTGGTTGCCGAGCTTTTGTTCACATTCCAAAAGATGAGAGGTCCAAGCTTGATAGAAAGTCAGGACAATGTATTTTTCTTGGCTATAGGCGTGATGAATTCAGGTATAGATTGTGGGATCCGGTCGACAAGAAAATCATTCGAAGCCGTAATGTTGTGTTTCTTGAAAACCAAACAATTGAGGACTTTGGCAAAGGTAATCAACCAGAGCCAAAAACTAGTGATCTCATTGACATGGATCCATCTCCTTCATCTTCGGTGGATGATGAAAATGGGGGAGATATACAGCCACCCATTGAAGATGTAGAGGATGATGCTAATCCTAATGAAGTTGAGCCAGAAATTAAGGAAGAACATCCAACTCAAGAACCGCCACCACAACTTGAGTTGAGAAAATCTACAAGGGACCGACAACCTTCAAGAAAGTATCCTCCCAATGAATTTGTGTTGATTTCCGATCAAGGGAGCCTAAGAGCTACCAAAAGCAATTGAGCATGCAAAGAAAGTGATTGGAAAAAGGCCATGGACGAGGAGATGAATTCCTTGCTTGAAAACCAGACTTATAATTTAGTGAAGTTGCCTAAAAGGAAAAATTTGAAAAATAAGTGGGTTTTCAAATTGAAGAATGATGGCAAGATCTGAGGTACAAGGCACATCATGTTGTGAAAGGCTTTGGACAAAAAAAAGGTATTGATTTTGACGAGATTTTCTCACCAGTTGTAAAGATGTCTTCTATTCGGGTTGTACTTGGCATGGCTACAAGTATGAACCTTGAAGTTGAGCAACTTGATGTGAAGATCGCATTTCTTCCTGGTGATCTTGAAGAAGAAATTTACATGGAGCAACCGGAAGGTTTTGTGGAGAAAGGGAAAGAGAAATTTGTTTGCAAATTGAAGAAAAGTTTGTATGGTCTCAAGCAAGCCCCGCGGCAATGGTACAAAAAATTTGATTCTTTCATGATGAATAATGATTTTTCTAAAACCACTTCGGACCATTGTGTGTTTGTGAAAAATTTCCCGAATGGCAAATTTATTATTCTTTTGTTTTATGTTGATGACATGTTAATTGTTGGTCAAGATTCTACCATGATAAACAGGTTGAAATTGGAGTTGAGCAAGTCTTTTGCTATGAAAGATTTGGGGCTGGCAAAGCAAATTCTTGGTATGAAAATTGTTCGTGATCGCAAAGAGGGACTGATTTGGGTGTCTCAAGAAAGCTACATTGAGAAGGTTCTTGAGAGATTCAACATGGATAAAGCAAAGCCGTTGGTTGTCCACTTGCAGGTCACTTCAGGCTTAGTTCGAATCAATGTCCTACAAGTGAGAAAGATAAAGAAGAGATGTTCAAAGTTCCTTATGCTTCAGCAGTTGGTTCTTTGATGTACGCCATGGTTTGTACAAGGCCGGATATTGCTCACGCCGTTGGTGTGGTGAGTCGGTTTCTCTCTAATCCGAGTAAAGAACATTGGGCAGCGGTAAAATGGATTCTAAGGTATCTTCGAGGGACTTCGAAGGTATGTTTGTGTTTTGGGAATGGTAAGCCGATACTTGATGGGTTCACAGATTCTGACATGGCCGGTGATGTTGATTCTAAGAAATCTACTTCGGGGTATTTGATGACTTTTGCAGGGGGAGCTGTGGCATGGCAATCTAAATTACAAAAATGTGTTGCTCTCTCAACTACCGAAGCTGAATTTATTGCCATTACGGAAGCTTGCAAAGAAAAGTTCTGGTTGAAGAAATTTTTGCAAGAGTTGGGTTTGAAGCAAGAAAAGCATGTGCTTTATTGTGATAGTCAAAGTGCTATTCACTTGAGTAAAAATTCTACTTTTCATTCGAGATCGAAACACATTGATGTGAGATACCATTGGATTCGTGATGTGTTAGATTCGAAACTGTTACAACTCAAAAAGGTTCACACGGATGATAATATTTCGGATATGTTGACTAAGACTTTGTTAAGGGATAAACATTTAAAGTGTCGAACTTTGGCGGGTATGGTTGATATCTCCACCTAAGTCGGTAGGGGAGAATTGTGGGTATACCTCCTTATTGGAGTGTGGGACCCAATTAGTTTATTAAAAGAATTTTAATTTGGCTTAGTTTAGGTATAATATATTTTTATATATTATATTTGTGGAGACCCAATTCAATTTGGAAACAATTAAGGTTTTGATAAAAAAAATCCTAGATTCACAATACATATGTTTGGTATTGTTTTTCCCAAGGAAAAGGTGTCGTGCGGCTGCCAACATTGATTAATTCAATTGGGTGAGTTAGTGCTACTTTTCGGCTGATCTTCGAAAGTTCTCTTTGCTTCGTTTTTCAGTTCTTTGAAGCATTATCAGTGTGCTTATTCGGTTGGTTGGTGAAGCTGATTTGGTCTATTATTTTGGATCTTCTACAACTCTGATTCTGAAGATTTTGGTTTATCTATTTGGTGAGGTCTTTCCTCTTGTTTATTTGTGATTATTTGGAATTCACCTAAGGGTGGTTTTGTGAGACTATTTGTGTCTCGTTTGTAATCGTTTGGAAACTTTTTGGTTGATAGTGGAATCGGATTTCGATCCCGTGGACGTACCTCACATTGAGGAACCACGTAAAAATTCTTGTGTTGCTTTTGATTTAATTTTTCCGCATTAGTTTTTATTCCCATTGATTGATTTACTTGTGGGAATCACACATTTTCCCTAATAGAGGAAACAACCGGACAGAAGATTTATCAATGAGTGTATCAAACAAAGACTTACACGAGAATACCCCCGAGGGAGTGATACTCCAAACCCTTCTATCACAAAATGAAGATAAAGAAATCCCCTCAATCAATTACAACAAAGATGCCAACTCATGAGACTCCATATCGCTTAAATTCCTAAGAAAGTTGAAGTTCCAAGAGATTGGTGCCACATTAGAGCATGCCACCTACGCAATTGACACGTTCCGATAATGGACCAATATGTAAAGCAATGGAAAAGAGGTAACCCCCAACCACATATCTTCCCAAAACCGAATACAAATCCCATTACCCACTCTCAAAGACAAGAAAGGAGACACTATAGGATATAAACGAGAGATGGACTTCCAACGAGACCGACAATTGCCTCTACTAACCACATTAGAATCTCTACCATTGTCCTGAACTCCATACTTACTTTTAATGATGGAACACCATAGTGACTCACTTTCACTCGAGAATTTTCACAACCATTTGCTCAAGAGTGCAGTGTTCCTAGTAACAATATTCCCAATAGCAAGACCCCCTTTCTCCTTAGGGAGAGAAACCACTTAACTAAGTGATTCTTTTTACCCTCATCACACCCTTCCTTGAATCCGAGTCTCGTGTATTGAGGATTTTGTGACCTTAGAACAAGATTAAAGTTGAATAAACCAAAAAATTTAACATTCAAGTGCCTAATAGATTAGAGAATCGATTCCAAATCATTCTGTCCCTAATTCAAAAACAAGAGAATTGATTAGGGAATCGATTCCATACCATACTATTCCATTGTCTAACAATAGATTAATAATCGATTCCAGACCATTATGTCCCTGTTTCACATATAGAAGAATTGATTAGAGTTTTGCTTGAAAAGGGCCACCACTATCTATGGGAGGGTGGAAGGGAGAGGTGTACAAGTGAAAAAGTTAGTGTCACACGACTCATTAATCGGTATGAAATCAATTCTAACTAAGATCTTTATTCGAACAAGGGAGAATCAATTAAAGAATCAATTCACACTTGTATAAGACCTATAACCCATGAAGAAGAGTTGTCCTAATTTCTTATGTTCTGATTTGTATACCAATATACATTGTTTGTTATGCTTATGTAGTGTTGATTTACTTGTGGATTAACACACTTTTGTGGGGTTAGAGATGAGTGGTGATATTTCTTGGTTCTACTTTTATTAAAGCTTTTTAGAACTCAAATCTATGATACTTCATATAGAAAGTGATAGCTATTCAAGGAGATCTTATGTTCAGTATATTTTATACTACAAAGATGCCATCTATGAATTCGTCCCAAGCATTATTAGAGGACGTTAAGCATACTAATAGTTTTGCTTAGATTTCAAGAGCTCTTGCCACTAGATTGTGATTTTGACATAATTAGAGTTGACCCGGTTATGTTTTGTTTAGCACCCCACGGATGGACATTATCACCATATTTGGAAATGAAACTGCAAAAGATATGTTACGCTTCAAATGTAAGTTAAGTTTCTAAGCTTTTTGTTTGTTTATAAATATCTAAAACGGAGGTATAATTTGTCATAAAATAGCTTTGATATATCACTATTCATTGGGTTTATTCATTGGGTTTTGTCTCACCCCTTTTCCCACAAAGATTCTTGAATAAAAAGTTGAAAAAAGGGAAAAATAAAACTATCCAAATAATTCTAAGCAGGTAGTACCCCATTTAAGAACTTCATTTGCCTCTTTTCTTTGCTTTTTCCTTTTTCTTTTTGATAACTAGCCGCTTTTACTTTCTCTTTTTTTTTTCCCAGATACGGTACAACCCATAATCATTTGCACTAGTATAAAAGAAAGCCTGCAAAACTCAACGGGACAAAAACACACGACCCAAAAACTCCACAAGAGAATCCAATAGACATTAAAGACAACTTCAGAGACCAATAAAGCAAAGAGCACACCAACTTCAATTCATGAGATGGAAGCTCCACACCATCAAAGGACCACATTAACCTTTACTTAGATGCTCCACATAACATATGAAGTGACAAAATACTACAACATATTAGCAATCTTCCACACACATTCACCCTGGCAACACAACAAATCACCAACCGAACTCAATATGAACCAAGGTACACCAAACAGATATAACAAGAGGCACCACATATTTGCTACCTGACAATGGAACAGCAAATGGGTAACATATTATCTTCAGGCTTCCTAAACACGCAACACTAGTCAGTCACTTGGTGAGAAAAGCTTCCTTAAGAGGAGCTTTGTAAACCAAATACCTTTCAATGTAAAAGCTCAGACATCCCGACCATCAAGCACTCTCTAAACCAATCTGACACTGAACCTCAATCATAAAAATTCTATTTGGCTATTTAAAAGATTAAAGAGAGATGTTATAATTATATTTACTAAAATGTTGCAATATATAACAATTAGAATCGTTTACAAAGATTGATTCATACTTTCTTGGTAGTCTAAGTAATCTCTATCCCAAATGGAAAAGACTGCCACACCCTTATAAAAACTCTGATATTGTTTCTGCCCCTAAATAATATCATATACATGTTATGTCCTTTACCATACAACTGTTAGAATGTGTTAGAATATTTCCTATTTTATTCTGATGAATATTTAGTATTCCTATTTTATGCCTTATGGCACTCTTGTAATTATGGTGATGATTTAATATAAAAGGGGATGAGATACCACTCATACCTCTAACTTTTCTCTTCTAAAAAATAACATGGTATCAAAGCCACTCTAAAACCCTAAAAATCACAACCCTATAGACACCTTCACACCACCACTGCACCACCACACCAAACGCCATTCCCCTAGGGTTCCGGCAAGACCAGTCACAGTCTCCTAGGGCCTCGACAGGCCTTGCCGCATCCTTCTAGGACTTCGGCAGACCTAGCCGCAGCCTCCTAGGGCTTCGCTAGCACCCTAGGGCTCGTCGGAGCCCCCCTCTTTCCAACCCAGGTCTGTCGGTAGGCTTGGAGGTTCAGTCGGGTGGGTTTTCCTCCCTCCTCAGGCTACCGACAGCCACTCAGGACCTCTCTGGTTCAGTCGGCTCTCTGGTTCAAGTCGATTCTTTCTTCTCTTTGGTTCAGTCCACTCTCTCTCGTGAGTCGACCGTGTCGGCTCTGTCTTGGGTCTGAGTTAAAGTCCTTATTCAGTGATCTCATGTAATTTGTCTTCTTTCTGCTTTGTTTTTTTTATTTTCTGTCTTCTTCCAAAAACAAAAAAAAAATGCTCTCTTAAATTCTTTTGTTTTTGTTCTGTTTGGTATGTTTTCCCATCTTCCGGGTTTGTGTTTGTTGTGAGGGTTCCTTAGTAGCGTATTCATGACAGAATTGACTAGTGAGTCTACTACTTCACATGCTTCTCAGGGCGGGTGTCCTAGTTTGCCTACTACTATGACTGATTCTCTCAACCCTGGCCAAAAAGTCACCACTTCTCTCTTTAATGGTCAGAATTATCTAGCGTGGTCGTAGAGTTTGACTATATTTTTAAAGAGTAAAGGGAAGCTGGGATATGTTGATGGGCGCGTTCAGGCCCCCAGTCCCACCGATCCGGGTTATGATCAGTGGGAGATTGCCAATTCTCTTATCATGGGCTGGTTGATATATTCCATGGTTCTGGAGATTGGTGAGGGATACCTGTCTATGGACACAACACAGGATATTTGGGAGGCTGTGGCCACTACATATTCCCGCAAAGACAATTTTTCCCAGACTTTTGAGTTGCGACGCTCAATTGACCGGTCTGTCCAGGGTGAGATGACTATCCTCCAGTATTTTACTTTCCTTAGCAATGGGTGGAAGAGACTTGATCATACTTTGTTCGTGAAACACTACTCACATGGTAAGACAACAGCTCTTATATTTTTTATGTGGATGATATTGTACTCATAGGGGATGATGTTGAGGAGGTTCCTCGATTAAAGAAGTATTTGGCTAATGAGTTTGAAATCAAAGACTTAGGTAGCTTGAAGTACTTTCTAGGTATTAAAGTTGCTCAGTCCAAATAGGGCATCTTCATATGTCAAAAAAAGTATGTGCTTGATTTGCTAAAAGAAACTGGGATGCTTAGAAGTAAAGCCTGTGATACACCACTAGAGCCTGGACTGAAGCTTAGTGAGGATCAAGCAAGAGAGCTTGTAGACAGGGGAAGATATCAGCGGCTAGTGGGTAAGCTTATCTACTTATCCCATTCGCGTCCTGACATTGCTATCGCAGTGAGTATGGTTAGTCAGTTTATGCATGCTCCACGTGCAATTCACTTAAAGGCAGTTATGCAGATTCTAAGGTACTTGAAGTCTTCTCCAAAAAGGGTCTCTATTTCTCTAAACATGGTCATCTTAGTACAAAGGCATATATAGATGCTGATTGGGCTGGGTCAGTCACTGATAGAAGGTCAACCTCTGGCTATTGTACCTTTATTGGAGGAAATCTAGTTACATGGAGAAGCAAGAAACAGAATGTAGTTGCGAGAGGTCCAGTGCAGAAGCTGAATTCAGGGCTATGGCTCACGGTGTGTGAGCTATAATGGATTAGATTAGACTACTTTGAGGGATTTGGAGATTCATCAGACAGATTCTATGCGGTTATACTGTGACAATACGGCAACCATCAATATAGCTCACAATCCAATCCAATCCAGAATGACAGGACCAAGCATGTGGAGATTGATAGGCATGTTATCAAGGAAAAACTCACTAGTGGCACTATATGTACGCCATTCGTGAGGTCTGGGGACCAACTGCTGATGTTCTCACACAAGGATTAGGAATAAACCATTCCGTGACATTCTTAACAAGCTGGGCACGAGAGATATCTTTGCATCAGCTTGAGGAGTGTTAGAATATGTTAGAATATTTCCTATTTTATTCTGATGAATATTTAGTATTCTTATTTTATGCATTATGGCACTCCTGTGATTTTGGTGATGATTTAATATAAAAAGGGATGAGATACCACTCATACCTCTAACTTTTCTCTTCTCAAAAATAACAACTGCTACAAATAAATCCAATAAAATGAGGGTTGTGTACTAGGTAACCGACAGCCAACACGTAAAACAGCTGCTCAAATCCCTTATGACAATGAATTCTACTTTGAATCGTTTAAATGCTAGGTCGTTCCCCTCAAGTGACGCGCTACACCTGCCTCCGGGTGTTTCGAAAAGTGAGCAAGGGGCGCCGCATCGACGCCTGGGTGCGGTGAAAAATGGCAAAGGTTCCCACGTTTTTCTAAACGAGCGCGGGTAAAGAAGCTAGTCCAAGACTACAAGTTTAGGATAGCCACTTGGAATATAAAAACCTTAACTGGTAAGACAATGGAATTGGTAGATGTTATGATTAGGAGGAGAGTTAGTATAGCTTGCGTACAAAAAACTAAGTGGACGAGTGAGAAAGTTAGGAAAATTGAAGATACCGGTTTTAAACTGTATTATAGTGGTAAGGATAGATGCAGGAATGGGGTAGGAATCATAATTGCCAAGGGTCTTGTGGAGAATGTAGTGGCGGTCATTAGGAAAGGGGATAGGATTATGTTAGTTAAACTAGTTATTGGAGAGAATATAGTGAACGTCATTAGTGCATACGCCCCTCAAGTAGGATTAGATGATCAGACTAAGAGAGATTTTTGAAGCAAATGGATGAGATCTTACAGGAGATACCCATAGGAGAGAACTTGGTGGAGATTTTAATGGCCATGTAGACGTAGATAAACTAGGCTATGAAAGGGTGCATGTTGGATACGGTTTTGGTGACAGAAATGAGGCTGGAGAGAGTATCTTAGATTTTGCGTTAGCTTCTGACCTGGTGGTGGCCAATACTATGTATAGAAGAGGAAGGAGCATTTAAAAACCTTTAAGAGTGGGTCAGTTAAGAGCCAAATAGATTACTTTTTAATGAGAAAAGTGGACCGCCTAAAATGCAATGATTGTAAGATGATTCCTAGAGAGAGCCTGGCCTCTCAACATAGGATTTTGGTACTAGATTTATGTTTTAGAGGGCAATACTAAGCTAGGAAGGATGGTGGGCGTCGTAGGACGAGATAGTAGGACCTAAAAGGGGATAAACTAGAAATATTTAAGAATAGAATGGATAAGAAAGATACTTGGGACTTGGAAGATGATGCTAACACTATGTGGAACTCGATGGCCAATTGTATGAGGAGAATCTCAAGGGAAGTTATTGGAGAGTCAAAAGGGACGGGACCCAACTCTAGGGAAACTTGATGGTGGAGGGAAAAGGTTCAAGCGGTAATTAAGGCAAAAAAAAAGTGCTTTAAAAAGTGGCAGAAGGATAAAACTGAGGAAACCCTGAAGAGCCATAGATTGGCTAATAAGGAGGTCAAAAAAATAGTGAGAGAGGCTAAGTTGAAAGCTTATGATGACTTATACACTAGACTAGATAGTAAAGAGTGAGAGAAGAGGGTATACAAACTTGCCAAGATATGGGAGTGGAAAACAAGAGATAAATTTTGTTGACTAGAAACATGCCAAATGAGTAGAGGAAGAGTATTTTAGTGCCAATCTATAAGAATAAAGGAAATGTCCAGAACTGCAACTACTATAGAGGAATCAAGCTAGTGTGTCATCTAATGAAAGTGTGGGAAAGGGTGATGCAACGCCGATTGCAAGATATAACAAAGGTATTAGAGAATCAATTTGGGTTTATGCCTGGCAGGTCAACAATGGAAGCGATTTATCTTTTGAAGAAAGTAATAGAAAAATATAGAGAAAAGAAAAGAGACATTCATATGGTGTTTATCGACCTTGAGAAAACATATGATAGAGTATCCCGAGATAAAATATGGTGGGTGTTAGAGAAGAAAAGGGTGACAAAAGTTACATTAATGTGATTAGGGACATGTATGAAGAGGTGGTGACCACTATTGGATCGCCTGCTGAAGAGACAAATGAATTTCCTATTACTATAGGTTACACCAAAGATCTACCTTAAGTCCTTATCTTTTTGCTTTAGTTATGGATGAGTTAACGAGAAATATTCAGGATGAGGTGCCATGGTGTATGCTTTTTGCAGACGATATCGTGCTAGTAGATGAGACTACAGAAAGAGTTAACACAAAGTTAGAGATTTGGAGAAAAACTCTTATATCTAAAAGATTCTAGGTACGCAGAACTAAGACAGAGTACATGGAGTGTAAATTTAGTAACAGTAACAATAACAATAACAATGAAAGTAGAGAAGAAGTGAAGATTGAGAACTAATAACTGCCTAAGAGTAAACATTTTCATTATTTAGGGTCAATTATCACAACAACGGGAGGAGATTGATGCGGATGTGACCCATAGGATTAAGGCGGGATGGTGTAAGTAGAGAAGTGCGTCTGGGGTACTGTACGATAAACGAATACCCACTAGACTATAAGATAAGTTCTATAGAACGGCTATTAGACCAGTGATATTGTATAGGACGGAGTGTTGGGCAACCAAAAAACAACATATAGATAAGATGAGTGTGGCTGAGAAGAGGATGCTAAGGTGGATTTGTGCAAGACTAGACAAGATAGAATTAGGAATGAGTATATTCGGGAATAGGTAGAAGTAGCACCAATAGAAGATAAGTTGAGAGAGAATCGATTGAGATGGTTTGGTCATATTCAACGGAGACCAACAGAGACAATAGTGAAGAGATGCGATATTGTAACAGTAAATGAGAGTGTTAGGGGACGAGATAGGCCTAGATTAATGTTGGCTAGCGTTGTAAATAGAGATATAGATTTACTTAATTTGACTAACAAAATGGCCATTGATAAAGTCGCGTGAAGAAGAAGGATTCATGTAGCCGACCCCATTTGATGGGACTTAAAGCCTGGTTTGGTTTGGTTTTTATCAATACAGTTCTTAAAAACTTTATTTTTATTTATTTTCAAACTAAGAGAAACCACGAGAATGTAGTGTATCCATATAAATATAAAAACCGAAGAAATAGCATTACAAATTAATTTAACAAGCAAAACTGATTTTGGGATTATTCATCATAAGAAAAATCCATTGATATTTGTATTCAAGGGCACACAGATCAACTTAAATACACCAAATTAGAGTTACACTACCAAAAAATTAGGCATATTAATCAGATTACCACTAATATCTGACTGACTTGAAACACGTGACAAGCATGACAGTGTGACTCTGAAAAGAGTACAGTGGGAAGTTTGGTAAAATTTGGGTCCCACAAATAGTTGCAAATAGAAAAGACCAAATACAGTTTTTTCTTTTTTTTCTTTGAAAGGGGGGGGGGGTGTTTGTCCTGCTGATATTTAATTCAGATAAGTTATTAGAAACATATCCAACTAGAATTCCAAAATCAACAGTTTTACACATACACATACACTTGCACCCCAAAATTGTACCTTCCGATATGCCAGTATATCCACCAAAGGAATTGATAATATCAGCTTCAGGGCAATATCAAGAGCATCTGAAAGTGCTCTATCACCATACAGCTCAAACACACCAAAGTTGACATAATTACCGGCAAGTGCTGTCATGTGATAGTAAAGTAAATTATAAACGGCCAACAGATGCCAGTAAATGATTAATCTTTAGTAAATTTTGTATCTGATAACAAAGAGAAAGTTGGTGCTAAATGATTAAGTAAATCAATTCAAAAGAAGCCACAGTACTTTAAAAAGAAGAAGACGAAGAAGAACCCCTAATAATTCTATTTGCACACCACATGTTATCTCAGTACATACCATTTGTGCCGTTTGGATGTTAACTTCCAAACATAATTCAATTGTAACTATTGAACAAAAACCAAATGTTCGAACAAAAATATTGTTCAATAGTTGATATCCGAACAATTGATTTTTGTTCGGAAGTTATATCTGAACATTTGTTATTTGTTCGGAAATTAATATCTAAATGGTAAAAATCGTGTGTACTGAGATAAAGTGTCAGATGCAAATAGAATTACCCTAAAATAAAATGTCCTTACCCTTAGTTTTGCAGTGATCAAAGTATTGTTCCCAAGTTTCAATTTCACATCGAAAAGTTAATATGGAAAAGACAGAATTTGAGAAACAAAAAATATCTGACTCAACTTAAAAAACCTGTCACAATTACTTGGGATCGCCTAAAAAGATCCATTTCCCTCAAATAATACTATTCGAGGTCACATACTCCGCTAAATTAAGGTAGTTATGTCCTTTCATATTAGCTGTTAATTAAGTCACTATATATAATAATTGAACCTCGAAAATAGAGAATGTATAGTTATGGCTAATGTTAATGGTAGACGGGTTTAAACAATATTTGAATTTGTGGTATCATATGTGAATTATATTATATGATTATGGAATTGGAACGATTTAGTTGAAGATTTTGTCTACTTTAAGTTGAGATGTAACTCATAAAATGTTAGTTTAATTGCTAGTGCCATGGAATTAAATAAATAAATAGATTGGTTACTTGTTACACATCTGTGAGACAATTTCTCTCTATTGGGTCACTAGAAAAGGAACTCACGATATATATATATATATGGAAAGAAAAGTAAATAAAGAGTAATAGATAAAAAGATAAAATATAAGGTACAGTAGTCACCATTATGGGACTTGTTGAGAACGAACTCTGCCATGACTTTCAATAGTGGGGTTGTTACCGCATGCAAAGTAAAAAAGATAGGAAGTTACGCAAATAAAGTAAGTACCTCTTGAAAGGATAGACAACAAAATCCATATTCCCTTGTACTTGAATGTGTACATATCTGCCCGATTGGGAAGAGACAAAATTCTTGACCCATATGCTACTATTAATTTGCTGACTTCTCGGAAAAGCAATATGCCATTAGGAGATGATGAATCAAAAGTCAATCGTTGGGACTTGTTCAAAACGAACTCTGCCATGAATTTCAAAAGTGGAGTTGTTACCTGCACAAATTTGTTGTATCCAATCAATAAGTGCCCGTACTACTTCAAGCATAAAAAATTGCAAATAAATAGTTTCTGAAAGTGGGTGGATGCTGGTGGAGATGACTAAGTTAGAACATTAACAGAATTTTTTAAGTAAGAATCACAATCGCATTTGATTCTATGAATAACAACAAAGATGGACTGACACATTTTCAAAATGACAGCACATTACATAAATATTTGCACATTAAATAATTGTTACACAGACGGTATATCTTTATTATAAAACACCAATTAGGTAAAACATGAAAATAAACTAAAAAGAAGTGAAGGACAATAATCAGCTTTTACCTCACATACTTAGAAACCCAAGCATTTTTATGTACAATCATATTGTATAACTCCGAAAATGGCTCCTACAAAGGACTATCCATGGGAGCTTCTATTTGCACACCACCTTTTTTCTCAGTTCACACCATTTTGTCCTTTTGGATATCAACTGCTAAACAAAAATCAATTGTTCGGATATCAACTACTGTTCGGTAGTTGAAATCTAAACAATTGACTTTTGTTTGGTAGCTAATATCCGAATGGGAAATGGTGTGAACTGATAAGTTTTGTGATGTGATGTGCAAATAGAGCTCCCACTATTCTAGTTCGGTAGTTGATATCCAAACTATGGATTTTTGTTTGGTAGTTGATATCTGAACGAAAGAATGGTGTGACCTGAGAAGTTTTGTGGTGTGCAAATAGAAGCTCCCACTATCCACCTACCACACATCACACTAGAATCACTCTCCCACCACAAATCCTAACATGACCAAAGAATATCCTACCACCCTTTCCTAATCCCTTTCCATATGCTGATACAATACAACCTTTGAACACACTATACCTTGCCAAAGAGAATAACCTCACTCATTCCCAAATTCACTTTCAAATCTAGCACTGCCTCGTAGAAAATAAGGGTGTAGTGTAGGTACCTCAATTGCTCTTCTAAACAAAAATTAATTGCATCCTCCGCATAAAGAAGATAAAAAATAGGCAGTGAGTCTCCACCTACCCACCGGACCCCTCTTGCCCAATTCTAATGATCATTTCGCTCAAACCTCAATCAAAATAGTTAATAAAGAAAGGAAAGAGGATCCCTTGCTTCAGCCCCCTCATGCTAGGGGGAAAAAAGATCCTTCTATTGTACTAGTGAAAACCTCCTCTTATTTTTTTGTTTCTTTGATCGGCAGCTAGTGAAAAACCTCTTTGAAGAGCTATACAGACTTTCATATTAAAACAGTAGCCAAAATAGACAGGACGCACCATATCTTCAAAGAATAAAGTATGCCCTTCACATTCTTACTTGAATTATTAAACCCGCAACTCTAAAGATTCCCATCTAGTAAAGACACTCAGCATTGAACTACCTTTGAACATGAGAAACACTTTTTAACTTTTCAGATTCTCCTCACCAGATTTCCAATCAAATAACATTTAGCTGACAGACCATCTGAATGTAGTGAAAACTTCCTAGAACAAAAATAATGCACATAAAAATCATCTTTATGGATGCCAACCTTTGTTTGACAGTGTTATTGTCTTTTCTTAAAGCACCTGCACTTCTCTGATTCCATCACTTGGCAAAACCCTCTCAAATATTTACTTTGATGTGTAGGGTTCTGATAAAGGGTTGAAAAAATAAGATGAAGAGGACTGAGAAGAAAAATAGCTACTGTTATTACAAGAGTACAACTTTTCTGTGTACAATAAGAGCAAGTCTACATACACAGAATTAAACCACAGAAACATGCCAACAATTTACATGTCAACAACACAATGGGGCCCACCTCTTGTAAAAACTTTTCTGTGTACAATAAGAGTAAGACTACGTAAAACTAGTTGTAAATAACACACTATCACAAACTTTTTGGTAGAGGTTAAAATGCGGGTTTCAAACCACTCGACAGTGAGAAGGAAGGTTAAACTCCGACATGGGAAACCATACTATATCCAAGCTTTCAGTTTGGTAGGTTTCCAAATATGAACCATAAAATCATCCCGAACCAAACACCAGTATGAGCTTTTGGATTTTATAGATTTCAGATATTAGGATATTATAGCAATGGGTTGTACAGCTTTTTATGTTTATTTTTGTATGACTACATTATGGTGCACAGATTATGTTACTTTGTTTCAATTCCAAACAATCATGTTACAATTGAGAAAGCAAGCATCACAAGACCTATATTGGAAACAAAAAACCACACAGCCATAAATCTTAATTGACCATGAAATATTGAGAAAGAACTTTAAATATATTAGAATTGTAGCTGCAGCTCACCTCTGGTGTATCAGTCCAATGTGTGATTGCTTTCAGAAGAAGCGGCATGCGTGCTGGATACAGCCAATCGAAGAGGAAACCATATGTTCGGCGACTACAAAATAGGGAACGAGGAAAAAAAAAAAAAAGGAAATAGAAGAAGCATGCACAAATTAGGGAATGCCTGTAAATAAAATGCAATTTCAGAAATAGCAAGGAGACCAACCTATTTGTGGCCATTGTGATTCCTCTGAGATCCCGCATCAATCCTATTAGTGCATATTTAACAGCGTCCGTGCGAAATATTGCATCAGGAATTGATTCCAAACTGACAAAAACCTTAGGTGGGAAAACCAGTCAACAGATTAAAACGTCAACCAAGAACAAAGAAGCAAATGACAATCCAAAGCAGTTTGAGAGCTAAGCCATCAGTTCATCATAAGCATGGATATGATTTCCAGAACAGAACTTACAAGAAATGAATTAAAGATAATTTAGCCCAGCACATTCAAAAAACTTGTTATAAAAGTTTAGGGAAAACCATTGCAATTATAAAAAATTAATAAATATAGACAGTTACAAAACTGCAGTGAAAGAAAAGCAAAACTGTAGTAGAAAATGAACAGCATACCTGCAGAAGAGGATCCATTGAAGATTTAAATTTCAAGAGGTTATCTTCCATGAAGATCAACAAGCCAATAGTGTAATAGAAGGTTGTTCTGCAACGAGAACAACTGTAATTCTCTAAAAAATGGAAGTGCTCCCTCTGAAAATGCAAATTTCATGAATTAATTCCTGAATTAAGCTTCCCAAATATACAAACATCTAGGAAGAGAAAAAGACATAGGAAAATACTCAAGTTACAATTACATTATGATGTGAAATAATGTACTGAATAGTATCCAACTTCAAAAGCAGCTTTCCCGTCATGTATCTGCACGAATTTCGCAAGTTCATTTAAAATTGTAGACATGGAACAACTCCAATTCTACCCATAAAACTATGTCGAAATACAACTTACCCAGTTGCCATTTCCGAAAAGAGACTTAAAGTGTGATTGATTACCTCTTCACTCTGCAAATAGGGTCAAATTATGCATGCATTTTATAAATCAAAGAACTATTTAACTGGAAAAACACTAGGAACAGTCACCTCCGCATAGCACTTCAGGTTTGTAGCAATCTTTCCAACAATAACATTCAATATGAGCAGATGATCATGAAGTCCAAGAAGCTCAGATAATCGGGTATATAACTGCTGCAAGAAATGTGACAAGTAACGATTAACGAGGGTATGCTTAAACTTACCGACTATGGAGCTTGTGATTCTTGCTTCTTCTCCCACTTTCCAAGTGGAAGGTCAAACTTTAAATTGGTTTACCTTAGAAGAATGCATTGCTTGATCTCCCACATAAGACTTTCTAAAATGTTGAAAGAAGACCAGAACAGCAAGATCAAGTCTTTGCTTGGTTACTTCGCCATATCTCTGACAAATGCAAGAGAATATAAAGGATGATATACATAGCATAATGATAAAAGACGAGGACTAGATGAAACAAAGAAAGGCAGGTTTTACTTTGAATAAATTTAAAAAACCCTTTCCTTGCCCCTTCTAACCAAGTAAACCTCGCTGCATAACTCCAAAACCAAACCCTTTGTTACAGCAATTTCAACCTTAAAAGTCCACAATAGTCACTCTCAAAGACCCTCTTTGAGACATCAAAATCAAACTTTAGATCAGAGTTTATAAGAGTGTGCTTCGCCCCATCAGTTTCATGTTTATCTGTAGGTCAAACAAGCAGACCACCCAAAAGTCCCACACTACGATGGTGCATTTAATTAGAGCTAATACTTTTACCCTCACGTTGAATTTTGTTATGCTGAACTTAAAAGCAAGTAAGCACGCTGGTGCAGTGTTAAATCACAAATTCATTAAAGTAACAATGTTCCATAAATACACATGTATCAGTAACCCAGCACCAAAAAAATGCATCAGTATGACTAATACATGCATAATGATTTCATCTAGTTAGCACATGCACAATAAGATAGATTTATAATTTTATATGACAGATTCGTGTTAATTAAATGTGTCTATTTCACCTAAAAATATCATGCATATGTATGTTAATTTCCATGAAGCACCTTGAACAAAAAAGTCATAAGTTATGTTTTGTTATAAAGCTTAGATTTTATCTTGCGCTAAGAAAATAAAAGAAATCAGATGGGCATTCTTTCTATTGATTACCTGACTATGTAATCCACTATCAGTCACATTTATCAAGCGCAACACACGTGCTGAAAGTTCTGCATCACGTATTTCATATGATTCCGCACTAAAAAAGAAGAGATGTAAAACATGATAAGAAACACAATGCACTCCGGAAATGTCTGACTACAATTAACAGGAGTATAATTACCTTACACCACTAAATTGCTTTGTCTTAAGAATAGCTGCAATTATATGCACTATCCAAGAAAGTTTGGCTTCGATAACAAGAAGTTCACTATTATCTGAGAGGGCTGGGAGGTTGACTGCTTCCTATACAAATGAAATTAAAATAACAGAAGAATCATAATCTTCACATGGAAATTTCACAAATATCAAGAACAATGACGGAATTGCACAAAATGCTACTAAGCCTTACCATATACATTTGCAAAATAGGATCAGTAATCTGCATTATATATGTGCTACAGATCTCATACTGTAATCAAATGAAAGATATTAAGTCAACAGTGAGAAACAAAAGAAGACATGCAAGATTAAAAGACACAGTTTCAATGTTAACAGATTTAATGAATGAAAGCATGTGAACTAGATAAAAATAAACCACAATCTCAGAATCATTCATTTAGTTGAAACAACAATGACTGACCTGAAATCTGCAAAGGTAAGGAATGCATTCAAGCTGATCCTGAAGAAGTTCAACATTGTCAAGTGGGTCCTCTGAGAGATCATCCGATAATCCAGCCTGAAACAAAAACAAATGAAAGGGGAAAAAAAAAAAAGAATAATGTAGAACCTTCTATTTGGTGGAGTAAGTCTCATTCCATCATCAGCTGAAAAAGCAAATGTAATCTAACCTGAATAGAATCAAATTTTGATGAGATAAAATGTTCTATGATCTTAGGCACAAATTCGTTTAGTAGGTTTGGTGCATTGCCCTTCAAATATGGTACAGAAGTCACCAATCTAGACCATAGCCCAAGAAGGTAGTAGACACTACTGCTTGCCCACTGGTCAAAGGCAACAATTCAACAAGATTCATATAAGAGAAAATCCTTAATGTATAGAAAAGATTGAATTGCTTCAATGGCTTTCTGATCAACTAAAAAGTTAAGAAAACAAAACAACCTGCCATGACTGTAGAGACTTCAATGTGAACTCCGTTACTAAGCTTATCCAACTACTGTAGCCCTCCATGTTGACAAGCTCCGACAACTGTATTTCATAATCACAAGAACCACGAGCAACAAGAAGATCATCAAGCCAAAGTAAACTGGACAACAATATACTAAATTCCATTTGATTTCATTTTGATATGAATGGATCAAACAAATGAACACATATTTTACATGAAAATAAAATAACGTCATAGTGATAATATAAAAGTGATAAGAATGTGAGAACAAATGTGGATACAATCAAGAAAAGCATGATATGAGTCGTTTTTTAAAAAAAATTATTTTCAAATAAAGGCTGCTTTCAAGAAAACCTCCTCCAGTACAACCAAAAAAGCACAAAAACTTCTAAGAAGGTGGCATGTCCGTGTTGGACACTGCCACTAGTTGGTCACTTCCCAACACATGTTGCACACATCCAAACTTGTTACACTACTTTTTTCTTTTCTTTTCTTTTCTTTTTTGCTTTTTTAAAATTAGACCCAGACACTCTTCGGACACTTGGAAGACACACACATCCATAGCTTAGATAAACATAAAATGAACAAAATAACTTGAGATCCAACGTATCTTTGAATGAAGTATTCATATATGTAACATAATAAATATATAAAATTGTATAGTGTGTGCGCCCCATGTGTCCCACTGTGAAGTCACATGTCCATGTCCGTGCCTCTTAGCAGGGACTAGGATCCTATTTTATTTTAATTAGATCTTTACCTCAAGTAGAGGAGGTCATCTGACATATTATGTGACACTCCTACTCAAGTGTCAAGTGTCCGACAAGGATACTTCATACATTTAGAAGAGTCCATATCAAATAGGGAAAAAGTACATAGTTACACCATGAAATAAGATGTACATCCATCCAAGAAAATTTGAATAGCATCTCATAAACAAAGTTCTTTTACCAAATTTCTAGAGAGAATTTCACATCAAATATAAAACCAGTAATGCAATAATCATATTCCACCATCAGATTCTTGAAGTCTACTCTTAGTTGTTGAACAAAGTGGGTACAAACTCTTTGAGACTCAGGAAGGTGACAAAACATTGGTGCGCACACATTTGGTTTCTTTTCAAGACCTGCAAACAGTAGTTGTAGCTGCTTTTATGTATTTTGTTGTTACTTTGGGCATTGCTATCAACTTATCAAGAGTGTGCAATGTCCAGGTTTCCTTGTTTCGGGTGGGTTCTATAATCAGCTACATAAAAATAGTTGTGGGGTAACTTCCTGGTAAGTCTGTTGGTCCTTTTGCAAATCTATGTTGGATATGGAGTATGAAACTTTAGTTTAGTTAGTCTATGTTTGGTTTAGACCTTAAGAGTGTATTTCCAGTTGTTTGTAATGCTTAGGGCATGCCCCTTGTAAACATGAATTTTCTTTCTTTTCTTTCATTCAAATGCATACTTACCCAAAAACAAAATAAATAAATACAAGTAAATAACTTGTTGATAGATGTCATCTTTCTATATCTAGGATTATCTCAAACAAATGAAGATTTTTTGTGAAACGGTAGTGGTGAAGGTAAAAAGATCATTTGATTGGTTGGCATGTGATCTATGTCCCTAAGAATCAAAGAGAACTTGGTATAGTATAGGACACATTGTGAAAAATAATGTTGCATCATGTTGAATATAAAAATTAGAGTATATAGAATCTTTTTATTTTTAGTATTATATATATAATATGTGATTGTGTCAAACACTGATTTAGTATTGTTTCCTTATTTATATCATTTCCTAAATTGAATCATGAATCTATTATATATGCATGGCCTCTACCTCATTCATTGAAAAGCCAAATAATTATTTTCATTCCATTTAGTATCAGAGCTAGGTTAAGTACCTAGTAATTTTACTTCACCGGCGGGCGGCAGCCTTGCCTTCGCTGTCCGCCGAACCTCAACCCATTCCACTGCTATATTTTCTTTCAGTATCACTTCGTGGTGATCTCTTCCTCTATCCACTAAATTATTCATATCCCAAATAATTTTTTTCATCCTTTTTGGTATCAGTAAGCCATCCCTTGGCGCACTCAGTCATCTGTTGCTATCATCGTTCGGCACGACGTCATAAGTTATGTATGTGTTACGCTTGCTAGTTCAACATCCAGTTCTTTACATTGGTCCGGCATGACCTCTTTAAACTGTCTTGACATTGATTCCGGTTAGTCTCTACAACGATCCGACATGATCCCTTAAACTATCCAAACATTGATTCCAGTTAGTTCCTACAACAGTCCGGCATGACCCCGTAAACAATCCCGATATTGATTCCGGCCAATTTCTACAACGGTCCGACATGACCCCATAAACTGTCCCAACATTGATTCCGGTCAGTTTCTTCTAAAACAGTTCAGTCCTTGTTTTTTCCCTTTCTAGGGTGTGGTGCTGATGTATTAAGCACTTTTTTGGCCTTTTTTATTTAGTGGACTTCCAGATTTATTCGGTAGCATTTATTTAGACTAGCCGTTGAGTTTTTTTCGGCTTCTTCCAATCATCCATTGGCAAGTTGCGATTGTTGAATATCTTCACACCAGCTTAAGGGAGAGAATTGAATATAAAAATTAGAGTATATAGAATCTTTTTATTTTTAGTATTTTGTATATAATCTATGATTGTGCCAATCACTGATTCAGTATTTGTTTCCTTATTTATATCGTTTCCTAAATTGTATCATGAATCTATTATATATACATGACCCTTACCTCATTCATGGGAAAGCCAAATAATTCTTTTCATTCCATTCATCGCTCACTAGATGGTTATGGAGATTCCCTACGAAATAAAATCATTTATGGCGTGTAATGATCAGAAGTAAGTGTGGGTTATATGATAATGGTTGCGACTCTTGAGTGGTTGATTGGGGTATTTATTGATCTCCATGGAAATTCATTTCTAAAAATCTTTCACATTTCTCTCATTTTACTCGCCTTAGTCATTTGTAAGAGGGAGGAGGAAAGTATTATTCATTTATTTTTGCTTTGTCATGTGGCTTTGACTATATGGTGAAGAGTATTCTTTATGGCAGAGATGATTGGGTTATTCCTTCCTGTGTTGAAATGTTTTGCGTTGATTTGATTTTGAGGTATTCGGTCTTAATCCCAAGACTTGAACTCCTTGGCAAGATGTATTGTCTATGCAGTTGTAGTTGATATGGTTGGAAAGGAATTCAAGAGTAAGAAAAAATTAAAGGATTTAAGGGAATTATGGAATAAAAACTGCTATTTTTCATCTAGTTGGCCTTTATTGGCACCCTTTTTCAAAGGAACCCCTTCATTTTTAATCTCTAGAGATTGGAAAGTCATGTGTGATATGTAATTCTTCAGTTTTATTTTCCTTTTGTCTTGTAGGCGGTGGACTTCTTGCCCACCTTACCATCTCTTATGCTTCTTTTTTCTCTCTCTAATAAATAAAGCTCTCTTCATTGTTGATCCAAAAAACAAATGATAGCATTTAACTCTGTCCAATGAAATTTGACAACTGCACACTAGGAGATACTGTACACATTGTTGTTTAGGTTCTTTATAAAAACACATTCTCTAACAATGACAGATATAAGTGAGCAATCAGATCAGTGCACCAGTGGATGTTACATAAAGGCACAAAATCTATATATTTCAAATTACTGTATAATATTATCACATTTCTACATTATGTATGATTAAAGGCACAAAATCTATATATTTCAAAGAACTATGTAATATTATCACATTTCTACATTATGTAATGATTGAGCTAATATTTAAAATACCACTGTTGAAAACAACATGCTACTTCAAACAAAACATGAAATTCACTATGTTTTTTTGACATTTTGCTACTATGGTTAATCTTAATCAAGTAAATATGTTAAATAGAATTTCACTGTTAAGAAAACTCAATACCAAACTCTAGTAACTACACAAGAAATCAATTGCAGAAAGTTCCAATGACAACAGCACATTACATAAGTTCAACATAAACACCAGTGGCATGCACACATGTATTAGCTGATATGTACACAGGCATGTGACCACACACACACATACAGAGAGAGAGAAAGAGAGAGAGAGACAGAGACCTGGTAATTCACTTTAAAGCGCCCAAGAAGACGGCAAAACTCGTGATAATTATCATGATCAGCAAGACCTGGCCCAAAACATCGGAGTCATTTCTCAGCATGGGAACAAAAAAACATGAAATATCCAGTAGTGAAACAAGGTAAAATGACTGGACTTTTTACTACTTTCAAAGTTTTCAATCCTTAACGGAGTAATTTTCTTTTTTCTGTTTCCCTTCGACTTTAATTCCACAACTGAACTTGCTATAATCCTCTCCCATTTCAAGGTGTACATTAAGCTTTTCTCAATATGAAACCGACATATACAATGGCCTTAAATCTGAAAATATAACATGCTGAAAATAAATATTTATTAGTGGATGTTTCCCCAAATTGGGGGTGTTTTGTATTCCTTGCATCATCTTGATGCTTTCTTAATAAAGCTAGTTTGTTTATCAAAAAAAATATATTTAGTAGTGGTTGATCTTACTCATATATGTGTAGAACTGTCTACAGTATTATTCAACTGTAGTTAGCAATGAATTGATTGGCTTGTTTAAAATTTTGGATCTCTTTGAAAAAAGATTTTAAATTTTCTTTATATTATGTGCTACCCTTAATTAAAAACTTTATAAAATCATGTTAGGCTTATGCAAATCACTATTACATTTGGTGCCAAAGGATAACATTATAAGATCTAAGGAACATTCACTGCTTTCAACCCAATGCTTTCATCACTTCGTTACTCAAGAGTCAAGCCTCACCAATTCATTCCTTCCTCATTAATTTGAGCTCCTCTAGGATATTTCCTAATTAAGTTTCAGAATGCATTTTCTTCATGTCTCCTGAATTTTCTATCCAGCCTCTGCTGGTTGTGTATGCCAGATTAGACCCTGAAAAGCAATCGTGCTAAAATTTCAACAAATTTTTGCAACTCCAATTTTCACCTAAGAAATATTTTTTCTACATCATCATTTCTGATGACCCAACTATCAAATTTCTTTTTGCCACTCTCACCTACTTTTCGAATTCTTTATACATTCTGCGACATCTTATCTGCTTTGCAGTCACAGGGAGTTTTGCTTTGGTGTGATTTGAAATTTACAGCTAAGTCATGACCACCTGCCCATATATGCAGACCAGGATAGTAAACCAAAGAAACATACAAATTAAAAGTTACAATTCCCTTTAACAGCTCAAATGAATATTTCTTCAAGTTCCCTCTACCCAACTGGATCAGCTGCTTTCAATAGCTATTGTTCATTGACTGCCTATGTTCAACTGGCTTAGTCATACATGTCACTGCAGCCATGCCTCTACGTTTTGGATTCAATCAACCTTCAAAAACCTTGGGACATACGGCTATGATTAAAATGCTAGTGTCTTACTCTATTCTTCTTAGAAACACTCAACCACTTCCCTTTATGTGTGTTCCAAAATACTGGTACTTTCTTAATGAAGAGGGTAATCTTCAAGGAGTGGGGATTCAGATAAAAGTGATTATTATCTTATGTCAACTTCAATACAACACTCATGTTAAAATACAAATTTCAAAAATGAAAAGATTAAGAAAGTATCATAAGAAAGTTCTGGTGAACAGGAATATGGTGCTTATTCCTCAAAGCATGCAAGGACTAGACACAAAACAAAATTTCTACAGGACATTAAACCAATCTGAGAGAAACCATTCATGCTATATAGAATCAGTCTGAGCAGAAGTGTTTTCCCTTCTGTTCCTTGATGATGCCATGATTTGCAATACAGCCTTCAAACGACAAAGGGATGCACAGTAACACAGAGCAACATCTCTTTCCATAGGAGTTGGAAATGCAAACCCTACTTTCCAATGTGTTTGTTACTTTTAAAACCAAAAATAGACGAAATGATCATTTATTAGATTGGACTTCTCAGTTCGGGTATAGTTTTACAAGGCAATGCAGATTCACAGCCAAAGTACAATGTAATCAAAGTTGATCTACTTGTGTTGAAAACCCAGGACACCAACATTATAGAAGGGCACAGAGTGGAAACATTATGTGTCACACCTAAGCAGTAGTTAAGACTGTCAGTTTGTTTCTGGTATCAATGCACAACATGACATTTTATTTTTGTGATATGAACATGTGAAGTACCCCTTATTGTTCCTGCTAGAGGCTAAGGGTTAGAAAAGTTAACTTTAAGGGGAAGCATCTCCTTCCGAATTCAGGAACAATAAACTACAACTTTGGCTTGTGTCAAATGGCATATTGATAGTGGATAAAGAAATATTGATGCAAATCCAACGAAACATGTTATTTATAATTCATTAGCACTTATATATTTACTTTTATTTTTACATTTTACATCTAGTTATATATTTAGGGTTCACACACACACACACACACACACAAAAAAAATCAGACTTCTGATTTTGTGACAACTCCAAATGAGATCTACATGACAAAAGCGTTAGCATATTCCAAATTTTCCACACACAATTCCACCACATGAAAGGAACTTTGATCCAGCGGAGATACCAACTAAAAACCCATGTCTACATGAAAATGAGAACTTTACTACACTGAGATGGAACCAATATTGATTAATCAGACTATTTAAAAGAAAATAACTAGAAGTTATAACAAACAGATAATATATATAGTGTACAAACAATGACAACTAACTTTGCATAAAGATCAAAAAATTGTTGAATACTAGTGCAAACTAGAAGGGAAACACACACGATGCTCGTGCTCCTTATTATGCTGTGTAGCTTTCTTTATTGGTTGTTATTTTATACTATTTTTTACATTAAATCCACTTCAAAAAAAAAAAAATCTCACGTCGGCACACAAAAGAACTTTTTAAAATTGTTGAATACTAGTGCAAACTAGAAGGGAAACACACACGATGCTCGTGCTCCTTATTATGCTGTGTAGCTTTCTTTATTGGTTGTTATTTTATACTATTTTTTACATTAAATCCACTTCAAAAAAAAAAAAATCTCACGTCGGCACACAAAAGAACTTTTTAAGAAAGACATTAGTCAGACAAAAAATTTTGTTAGTTTAATATATTAAAGTAAACAAGCAATGAGTATAAAAGCTATGCAAACTGCTGTTTACCTTTCCCCGTTTCCATGATTTCTTTAGTTCCTGTCATTAAGTGAGCTAAATATTTAAGGCGCGTTGTATCATTTGTGAACAGGGATCTTCTCACAGAAGCCAGCCGTACCAAGCACTCCAAAGCCTGGAAGTAAAAACTTGGGAAATTACAGACATCTAATAGAAAGGTGAAATAACAACCACATTCCTACATACATAATACATATGTATGCATATATTTATACAAACTTACACACAAAACCACCCAAACAATATGAACACGACTGTACAAAATATTAATTTCAATGACATCTTTCAGTAGGTAGAAGTTTCAATGGCTCAACTAATAGAATTTCACCTTGGCAGGAATGAACCACAGTGAATCATGGTACTGACATTAACAAATCACGGCAATAAGAAAAATACAAATATATGACCCGAAATCATTGTTGAGACAAAAATTGGTGAATAACTAATAAACAAACACGATTATAATGCAAAATTCAGTAACTCAATGAAAAAAAACCAACAAGAATTCAAAGATGAATGCAATGGACAAGTGAAGTGCATCCTAGAAGAAACATAAAAGAACAAGAGCTACCATTAGGTCACAGGTGAACTGAGGGGATGCCTAGTAAGGGTGGGAATTTTCAACGCAAGTCAAACCATACATGAATTTAGTGGATTAGGGTTGGCATTTTCTGACATGAACACGACATGACACAATCTGATAACACGAATATTGAACAGATCAGGTCGGGTCAATGTCAAGCCTGCATAACATGGAGTTGACACAGACAACCCTTTTAATAAAAAATTAGTTCCACATTTTAATGTTATTTCCACCAAGGGGTTCCATAACAATTTTGAATCCCTTATGTAATTCCAACAAGCTAAATAAAAAAATACGTAAAATAGCATTTTAAGGCTAATAGTCTTTTTTTGTTTTCCATATAAGATAATTTTTTTTTTTTTCCTATTATTTTAGAGTCGATCTAGCTAAAAAAATGTAATAATAGATAGGGTATAGTTTTCTTAAGTTGGAGAAATGGAATTGATTTGACAGTAAATATTTCTATGAATAATTTCATCAAGTAGAGATTAGTTCCATAAAATTTAACTTATGGGACAAAAGTTTTAATTCTATCATACACTTGGTATTCTTAATTACGGGTGTAAATTTTTTACATAACATGATACGAACCAAACACGAACTGAAAATGACACAACACGGGAACACGAAAAAATAAACAGGTTGGGTTAGTGTTGAGGTAATTTTGACAAGAACCTGAAATGACACGATACAAACACGACCAACATGATGCAGCCCCTACGCCCCAGTGTTAAGAGCCTAGAGACTTCAAACCATGCTCATGTGTCCGGGTCTGAGCTGCAGCCCCCTCCACATCCCCCAAATGTATGATGCAACGTAGGTATAACTTTGAGTAGAGAAATCCAACAATCCATACTAGAAAAAAATTAACAAATTTGAAGTTACATCAAACAAAAGATGGATCAGAAGTGGTCAAATGATAAGTCGATCATAAAGATCCGTTAAGTTGGCTAATCTGTAGAAGTTGATAAATAAGAAATATGCCAACTAGTTTATGAAAGGCCCAATTTAGCTAAATATTGTGGGGAGTATAAGAACAGCAGCAGTTTTGGCTGCTTTCAGGTTCATTCAAAATGCTCTTTTTTTATGAGCAACATGGATTCATTCAAAATACTCTCAAAATAACCAACTAGCTCTAGCAATAGCATTTGTCAAATATGTAAGCCAAAAAAAAAAAGGACTAAGGCTAGAGATATAGAAGAATGGAGGAGGAGGAGAGGAGCAAAGATCACAGTTATAATCATGGTTTTTTTAAGTTTAGTTTATTAAAAAGTAGGCACTAGGGGGGGTGCTGCCCTTGTAAATAGATTGTATGCCAGAACAAACCCCTATACACTCGAGGGTTTTATGGCTGACTGCTTAGTAAACATATTGGACTTTTTAAAGGTTTGTATGGAGTAACATAAAGGTAGTGTTTTGGGTTAATAAAATAGGGAAGGGAATGAAATTTAGGGCTTTTTTGGGTGTTGTGAATAGTACACGTGAACAGTATTTTTGTATTAGGATAAAAAAGTTTAGGCTCAGAGAATAGTATGTAAAGATTGAAAGGAATAAATCTAGTTGGGCTGTTAAAGTACATAGAATTGAACATGGAAGAAGGAGAAGAAGAAACATCACATAATCTAAACAGGAGCATATTTGCTGGAAATAATTCTTTCAAAATTGTTCTCCATTGAATTAGAAGAAATACATAGCTTAATATGAATTTTGGAGACTTCCAACACCAACAAGGAATAGGATTTCTAAAAAAAAGAAACAACTAAACTTCGACTTCTAAAATCTATCCAAAACTAGATAAGACCCATAAAGAAAAGCCCAATCACATAACTTGACCCATGGGAAATCCCATGTCCAAAAAAATTGCAAATTACCAAAATACCCAGATGCTATAAAATTTAATAAATCATATAGAAAACCAACTGGATTAATACTTAGCCTAAATAATCATAATATATTACTCCATTAAGCCTAAAAACTTTATTGCACATGTTCCTAACTGATCCCAATTGAGTTTGGCATGAAACTAATGAATTTTCAAACTTGAATGTTTTCATAATTTTGATTTTCCTAACTCTTCTTGTGGGCTGCATCATAGGTTCAGTTCAATTTTGCATGGTTGCGTACACACATGCATACTCCTACATATGCACTTGTGTATACATATGTGAATTTCTTCATTACTCTATTTGTATTATCAAAATATAACGAAAGAGTCTTAGGGAAGTCATGCCAGCTGCAATTGAGAACAAATCATGTGTCACCATGGGAGGAATAGTTAAGATTTGAGGATGACAACAGGTACAAAGTGGAAGACAAAATATATTCTCAAATCACAAAATTCAAGGATTACATAGTTCCCAACCTACAACTACACCTAGACACCAGAAGTACCAGCACTTTAAATAAACAATGAGTCTGAGTTGAGGGATCAAGCAAGTATTCACCAAAGAAACCCTAAGAACGGTGGAGGAAGATGAAAGAATATTACAGCATAGATCATCGCTCTTCCTGAAGGAGGAATGACAAAGGTAGAAAGATGGAGAGCTAGCATTTTCACTTTCAAGCCAAAGCCTGGAACTGATGAAGTCAAGTATTTCACCTTTTGAATCTCAGACAGCTTTGGAGACACCTTATGTGATCCCACACTATGGGCTCAGATAGTCTCTTAAGTGCTAGCATAGTGGGAGAAAAAATAACAATGAAAGTCCATTGTTCCTCAGGAGCTCAGTGGTAGAGCAGTCAAGCCCATTACTCATTCCTTCCCAACTCGATAGGTATTGCAATCTTGAAATAGGAAGCAACAATTGACCTCCACATAGAGCAACCACAAGCACACAGGATACTAACATGAAATTTTGACAAGAAAGAAGGGCATTCTCGATATTTAGAAACGTAGAGCAAAAAGTTGTTAGTTAGATGCGTTTGATTGTATGAAACCTTTAACCAAATAGGGTTACATGACTAAAATATCACTAAAAATTAGTAATATAGAAAATAGTAATTTGTTACAATGGTTAACTAAAGGCATAATATGTGATGTCATAAGCTTGGAGTTAACTTATGTCAACATGACCAGAGAACTGTATCCATGGGACATCATTAAATAAGATCAATCTATTGATTCTGACAATGTAGTCCCAGGAGCAGAATAAGAATTCATGATATTTTATGCAACAATGTGAGAGATGCAACTTAAAAGAGCCAATCACCACTAACCAAAATAATCAACAAATAGTTGGTCATTGAAAAAAGAACATTAACAGTGATTCAGACACAAGACATTCCACCCAACACACTAATCAATGAGTAAGTATCTGTGTAGTCAATAACCAATTGTCACATAAAACAGATGAATGAATACTAACCTCCCTAGATAGAAGGGGTTTAGTGATAGCATAGTAATCGAAAAAGATCTGCAGTGTCGACGGATCTTCAATGACTGGCTTCCAGGAAGATGGAATCTATACAGTTCAAGGCAAGAATATTTCACAGTGAAAAAGTGATTTATATAAGCAAATTTATCTAACAGTGATTTATATAAGCAACACATTTGCCACAGAAAATGCCAAATGCACCTGAACAGAGCCAAAATCATCTGAACTTTCATCAAATGATGTCCCCACAAAATCAAATGATAAACATTTGAGGGATAATGAAAGAGCCAGTTCTTGTAACTTGCTTCCAACTGCATTTGAAAAAAACTATTCTAGTTACCCAAGAAAGTTAATAGGGAAAAGGCCACAACTAATATTCTAATCACAGAGTAAGCATTTTACCATCATTTTTAAGTTGACACAGTGAAGTCAGAGATATTCGGAATATTTGGAGAAGTGATTGATCCCTGAAGGAGCAAGCCACCCTGCGATGATGGGTAGAAGGTAATCCTGGATTTGGCTGTTCATAGCAAAGAAAAAGCATAAGTAGGAAAAAGTTCTACAAATATGTTATAGGCAAAATGAAAACAAATCAGTGTCATCGCATCAGCCAGTAATAAATGTAAATGCGATACTGAACTACCACAAAATGATTGCACTGCTGATTCAGGACAAGTGAAAGCTACTTCTACAACAACAAAAATTTTAAAAATTAAATTTTAAAAAAAAACAAGACAGCAGTAAGTCAATTTGCATTGTCAATGCATTCAACTGTGCAGACATGAAGCACCCTGTAGTGCAGAAGCAATTTTAAATGACCCAGTTTCTACAATTCCCTTCCATAGTATCTCACCAAAGTCAGATCACATTTTTCATAATCCAATACAGGATTGTAAATAAGGTTTTTCCCATCATGAAATGTGCGGCCTACTTGAGCAGAATTAGAAAAGAGTTTTTGTTCAAGACAAATTTGTAGATGTCACTTAGTAACATATCATAGGTCAGGCTACAAGCTGAACAAATGAAAGTCTATTAACCAGAGCTATTTCCACGCTTCACAACTGATTTTGACACCATACTTGAGAAAATAATGTACAACTATTAGTACCTGCCTGAAGTTAATTTTCCTTCTCTTGAATCAGCAGACCAAGGAAATTGTCTTCTTACTTGGGCGATGGAATTTTGGCTTAGGGAGAGGAAAAATGACTTCCATGCAGTTCTTACTGACTAGGAGATTCCGTAATTTGCAGTTATAAATAAGGGAATGGAAAAATAAAAAACCGTCCAAGCTGATCCACTGACATGGAATAGAACATTTATGGTAGCAGCAACAACAGGCAAAAGAAACACAGAGGGATTAGTGAGAAACAGGCGAACCTTCTAAGATGGATTACAATTGAGGGGTGTGGAGCCATCCTCTGTGGGGGAAATTTAAATTTAACTTCCAGGATTGTACATTTGGCAATCCAGGCCACCTTGGCACTGGAAATATTAACCAAGATCAACATTGTAATATCATCTCATCTTCCTCAACACAGATGTAAGATTTGCAATTAAACTGGAGCTCCAAGCTATCCTAGAAGGCACTCATGAAAACCATATTATTTGCTTGATGGAGGGAGACTTTAAGTTGTGGATGGACAAAATCCCTATCTGTTGGCTATTGCATCTAGATCATTTCATGCTTGAGATTGAATACTTGTTTGCTTCTTAGAAATCAAATTCCCAGTAGAATCCTCAATTTTGGGTTTGTGCTATCCCTGCTCTTTTCCTATGCCCTTCTTGCCTTGAATGGCAAATAATGAATTGATTGGACACACATATAATATGCATCATTAACTTATGTTAGTTTTAATTAACAAACCATTGAAATCATACAGCTCAATCAGAACTGTAGCGAAGAAGGAGAAAAAATAAGATACACAAGATGAAAACTATAAACTTGTTTACTGAACCGTTTCCAAAAACTTTAAAAAAAAAATTTAAAAAAAAGACGTCCTCCAAAATCTTCTAAAGCAGATATTCTACCATAAACTCCACAAAACCTCTGAACCAACCAATCTCAACAAGACTAACCTGATTCATTTCACTAATGAGCTGATTTAAAATCTTCAAGCCAATGGCATAGTGAAATGTTGCCTGCTGGAAGCAAAAACAAAAATAAATAAATATGTGAGGGAGGTCATATGTACAAAATTTTACTACTGGAGCTGATGCTAAAATCATAGAAAATCATAAGTACAATATTAAACTGCCTACACAAGTAATTCAATTATAGAAACCCAAAGCAGACAGAAAAAAGTGGGCTCTTTGTTACCTGTTTTTTCAAAGTTTTCAACAAATCATAATGTACTTTACTGCGGAATATTTAAGGCAACATGGAGTGAGGGCATTACAAATACAAGGTGACACCCTTGTGGAGTAACTACCCCAAAAAGCAGACAATTTACCGAGTCTCAGAAGAAATGTATGACTTTTGAACTACCCAAACTCTAATACATCACTCATCAACACAAAGCTCAAAGATTAATGTAAAGCTAAAGATCTGACCTTAAACCACCAAAAAAAAACAAAAAAAAGGCTCATGTTTCTGTAATATAGCTGGCATCCATAGTACGCAGCCAAGAAGATACAATGCCAGAGGAAAAACTGAGGATGTGAATGATGCACCTGTCAAATAATGACTGTAATTCCCTTATCCTCGTGTTTAAAAACTTCTTTTTTATGCGCAAGTTAAGGACACACAAAATTGAGTCGCTTTATTGGAGAAATGTGACCTAAGCCGCTGGGGTGTCACCTAGGGGACCTTTTGCTTGAAATTGTATACTTGTAGTTTCTACGTTCAAAAAGATTCGTCAAATACACCATCCTAGCTTTTGTAGGATTATATAACTCACGTCAAACTAAAAACAAATAGAACAACTTGTCTCACTGTTTTTCTTCATGTATCTTATTTTCTTTCCCTGCAATTGAAATTCACTTTAAAAGAACTGCAACTCATGAGGAATGAACATGGAGGATTCCAATTACACTCTTAGTTCTTTCCCCATAGCCATTCGAGCTCAATGCCCAAAGTTTCAGTGTAGCAGATAATATCTAGTTAAAATAAAATAATGATACAAAACTCTTTATCCACTACAGGCAAGCACTCCCTCTATCAACCAGTATTAAAAGATGGAGTTTGCCTTTTATGAAGGCCTCTGCAATGCTCCTGAAGCATTTTCAGACAAGGTTCTCCTTTCCAGTTCTGAGGATCCAACAATTATCATCACTGTCATTCAGTTGACATCTCACCTTGTTTTCACAAGATATAATTAAGCATTAGAAGCACAAACACATGATTCAGAGACAGTAATTTAAAGTTGCTCTGGTGTACCACATTAGGTGATAAATTAGCTATTGCTTGGTTAGAAAAGACCCACCTTCTTTGTGAATGTAAAACTAACACTATGGGCTACTACACAATCAAGCATTTATTTTGACCCATGAAGAAATGTGTGGTAAATTTAAGTCATAAATTATTCAATTTTGGATCATCAGACATTATAGAATCTCAAATTCATTAAAACCAAACACATTACATACGGTTAGTTCCCATTGGCACTTTGACATATCTTGTTATCCAAAAACATTAAGAAAAAAACACCGTATTAATAGAAAGGTTAATAGATTACATCAAAATTTATGAGCTGTTGGACTGCTCCAGCTTCTAAAACTAGGACTTCGTAAATTGGCCTGTAATACTATTCTAAACTAACAAAACAATGCAAGGACTTACTAAATTTAAGGCATGACCAATAGATCAGTAGCATTGCCCATGCGCACAAATTCAGAGAACACCTCAATATCCCCTAGTCATGAAATTGTAGAACAAATGCAAAATTTGTACCAGCAGCATACTAGCCTACTTTTAGCCCCTTAGACCCTTACACTCAGGTTTCTATGCAGTGGCACCTTGCACCCATGCCAACCATGGAAACCAGGCATGAGGGAGGCATGCCCAAGGCAAGGTGACATGTTGAAGTGTGGCATGGCAATGCCACAGGACCCAAAGATAAGTGAAGCTTCATGTGGGAAAATGCAAGGCTGGGCTTGGCCTGAATGCCACTTGCAGCGTGGGTTTGTGAGGGCAAGACAATCAGTGTGGCTTGACACTTAGTTGCAGACTAAGGGCTGGCACTAGCACCGGCTAGGCAGTCAAAGACATGCGAATTTGCGGCTTGACTCTGGTGGCTGCAATGCTGACAAGGGTAACAGTTATCGACTGTTATGCATGTCAAGGGGAAATTGTGCTGGCATGGGACAAAGACAGCATGCAGGGATGTAGGGACACTTGTACATGACAGTTCCTTTTTTTTCTTTTTTTTCTTTTTTTTTTTGATAACTCGGTATCCAGTCCAAGGCAGTTAGTGGTAGTTCTGCTTGCAGCATTTTGATTGGTCCAGCAAACCCTAGCAGTTGGGAGGTGTCAACTGCACATGTCAAATTGTATACGTGCCTATAAATATGTAGGCATTGCAGGGGTCTTGCAGAGGGAGTGAATTATGTATGAATTCTCTTGTATTCCTTATATTACTTGGTCATAATAAAGGTTGGAATTTTGTCCTGTAATCTGTGTGTGTACTTACTTCATTGTCAAACCTCACCTTATGAAATTCATGCATAAGTTGGCTGAGACTAAGTGCTGCTGCATGCCATCACAGGCTGTACTTTGTGGGTAAAAATAAACCCTGTGACACCTACCATTATGGCTCCCATCAACTGCATGCAGAATGTGCAATTCATATGAATACTGGAAGCTCCTAAAACCTTTAAGTAAAGAAACAGAATAGAGGCACCAGCACTACAATTACCAGATTTCTCAAAAGTGTCATTCGTTTTCCATGCTGCCCGCATCAATATCAGCAGGTTCATAGTTAAGAAGGACATCCAGTAGCACTCTTTAGCAAATAACTTCACACAAAATAAAACACCCCAACTTTTGACAAGGATTTCATGTGGTGGTGCAAGCAGTTTTCTGGAGACATCATGTTAATCACAAAAGTATGTCCTCTATTTATTTTTTGATCAGTGAGTCACTCTATTTAAAGACTCTCACACATTTTCAGTATTCAGATTCGGAATAAGATGAACCTGAGGCATGCAATATCGATATAATTGCTTTAAACCTCCATTTCCATCATCGAACACAAACACGGTGTTCAGAACAAAGCCGAACATGCTCTCAACTTAGTGTTACATGTACTTATTAATGTCCATGAAGGTTGTGGGATTAAAAACTTGAATAATTGGATCCTCCATTTAAGTATTTCAGTTTCACATCTGCCCATTTGCTTGCTTCAAGAATTACCTTCATTTCTCTTCACAAGTGACTTCTTTTTTAAGGGGCATCATCCTTATTTGTGTTCTTTCATTGCCTCAAAGTTGTAAAAGAATTGCATAAAATATCACTTTTCAAACAAAAGATGACTATTGTGATGGGAGAAAGCTTTTATTGGCCAAGTTTTAAGCATGATGTTGCTGTATTAGTTTCCTAATAACATACTTGTCTGTCGGCTAAGTACCCAAGCGCACTATTGTCATTTTGTCACTAATACACTATCCTTTATATGCATATCGCATAAGCTTCACACTTTCCACTCAAATTTTGATTTACTTAGACAAACATGAAAATGGGCAATCATTTAGAGTTGAGAAAATTCATAAGAATGGCGTGCCATAAAACTGCAAAATTGAAGCAAGACTTCTTTTGACACAAGCATGAAGGCATAAGTTTCTTTTGACACTTCCATAGAAAAAAACTAAAAGAGGAAAGACTTCCCCCAAGATGGATGAATCTAACAAGGATAATAGAAAGACATCAATACCCATCAATAGTTCAGAATCTAAAAAACACTTTGAATCACAGTGACTTGCCACAAGAACGGAGGGAAAGAAAGGGAAGATGCAACAATCATGCATTATATTATTATAAATAAGGCTGCAAACGAACCAAGCGGAACTGAGCTTTTGAGTGTTCAGATTTGTTCATTAAGAATTAGTCAAGCTCGAGCTCGAGCTCGAGCTCGAGCTGAGCTCAAGTCGAGCTTAAGTAATCGAGCTCGGCTCGTCAAATATTTGATAAACTCAAGCTCGCTTGATTGCATATACGAGCCGAGCTCGAGCTTGAAAAAAAGATTAAACTTAAATTAATTTATTTATTAAGATAATATTTTTTAAAAAATAGAAAATTATGGGCAAAATATACAAAAATGCTTATATTAATAATAAATTACATCAATCAAATGTGTAAATTTACACAAACACAAGCACACATAGAAAAATAAAATAATTATTGAAAATTTATTTGATATATTATTAAAGGTAACATTAATTTATTTTCTTTATGTTCGCAAGCCTCATCGAGTCAAGCTTGGGACTACTTGAGCTCGGCTCGATTAATAAACGAGCCTAAAAATCGAGCTCGAGCTCGTTCATTTAATAAACGAGCCGACCTCGAGTTGTTCATAAACAACTCGATTCATTTGCAGCCCTAATTATGACACAAAGACACATAGCAAAGCTAGCCAATTCAACATGTCACTAAATTGACGTTAGAAAGCATCATTAAAACTCAAATTTGATATCTAGGACAACAAAAAATTATATTGGATATAATGAAATCTAAACCTGCCCAAGCATACACAAGTTGTTACCTGATTCAAGAAGTTCATTGACTCTTTGACCACCTCCCTGAAGCTGTCATCATCAAACCACCCAAACTTTATAACTCGACAAAAGAGTTGAATTAAGGATCCAATTACAAAAGGCTCCAAGTCAGGTCCTCTGGTGGCCAGATAGTTTGTGAGATAGTTTCCTTCAGAAAAAGTGCATATAAATCAATTTGGAAATTGTCAAACACAATGTAAATTGCATCTATTCATATATAATAAATGACCTATCAGACACACTAAAGCAATGAAAAGGTGACTTGAGGTTTCACTAATTGTCCATCCTAAAAATGTTTATGATATAAGCTTTAGGGATTTCCCATCCCTTGATTAACAAAAATTTAACAATGATACCATCTCATAAACCACGGAAGCTAGATGAAAACAAGTGAGGACGAGATATGACTCTGAATATTGACAAACTGAAAACAAATACAAGTACATAGGTGGTTGTGCACAAAAAGATACAGAAATGTAAAGCAGATTGTCAATGAAGCGGAGAAAAACATAAAGAAAGCAAAAATAGAAAATTAAAATTAAAAAAAAAAAAAACCGTCAGAGGATCATAGGCAATCACACAAAATTTAAGCAAACAAGAATATTATGAATATCAACCTGTAGACAAATATGAGTACATAGCTGGTTGTGCGCAAAATGATACAGAAATTTGAAACAGATTGTCAGTGAAGCAAACAACACAACACAACAACAACAACAACAACAACAAAAAAGTGAGTTTGTCAGAGGATTAAAGGCAATCATACAAAGTTCCACCTATAACATTCATAGCCATAATTATCTGCAAGCAAACAAGAATATTACGAATATCAAGTCGTAGCTGCAAAGGGAGGCGCTGCTCTGTCACTTGCTTCAACAAGCTTGAACTAGCCAGCATCAAAGCATATGGAGTCAAAGCATTGTCCAGAATGTATTGACATTGCGAAATGTAATCAGTGTTCACTGAAAAGCATTTCAAAGTATTTTCTGCACTAGCTCGTTCAGCAGAGTCCTGTGAATTGTAAAGCCTTTCGCACAACGCTTCCAGTTGTGCTAAGCTCTCCATGTTGACAGCGCAGGCAGAGTTTCCCAGAATTCAGGTGATCAAGCAACCAGAATCAAAAAGTTCAAGTCTTTCTCTTTCCCCAAATATAACCGACTGAAATCTACAAATTCCCCACAAAGTGCAATTATATATTTAAAGGAGGAAACAAGAGGAGAAATGCAAAACAAGTCTCAATTCAATTCAGAACATCAAATGGCAGCCAAAGTTGATGAAATCAATATACTAATACCAGAATGTTGCGTTATTTACAAAATTACAGGACAATTTTTCAATCTGGAATTGTATCTTGTTACAAACTATGCTCAAAAGTCAAAATGTAAACTCGATATAAATGGTCTGTGAAACTTGTAATCAGCAGATCTCAGCCACAATATCTCTGGTCCAGCTTGGCATCAGTCCTGAAACCCAAAAAGGAAAGGTGAAAGCATATCAATGGTTAAACAGTACACAGATAGGCATGTATAAGAATAATCTTGCCAACAGCTTATTGGCATGCCAGTATCACATATACAATCAGACATTCAGCAAAAAATACCATCAGAATAAATATCTGTCTTCAAGTGTTTGGAAGGAAATCCATTGAAATTGTAATAGCACATATAGATGCAATAAATCAGAACAAAATAACAAAGGAAATTGATATTCATGTACTACAGATTTTTTAACTAAAAAAGTTTACCAAAAGAGTAGAAATAAAACTTCCATGTAAATAATAGTTACAAATAAAATAAAATGCTAACACTCATACAAGGAAATAGATGAGCATAAGGGCCAGTACACTACAAAGATACAGATAAAAAGGGTACTACCATTAAGTGTGACAGTTTATAAATAAATAAATAAAACAATCATAAAACCATGAGTGCTGTTCATGCACCATTTTTTTTTTTTTTCGATAAATAGTGTTGTTCATGCAAATGAGACATGAAAAACATCTAAACTAAAAATACAATAGGAAATTCAACAACTCTAGCTGAAGTACCATATTGCCTATTAATGCATTAGGCTTCAATTAGTCAATTCTGGCCTACCAAACAAATTTAATGAAGTTGGTACTATGTATTTGCACCTTCACTAGTTAGTTCACTTCTCTTTCCAATAATCATAGTTTATCAACAGATTATGATAAAAAAAGCACAAGTAATAAATTATTAATATCAACCACCATTATAAGGTTCCCCAAAATATGGAGGTATCAGTAAATTTTCACAACATCAATATCATTTAGGAAAAAGAAGCGTAGAATATTATAAGAAAATGTAAACATTATTGATGATATTGCAATAGACATTAATAAAACCAGTGTGGGTAGTTTCAAGTCCTGTAAATATGATGCGTACAAGACACTCAGAGACTGATATCTATCAGTATACATACATACATGCAAGATAGTTGTAGTATGAGGGGAACATAGAAATACAACAGTAAGCATAGAGAAGCAATAATTGTTAAATATTTAGCCGTTATTATAACAATGTTCATTCATAAGTCTATTACAAATTGTTTTTTATGCTTTTAAGAACTGTGTAGGAGAGGACTGTAGCCGGAGACCCACTATTAGTGCAGTGCAGCTCAGCAGCACACAACATGTTTAACTATATATTAACTAAAACTTTTCAACAACCAGTCAGTAATCCAGTATTACAATGATGTGTATTAAAATAGTAACAAATTAAAAGAAATTAGTTCATAATACATGCCAATATACATATACACGTATGCTTGATAACTATCGTAACTTATAACTAAGCAACAAGAATATTTGCCAAAATAATCTTATTTTTGAAAAATATTCCCAACTAACAACTTCCTTTATTATTTCTCAATCTGATGCTTTTTCACCAAGAACCACACTTCCTAATATAAGATTTTACAAGATCGCAAAATACCAAAAATGAAAAAGCTTACAGTTCAAAGCTTCTTCTCACTCACTCACTCACCATTGTTGTCAAATCATGAATAATACAATTCACTTTCTACAGTACAATATAATTTTATATATGTATATACATATAAAAAAAAACATCAATATTTAAAATGAAATAAATATCAATACAACAAAATTGTATATATATACATATAAAATTACGTATATCAATATAATTAGTTGATCTCTTTTTTATTTTACAAAAACAATGTTGTTTCATACATTATGCAAACAGAACTGAATCACTTGGTAATGAATCAGAGTGAATCAAATCATTTTGCTTGAAACTAGTATTGAGTCATGAATCGAACAGCAAATCGTAAGATTCTAACAACACCACCTTAATCACATCATACAATCTATGTAATAGCCCAAACCATCACAAAATTAACAGGGCAACTGCCACCAAATCTCCCTCTCTCTCTCTCTCTCTCTCTCTCTCTCTCCAAATCCCACCAATACCTAGTTCATCACCATATAAAGGCGCCAAACCAGCATATGCAATCTCAATCTTTGCTCCCAGTCCAAACCACCCTCCATCCCACCACCAAAGCTCAACAGTTGAGCTCATCTCTAGTGCAACATATACCAAAAAAAGAATGTCCCTAAAATTAACAAAGGCTAAGAACCCAACACTCGAAATTAATCCACAATTGCTACTCTCTCTCTCTCTCCTTCAATATTCCAAAAGCCAGAAATCACAAGCAAGCAATGATGTGTAATTCTTCCACAACAACAAATTAAATTGAAAATCTAAACCTATTATCTCTCACATCAAACATATTGATGCACACATACATACATATAGACACAGATTCAAAATAGAAATGCCAGCAAAGAACGATAAAACATTGAATCTGAGCCAACATTGGGATTATCAGTACAGTACAGAAGGATATCTACATATATTTCTAGAGAGAGAGAGAGAGACCTGATGAAGAGGAGAGTAATCTTTCGAGCAATTGAAACTGGTATACTTAATTCAGGAATTTTTCAACTGGATTTCCAATCCCTAGCACTGTGCTTGCGTATATATACAGGGATGAGCAATCCGGTTCACCACTAAACCGTACTGCCTCGCACCAGCCTCCGGTTCAAAATATTGCTCTTGTATCTGATCCAGAACGGCTAACGGGTTCTTGAAAACCAATACATGGACCGGAGTCGACTCATTCCGGTCTGTTAGAAAATTTCCACTCTAAAGCTATGTTTGGTAAGAGCATTTTCAATGGCGTATTAATTTTTTTATCAAATTTAAGTAAAAGTTTTTTTTGATATCAAGTGTTCCAATTGAGAGATTTAACTTTTTATCAAATCACCGATTAACCAGTCAGTATACTGTTTTCACAAATTTTTGTCTTGAGGTCGTCATCCGAAAGACGACTGAAAGGACATTTGGGAGACATCCGACAACGACAATTAATAGTGATTTGATGAAAGGCACATTAATCCTCAGTTTGATGAAAGAAAAGTGAAATTCTCAATTTGATACCTATTTGATACAACCGTTAGAGCAGAAGAAGGACTCATTTTTCATCAAATTTAAATTTGATGAAAGATTTGAATAACCATTGAGATGGTCTAATAAACGAATCCTGTCCATACTATTATGGTTTATATTTCACCGTATTTTATTTTATGGATCTTATTCCGAACCCACAATGATAATTCAAATCATTTATATGATAAATCTCAGAATAAAAAATCATCTGTACAAAAAAATCAGTTTCATCAGATATCACTAGACACATGAACAAAATATATTTTATTTTTTAAATTAACAATAATTATGAGCTTAAACTTAAACCACTCGTTTTATAAAACAAAATGTCATTTGTTTATCTATTTATTGATATGATGAAAGTGATTTTTTTTTATAGACGAATTTTATTATAAAATTTTATAAGATAACGGTTTGAATTATTGTTGTGGGTCTAAAATGAGACCCATAAAATAAAGTATGGTGAAGAAGGTTAGTGGTAGAATGAAAATTTTCTTATAAAATGATTATTTATCATATGAATAATAATTTTATTTATAATGTATTTTAAATCATTTTTTTAGGATAAATTATAAATACACCCCTTGAGATTTACTTAAAATACGAATTGTGTCCCCTGTGGTTTGAAAAATTACAAATACCTCCATGTCAGAATTTTTTATTTAACAGAATTAATTGAAAAAGTAAAATTTATAACTGTTCACATATACAATAATAAAATTATCTAAATTATTAATTGAAATAAAATTTTAACATTATTAAAAACTGTTAATTAACCTGATAATTTATTAATAAAAGGACCTATTTATTATGAAATTAGAAATCTTAAGGGACACAATGTAATTTCTAGAACCACATGAAATAATTTATAATTTAAGTAAATCTCAGGTGTGTTTGTAATTTATCCTTATTTTTAGTAAAATCAAATATAAGAATGGATGTTCTAATGGAATGGTCATTCCAATCAACTAAACATTACTTTGGGCACCATTTGTTATAATGAAATAGGTAGAAAGTGAAAGAAATAGAAAAAATTTAACTTTCTATAAATTTGTTTAGCTTGAAAGTTGTGAAAAGTATAAGAAAATTAATTTTTTTGTACAACTTATATTAGCATTGTAACTAAATTTTTATTTATTACAAGAAAACACAAGAAAAATTGAATTTGCGAGTTATCTATAACTAAACTTCTAAATTTTTTTATCTTTTTCTTACAAAATTTTTATCTTAATCAAATGCTTGCAAGAAAATATATTTTCTTTTTTATTTCTTTTCTTTTACTTCATTTTATTTTACATTCACTTTCTACCAAATTTCCTTTTTAATCAAATGGAGCCAAGGGTCTGTTTGCTAAGTTTATGTTTAGAAAAAAAAAAAAAAAAATTCTCCATAAATGAAATTTTTTGAATATTATAAACACAAATTCATATGTCTATTGTCATTTCTAAAAAAGTATATTATTGCACAACTCACTTTTTAAAGCTATGACATACAATTTTTTATTTTCCAAAAATGCCTATAGAATTACTAAGTGAATAAACATGTTACATCCATATCAAGTGCATGATTGTTAATCGGTTTTAATGTTAATCCTGCAAATTGGTTAAAAATTTATATTTAATTAGTAAAAATTTAAATCTAAAATTACACACACATCGTGTGCACCCATTGCTATTTGTAAATAATTCATAAAAATTAACTAAATTTGTATAACTAGAAAATAGTTGTTCTTTATTATTTTGGATTACCAAATTTAATTCTTTATTTCATCTCCCATTTTCTCCAATTATCATTAAACACCCATCATCACCACCAACAGTTACCACATTTAGCCACTCTCTATCTTAAACCACCGCCGTCGGACACCTCCTTTGACTATCAACTCCAAAGGTAGGCAACTACCTCTAAATGAAATATTCATGAAATACAAATGATAAATAGTTATTAAATCTTTACACATCATAATATTATTTTTTAGTTAAAATCAAAAAACATTTACAACTCAAAATACAAGTTTATCATATGCAAAACACTAATCTTATGTTATAGAATGTGAAACATAAATCATAATAAAGTATGACTAACCAATGAATAATAGATATCATCAAAACCAAATTATAGGTCTAATACCAATCTTGAAGAAGTGAAACAAAAAATGTTAAAATTAGAATTTGGGGGTACATTAGTTTACAATATTTAGTAGTAACACTAAAGTACTTTAAAGAAAAAGTTGGGACAGTAACTTTCAATATATATATATATTTTTATTTTTTTTTTGAGGTGTTTGCACCATAAATTATTATCCTATTGAAACCGACACTGCTACGTAGCTTGAAACAGAGCTGGCCCGAGATGCTCGAATTCAAAAACGACGTCGTTTTTTTTTTTTTTTTTTTTTTTTTTCTTCTCTCTGAAACAGAGAGAGAAGAAAAGGATAGAAGAACGAGAGAAGAGGGAGGGAGGGAGAACTGAGAACCAAATACATCAACAATCCCAATACATCGTCATCAACAACAACCAAATGTAGAATCAACAATACATCATCAATCTGAAAAAATGAAAAAATACATCATGAACAACCAAATGAAAAAATGTAGAATCAACAATCCAAAAAAAAAAATGTAGAATCTAAATTTTTTTTCAACAAATCTGTGTGTATACATCATCACCAACAGAGAAGGGAGAGAAGAAAGAGAGGGGACGGTTCGACCAGACTGGTTGTGGGGAGATCGAAGGCGGCAGCGACGATGGCGACGTCGATCGACGGGGACGATAACGGCAGTGATCGACGGCCAAGCCCCTCTCTCTCTTTGTGTTCTGTGTTCCCTCTTTTTCTTTCTCATTCTTAGAGATATAAGCACACAAAAAAAAACTGTCTAAACGACGTCGTTTTGGACAGTCGAGCCATTCGGGGCAACGGAATTTCGAACTACGAAGTATTATCGACGGTTCGACCGGACTGGTTGTGGGGAGATCGGAGGCGGCAGCGACAATGGCGGCGTCGATCGACGGGGACGATAGTGGCGGTGATCGACGGCCAAGCCCCTCTCTCTCTTTGTGTTCTGTGTTCCCTCTTTTTCTTTCTCATTCTTAGAGATATTGTAACAACCCTCGTCACTGTTTACCGATTAACTACCAAATACTGCTAAACTGAGACTGATTATGATTAGTAATGGAACTGATTGAAATACTGAACTAACTGACTGAAATCTGAAACTGATTAATTGACTGTGTATGTTGTAATGCATTTTCTATCTGTTGATTTTTAATTGATCTGTTCATGTTTTATATTTAAATTGCAAATTGAAGGCCTTATCGGCGGCCGAATCTGAAATTGATTGATGTTCTGTGCTAATTAGATTTTATGTGATTTTATGGTGTAATTATCTGAAATGTGATTTAGTATGATTAAATTGGATTAAAATAAGCTAGATTGCATTGTTGGACTCATTCACCAAATTGCCATCCTAGTGGCCCACTATCTTGAACTTATTTGAGCCTTGTACACATAATCAAAACACTCCTATCAGCCACAGCCTTTTTGTTGCCTACAACCGACCAAGAAAGAGAGTGAGAGAGAGAGTTGAGTTGTTCTTGAGAGTTTGGCTAGAGGACTTGAAGAATTGAAGTGTAGATTGCAAATTGAGTTTGTGTATCTTACATTGAAGACCTAAGGTAGATCATTGACCTTCTTCATTGTTGTCTTTAAGTAAATTCTTGCATGATTAATGGTCCTTAGTGATATAAGGCCAGAATTGGTTCAATAGTGTTGAATTATGGCTTAATTCATGCATGCATGTTTGGATTGTTGAGTTTTAAGTTGTTCTCATGGCAAAATGTTACATGCATGTTCATATTGTTGTTATAGACCATGATTTCGTCTTGAATTGGAAAGAATGAGCTTATTAGAGCATGTTTTGAAGCTTTGAATGATTTGAGTTCATGCATGTTTGCATGTTCTTCATGTTCACGAAATTGGTTTGAAATTGGATTTAATTGAACCACCCTTGGGCTTTGATTTCTCAAATTGATCTTTGAAACATGTAATATTATGGGTTTTGAAGTGTTTTCCAGAAAATTAGCCCAAGAGGATCGAATTTAGTGCATTAAAACTTGGTTTTGAGCTTGAGGTTCAAATATGGAATTTTCAGATTTTGGACCCACGCTCAGCGAAGAAGTCTACGCTCGAGCGTACACTCTGTGATCATGCCTTCCGCTCGAGCGATAAAAGTGACGCTCAAGCGTGAAATGCGTGCATCCAGTACTTTGCATGAGCTTGCAGTCCGCTCGAGCGAGGGAATCCACCGGCTGCATATATAATGTACATACTGTTTTGTCACCGACTGCATATATGTATGAAAAATCTTTTTGCATACAGACTGTCACAGCTCATTGGACATTGTTCATTTACTGTATTGGCTTCCGCCATGCCCCTGTACTCTGTTTTACTGCCTTACTGTTAAGCAGGCCTTCGGTAATCTCGGATTACTGGCCGGTTACGGTGCTAAACCCATAGAGGCGGGTTTGGGTCGTGACAGAGTGGTATCAGAGCGATACTTATCACGAGTTATGTCGCACACACGTGTCCAAATGAGCTATAGGGTGTCCTAGAAAAGCAATTAGGGCATCGCATGAGCATGATAAGTGTGCGGCTATGACATGACTGAATATGTTTTAATGTGATAAACTGTTTAAGTATGCAACTGCTTATGTTGATAATTATTATAACTGCTTATAGTGAAATGGATAATGCAAGAACTACAAATGAATCTGAATCCTCATCCTCTGAGGCAAGGATGGCAAGACTGGAAAGAATGATGGAACTGATAACTGAAAGACTAGATCAACAACAGAACCAACAGCCCCCACCTCCTCCTCCGGTACAGCCGGAACAGAATGTTAATGTAAATGATGGGGACATAATTGCTCTTACCCAGAAGTTCAACAAACTGAAACCGCCATCCTTTCAGGGAGGCCTTGAACCGTTAAAAGCTGAAGCATGGGTTTTGGAGACTGAAAAACTGTTTGAAGTGTGCTCGGAGGCACATAAGGTACTGTTGGCCACCTTTACCTTGTAGGAAGAGGCTAGAAGGTGGTGGATACTTACCCGTGATGACGACACTGTTACGACTTGGGCTCAGTTCAAAGGAGCCTTATTTGAAAAGTACTTCCCTCAGTGTGTCAGGGACAGAAAGGTGACTGAATTTGAACAGCTGAGATAGGGCACAATGTCCGTCGCTGAATATGAAACAAAGTTCACCGGGCTTGCTAGATATGCACCACACATGGTGGACACTAATTACAAGAAGGCTAGAAGGTTTGAAGGCGGCCTTAATGTTGCAATACTCAACAGAATAAGTGTTCTGAAATTACTGACTTATGTGAATGTCCTTAACCGAGCCTTGATGGCTGAAGCGAATATCAAGGCACTGAAAATTGAAACACCAGCGTTTGAATGGCGTGGTAAAGGTAGGGTTTTAAGTTCAAAAAAGGCAAAAACAACCCGTTGAGCAAAAAGCAAAATACAGGGTCAACGACTACTTCTAGTCAAGAGAATCGGTCTATACAGCCCTGTTCCGAATGTGGTAAGAATCACAAGGGAGTTTGTTATAAAATCTCTGGTGCTTGTTACAGGTGTGGCAAGGTGGGCCACATGGTGAAAGATTGCCCTTCCACTGCTCAAGGCAATAGTAAAGCTGCAGGCAGCGCCGCAGCATCAACTGTTGCACCAAAACCGAACCCCAAAGCTACCGGGAAAGAGCCTATAAGGCAGGGCCGAGTGTTCGCCCTAGTACCGGGAGATGTACAAAATACTGAAACCGTTGTGTCAGGTATCTTCTCTATTTGTACTCAAAATGCATATGTACTGATTGATTCGGGGTCCACACATTCTTATGTATCGCATGCTTTCTCGCGAAAATTGAATAGACCCTTAGAACCTATGAATTATCTGTTAGCTGTATCATCACCCGTTGGGGGATCCATGACTTGTGCATACATGTACCCTGCTTGTGAAATTATTGTTGGAGATGCACATTTGTTTATTGACTTACTGCCTCTGAACATTGATCATTTTGATGTAATATTGGGAATGGACTGGTTAACGAAATATCATGCCATCATAGACTGTGTAACAAAACAAGTAGTTTTTCGTTCACCTGGTCTGCCTGAATTTGTGTTTAATGGAAGTAGAGTGGTACCTCCCCCGTACTTGATTTCATCTGTGAAAGCTGTTAAACTAATTAGAAAGGGGTGTAAAGGTATCTGTGTTCTGTATTGACTGTGTCTACTGATGATGATGCTAATGTGAACAGTATTCCCATAGTCAGAGAATTTCCAGATGTTTTTCCAGATAATCTGCCAGGAGATTTGATTGACAGGGAAATTGAATTCACCGTTGATGTGATTTCGGGTACCCAGCCAGTGTCTAAAGCTTCTTACCGAATGGCCCTGACTGAATTGAAAGAATTGAAAGTGCAATTGCAGGAACTGTTAGATAAGAAGTTCATCAAGCCCAGTACTTCACCGTGGGGCGCACCTGTCTTGTTTGTGAAAAAGAAAGACGGCTCACTGAGACTGTGTATTGACTACCGTGAACTGAACAAGGTAACTGTGAAAAATAAATACCCATTGCCTCGTATTGATGACTTATTTGATCAGTTACAGGGTGCTCAAGTGTTCTCTAAGATCGGTCTCAGATTCGGATATCATCAGTTGAAAGTTAAACCAGAAAACATTGATAAAACTGCTTTTCGAACGAGATATGGACATTATGAATTTTTAGTTATGCCTTTCGGAGTTACCAATGCACCTGCTGCATTTATAGACCTCATGAACAGAATCTTTAAACCATACCTTGATGACTTTATTGTTGTATTCATAGATGACATCCTGATTTATTCCAAAAGTATAACAGAACATGAACATCATCTGAGACTTGCCCTACAGACCCTAAGAGAACAGAAACTTTATGCTAAACTGTCTAAATGCGAATTTTGGCTTGATCATGTTATGTTTTTGGGGCATGTTGTTAGCAAAGATGGAATTTCCGTTGATCCACAGAAAATTGAAGCTGTAATAAACTGGCCTAGGCCAACAAATGTGACAGAAGTCCGAAGCTTTTTGGGTTTGGCTGGATATTACAGAAGATTTGTCAAAGATTTCTCCAAAATTACCTTACCGTTGACTCAATTAACTCAGAAGGGGATATCATTTGACTGGACTGACCAAAGGGAATCAGCATTCCAGGAGTTGAAAACTCGACTCGTGACTGCACCAGTTCTTACCTTATCTTCAGGTACGGATGGCTATACTGTATTCAGTGATGCTTCTCATAAGGGTTTGGGGTGTGTTTTAATGCAGAATGTGAGAGTTATTGCTTATGCTTCCCGACAACTGAGACCGCACGAAAAGAACTACCCGACCCATGATCTGGAACTTGCTACAATAGTATTCGCACTGAAAATCTGGCGTCATTACCTATATGGGGCGACATGTGAAGTATATACCGACCACAAAAGTCTGAAATATTTCTTCACACAGAAGGAACTGAACATGAGACAGCGAAGATGGCTAGAACTGATTAAAGACTATGACCTACAGATTCTGTACCATCTAGGAAAAGCCAACACCGTTGCCGATGCCTTGAGTCGGAAATCGATTGAAAACTTAGCTTATTTGCTCACCGGACAGAAAGAGTTGCTTTGTGACCTTGAAAAATCTGAAATTGAAATTGTTTTGCGAGAACAAGGTGGAACAATAGCTGCTATTTTCTGCTCAAACCGGCACTGATTGAAGAAATTAAAGAGAAACAGCACAGGATGACTTCTTGAAGAAGACCATCGAAGAAAGGGAATCTAAACCGAAACCGGGTTTTACATTTGAAAACAATGTACTGAAATTTCAAGAAAGACTGTGTGTACCAAATGATATTGAACTGAAAAGAAGAGTTCTGCAAGAGAGCCACAACTCAAAATTTTCTATCCATCCGGGGAATACGAAAATGTACCAAGACCTGAAACTGAATTTCTGGTGGCCGGGAATGAAGAAAGAAATTGCTAATTTTGTATCAAAATATCTTCACTGCCAACAAGTTAAAGCTGAACATCAATGACCCGCAGGCTTATTGCAGCCCTTACCGATACCGGAGTGGAAATGGGAACATATTATTATGGATTTTATTGTGGGATTGCCTCGCTCCAGTAAAGGTATGGACTCGATTTGGGTTATTGTTGATAGACTGACTAAATCTGCTCACTTCTTACCTGTTAAGACAATTTATAATGCGGACAAATTGGCTATACTCTACATTGATGAAATTATTAGACTGCATGGAGTGCCTGTGTCCATTGTTTCTGACAGGGATTCGAAGTTTACATCAAGATTCTGGCAAAGCCTACAGACTACATTGGGTACTGAACTGAGATTGAGTAGTGCCTATCATCTTCAGACAGATGGTCAGTCAGAAAGAACCATCCAAACTCTAGAGGATCTATTGAGAATGTGTGTCCTTGATTTTCAGGGAAACTGGGAAAGCCATCTGCCCTTAGCTGAATTCGCCTACAACAACAGCTATCATTTAAGTATTGGTATGGCGCCTTTCGAGGCATTGTATGGCAGGAAATGTAGATCTCCGATATGCTGCTGGCAGTCAGAAGTTGGGAAATGGGCCTTTGCTTGGGCCCGAGATTGTATATGAAACGATGAGAAAGTGAAACTGATACAACAGAGACTGAAAACTGCACAAAGCCGACAGAAAAGTTATGCAGATGTCAGAAGGCGAGACAGAGAGTAACGAAGTGGGTGATCACGTTTTCGTGAAAGTGACACCGATGAAGGGCCAGACTCGTTTGGAGGTCAAAGGAAAGCTAGCGCCGAGATTGTCGGGACGTATGAGATTATTGAGAAAATTAATCCGGTGGTGTATCAAGTTTGCGTTTCCTCCTGAAATGGAGCATATGCATAACGTCTTCCACATTTCTATGTTGAGGGACTACCTCCGGGATCCTTTCCAACGTGATAGAGCCTACTTGTGTAGTGTGAGTGATGACTAAACTTACGAGGAACGGCCTATACAGATTGTAAACAGACGGATCAAAGAAGTTGAGAAACAAAAAGAGATTCGTTAGTGAAGGTTGACTGGCAAAACCATGGGTGGCCTGTATGCCACTTGGGAAAGGGAAGATGACATGGCTAAAGATATCCTGAACTGTTTCCATGGATCCTGTTTTCTTCCAGAATGAAGGTAATTCGAGTTTAGAGGACTAAACTTTTTAAGGAGGGGAGACTGTAACAACCCTCGTCACTGTTTACCGATTAACTACCAATACTGCTAAACTGAGACTGACTTATGATTAGTAATGGAACTGATGAATAACTGAACTAACCGACTGAAATCTGAAAATGATTGATGACTGTTTGTTGTAATGCATTTTCATCTGTTGATTTTTAATTGATCTGTTCATGTTTTATATTTAAATTGCAAATTGAAGGCCTTATCGGCGGCCGAATGAAATTGATTGATGTTTCTGGCTAATTAGATTTTACGTGATTTTATGGTGTAATTATCTGAATGTGATTTAGTATGATTAAATTGGATAAAATAAGTTAGATTGCATTGTTGGACTTATTCACCAAATTGCCATCCTAGTGGCCTACTATCTTGAACTTATTTGAGCCTTGTACACATAATCAAAACACTCCCATCAGCCACAGCCTTTTTGTTGCCTACAACCGACCAAGAAAGAGAGTGAGAGAGAGAGTTGAGTTGTTCTTGAGAGTTTGGCTAGAGGACTTGAAGAATTGAAGTGTAGATTGCAAATTGAGCTTGTGTATCTTACATTGAAGACCTAAGGTAGATCATTGACCTTCTTCATTGTTGTCTTTAAGTAAATTCTTGCATGATTAATGGGTCCTTAGTGATATAAGGCTAGAATTGGTTCAATAGTGTTGAATTATGGCTTAATTCATGCATGCAGGTTGGTTGTTGAGTTTAAGTTGTTCTCATGGCAAAATGTTACATACATGTTCATATTGTTGTTATGACCATGATTTCGTCTTGAATTGGAAAGAATGGCTCATTAGAGCATGTTTTTGAAGCTTTGAATGATTGAGTTCATGCATGTTTGCATGTTCTTCATGTTCACGAAATTGGTTTGAAATTGGATTTAATTGAACCACCATTGGGCTTTGATTTCTCAAATTGATCTTTGAAACATGATATATGGGTTTTGAAGTGTTTTCCAGAAAATTAGCCCAAAGAGATTGAATTTAGTGCATTAAAACTTGGTTTTGAGCTTGAGGTTAAATTGGAATTTCCAGATTTTGGACCCACGCTCGAGCGTACACTCTGTGATCATGCCTTCCGCTCGAGCGGATAAAAGTGACGCTCGAGCGTGAAATGCGTGCATCCAGTACTTTGCATGAGCTTGCAATCCGCTCGAGCGAGGGAATCCACGCTCGAGCGAGGACTTGTGTCTCACGCTCGAGCGAGGGTCGAGCGCCCATCGAGCGTAGATTTTGAGCATCCAGTATTTTCACTGTAGCTTGCAGTCCGCTCGAGCGACGGAAGTCACGCTCGAGCGGAGCTCCTTTGTCTGCATGTCCGCTCAAGCGTAGAAAGCCACGCTCGAGCGAGACCCCTGTTTTCTGAAAATTCTGAAAATGTTTTCTGAGTGCATCTTTGCATCCTCATTCCATCCTAGGCATTCTTAGGCTAGTTTAAGACATCTTAATGAGGATATAGATGTAGAACACACCGAGGCAATTAGGGATTAAGTTGTTATCTTTCCCAACTGTGTAGCTTAGTGTGTGTTCGTTCTGTAAACTGTGTAGGGTTGGCATCGAGAGACGCGCTCTAGCCTAACTGTAGCCCAGAACTCTGTGAGTAACAATTGTGTAAAGATATATTCCACTGAGAATGTTTTCTGACTGTTTAACTGAACTGTTTTATGAACTGATACTATTAATTGAATGAATGTATGTCCTATATTCTGAACTGTATTGTGGCATCCTTAGCAACTATTGTTTACTGTTACTGTTACAGAGATCTCTGTCGGTTCATTTGTTGGAACCACTACTGTTTACTGATTGATGGCCATCATTGACTGTTCGGTCTTTCAAGACCTACTGTACTGCTATGCTAATGGATGTACCACATATGACTGTTTACTGTACTAAGCAATTGATATACTGATTGAAACCACTGTTTTCAATACTGCAAGGACATTCATTCTAAACCCCTTTACGCTTTATGTTATTCACTGGGCTTTAGCTCACTGCTCATATATATATGTAGGTGTACAGGTACCAGACCGCAGCTAGGAGCGTGGGGTAGACTTCCCTTTTTGTCAAGCCAACCACTGTGCCTCACTGCGAGGTTCCGAGCCTGCCAAGCTATGGCGTAGGGGTGTTCTTATTCCCCCTGTCTGTCTCTGTATCTGTATAGACTGTTACTATACTGGTTAATAGGGATTAAGTCCCCATTCTGAATGATTGTATATAATGTACATACTGTTTTGTCACCGACTGCATATGTATGAAAAATCTTTTTGCATACAGACTGTCACAGCTCATTGGACATTGTTCATTTACTGTATTGGCTTCCGCCATGCCCCTGCACTCTGTTTTACTACCTTACTGTTAAGCAGACCTTCGGTAATCTCGGATTACTGGCCGGTTACGGTGCTAAACCCATAGGGGCAGGTTTGGGTCATGACAGATATACGCACAAAAAAAAAAAAAAAAAAACCTGTCCAAAACGACGTCGTTTTAGGCAGTCGAGCCATTCGGGGCAACGGAATTTCGAACTACGAAGTATTATCCTATTGAAACACAGTTGACACTCTCTTTATAAATCAGAAGTTATAATAATTTATAAAATAAGTGATTTTAGATGGTAGATAATGGAATGCACACTAGAAGAACACACACAAAATAATAATAATAAAAATGGTGGAAAGAATGATGGAGGGGGAAGAGCTGTAGGGAGGATATGAATCATTGATTTAACAAAATAATGATGTGGCACAATCTCATTATATAAATTAGGCAGTCTAGTTTTGTGCTAAATTGGAGAGAAGTCAATTTCTTATATAGAAAGTCTTCAATAATTACATTGTAAACCTAACATCAAAGAGGTAACTTCATCAAATTCTATATTTTTTTAGGTTGACTTAGATGTGCCTTTATAGGGATTAGAAGTAGTTTCTAACAGTGGCTTCAAAAATTAAAAAATTATACATTTTGTAAGGTTTATGAGAAAATTAGTGATACATCCAATTTAAAGAGTGTCTAAGATATTAGAGATATTTTTTGTTGGTAAAAAATCTACGTTTTGTGAAATAGTTTAATGAGAAGTCATGTAAGATATTTTGTTTCCAATTTTATTCTTTGACTTTTTTTTTATCTGTTGACTTTTCACTGACTATCTGTTTAAATTTGTATCTATCTGTTCAAATTATTTTCCATATGTTCAAATTTTTTATCTATCTGTTCAAATTTTTAACTATTTGTTCAATTTTTTCCCTTTATCCGTTCCAATATGTGTTTAAATTTTATTATCTGTTCAAATTTTATTTAGTTTTTTTTTTCTATTTGTCGAAATACCAAGCAAACCAAATCTTATCTGTTGAAATTTTATCTATGCAGTTTTTCTATCTATTAAAATCTTTCTCACTATCTTTTTCTTCCAGGCGATGAAATTTGTTTTTTTATCTATTCATTTACAATCAATTTCTCAACAACAACAATAACAACAAAGCTTCAATGAGATTTGTTTTTTTTATCTGTTCATTACAATCTATTTCTCAACAACAACAACAACAACAAAACTCATCAAGATCTTTTACAATAAGTAATAAAAAAAAAAAAATACCGATCATATAACAAAAATAAGTATAAAAAAAAATTCTTTATCTGTTCAATTTTCCCTCTATCTATTCAATTTTTTTTAATCTTTTCAATTCAAATTTTGTTCCTATATGTTTTTCTATCTTTTAAAGTTTTGTGCCTATCTATTGCAATTGCTAGAGAGATGAAAGAGTTAGCTGTTGCAATACTAAGCCAAACTAAACCTATATATTAAAAAATTATTATTTTTTCTATCTGTTCAAATATCTCTCTCCCATCTGTTCAAATATCTTTCTCCTATCTGTTCAATACACAAACAATAAAAAATGATGTAATCTCTTTCATTTTCATCAACATCATCATCAACAACAACTTCATAAACATCAACATCAACAACAAAAATAAGTAAAAGAAAAAAAATACCAATTATACAAGTAGCATTGCATCAATTACCGATCAAGATCTTGTTCCAGATCTTTCTTTTTTTTTTTGTTTTTTTGGAACAAAGGTTCTAGTTCTGGATCAACAAGATCTTAAGAGAGAGAGAGAGAGAGAGAGGAGAATCTGGTTCCAAATCTAGATCAATAACAAGAACTTAAAATAAAAAAATAAAAAATAAAAAAAGAGAGACGTAGAGAGATAAGGAGAGGAGAGAGAAAGAAACCAGATCTGACCGCACGATGACGGTGAGATAGCGCTAGCGACGGCACGATGGCCACAACGGCGTGACGACACGAACAAAGAGCGCTCGCAATGAAGAGAGAAGAGTGTGGTGTGTATGTGTGTGTGTGTGTTGTGTGTGTGTGTGTGTGTGTGTGTGTGTGTGTGTGTGTGTGTGTGTGTGTGTATTAAAGAGTGTTTGACGCTTACCATATATAATTGAATATATATACCTAGGGGTAGTTTGGTCATTTTGTATGGATTTGTTTTTATGGGCAAAGTAATTTAGAGTGTGGATCTTTGACCAAAGAAAATTCAGAATTGGACTTTTGGATTGAGTACCTTTTTTTTATTTCATTGTAATCAAATTTCAAGTCCTTTATCTCTTTTTTCTATTTTTAATCCTTTTTTTTTTTTTTTTGACACTTGGCTATTTTGAAAGTCATTTTCATTGAGGTAAATGTGCATCCAATGCATGGTGTAACATTTGCGTTCTATAAGTTATTGTAAGGTGTAATTAATTTTATTACTTTTGTTATGGGATCTTTGGGTTAGTGTACCATTATATCGGGGGAGGAAAATCTGATCTAAACTTGATTGGATTGTTCTTTTGCATTTGGTTTTGTCAAAATAGGTGTTTTGAATCTTGAAATTCTTGCCAAGGTGTTGACATTAGGCTTTCTGGGGTCGACACCTGTCTTCCTTTCTTTTTCTCTCTTTTGTTTCTGGTTTCTAGTGTCGACACCACCTCTTATGGGTGCCAACACTGCCTAAACTATTTGTCATTGGTAGAGTATTGGTTTCTAGTATCGACACCTTGTCTGGTGCAAACAAGCGTGAAACATATGGATGGCAAAATACCCCAAACCATCGGATCCTTGACTCCCTTCCAACCCTAATGAGATAGGTTTGGAGGTGGTTGAATAGGGTAGGGTCGAATTTAGAAAAACTTTTGAAAAACTCGATTGGCTTTGGGTCAGAGGCAATGCAGAGTATTTTTTTACCCGAACCCTTCCTGACCCGCAAATATACTAATAAATAGATAATAATGTTACATATATATGTAATATGTGTATAATATGTTGTTGAATTTATAGAATAATATATATAAATATCTGTTGAGTTTTTATTATGTTATATATATAATATAATTTTAATATATGTACAATATACAATATATTTTTAATTATTTTCTAGTTTTAATTATTGAATTTTAATATTATTGTTAAATTTCTTTTATATTGCAGATCGGGTAGGGTGGGGTAGGGGTTATATTTGCGGGTTTGGGTGGAGGTAGGGGAGAGTTCCATAAGGGAAGGAAGGGAAGGGAAGGAGATGAGAGGGAAGGGGGTGAAGGCAAGCGGCGAAAATGAGAGTGGGGGTGAGGTAGGGGCCCCCCGACCCATACCTTACCTGTTGCCATCCCTAGTGAAGCACTACAGTTGCTAAGTGTCAATACTCTGGAGGTGTTGACACTTGACAGAAAATTTAGATTTTCTTTTTGCTTTTTGGCCCTTACTTTTTGGGATATTTGACTTATTCTTTTAGTTGACTTTGTGATTAATATTTCACAATTGTCATAGTACTATAAATAGACCCTCAACACTTTATTTTCTCACTTTTTCGTTCTCTCTCTCTCTCTCTCTTTTCCTTCTCTAGTTTGTACCCACAATTTCTCTCTCTAAACTCTAGTTTTTTCACACAAAATCTTCAGATCTAACCATTTCAGATCATCCTCTCTCTTTGCTCATTTGATATAGTTTGTAAAGCTTGTAAAGGATTTTGTTCTAATCGGAGCAGATCACTGTTTTGCTACCATCAACTTTTTGGAGTTTCTTCTTTCTTCCTCTTTGCTTTGAAGTAGGTATTTTTGATGGCTAAAGGGTTTGTGAAGGTTAGGGTTTGATTTTATGTATATGTTAGTACATAAAATGGGGTTATCTTTTTAGCTTTGCTTATTGTTCACTCAAATCTTACATGGTTACTTTGTGACTTAGTTTTTGGAAAAAAATTGGGTTTTGAAAGAAAATCTTCAAATTTTTCATAAAACCTAAGAGGTGTGAAAATTATTGAAAAAATGATTTAATTGGAGATATTCATGAAATCCTTGGAAAAGATATGTTTCGCATGCCCATTTGGGCTAAAATGGTCATATAGGACAAAATTGGCTATTTTAGCCAAATAGGACAAAACGTTACATTCATACCATAGTCATTTCATTTTTTTTCCTCACAAAAGTCAAAAAAGCCAAAAATTTATCCCAAAAGAGGCTTTTTAGGCCCAGGCTAAAAAAGTCAAAAAGTCAAAAAGCTAACCCACATCCTAAACGAAGGCGAAATATTCTTTTTGTAATGTTGAGATTGTTGGAAAAATCATATCGATTTCGGAAGTTTGAGAAAGACTTGAGTCTTATACTATGGTTGTCTTTTAATTATTGTATTATAAATAACCGTTTTGGTTATCAATGGAAGATAGGATTGCCGTGTGATAGAAATTGTATGGGATTTAGTCAATTGAATAATTTACAAATCATGCATCTCATTGATCATATCATGGATTTGTGAACTTATTTTGTATCTTGGAAATGATTTAGTTTTGAGAAAAATGAGTGAAAACCGTGGTGAATCCAATTAGGAGGTGTGATTATGGATAATTAATTTGGCTTTATGTTCATGGTGAAAGTCTGAAAACATGCGCAGTGTTGGTACCAAGTTCCTTGTGGTTAGGAGGCAATAAAGTGGTTATTGGGTAGTGCTTTGAGAGTCTACTTGTAGACACCAACTTGGGAATTACCAGGATTGTATTTATTACCCTATTTTCTATTTAAAAAAAGGTGTTTGGAACTATTGCATGACATTGTTTTCAAAAAGGAAAAAACTTCTGTTTTGTTATGTCATTTCATATGCATTCACTATTTGATATTGTTAAACATCATACATGTTATTAAGTTTATCTCTACTGGGCTTCTTACTCACCCTATATGAAAACAACTTTTAGGTTTGATGGCATACCTTCGCCAAGGTAATATCTTGGGAGGATCTTGAAACTTAAGGCTCGTTTAGTTTGTTTTCTTTTGTATAGCCTAAGGCTTTGATGTATTGAGCTTGTGACCCACTTTTGTTATAACCAGGCAACATCTTGGAAATTTGTAACCTATAAGGCATGAACTTGTGTTTAGTTTAACTGTGATTTCGGATCAATCTTATGTTATAGATTCATGTTTTAAGATCAATGAATGTATTAATGCATATGATATGATTTTGTAAAACTTTAAGGGACATCTATTTATGAAATACTATCTTGGAAATGTTTGTACATATCGAATGTTTGGAATTACTTTTAAGTTTCCTCGTGTCTAATGGACTTAATGGGTAGTTCGGGTATCCATATTTTTTAAGTGTTACGCATGGCCTAATTATTATTATTATTTTGTTATTTTCTTTTTCAAAGGGCTTTCAACCTTATTTAGCATCTTATGTTTATGAAGTGTTCATTATAAAATAAAATTAAAAAAAAAATACAATGGTTACTTTGAATTAAATTAATAAAATTATGTTTCATTTATAATTTTGAATTTAGGATGATCAATATATAATTTAAGTAACATGAGCTTATAAGTTAGTGGAAATTACATGCAGGTGGAAAATAGAAAAAAAATTTACAAACATATGGGAGTGTAAGTGTGTCTGTGGTGGGGTACAAATGAAAGGTTGTGGGGGTGCAAGTGTCACTTGCACCCTCATGTATTGGTAAATTTTTTTTCGTTCTCTCACCTGCATGTAATTCTTCCTATAAATTATACGTGATAAAAACTTAATTATATATAAATCATGCCAAATAATATAATATGCATTGTTGAACGAGTTTGTCAAAATATAACATTTGACATTGTAGCATACATAATAGATCATTATCACGATTAAAATGAATGTAAGTGGTCTAAGAGGGAAAATGACTTTACTTTTATCACAACAATTCAAATTTTACTTTGGCCTTTTATATTAAGAGTGATTTTACTTATACCACTACTTTATCTCTTTACATCTTCTATATGAGATGTATATATATATATATTTCAATTTTACTCATGTGTGAAATTACCTTTAAAGACAAAACGCTAAAATTAAATAAATTTTATTATCTCCTTACACCCTTTAGCCTTCAATCCCTATTCATCGTCTTTATTTCTCAATTTTTCTTCTGTCTTACACATATATTTTCAAAAAGTGAGAATCGTAGTATTTTGAACATAGAAGAAAGCAATGGATGAAAAAATCGGTAGTGAAGAACCATCAAAAAGTGAAATTGTGAGTTTTTTTTTTTTTTTTAATTTGTTTGGTAGTTTTTGTTTCATTTTCTTGAACTATTCTTCAACTTTTGTTCGGTATTTCAAAATCGAATAAAATAAAATAGTCCTGCATCACATTGCCGAACAAAAAATATATATTTAGTAACCAACTACCGAATAAAAGATACATTTCTGATAACCCAAGGCTATTTTTTTTAATTTGTTCGGCTACTCATTACCGTGTATTTTCAGTTTCATTTTTTTTTTTTTTTGCTTGAAAGGATTATGCTTCTACTCATTACAACAATGCAAGTACTGCATTATTAGTGAACTCCAGTCATAAATTTATTATAGCCGAGGTTTGTTAAATTTTTTTATACGATTTTTTTCTTATTTTTAATTTGTATTTGACATATAAATGTATTTATTATATTTAGATTTTTAGTAGTCGTCAAACATTAATTAAAAGGGTTTCTGACGTTAGGAAGAAGACTAGATTTGTCATTGTTATAAAGACATTAGATGCGAGAGGTAATAGCAAAAAACTAAGGCTTACACTTGCTTGTGAAAGAAGTGGTTACTATAAAGATAACATGAAGATCAAGGGGGAACAATTAAAGTTGTCAGGTTCTGAAAAGTGTGGATGTCTATTTCTATTAAGTGGGAAAAATTACCTACAAATGATGAGTGGATGTTGCATGTCTTTTGTGGAGTGCACAATCATCCGCTTGCTGAACATCTTGAAGAGCACTCATTTGTTGGCAGATTATCTAAGGAGGAAACATCATTGTTAGTTAATATGTCAAAGAGTATGGTGCGACCACAAGAGATATTGGTTACATTGAAAGAAATGGATGCCTTTAATGCGACAACAATGAAGACAATCTACGTGCAACTATTATCTGGATTGATTAGTTTAGGTGAAGATGATTGGCAACAAGTTAGAAGAAACTTGTTGACTGAGCTGCATTTGAATGTAGTGCACTACGTGCAACTATTTGGTTCACAAGAAGGGGTTGATGACCTTACCTCTATCTTATCCTACTTCGAACTTAGCCATGGATTTAATCATTGGATGACTATGCCCGACATGGGTCATTTGATAGCATCATATTACCGAGTCGTTCTTTATCATTTATCCATGCAATAATGCTTGACGTTACTACCACCTAGATTACTACCGATTGCAACACCTGATCGAAGAGATATCTGTATAGGATTTGTAAATGGAAACCATTTCATGCAGGTATAAACTACTAAGCCTACTTAGATCATTACTATGTCTTATTTTGTAATTCTACTTATTGATGTCTTTATTATAGGTTTATCCGTAACCCGGTCATCTAGTACCTCCGATAGCAAATAATTGGATTCGTTTACATCACCTGTGTGCTAGTGGATGAGAGAAAGCATATACTACCTATAGTCATCAGTTTCGTACGCTTGTCAACCCTGATGTAGTAACTATCGAAACTATTGATATAGACGAATTGTGATAACATGTTTGATTGATGGATGTAAACAATGATAGATTTTATGAATGCTTTTATGGATGTTCGTACACTTGATTTTTTATGAATATTTTTATGGATACTTTTTATGTATGATTTTATAAATGTGTGTTTAATTTATGGATGTTTTTTATGGATGCTTAAAGGAAAAAGTAAATCTTTCAACTTACATCAATAGGTGGCTAGACAAATCTATTATAGCTTGGCAACATGACTGTAACAACCCCAACATCTGATTAACGTTAATCCATACTTAATTATGTCTAATAGTAATTTAGGAAGGATTTGGGATTAATTTGCATGTGTATTGCATTATTTTTGTGTTTCTATCTGTTTGCCATAAAATGACCTGTTCATGCCTTTGACTTTAAACTGCGAATTGAAAGCCTTATCGGCAACCGATTCAGAAATTAATTAGTGTTTTATACTAGTAAGAATATATGTGGTTTTATGGTAGGTTTAATTTAAATTTGATTTGGAACGATTAAACCAGATTAAATAATGTTGAATTATATTGGTTGCTTTAATTACCAACTTGCCATTGAGTGGCCATTTCTTATACACTTGTTTGGGACTTAATTAGCACATTTCATACATCATTTCCTCAACCATTTTGAGACCAAAAAAAAAAAAACGTAGGAAAGAGGGAGAGAGGAGAAAAACTTAGCTTCAACAAGAATTACTTGGAGAACTTAGCAGAATTGAAGAGGCTTTGCAAATTTGAGCTCTTAGACTTGGAATTCAAGATTTAAGGTAGGAGATTTCCCTTTCAATTGTAAATCTAAGATTAATTCTTGCATGGTTCATGAGACATTAGTGATCTAAGTCATGAATTGATTGGAAATGTTGAATTAAGGCTTAAATCATACATGCATGTTCATATCTTAGCATTTTGAAGTGTTTTCATGGAAGTTCTTGCATGCAAGCCCATATCCTAGCCTTAGTCCATGAATTCATCATGATTTTGAGCTAAATCTTACATTTGGTCATGTTTTAGAGCATTGGATTTAAAGTGAACACTTGCATGCTAAGCTCTTATCTTGTTCTTGAAGTTTTACTTGTAATTGTGTTCAATTGACTTACCTTTGGGCTTGATTTTACAAAATCGATCTTCAAAGTATGTCATACTATGAGTTTACAAGAGTTTTGCAGAAAATTAGCCCAAAATGATCGAATTTGATGCTTTGAAGTTGAGTTTTGAGCTTGAGGTTCAAATCTGGAAATTCCAGATTTTGGACTCACGCTCGAGCGGGGAACTCCACGCTCGAGCGTACACACTGAGTTCATGCAGTCCGCTCGAGCGGGGAAAGTGACGCTCGAGCGGGAAATGCGTGTATCTAGTACTTTGCATGTGTTTACAGTCCGCTCGAGCGGGGTAATGCACGCTCGAGCGAGGACTTGTGTCTCACGCTCGAGCGGGTATCGAGCACCTATCGAGCGTGAATTTCATGCATCCAGTAATTTTACTGTAGCTTGCAGTCCGCTCGAGCGGAGTAATCCACGCTCGAGCGGATTCCTTTTGTCTGCATGTCTGCTCGAGCGTAGAAATCCACGCTTGAGCGGGACCCCTGTTTCAGCAAAATTTTGAAAAGTGTCTTAAAATGCATATTTGCATCCCCATTCCATCCTAGGCATTCCTAGGCCATGTTTAAGACTCTATAGTGAGGATTTAAGGTTAGAAACACACTAAGAACTAACGACATAAGTTTTGTGCAATTAGAACGTATGTTTCAAGTGTGTGTCCGTTATGTGTTATGCAGGTCACGTGCCGCGTGTCGTGTGATCAATTTGCTCCGTCTGTCTATTTCAAGGCCAACTGTGAGTAATAATTTAGTAAAGTTATGTTCAACTGTATTTATGTTCTGTGTGATAAAACAAGATATGTTTTCCGAAATGGTATGTTCTATACAATGAATGATTGTTCAATTTCTGATATGTATTCGTGACATCCTTAGCATCATATGATATCTGTTAGCTGTTACCCGGTATCGGAGGTTCCTTTATGGAACTTATATCTGTTTGCACTCTGTTACCCGTACCAGAGGCCCTGTCACGGGGGGCTCAGCTTCTGTTCTGTTCTGTTACCCGGATCCGGAGGTTCCTTTATGGAACTAGTTATTCGTAACCCCACGTGTATACGTTCTGTTCTGTTCTGTTCTGTTAAGGCTAATGGATATATCACGTAAACTTAATCATGACTTATGATTTCTGTCTGTATATGATTTGGATAAACTATGATTTTTGATATGAAACTAAATTATGATTTCTGAATCTGTATGAACTCATTCATTGAAACCCTTTACTCTATTATTATTCACTGGGCTTTCGCTCACAGTTTATATTATGTATGTAGGTGAGCCGGCACATGACCAGGGCCAGAGTTGACGGCCTTCTGTTTTGTTTTTGTCAGCCAACTGTTGTGCCTCCCAAGGAGGTTCCGAACGAAGCCTAACGCCATGGCTATTTTTATACTCGTGCTAGTCCTTGTGTATGCTTTGTAAAGTCAAGTCTTAGGAAGTACATTTTGTAAATACCTTGTAAATATAATGTATCTGGACTGGCATGTTTGTATATATATAAATAAGTTTTGAAATTTTCTGTCCCATGTACGTTATCACAGCTCATTGGACCTTGTCTATTTTGTATTATTGCTTCCTCAGCCCCTTATTATTTGCTAATCTGTTTAGAGGCCTTTGGTAATCCACGGATTACTGGCCGGTTATGGTGCTAAACCTACAGGGGCAGGTTTGGGTCATGATAATGACACTAGAGTAATCTAATTTGTATAGCAATGTGTCATCGAACAGGCACTCCACAAGTGACCCCGAATTAATTTCTTCTTATCATCCAATGGAACGGTAACATGTTGCTGGAAAAAAAAAATTTGTTCGATAACATGGCACTGGATTAATTCAATTTCATTAACATTGTATTACTAAACAAGCTCGGTACAAATTTAAAAATCATTGTTTAGAAGAAAGTGGCTCTGTGAATTTATAGCAACAAAATGCTGGAGAAATCTATTTTTTCCAACAACATAACACCGAAGGAAGGTAAATTATTTAGCACTGTGTGACCAAACAGGCACTTTGTTGTAGGCTCCACTCACTGTCTTTCCTGCATCTTTCTCTGTTCCCTTATTTTCCTTCCAAAAACTATTGGTATAAAGAGATGAAAGGGTTTTGAAAAGTCTTACTTTAGGATTAGTTTTGATAATATAATAGGTGTACCGAGAATCACATTTTGTTTTAATAATATAATGAGATGGAAAGTATAAAAAGATAAAATAGTGGTGTAAGTAGAATCACTCTTATATTAATTATCCTACAAAATTTTAAATAGTGGGGTAGTGGGAATAGACACGGCCACAAGGAAAATGAATTCTCCCTCTATATATTTTTGGTTAAAGATAAAAATAAGAAAAATAAAAAAAATCCTGGCCAAGACTTTTAGACACATTTTTAGAGGATAACTGGAGTCATCAACATGCGTGGTAGTTTTTTTTTTTTGAGCAAAAAGAAAGGATACTCTGAGGTGTCATCACGGCATTCGTGGGCCCAATTCCCGAGGAAGTCGGTTACTAACCTGATTTAATCCAATTCATAGGAAAAAACCTACTACCGAGGCACCAGTGGAGCTCAACAATGCGTCACATGCATGATAGTTGAATCCTCAAAATTCATATGACCTTAGACTTCATTAAAACATTTCCTTACAAATCATATGACCTTGCTTCATTAAAACATTTTAAACATAAAGTCATTATATATAATAATTTTCAAAAACAAGCCAATTTCCTTAAAATTCATATGACCTTGCTTCATTAAAACATTTTAAACATAAAGTCATTTTATATATAATAATTTTCAAAAAAAAGAAGAAAAAAACCAATTGAAAAGTAAATTTTTGGCACTAAATAGTAGTATTTTTTGAAAAAAAAATAAAAATAAATCATGTGTGTTTGCTTTAAATTCCCCCCCGAGGATTAAGCAAATCTGCAAAGTTTAAAACTTAAAGATGAGTTTTCACCACAAAAAAAAAAAAAAAAAAAAAAAAAGAAAAAAAAAAAAATCTAAAAGTGCCTATCGAGTCCAGATTTGGATTGGAATAATCCAATCCCTTTCTTTAATTAAAAGTGTGACAAATTACACTAACAGTCTTTATAATTTGGGACTCGTATTATTTTAGTTCTTGATTTTTTAAATGTAACATATTTGACTTTAAATTTTGAATCTTGTTTTAAATAAGGATAATTGAAGATACCATTGCTTAATTCAAGGACAAAATCGTTAATTTGATAAAATATAAACTAATTTGACAAAAATAAATGTCAAAAAAATATTTTTAAATTTTTAAAAATTATTTCTGCCTACCAAAGATAAAATTATATAAAATTGATAAAAATTAATAAAAATTACATGATTAATTTTTAAAAATGAATTTTACATGATCATCATCTAAACACATAATATAAAATAATTTGGTAAATAAATAAATAAATAAATGTCGATTAATTTTACACGATCATTATCCAAACACATAATAAAAATTAATTTGGTAAAAAAATAATATATGTCTAAAAGATTTATCAATTTTATATAGTTTTATCTTTAGTGGGTAGAAATAATTTTTAAAAATTCAAATATTTTTTGACATTTATTTTTGTCAAATTAGTTTATATTTTATCAAATTGACGATTTTGTCCTTAAAAAATTCAATAGTATCTTCAATTGTCCTTACTTGGAACAAAATTAAAAAATTAAGATTAAATATGTTACAATTAAAAAATTAATGACTAAAGTGACACAAACTCCAAACTATAAGAACCGTTAGTGTAATTCACCCTTAAAAAGTAATGTTAAATAACATAAAACTTACACACAAATTGAGGTTGGTTGAAACGGGACTTGCATATATAAGAGCATTTACAACGTGATAATTAGAAATGTGCATCAAAAAGTGTGTCATATGTTACTCCCTCCGTCCCAAAATAATGGTCCCTTTTGGGGAATTCAACTTTTTTTGGTAGTACAATTATTGCATTTGAAAAAAGTTGATTTTCCAAAATTATCCTTTTGATAGTATATTTTTTGAGAATATCAATGTCATAATTGTACTTTTTATATTATTTATTAATTTAAAAGAAGGGTAAAATAGGAAATTTGTATTATTTTTGTACTTGATTTTTTAAGAGGGACTAATATTTTGAGACAATGAAAAATGGAATAAGGGACTAATATTTTGGGACGGAGGGAGTAAAAGAAGATCAAAGTGAGATTTAATTTTATGTGTTAATTATTTATTAGTTTAAAGAATGAGTGGGTATTCTAATGATATATCGACGGTGTGCGATGTAATAATGTGTGAGTTAAATATATATATATATTTATACTACATAAAATAATTTAATTAAAAGAAAATACATTGGGTGTACCACTGAGCTTAGCCCTTCTCTCTCTCTGATGCTGACTGTGTAGCTACAGTTTAACAACAAACTTAGCAAAACCACTAGTTAACGGTCATTAACTGAAGTATCGGAGGCAAAAACAAAACAATAAGTTAGCTAGGTAAGTAATGTGTGATTAGAAGTGTAAGAAAAATTGATAGAACAAAACAGACAGCTCAAAATCAACCGAAATTTTAATTTTCGGTTTATTTTTCTTAACTTATAGTCTATTTTGTTTTTAAAATTTATTATATTGATACAAATTGAACCCATCGAAATATTATATTTTAGTACCTTTATATTTTAATTTTTAGATTATTATAAGATAAGTAAACATTATAATATATTTTTTGTGATAAAAACTAAGAATGAAGACATTTATAAAGTAATTTTTATATTTTTTCTTCATCTATTCTCAATATTTGTTATGACACTCATTAAAACCTCCAGTAAATCTATCATTTAACCCAAATTGACAAAAGCTATAAAACCGAACCACAGCATATATGGTCTGTGTCAATTCCTTAACCATTAAAATCGAAATGTTTGGTTCAAGCTAAATTCTTCCTTGATATTGACAAACCAAACCATTTAAACCCCTACACGTGACTCTAATGGTACTCATTGAGAGCCCATTGGAAATACTCTAATCCATACTATAAAACTTTAAATTATTCATTAAATCTATACTATATATTAAGTAAAATGGAGTTTTTAACCCAAAGTCTTGTGGGAGCTCCAATCTCCCAATCTAAATTTTTTAATTTTTTGATTTAAAAAAAAAAACCTTAGCATTTATTAACTTCTCACAACCCCTAAATCTTACCCTCATAATAACACTTTAATGCATTAAGAACAAACATAAAAAAAATTCTTTGAAATCCAACACATATGAATTCTTTGAAAAGTCTCAACACATATGATTATTATCCCTCCTAATAATACTTTAATGCATTAAGAACAAGCATAAATTTTTTTTTTAAAAAAAAATCCAACACATATGATTATTATCAAAATATTAAACTTTAATATAATATAATAAAAAAAGAAGACATTTAATTCCTTAAAAAGTCCAACACATATGATTATTATCAAAATATTAAACTTTAATATAATATAATAAAAAAGAAGACATTTAATTCCTTAAAAAGTCCAACACATATGATTATTATCAAAATATTAAACTTTAATATAATATAAAAAAGGAAAAAAAGAAGACATTTAAAAAAAAAAAAAAAAAAAAGACATTTAAAAATCGCAATTCACATATATAGATAATTGTAAATATATTAAGAAAAATGGGGTTTCTAAACCCCAAGCCTTGTGGGAGCTCCAATCTCTCAATCTTAATTTTCTAAATTTTTGTTTAAAAAAAAAAAAAACTCAGTATTTATTGATTTGGTCAAAATCCTTTGATCAGCATTTATTAACTTTTTCCAATCCATATGCCTGCATTTATTGATTTGGTCAAAATTCCTGATTAGCATTTAAAATCCCCTCATACAAATAATTATAGATACAGTCCGTGCATAGTTACTGCAGTAGCCTTTCTAATTTCTCCTATACACTATGGTTAGTGATAAGATTGTTAAATTATTTTTATAAAAAATCCTAAAAAACATAATTTATATATTAAAAAAAATTAAAACAAATATAAATATCTATAATTATTCCGTGCATAATACGGATGATAGGCTAATTCTAAATAAATGGAAAGCTAAAGGGTTAACATGGTGGACAAGGCTTGGGGTAAAGGGTGTACTTATTCCAACTTCTCAAGATTAAAACCTCCTAAGCGCAAACAATTTCTTAATTCTCAATAAAAATCTGCAGATCGTAAGATTTATTTTCATTTTTATAATGGGTTGGTTTTGATTAGCAGGTTGTTTGATTCTTTTTGAAAATGTATATAAAATTTGTGGGCTTGTCTGGGTTGGCTCTCAAACACTCTGTAGCCCACTCCATGGTAGAATTGGATGAACCAATCTGTTCAGACCACTGTACCTTACTAGCCCCACATAAACAATCCCAAACCTTGTAATTTATGGATCCAACAATACAAACTCTACAGCCCGTTGGGCCCATATCCAACCCTAAAGTTAAGGGGCATTCAGGAAACATTATTAAACTACACGTACTAATTAATATATCAATTAGTATATTAACAGATGATGTGGTATAATTTTAAAAAATTATAATCTTTGTAATTTGTATAATATGTGAGATCCATAATTTTAAAATGATAATATCATAACATATATTAATACACTAATTAATATATTAATTGGCATATGTAACACTATTGAACATTATTACATTTCAAAAATGTTAGACTAATTTTTTTTGTTTTTTTGGTTGGGTTGTTGGGTTGACCTTTATCAAACTTCTATTGAGAGTTGGTTTGGAAAGTAATTATTTTAATTTTTTTTTATTAAGATATGAGGTAAAAAAAGTTGAAGTGTTTGGAAATAATTTTTTAATTTTTTTACAAAAAAAAGTGCAAAACGTGGTGAGAATGAAAAATAATCTTTAATTTTTAATTTTTTTTAGCTTTTTGGATTTTTTTAGTATTTTTTTTGTGTAGATTACAAATTCACCCTTGATGTTGGCTTAAAATACAAATTTCTTCTTATAATTTGAAAAATTACAAATACCTTATCGTAAGAATTTTTTATTAAATAAAATTAACAGAAAAAATAAAATTTCTAATTGCTCTCTTATACAATAATAAAATTAATCAAATTATTAATTAAAATAAATTTAAGATACCATTAAAAATTGTTAATTGACTTAATAATTTATTAATAAAATAGACTATTTACTATGAAATTAGAAATTTCAGGAGATGATATGTAATTTTGAGAATCACAGTGAACAATTTGTATTTAAAACTAATCTCAAAGAATGTATTTATAATTTACTCTCCTTTTTTGTGTGTGTGACTATTTTAACATATTATGAAACGACGCCTGAGTATTCCCCTGTTAAGCAAAAGTATATTTTCACTTATTCAATTTAAAAAAAAATTAGCCGCAATTAGACTTGTTTGATTTCTAAATTAAGTTGACTAGAAGTATAAGTACATTAAGAAAAAATGATAAAATTTAGGTATTGTTTGGCAAGTTAGTTTGTAGTTAAAATAATCACGAAAGATAAAATAGGCTATTTTAGTCACAACAAACAAAATATCACATTTAACCCATAATCATTACACTCTTCTCTCACAAAAAAAGTCAAAAAAATCAAAAATATTCTCCCTAAATCAAATTTTTTAATCCAAATTAAAATAATCAAAAAAATTAAAAAATCAACCCACTTCCGCAAAGTAATGTTGGAGACCCTACAACATGATTCCCAATTTTACGTACCGACGTGGTAAGGAATTTGGGTCCTAGTTTGATTTTCAAACCAATCAACAATTAATAGGAGTCTATAAGCATTATGTGGTCGTAAGTGGTTTGTTTGTGTACAGTGTGGTGTCATCCGTTGATAAATATTAAATTTATAAAATTACGTACAAAATTCATTATATAAAACGTTACTTTGTCTTTTTTGTAAAGTGAGGATAATAAAAAAGAATTTATCTCAAATTGCATAGGGTTAGATTATCAATTCCAACCTCTCAATGGGAACACCAACCTATTATTGTGGGGATTCATTATACTATTTGTTCACAAGCATGATTTCCGTGAAGTCTACAAATTACTATTCCAATTATTTTTTTTAAAATCTGTATTCAAACATGGTCGTGAAGTAAATAACAGAATTGTTTGTTACAGTTTATAGAATATGATTATTGCCTATTTTAATTTGGGAACATGTGTTATAATATTTGATGTAATTTCTGTTTACAGTTTATTAGGCATAAACAATTTAAATAAATTTTTAAAAAATAATTATCTAAAAGTTGGGAGCTGAGTATTTTTGACTTTTACTTCATGATTATTAATCTTTTACCTTTGCAAATGTTAAGCTAGTCCTCTTGAATTTATGTGGTGAGTTCTATTGAATATTTTTCTAATGTGTGGGTTGGATTACATCTTTATATTTACAACAAAAAAGGGAGAATACTTTAAAGAAATTGATTAATAAAATTTTGAAACAAAAAACTTGAAATGTTTGTATAGGAAATGTTGTTTTATGAAAAATATAAAATAATTTAAAAATTGTTGTCAATATTTTTAGAGAAGAGTATGGCTTCTCTCTAGTCCTTCATCGGATTGAAGAGGTAGTGTTAGGTCTTAATTTGATGGTTTGAATCCTTTATATTTTAGGATTCTTTAAATATATCATTTTTACAAAAAAATTAAGTTGATCGGATAATAAAAATCATGTATTCGGCAACTGTTCACATTTTGGATAATGAGAAAATCATGTGATTTTCGTTATCTGAATGACTTATTTTTTACAAGAATAACGTACTCGACAAACCTTAAAATGTGAAGAATTCGAATTATCGAAACAAAATTCAAAATCAATTCACTAACCTGTTTAATGTGGACTAGAGACAGTCCAATCTATTTAGAGAAAATAGTTAACAAAATTCATTTCGAAATGTTCATAATTGATTTGTTAGTATTCCTTTGCGGGTCTGGGGATACGGCCGCGCGGTAGTAAGAGGGCTCAAACCCAAGGCCACCTAAAGAGAAATGTCTTGAACCACTGTGCTACCAAGTCTACTTGTGAAGGTTAGGGACATATATATATTATTTATTATCTTATTAAATCTTTGAAACTGGTATGCAACAAACAAAAATCTATGAAACTCCTTTGAAATGTAGTTCTTTTTATTTATTTTATTTCTATTTTTTACTGTAATTATTAGATAATGATACTTTTTTTTAAAGACATATTTGGGATATTTCAAAGTAGTTTCATAAAATTTTGTTTAAGACTTGGAATTTTTTTATTGCTGTTTTGGATGGACATGTTGTAGTTTTTGGCATAAGTAGACATTTTTTATTTATTTATATTTTTTATTATTGGTTTGACAAATTATATTGCTTATTCTCAAAGTAAAAACTTTTTTTTTTCTCATTTCTTTTATTGTTTAGATGAATAGGTTCAAATAAAAAAAAAAAAACTGAATAAGGTGGACATTATTTTCTTTCTCACTATAAAATTAAGAACTACATGGTAAAGTAACATTAAATGACATCCACCTAATTTGATTTATATACATATATTTTTTTGATTAATGACACCATTTAAAATAATTGATATACGTAATATTTATTCTTAATTTAGATATATAAAAATATATATAAATTGTTTGCATAAAATACAATTATGTTGGTTTCAAAGATATATTATCATAAAATAATAAATAAAATATATGTCCCAAATACTAACAAGTATTTTAGTCTCTTTTGAGAGTGGTATACGTAATATTTATTCTTAATTTAGGTATATAAAAATATACATAAATTGTTTGCATAAAATACAATTATGTTGGTTTCAAAGATTTTTTTATAAAGTAATAAATAAAACATATGTCCCAAATGCTAACAAGTCGACTTAGGCCTCTTTGGGGAGTAGCTTAAAAGTCGTTTTTCAACCTTTAATTCACTTTGAGTCATCATCTCCCACATTTTTTTATATATTTTAAAAAAAAAAGTTTAAAAAATTAAAAAATTAAAAAGTTAATTTTTAACTATTTCTAAACAATCTTTTAGGAAGTGAGTTATAATTCACTTTCTAAATTATAAGGGTAACTCTAACCACACTCTCTACTTTTCACTAGTTAAAGTAAAAAAAAAAATACACTCTTTATTTTACCTAATTACTTTAGCAATTGTATTCTCCAATCACGTTCTTTATTTTAACTAATCATTTAAACTAACTTAATTAATTTTTAAAATAAAAAATACTAATTGTTGATATTTTACTAATATAAATTTGCAATAATAATAAATTTGCTCATACAAACATACAAAACCTGTAGAATGAGAAGAAAAAAAAAATAATACAAAATACAAAATAAGTTATTCCGTAATTCATCAAATAGAATTGAAAGAACATATAAAATTACTACATACACACACACATATATATAAATAATATATAAAATCCCAAATCCAAGATAAAATATATAAAAATCTAAAATATATGCATACGTAATTGTTTGGAGAGCCTCTAGGGCTCTTCAATTGTAGTCACCAAAAAAATAGGATAATAAAGTAACTAGCCTAATAGCTAGCCCATTGAAACTCAAAATTAGACTTACATTGGCTAAAATATTTAACAAGTCTTATTTAATTATCTCCTTAGAGATGCTCTAACTCACTTCTCTCTCTCACAAAAAATAACTTTTAATCAATTTTTAATCAAAAAATAATTTTTAATCATCTTTTCAAAATAACCCTCAATAAAAAAAAAAAAAGTGATTTACGAGACTTCTTCTCCTCACATGGTTTGAGTTTTGATTTACGAGACTTCTTCTCCTCACATGGTTTGAGTTTAGTCCTCTTAACAATCATTTTTTAAGTAGTCTTCTTAACAATCATTATTTTAATACACGAGTAATGCATCTAGAACGTCCAATCGCCGTCGTTTTGACTCGCAGCCGTTGCTGCTGAGCGGGCAGCAGTATTCCCAGACTCGATTTTTTGGGGGTTAATAATAATGACGAGATGCATACGCAAGCGTGAGGTCACCTTTTCTGTGTTGGATTTGTTATCGTTGCTCCAATAATAAAGACAAAATTCACCCATTCAACTCTTTTGAAAAACTATAGATTACTTTTTTGACAATGACTACCCCACACAAATTACAAAACAACAAGTCAAACGACAGACAGTCAAATGCATACAGTCCTCACGTTAAAGAACTCTCTCTCTCTCACTCATCTCACAGCATTTATAGAGATTGGAGCTGTTTGTTGCCGTTTAATTGAACAGATCATAATTTACGTTCAGATTTAGGTCAAGTTTGGGATCTACTAAATAATACAAAAAATTAAAAAGTCATTATCTTATGTAAGTCACATTATCTTATTTAAATCACATCATCTCTCTAACACATCACATCAAACCCAACCCAAACCTAACCCATATAAGCCAATAAGTCAAAAAGTGTATTTTTTTAGAACATCCCAAACCAACCCTTAATTAAAATATAAATTATATTTCATTTTTAAGATTTTTAATTTTATAATAAATTATTTCTTTTATTAATAAATTATTAAATCAATTAACAGTTTTTAATAATATTAAAAATATGTTTAAATTAACAATTTAAATAATTTTATTATTGTATAGAAGAATAATTATGAATTTTATTTTTTTAGTTAATTTTATTAAATAATTTTTTTTAACAAAGGGGTGTTTGTAATTTTTCAAACCATAGAGAACAATCTGTACTTTAAGCAAATATCAAGGGATGTATTTGTAATTTATTCTATAATTTACTATAAATCTCGCTTGGAAACATTACTTTTTAGTTTAAAAATTAAAAAGATATTAAAAAATTTAATAAGTTAACAAATTATATAAAAAAAATTAAAAAATTTATTTTCTCTCTACTTTTTACATATTTTTCATAAAAAATTTAAAAGTTATTACAATTATACTAATTTTTTTTTTCATATTTTAGCAAAAAAATCAAATAATTACTAAAATAGTATGTTTCCAAACGAGACCTTTAGTCTTGTAGGGGGGTTCAAGGTTAGAGAGGTGATTAGAGAGGCAAAACTATACTAATGGTCCACTAATGGTGGAAGTGGCTGAAGAATGAGTAGCAATAACTATCTGGGAGTTGAAGAGTATATAGCTGGGTGAGGGTGAAGCAAATGGCTCAAGAAGAAGACAATGGTAGTGCCAAAATGGGCAGCATCTCCCCCAAATCCCCCAAATTCTTCTTGTTGAATCTTGGGAAATGGGCCCTATTTATAGGTTTTTCCTTGACACCAAGAGGAGACCAAGTGACCAAATAGAGAGAAGACATGTATCCCAGAGGATCACATGGAATATTCTGTCTTGAGCCACCAGGCTGAAAGTGCTATGTGTCCCTCTGCATGTACTGTGTACTATCTGTTTGCCTCCGCAACTACCTCTTTGAACCTCAGCAAGTGTAGTTACGACGAGAGTGTTTAGCGTTGCAACTTTCTTTTGAGCTTCAGCAAGTGCAGTTGCAGCGGGCGTGCTTGTCTCTGCACTTGCTTTCTCAACTTGAACCTCAGCAAGTGCACTTGCAGCGGTGAACCTTACTGCTACACCTATCTTCTCAGTTCTATTTAGCCAGTACATGCATTTTCAGGACTCCATTAGTCTGCTATCGACTATGTTCGTGCCTATCTCAACGAAGCCTCCACCCTTAGCCACCTAACCACAAACTCCCCAGCTTCCTAGGGCGAAGGCCACAGCCAAGCCTATTATCAGCCATGCTGTGCCTTAGTACCATGCCTAAGGGGGCTTCCTTAGTCCTGCCTATGCGACTAAGGCAGGTCCATGACTTGGGTAATAGAAATGGAGTACGTTATGTTCGGGCTACCTGCTTCCATCTTTGCGGAATTACCGCGATAAACTGGTATTTCTGGGTCTGTTATCAGCTCCAACTAGTAAGCTTTGGGGCCTGCTATTAGCACCAAGTTAAATGAACTTTGGGGAGGAGGGCTTGCTAGCAGCCCTAGGCTAGTAATGCCTTGGGACCTACTATCAGCGTCAAGTATTAGCCTTTACTTGTAGAGGGAAGTCTCTTTCAAAGGCTGCTATCACCTTGGCAGGATATCCCCTCTACAACTTAGTTGCTGTGATAGTCATTTCCCGCGGCAAGTTCAGACGCCAGGACCGAAGATATTAGAGATGGCGGCGCCGACAAAGTACCTCAGCAACTTTACCGTTGCACATGTTCCCTCTGCAACTTCACCGTTGCAGGTGTTGCTTCTACAACTTGACATGGACATTTTCCTTCGTGGAGTCTGCTTAGACCCTTGGCGGGTCGGACCTGCTTCGGCCCACTGTTGACCCACTTTCTTTGGGCTTTGGCCCATGTTTCTTTTTCATCCCTGGTCGCTTCTATGGGGTGACCTCGGTGCTTAGGCCCATATTTAGTTTTGGGGCTTAATTTCTGACCATCTACAAGTCGTTTGTTTGTTTGTTTTTTTTTTTTATAATTTTTTTTGACTTTTTATTTAAAAAAATGTATAAAAAAATAAAGAAAGTGATGTGATAACTTACATGATTTTTTTATTTTTTATTTTTGTAATTTCTCTAAACCAAGCCTTAATTAAGGATTTTGTGTCAAACTAATTAGTGCAACTTCTTCTTATATCTTATAATAAGCTTTTGCTTAAATAAACTAATTATCTAAAAACTAATGGAGAGATTTTGTTTTCTGATTTATTAATTTTTAACTTATAATAAACTATACCAAATAAATCCATTATTTGGTAATGGAGCTTATCAAAATTGTTTATAACTTTTTTTTATTATTCAATCTAAGAGTATGTGTTTGATTGTTTAATATAATTTCTTATTAGAGTTTATTATATAAAAATTATTGAAATAAATTAAAAAGAAGAATTATTTAAAAATTAAGAGAATGATGTTTTTTATTTTTACTTTTTAATTATAAATTTTTAACTTATAATAAGTTGTATCAAACATATCCAATATATATTGTATATTACAAAAAAAAAAAAAAAGAAGAGTATATTTGAAAATATATATATATTGTCTTGGTTTAATTTTTAAATATGTTTTTAAATTTTTTGAAAACCATGCTAACAAAGTGATAATTGTTGCACCATTATGAATGATGGATATTCTACCCAACAAAATTAATTATTTATATAAGTAATAATATAAAAAAAACATATAAGTAGAATTATATTTTTTCATATTCATTGCAAAACAAACGTGAATAAAAGCAGATTATATATCCCACTAATTCAGTTAAATAACAAATCTTACACTAATTTATAGATTGTTAATCATTTCACCATTAATTCTACTATTTTTTATTTTTTATTTTTTTATGGGAGGGGGGCGAGTAACATGGCCTTAAGTTAATGACTAGATTATATAATTTATTTATTTATTTAGTATTTGTGTGTGTCAATTTCCGACCACACTGCCAATCAAGCACTCAGCTGGAGAACACTGGCAGAATAGATTAAACGTGAACGACCTGCAACAGAAAGAAGAGATTCCGGCGGTGACTCGTCCACCCGGGGGCACTCCGACGATCAAGTCAGTAAAATATCTCTCAAAGATAACCAATAGTGCTTAACTCACTAGACAGAACATAAAAAGCATACCTTAGACCCCATGGGGGTGCCTCATTTTTATAGCCAACACAATCCTAGTCCCAAATAGAAGCCTAGCTCTAATGGACTTAGGATTACTGCTAATCTTGGACTCCCAGTAGGATTAGGATAAACTCTCTAAGAGTCTCATCTTTACCCAAACTGTAGTCTTCTCTCATTCTAGGACTCTTATCCCTCATCCACTTATCTCGGAATCCGGTATCCTCGCAGATAACCTCGGCCTAGCCGAGATGATCTCGGCGTCATGACCAGGACACGTGGCACCTCGGCTGACACTTCGGTGTCACCTCAGCCACGTGTTGTTATTAAAAAATTATGTCCCCATAACTGCCCCTAGGTTCTATTACCTCGGCATCCTGAGGTGATGGAACCTATATTATTTCTTCCATTTAGCACGTCGGCTAAGCACGCTTCATCATCTATTGCCGAAGTCAGAACTCGTCGGCTCAATATGACCAAGACCTATAGTCTTTCATAAATGCTTTAGAACCAACGACCTAGTTCGTTCAAGTTTCTTAATTGAAATCGTCCTCCTAGCCGAGGTATTTGCTTCATTGAATCAAGAACTCCAAGAGTTCCAGCATGCGTATGAGCTGGTACGCACAGTATTTCAACCGTTTTCACCACGTGTCTTTCCCTTATTGGACCGGATCTGATATGCACCATCAAGTCGCATTTATTTTTGCGTGTGCCGTCTGACAAGCACGTCGTCCAAGGCACCATAATTGCCATTTTTCATGTTTTTGATCAAAATCAAAATTTTCTCTCTCAAATCCTTCATTGCTGTTTTTGCGAAGCTTTCTGCAATCAATTTTCACTCTTTCCCTTCGGTGAGGCTTTCGTTGCACTTTTTTGCTCACTACCACTGTCTGACACCGGCGTACTTCACACCGGCCTTTTTGTAATCTAAACAATCATTCTTCAATGTTAGGCCGAAGTGTCTTCTTTCCTTTTCTGAATGCATTCTTTAATTTCTTCTTTCAACGTGGTTTGCATGATTCTATACTTAGAATAATTTGCATGTCTTCAAGGTACACCTTTACTGTGTAATCTCTTCGGGGTAAAATACCTCGGACACAACTTCTAGTCTTGTTTATCTCAGCCTTGGCTTAACACTTGAAAAATATTGTAACAAATGTTTTCATAAGTGTTGCTCAAAACTCGCCACTTTTCTTTTACTTCTTAAAACTTCTGTCTTCCATTATCTTCCAAGTCTTGGCAACATGGTAATCTCGGCACATGCATAGATACTTCTTTCACTCGTAACCTTGGCTTAACCTCAACTTGTAAATTTTCTCAAAATTTCAACAAGTGTTAAACCAGTCTTCTTATAACATGACCTCGGCTTTAACTTCAACTTGTAAACTTTTCTCAAGTTTCAACAAGTGTTAAACATCATCTCGGTTTAACTTCAACTTATAAACTTTTCACAAATTTCAACAAGTGTTAAACATCATCTCGGTTTAACTTCAACTTGTAAACTTTTCTCAAGTTTCAACAAGTGTTAAATATCATCTCGGTTTAACTTCAACTTGTAAACTTTTCACAAGTTTCAATAAGTGTTAAACATGATCTCGGTTTAATTTCAACTTGTAAACTTTTCTCAAGTTTCAACAAGTGTTAAATATTATCTCGGCTTGTGAAATTCCAACTCCCAAGTATCATTCTTCAGCCCTTTGCCCCCTAATGTGAACTTAAGTTCCACTTGGGCTCTCATTAGGTACGTGGCTTTGACCTTGATATTGCTCTATGGGCAGGGGATCTGCCTCCTGCATGGCTTCCACATACTCCTTTGTGGAAAAAATTCTTTAACTTAGGCCAAGTTCCTCTCTTCTCGGACTTAATCATCTAAGCCGAGATCTTGTCTTCTGGGATCTGGGATTCCAGATCTGGAATCTGGGATCTACTTACTTGGGCTAAGCTCTTGTCTTCTCATGTCCAATATTATCTCGGCTTTACTTCGGCGAACCATTTCTCCTCTCTTGTTTGGACGCCTTTGTCCCCGGCGTGTCTTCCTCGGCTCTGGCATACTTTTCTATCCTGACCATCAGCTCCTCTATGCTTTTCAGCAATGTCTTTGCCAGTGATTTTCGAAGAAGACAATCATCCTTCAAGCCGTTTTTAAATGATATGACCGCCACCTCTTGGTTGCATCCTGGTATTCGGTTGAATACCTCATAATACCTTTTGGCATAGGCCCTACGGCTTTCATCCTTGCCGATCTTCAGGGCCATTAGGGCGTCCACCCTCAATGGCTGTAGCTTGTTTGTCACGAACCTGGCCACAAACATCTCGGCCAGGCCTTCCCAAGTTTTCACAGTTCCTTTCGGCAACTTGTGAAACCAGTCTAATGCAGTTTCTCCGAAGGATGAGGGGAACACCTTACAGAGCAACGGCTCGTTCCCGGTGTACAACGCCATCGAGTTCTGGTACAAACCGACGTGAAGGTTGGGGTCCGACTTACCATCATAGATCTGGAATCTCGGTATGCTAAACCTCTTCGAGGCTTCGAATTGGTCCAATTCTACCGAGAACGGTGTTCTCAGCTTGACCGGGGAGGTTACCTCGGCATCTTGTTGCTTCCTCTATAAGTGATCCCCCAGATCCTCTTTGGTCCGTCCAAGAGCTCGGCTATCTCTTAACTTTAGCATTTTCGGTGCACTACTCCCAGTTTCATTATGGGTCCTTTTGGACTTCCCTCCATTGGTTGCGTCGAAGCATAACTCTTGTCTTTGAACATGCCGATGTTCTTTGGGGTCGGCTTCCTTGGTGCGATGCGTCCTCCTCGATTCTTCCCTTTTTAACTCTCCTCGCCCGACCTCCCGTGAAGGCGATGAGAATGCCCTTTTGCCTTGTCGTGCTGAGGGATTGCAGGAACTGTGTTCTGCCCCCCTTTCTGGGCATCTTTCTTGGCCACTAGAATCGGCGTATCTTGTAGCGGGAACGGTGGCTGCATGACATTGTTCTGCATCATGAAATTGACGACCGTTTGCAAGTCCGCCAATTTGTCCGCCATTCCTTTTATCTCGTCGTCCCTCTACAGGCATCTATCTTTCCATACCTGGAGGTCGTCCTCGTTATAATACCCGCTCCGGTCCGATTTATTCGGTACGCCGCCCTCCTCGCCGACGTCCTTTCCTCCGTGATTCTTATCACGAGTCTCTTCGTTGCAGTTGTCTTCTTCAACGTCAAGGTCAATATGTTTCCCACTCCCAGTAGGAGTGTCGTCCCAAACCTTTTCTTTTTGTCCGTCGTTGGCCATCTATTCTCCTTTCTTTCCCACAAACGACGCCAAATTGTGTGTGTCAATTTCCGACCACACTGCCAATCAAGCACTCAGCTGGAGAACATTGGTAGAATAGATTAAGTCCGAACGACCTGCAACAGAAAGAAGAGATTCCGGCGGTGGCTCGTCCATCTGGGGGCACTCCGACGATCAAGTCAGTAAAATATCTCTCAAAGATAATTAATAGTGCTTAACTCACTAGACAGAGCATAAAAAACATACCTTAGACCCATGGGGGTGCCTCCTTTTTATAGCCAACACAATCCTAATCCCAAATAGAAGCCTAGCTCTAATGGACTTATGATTACTGCTAATCTTGGACTCCTAGTAGGATTAGGATAAACTCTCTAAGAGTCTCATCTTTACCCAAACAGTAGTCTTCTCCCATTCTAACTCTTGTCCCTCATCCGCTTATCTCGAAATCTGGTATCCTCGCAGATAAATCGGCCTAGCCGAGATGATCTCGGCGTCATGACTAGGACACGTGGCATCTCGGCTGACACTTCGGTGTCACCTCGGCCACGTGTTGTCATTCAAAAAATTATGTCCCCATAGTATTATTATTATTATTATTATTATTATTTTTTTTGCGCTTTCAACGGAAATGTTTAGTACACTTAATCAATTTGAAAGCTTTACCTAATTTAATCATAGATATGGTTTTTCACCCAAAATGCCTATTAACATTATTTTAAGATTGTAAATACAATTTTTTTAATCCAAAATTATAATAATAAGAATATCCTATTTATATTTATTTTTTTAAAATTATTTTTATATGTGCTATTGTTACCTACACTCATTGGATTATTAGAAATTGTTTTTATTTAGAGCCTTCACAAGATACGTCATACCAATATAACTAGTTAATTTTATTTATTTTTGTTGAAGAAAGTCAAATATGATTATTTAAGGAGGGATTAAATGTATAAATTTATGTTTTATTAACATCATTTTGGCCATTTTCTTAAGTTATGTTTGTTGGCAAATTAAAATAAACAAGATTAGATTAATAATTTTGGAGTCTTGTTTCGGTAATTGGGTTGCCAAAAAGGGAGAGAGGATTATCTTTTTGGTCTTGTCAAATTATCCCACATGTAAAAGGAATAAGATAATCCTAGATTTAGGTTTTATTAAGAATTCATGAATTTAAAATTGATATAAAATTTGATAGTAATGTTAGAACCCAACAATTCTCTGTGTAATGTGTGTAATTTAAATGTATAAATAAATAAATAACAAAAATAAACAATTCAGAAAATGATTAAATAGATTAAATTCTGAATTCTATGAACAATAGAAACTTTAAGTCGAGACTTGTGTTGAACACAATTTTCTTAAAGTAGATTTCGCCCTCGCTCTGGCACTTCGAGATTTACCGACATCTACCCCAAGATGCAACGACTAAATGTTGGAAATGCAGCACTACAATTCCAAGCATGAAGAACCAAGCCAGTGTTGTAACTCTCTCTTTCTCACAGACTCTTCCTAATTCTAATTTGTAGAAATATGCAGAAGCAATAGAGGACGAAGACTAGAGAAGGAAGAAACGAAAATGAGGAGGAAAATGCTTTTGTTTTTTAAATAGCTGGAAATGAGAAGGCTATTTATAGAAGTATTTGTGACCATTCAGAAGGGTCATGACTCTTGGGTCATACCCTTTTATATAAATAGACATCATAAAGGATTGCACCCTTTTCATTTGAATAGAGTCAATTCCCATTCATTTCTAGATTTCTCCAACAATCCCCCGGATGAATGGAATTTACGATAATAGATATGCAACAAAATGCAGACAAAAAAAGAGTACACTAAGAAGATACACCACATAGAGATAGGTAACTTTTGGCTTTGAACCTCCCCTAGTGAAAGCCTATCGAACTTACTAAATAATTAGTGGATGTGGTGCCTTAAACTGTTTACCTGTTTGTATAAGTCAAGATAATAGGCTACACACAGTATATCTCTAAACACAATTTCGTTCTCACAATTGTGTTCATTTTGGCCCCGAACAACACCTGGTAATTCATGAATACTTTAGAGAATTTGGCATTCTTAATTCTCACAAAACTAGCCCAATTCACACTCATATATGTGACTTCTTATTAAGAGTATCCTGTCATAGCCCACTTGGAGGTCCACGATATAAGAATCATTAAAAGCAAAGCTTACCCTATTAACAATACATGCATCACTCTTTTTTATCATAGAAATAGGTAGGAATAAATCTCCAAAGTGATACGTGAAGTCATCTATAATTTGGTTGTCCCTTTGAACTTAGATCTTAGGATCTCCAGTCAGCTAGGTTGGGTTGCCATTATGGCGACTTTTAAGTAATAGACTTTAATCCCATTTTCATCGATAAATGGGGTATTTACTCTCTGGCTAGCCCTTTGGTGAACGGATTAACAATGTTCTCTCTTGACCTTACATACTATAGGGACATTATTTTATATAAAAGCAAATGCCAAAGGTATTATGTCTTCGACAGATGTGTCGAGATTTATCGTTATACATATGACTATGTGCTAATCCTATTGCTACTTTACTATCACAATGTATACATATAGCTAGCACATATTTAAGCCACGTTGGAATATCTTCTAGGAAATTACTAAGTCACTCTACTTCTTCTCCTGTTTTATCTAATGCAATAAACTCAAATTCCATTATAGACCTCGCTATGTCTGTTTGCTTAGAGGATTTCCAAGAGACTGTAGTACCTCCAAAGGTAAAGACATATCAACTCGTGGATTTTGAGTCATTAGTATCCTCTATGAGATTTGTGTCGTTGTACCCCTCAAGTACTGTTGGATATTTGGTATAATGTAAGCCATAATTCTGGGTATGTCTTGGATACCTAAGTACCCTAATTATTGCTTTCCAGTGATGTTTCCCCTAATTACTTGTGTACCTACTCAATTTGCTCACTGCATAGGCTATATTTGGCCTAATGCAATTCATTAGGTACATCAAGTTTCTGATTATCTGAGAGTACTCTAATTGTAATATGCTTACACTTGTATTCTTTGATAAATGAAGACTTATGTCAACCTGTATTTTTGAAAAACAATCGTCACACTTCCCAAATTTCTCTAGAATCTTCTCAACATAGTGAGATTGAGATAAAGCATACGCTTAAGATGTTCTAGTGATTTTCATCCCTAGAATTACATTTGCTACTCCCAGATCTTTCATGTCAAACCTCTTGTTCAACATTTTCTTTGTGGATTTAATTATGTCTTTGTTATATTCGTTTATCTTAAACCCATTCAAAATCATAACACGATCAAACTTTTCATACCATTGTTTCGGAGCTTGTTTAAGTCCATAAAGGGATTTGACAAGTTTATAAACTTTTTTCTCTTGGTTTGGAATGTAAACCCTTTTAGTTGTTCCATATAGTTTCTTCATCTAACTCACCATTCAAAAATGTTGTTTTAACATCCATTTAATGTATCTCCAAATTATACAACGCTTCAATCGCTATTAACATGTGAATAGATATTACTTTGCTTGTTTTTGGTTTTCCAAAAACACTTTTTAAAAAATTCTACTTTCTTATTTTCCGTGTTTTTTTTTGTTTTTACTGAATTTTTTTTAATATTTTAAGCAATTTTTATTTTTATTTTTAGACACACCTAACATAAATACACATAAAAATTATAATTTTTGTAAAAAAATCTTTTAAAAATTTACTAAATACCGAAAATTAAAAAAAAAAAAAAACGAGAATTCAGTATATTTTTCATATTTTTATGTATTTATTAATTTTTTAAATATTTTTTCATAAATTTTTTACTTTTTAGATACATCTAAGTAAGGTGTATCAAAAAAAGTAAACAAATGCTTAAACTTTTATAAATATTCACTAAAAACAAAAAACTCAGTTTTTAAAAAACTTAAACCAAACACACATTTTGTTACCGGTGAATAGGTGTCAAAATAATTAAGACCTTCATTTTGCCTGTATCTCTTAACTACAATCATTGCCTTGTATTTGTCAATTAAACAAACTTTCATCTTTCTCTTGAATATCCACTTATATCTTACAATCGGATAGAAGATTTATCAGTTGCCAAGTATGATTCTACAGAATGGATTTAATTTCACTATTCACAACCTCTTTCCATAGCAAAGTTTCAGGACCAAACATTGCTGCCTTGAAGTTTTGAGGCTCGTTTTCTAATAGATATGTCAAAAAATGTGAACCAAATGATTTAGATATCCTAAGCCTCTTGCCATATCTAAGTTCATCCTCTTCATTATCATTTTGGTCTTCCCCGCTAACCATAGCAGTGTCAAAAGTTCTTTTAGTGGAACTTGACTACTTTAGCTTCAGAAGTTTTAGATTCTTTAGCTTTCTTGCAAGGAAAGATGTGTTAAAAAAACGATGCATTCCTTGACTCAATAATAGTGTTTACATACATATCAGGATTTTCAGATCTATAAATTAAGAACCTGTATGCACTACTATTATTTGCATAACCGATGAATACACAATCAACAGTTTTTGGTCTTATCTTAATCATTTTAGGACTAGGGACCTCCATCTTGGCCAAACACTCCCATACTTTGAGATAATTGTAAATAGGTTATCGACCTTTCCACAATTCATAAGGTGTTTGATTGGTTTTCTTGTGAGGTATCTTGTTAAGGATAAAATTGGTCGACAAAATCGCCTCCCCACATAAGTTCTGAGGTAATCCTAAACTAATCAACATTGCATTCATCATCTCTTTAAGAGTTCGATTCTTCCTCTCAGTAACTCCATTTGAATAAGGAGAATAGGGTGCAGTGGTTTGGTGAATAATACCATGCTGAGAACAAAATTTCTCAAATGGTGCATCATACTTACCACCTCTGTCACTCCTTACTAGCTTAATAGTTTTGCCAAATTGATTTTCAACCTTAAGCTTATATTACTTAAAAACTTCCAAAATTTCATCTTTACTTCTCAATAAGTAAATATAGCAATATCGAGTGCAATCATCAATAAAAGTAATAAATTACTTTTTACCTCCTCTAGTTTGAACAAATTTTAAATCACAAATATCTGTATGAATTAAATTTAGAGGTTCATTACTTCTCTTTACTTTAATAAATGATGCCTTAGTGAGTTTTGCTTAACACAAATCTCACACTTATAATTAGGATCAAATTCTAAGTTAGGTAATCATTCTGAAGAAATAAGTCTACGCAAAGAATTAAAATTAACATGTCCTAATCTATCACTTATATACCCTCGCTCTACATACATCTCACTTTTAGAGAGTACAAATTTGTCAGATTCAAAGACTAACTTAAACTCATTCTTTATCTGAAATGACCCAAAAATCAGATTCTTGCGAATGTCTAGCACATGGAGTACATTGTTAAGAGTAAGTGCTTTGCCTGAAGTCATCTTGAACATGGTCTTTCCTTGTCCTTCGATTATAGAGCTTGAAAAGTTTCCCATAAAGAGTTGTTCTTTATTCTCTACAACTTTGTAGGTCTTTAACATTTTCTTGTCGGTACAAATATAACGAGTAGCCCTAGTGTCCACCCACTATTCTTTAGTGTTGCCCACTAAGTTCACTTCAGAAACCACAACAGAGAGATTAATGTTTGCCACTTCATCAGAGATGTAGTCGACGTCAGTTATGTGTGTTTGTGTTGCCCTTTTGCTTGAGCTTCCACTTTTCTTGCGATTATGACAATCTTTAGCGCGATACCCATCTTTGCCACACACAAAGCATTTGCCTTTGAACTTTTTGTTGTCCCCACTTTGGAAACCTTGTTTGGGACCTTTTCCATCATGCTTCCTCTTTTTGTTATTAGAACATTGGCTTTTGGTTACGTGATGTGACCATCAGATTTCTTTTCGGATCCATGGCTGTCTTCTTCAATACGAAGCCACACAATTAGTCCCTCCAAATTCATCTTCTTGCATTCGTATTTCAAGTAATTCTTGAAATTTTTCCATGTTGGCGGTAATTTTTCAATCATCGCTGTAACTTAGAAGGATTCACAAAGAACAATTCCCTTTGCATGTATGTCATGCAGAATCAATTCGAGATCTTGAACTTGACTTATGACAACCTTGGAATCCATCATTTTAAAGTCAAGAAATCGACCGATGACAAATTTCTTTGCATCGACGTCTTCTGTCTTGTACTTTAATTCCAAGGATTTCCATAGTTCTTTTGAAGTCTTTTTGACACTATACACATTGTACGGTGTATTGTCTAACCCATTGAGGATGCAATTCTAACACAGGAAATCCCTATGTTTCCATGCTTCCACGGCAGCTACAACTTGTCGATCGATTTCTCCCTCGTTTAGTGTCAGGGCAATTTCATGAGTGAAGCGAGCCAAGTTTAATGTGGTTAGATAGAAAATCATTTTTTGTTGTCACCTTCTAAACTCAATTCTATTGGACTTTTTTGACTTCTCCCCATGATTTACTGCTATTGATGGAGTTACTACTAACAATACTATTATTAAAGATGTAATGACCGGGTTTGAGATCACGATAGGAATAGTCTCAGCACTATCCTTATTAGTTGCCATTATTTCTGATGAAACAAAAATGAAACTATCACAAATAATATACAAACAAATCACCCACACAAAATAGACATAATAAAATTCTGTAACAAAATCCAATGATAAACAGTATATTACTACTATTTAATCGAAATAAAAATTAAACAGTATATTACTACTATTTAATTTTTTTCAAACAAAATATTACTTCTGTATAAATTTTTTTAAAAAAAAATGTACTTTAAGATTATTTGAACCCAACGGTTCTCTGTGTAATGTGTATGTAATTTAAATGTAGAAATAAATAAATAACAAAAATAAACAATTCAAAGATAATTAAATTAAATTCTAAATTTAGCGCCATGAACAATAGAAACTTTAAGTTGAGACGTGTGTTGAACACAATCTCCTTAAAGTAGATTTCATCATCGCTCCAGTACTTCGAGATTTACCAACGTCTACTTTTTAGGATGCAACGCTTAAATCTTGAAAATGCAACACTATAATTCCAAGCCTGGCAAACCAAACCAGTGTTGTGACTCTCTCTTTCTCACAGACTCTTCCTAATTCTAATTTGCAGAAAGATGCAGAACTAATGGAGGACAAAGACAGGAGAACGAAGAAATGAAAATGAGAAGGAAAACAATTTTTTTTTGAAATTGCTGGAAATGATAAGGCTATTTGTAGAAGTATTCATGACCATTCAGACGAGTCATGACTCTTGGGTCACACATTTTCATATGAAGAGATACCATGAAGCATTGCACAATTTCATTCAAATTGAGTCAATTCTCATTCACTTCTAAATTTTTCCAACTTGTAATTGATAAATGCACAATTAGTTAAGGTTTGAGTTTGATAAATCAACCTATAGGGTTTACGGTTCAGGGAGATTAAAGCCTACAACCACTAATCGGTCAAGACAAAGACCTTATATAAAAGGTGAAGGTATGTGATTGTTGCAAATCAATCTTTGATAAAGGTTTTCAAACATGTAAAGTAGAGTGAGGGTATCGTATCCACATGAACAATTGTGTAATTCTAGCTATTTTAATCATTAATTCTTAAATTAGTTTGTTGAGATTGATTGCTTTGTGAGAATGAACTAAATAATAGAACTCTAATTAAATAAGTAAGATAATTAAAGTTAAAGAATAAAAAAAATGGTAATTTAGGGATTTGAATTCACTGCTAGTTCAGTGCCAGGAATTCTCATCTTAAATTACGCAAATGATTGATTGGAATATGTCAATTTCTCAACTACATGTTGGAAATTGAAAAGGAAAGTAATGTTGTGTTCGAAGCAAAAATATGGCCTATCTTAATCGACATGGATTGTCTAATCTAAACCAAAGTTTGTGGTAAAACCCATTTAGTGAGAGCATAGCCCATCTCAAGTTCCCAACACAACAATAATGAAAACTAAAGTAAAACATTAATTCGCAATCATAGAAATTGAATGAAGAGAAAAGCTAGAAACATATTTATTCAAAACTCAGAAGTTTTACAATTATTCAAATAAAATGATACAATACAAAACTCTCAAGATGAAAATCATGTTATTTGGCGAGGGTTTCATCGAAGTTCTAAGTATGGTGCTTAGCCACTTATGGAGAGAGGAATGAGTGATAAGAAAATGGAGGAGATAGTGAACCCTATGGTTGTGTAAGTGTGACAACCCTCACTACTGTTTACTGATAAGACCACTGCTTACTGCTAAACTGTGACTGAAACGGATAAGTAAATGATTAGACTGAAATTCCGAATTAATTGCATGAATATATTGTGTTATTTGCATTTCTATCTGTTGACTGTTAAATGCATCTGTTCATGTTTCATGCTTTAAACTGCAAATTGAAGGCCTTATCGGCGGCCGAATCTGAAATTGATTGATGTTTTGTGTTAATTAAGAATTATATGATTTTATGGTATATTTAATTGAAATGTGATTCGGTATGATTAAATTAGATTAAATATCGATAAATTACAAGAGTTGGCCTTATTTACAACTTTGCCACTTAGTGGCCCACTTCATATCATATTTTGAGGCTAGAATTATGCATTAGATACATCATTTCATCAGCCCATTCTTGAGCCCTCAATCGACTAAGAGAGAGAGTTTGAGAGAATTGAGTTGTTCTTGAGATTTTAGCTTGGAAACTTGAAGGAATTGAAGGATAAGTGCATAATTGAGCTTCCATACTTGTGATTGAGGACCTAAGGTAGGAGAAACCTCTTCTTAATTGTGTATTTAAGTTAGTTCTTGCATGTTTCATGCTTAATTGAAGAGTTGAGCCTAGAATTGATTTAAGATTGTTGAATTAGAGCTTAATTCATGCATGCATGTTTACATTTGTGCATTTTGAGGTTGTTCTTCATGAAATTCTACATGCATGTTCATATCTTGAGCTTAGTCCATGAATTCATCTTGTTTTTGAGGCAATTGAGCTCATTTGAGCAAGTAATTGAAGCTTTGAATTTGATTGAACACATGCATGTTACATTTGAAGTACGTTCATGAAAGTTGGTTTGAAATTGTGTTTTAATTGAACTACCCTTGGGCTTTGATTTTACAAATTGAGTTTTGAATCATGTAATACTATGAGTTTACAAGTGTTTTCTAGAAAATTAGCCCAAGAGGATCGAATTTGATGCATTAAAACTTGGTTTTGAGCTTGAGGTTCAAATCTGGAATTTCCAGAATTTGGACTCACGCTCGAGCGGGGAAAGTGGCGCTCGAGCGTGAAATGCGTGCTCCTAGCACTTTGCATTGTTTTACAGTCCGCTCAAGCGGGGGAATGCACGCTCGAGCGGGGACTTGTGTCACACGCTCGAGCGGGTGTCGAGTGCCCATCGAGCGTGATTTTCATACATCCAGTACTTTTGCCATGTTTTGCAGTCCGCTCGAGCGAGGGAAGTGACGCTCGAGCGGGGAACCTTTGTCTACATGTCCGATCGAGCGTAGAAATCCACGCTCGAGCGTGACCCCTGTTTTCTGAAAATTTTGTAAAGTGTTTATAAGTACATCTTTACATCCTCTTTCCATCCTAGGCATTCCTAGGGCATGGTTAAGGCATCTTAAGGAGGACATTGATGTAGAACCACATCGAGGCAAATTAGGGATTAAGTTATTATTTTTTCCCAACTGTGTAGCTTGGTGTGTGTTCACTCTGTAACTGTTTAGAGTTGGCATTCGGAGACGCTCTAGCTTATCTGTAACCCAGAACTCTGTCAGTAACAATGTTGTAAAGATATGTTCAATAATGATTATCTTCTGAATAATTGAACTGTACTGTTTTCTGAAATGATACTGTTACTGAATGAATGATGTCCTATTTGTGAACTGTATTCGTGGCATCCATAGCAACCTACTGTTACTGTACTGTACTGCTACTGACACAGAGATCTCTGTCGGTTCCCATGTTGGAACCACTACTGTTTACTGATATGATAGCCATCAACTGACTGTTCGGTCTGTTAAGACCTACTGTACTGTTTTGCTATTGGATGTACCACATATGATTATTATAGTTTCTGAATGACTGTTATGGACTGAAATATGAGCCACAAACTGAATGATTGATATACTGTTTTACTGTTAAGCAGGCCTTTGGTAATCTCGGATTACTGGCCGGTTACGGTGCTAAACCCATAGGGACGGGTTTGGGTCGTGACAGTAAGTTGTCTTCACCTTTAGCCCTAGTTGTCTCCCTCTTCAAACCCCAAGAATTCGAACTCTTTTCCTTTCTTTTTTTCTCTTTCTTTTTATACTTGAGTTCATATCACCTTAATTCTCATTTTTGTGCACACACTTTGAGGTGTAACTGCTCATGTGGCCAAATTGCTCTGTACGAGCAAAGCTTTGATAATAGGCTTTCAGGCTCTTGTCGATTATGCAGTGGGACAGGCTGTATGTGCAGCAATTCAACAGTGTTGTGGTAGCTATCATGTGTTCGCTGCTCATACGGGGAGGTCTTGTTACTTGTGCCTAGAGAATTTGTGATTCTTCTCTCTTTAGTTCCATCACTTTTTTAACCATTTTATTGAGAATTGTCCGTTAAGCCTGCATGCACGCTACATATATAATATTTACCAAGTAATCATACCTCAAGGACTATGAATGCAAATTAGATTGCCTATTTCGCCCCAAATCAATATGCAAGACATAAAATCTTATGGGTCTATTTGATTGAGCGGATTAGAACTCTTTTCCTTTCTTTTTTTTTCCCTCTCTCTTTTTATACTTGAGTTCACATCCCGTCAATTCTCATTTTCGTGCACGCACTTCGGGACATGGTCGTTTATGTGACCAATTGCTCCGCACGAGCAGAGCTTTGACAACAGGCTTTTAGGCTTTGGCCAATTATGTGGTAGGACTGGCCGCACATGCGGCAATTCAACAATGTTGTGGTAGTTGTCATGTGTCCATTGCTCATGTGGAGAGGTCTTGTTGCTTGTCCATTACTCAATTCAACACTCAATTCAAAAACCATAACCAAACAAATTTTCTACACTTAAATCGTAATTCCACAACTTACAAACTCAAAATACAACTCATACTCTCAAATTATATTTACAAAATTCTACCAAACGCAACATGTGATTCTTTTCTCTTTAGTTCCACAACTTTTTAACCATTTTATTGAGAACTGTCTGTTAAGCCTGCATACACACTACACATATAATATCTGCCAAGTAATCATACCTTAAGGACTATGAATGCAAATTAGATGGTCCCTTTCGGTCAAAATCGGTATGCAATACATAAAATCTTATGCAATCATACCTTAAGGACTATGAATGCAAATTAGATGGTCCCTTTCGGTCAAAATCGGTATGCAATACATAAAATCTTATAGGTTTGTTTGATTGAGCAAATTAAAGCATAAGATTATGGTTATTAATCCATGAGACTAACATTTCATTGTTTGGTTACAACTTTTAATATCAGGATTAGATTTTGATAGATATTCTTTTCAACAAAATTGATAAATTTTTTTATCTTACCACTAATAATCCAAAACAAACATATAATTGAGATGATATATTTCCATATCCATTACAAAACAAATACGGACAATAGAGAAATATTTACCTCACTAATCTTATAAATTGTTAATTTCCTTACTACAATTTTACTAATCAAACAAGATCTAAGTTTGCTTTCCATGTGCTCTTTCTTTCAGTCTACAAGAGATCTTCAGCTGGTACGACAATGGTGCTCCCAAACCAAAGGACTCATACCATCTTCTCTTTACAGATTATCAAATCAAAAAGATTATACAAATCAGAACCATATCAATAATAAAAAAGGTAAATTACAAATATACCTCTTGATATTTGCTTACAATATGAATTGTCTCCTGTGATTTAGAAAATTACAAACACTTCCCTATCAAAATTTTTTATTTAACAGAATTAATAGAAAAAGTGAAATTTCTAACTGTTCACCTATATAATAATAAAATTATCTAAATTATTAATTGAAATAACATTTTAACATTATTAGAAACTGTTAATTAACTTGATAATTTATTAATAAAAGGACCTAGAGTATTTATTATGAAATTAAAAACCTTAGGAGGCATAATGTAATTTCTAAAACCATAAAAAATAATTTGTAATCTAAGTAAATCTTAAGAGGTGTATTTGTAATTTACCCTAATAAAAACTTTTGCATAATCCTATATGGTATCATACACAAACCAAATCATTTATGTTTGACTAAATTAAGGCATTGTTTGGAAACTTAAATTTTTAATTAAAAATTTATTATAAATTATCCTATCATTTTTATTACTTTTTTACACTTATTTTGTTAAAAAAATTACAAAAAAAACTAATTCCCAAACAACCTTGAAGTGCAAAATAGTCCTAGGCTGCTGAGCGTACAATCCTTGTACTATAATCCTTGAAAAAAAAAAACAATTTTGAAAAGTTGTCAGTGCACAACATACATATTTTTATTATTTTAAAAATGTTTGAATGCAATAGTCCCAAATATATCTCGTGGGTGATTGAAAAGTGAGTTTTTTTATAAATTTTTTTAATTTTAGGATATTATTGGATAAAATTTTGTTTGTGTTTAAGAAGATAGTTGAGTTTTTTATAGTTGAATATGATGTTTGTGAGAAAAAAAATGAAATGATTATGGGGTTTGATGTAATATTTTGTTTGGATTGATTTTTTTTTTTATTTTGTAAAACATATGTCTTGTAGTGAAAAAAAAAAAAAAAAAAAAACCCAAAAACCTAGTTGCCAAACACCGCTAAAAGGTGTTTGGGAACAAATTTTTTAGATTTTTTTTAAATTTTTTTTCACTAAAAGACAAATTGGTTACAAAATCACAAAAAATAAATTCAAATAAAATATCACATGAAACCCCATAATCATTTCACTTTTTCTCTCACAAACATCACATCCAACTATAAAAAAATCCAACTATATTCTCAAATATAAAAAAAGTTTTCTCTAATAACATCCTACAACTAAGGAACCTAAAAAAAAAAAAACAAAAAATCCAATTCCCAAGAATGATATGGATGATAGCATGTCAATTGTTAATTTATTTAAAAATTAATTAATTGAGGTCCAATTTTCTGCAACATCAATGTGAATCAATTTAATAATAATATTTTACATATATCTTATTTATTTATTTATTTGGGCATGGAACTCACCATTCAACACGAGTATTACCTCAACATTTAAGTGGCAAATTTTGAAAAAATTTAAGTTGACATCATTTATTAGTTTGGTTAAAATATTTGTTACTGAAAGAGATATTAATTATGTCAAAATCATAAATTAATTTTAATTTTCTTAAATCTAAAAAGAATAAAATCATAATTATTTAGTCAAAAATATATAAATAAACCCCCTCTCCATACACGTAAATGAAGGTGATAATGACCTATTTTGATAAATGAGGTAAAAATCACTTTCTAACTTTTAATCTACTTCTCTCACATAAAAAAATTTAAAATTAATTTTTAATTATCTTCTCAAAACATCCCAATCCAAGAGACTGCATTTTGTGGGTTGCTACCCCCCTCTGTGGTTTATTGGTCCCCTCAAAAAGGACAATTCTTAAGTTTGATTGGTTGTGTCAATATCTAATAATATACCTCTGTCTTTGACCCCCAAAATAATAATAATAATAATAATAGACATTCAGTCATTAACAATTAATAATAATAGACATTCAGTCATTAACAATTGGTGTGAACTTGACATGATTTTTAAATGCATATTATACATATAAAAATGTCAAGATCCTTAAGGACATTGGAAAAAGTTAAAAAAAAAAAAAAAAAAAAAAAAAGAGGAAGAAGAAGAAAAAACAGAACCCAAGACATTTTTATTAATTTTATAACACCTTTTATTCATTTTAATTTTTTTCGTTTTGAAAATATTTGTTAAATAAATTTTAATATTAAACGATGGGTAGACTCGTAAATGGTGGATTCATCTATTTTAAAAATTAAAGGGAAGATTATAAAAAAAATTTCTAGAGTTTTACACTTGACAAAAAATAAATTTGAATTTTTAATTTTATCGATTTAAAATTTTTAATTTATTTTCAATTTAAACAATCCGCCTATTTTTGTTAAGTAAAATTAATGAAAAAAATAATATTTTAATCATTAAATTTAATATAATTTTATATAAAATGACTAAAATATTTTTTATTGAGTTTAATAATTAAAAAACTTTTTTCTTGTTAGTTTTATTTAATGAAGACATGTAGATTGTTTAAATTAAAAATAAATAAAAAATTTAAGATGTAAATTGACAAAATTAAAAATTTATTTTATTATAAAAATTAAAAATTATTTTTTTTATAAAAAAAATTCAAAATTAAATAATGAGTGTTTATTACTTTTGTTACCCATGTCGACAAGCACATAGTTTTGTGTATTCCTTTCAACCCAGAAAAAAACAAACAATAGTCAACTAGCCCGTGAACCGTGGCATTTTGAGATGTGAAATCGAACGGTGTAGGATTAGTGGATAAGCAATAATAGCGACACGCGTCATGATCTGGTGACAGAACGACCGATCCATGATAGAACAGGTCGTTCTTGTGGCGCTAATGGTATATGTGTGCGGTTTGCATCCCGGGAAGACTGGGCCAGAAGAAAGGAGAAAATTTGGTTTGGCTTTCATAATTTTTTTTAAATTAAAAAATGTATTACATAATTTTGTGAAAAATATAAAAAAAGTTAATTATATTTTTCGTATACTTTTATCTTCTTGAGAAGTAAAAACAACTTTTTAAAATTTTAAAATTATTTTTTTAGTATTTATTTTATCAACTGAATTTTTATTTTTTGAAAAAATATTTTAAAACAATTTCTAAAAACCAAACACAACCTACATTTTTCTTCTAGAAATAGTGATCTTATCATTTTTGTGTCTCTTTTGATAGAAAAATTTTTGTACGTTGGAAGAGTATCATGTAATACTGTCACATGATACTTTTTACTAATCACAAATGCATATGTCACTTATTATCTCCTAAACATCCAACGTAAATGTAATGGATCTTAATGTTCAATCCAATTATAATAGAAAATGATATCACGTGACATCTACCTTCGAGACAGCTAAAAATTCCTCCTTTTGATAAGACAATACGATGAGTACATTATTTTGAGTTGTTTGGAGCAATACTTAAAGACTACAAAATAACTTCTTCCCAAAAAGGAGAGTTGAGGTTGTTTTTATTTTCTTTTCATTTTATTTTATATGTTATTTGTTTTATCTTAATAACTACTTTTCATCTCTCTCAAAAAAAAAAAAAAAAAAATAAACAAAAAAATTTTTTTGGTTGGTAACTACCACTACAAAAAATGACACTTTTGACTACCAAATTATTGGTAGCCAAAAGTCAAAAATTTAGTCGCCAAAGGATTAGCGACCAAAATTTTTGTCGCTAAAGCTCGTCGCCGTTTACCTTGTCGGCGATAGTATTGGCGACCAAAATTTGTTTGGTAGCCGAAAGTGACACATTGGCTACTAATTTTGGTTTAGTCGGCAAGATATGTTTCCGCCACTAAATCATTAGTCGCCGAATGAGGGTTTTGGCTACTGACTTGTTTTGGTCGGCAAAAGGTATCACTTTTAGCTACTAAATAATGGTAGCTGAAAGTACACATTTGGCTACTAATTTTGGTTTAGTTGGCAAAAGATGCCCCACTAATCATTAGTCGCCGAATGAGGGTTTTGGCTACTAACTTGTTTTGGTCGGCAAAAGGTATCACTTTAGCTACTAAATAATTGGTAGCCGAAAGTACACATTTGGCTACTAATTTTGGTTTAGTCGGCAAAAGGTATGCTTCCGCCACTAAATCATTAGTCACTAAAAGTGCTACCCATAATTTAATTTTACTTTTGCCCACTAAAAGTTTCGTAGCCAAAACATTTTCTCATGTATTAGCTACCAAAATATTTGGTGGCCAAATACTTTAACATTTTTTTTTTTTTAAATAAAAACTTCTAAACCACCTGTATCCATTATTAATACAACCTGTACCCTGTATAAACAAATAAATCTATCAACAACGATTACACACATTTCAATTCCAACCACCAAAAAATTAATATTGAACGCTCCACTTACATATATTACAAATTTCATAAGAACCAAGTCTAATCCCACGTCAATAATTTATTGTACATACATAATACTGGAATACCACAATTAATTGTACTCCTACAACTTCTGTACCACAACAAAAATTATTTGTACAACAAAATTATATTCTACCAAAAATTTGCTGTTTAAGCCTCGCAATGCTCTCCAACTCATCTATTTGTTGTTTCTTCCGTTGTCTCTCCAACTTTAATTCAGCAACTTCCCTAGCCTTCTCATCGAGCTCAAGTTCACTAGCCTCCAGTGCCTGGTGTGCTTTCTTGAACATCCTCATCTTCTCATCAGCCACCATTTCCATTTTCTTCAATGCCTCCTGCACCACCTCAGCAATTTGGTTGCATGCCTCCTGTGGAGCTATCACACGTCTATCTTCTCCAGATTCTAGATTTCTTGATGAGTCCATATCAAGTTCTGTACATAATTATTACATTATAAGAGGAGAAGAAAAAAAATGAGAAGGGGAAAAATAAGAAGAAACAGAGTTGAGAGAGAGGGAAACTTCAAATGCAGCAACTAAGTCCCAAATGAATTCAAAAGAATGTTTAAACAACTAATCGTCCGTGTTTTTTTAGTCGCCAATTACTTTATAAATCCCTCAAATTTAAATTAGAAATGTCTCCCTCCAAATTTAAATTAACAATAGTGTTTGATTATTGTTAACCGTGTATAACGTAAAAATAATTTTAAAAAGTTGAAAAAATTAATTATTAAAAAATTAAGAAAAAATTTAAAATCTGAAATAATTTCAATAAGTCTTACAAATAATTGGATATTTTGTCTTTATTAGTACTGGTAATAATATTGAAAAATTTATTGAAATGATAAATAATTGGGATATTTTCTTTTATTGTGAATTTTGATTTATTCTTAATTTATTAGTGTTATTGAAATATGATGATGTAAAAAGTATAAATAGTTTAATTGTACTTTTCATCTGCTATTAATAGTCTATTTTCAGAATTTAATTTCTTTTTATGATACAATTATTACATTTTAAAAATATTAATTTATCAAAATTACCTTTTCATAGTATTTTTTTAGAAATATCAATTGTCATAATTGTAATTTTTTATTATTAATGGATTTAAAAAAAGGACAAAAATAAGAAATTCATATTATTTTAATAATTAATTTTTTTTAAAAAATTAATATTTTTGGATGGTGGGTGTACAACCTCTTCATAAAAAAAAATAAAAAATATAAATAAAAATATAAATATAAATATAAATAAATAATTTTTTTATTTTCATTCGGCTACCAAACATTTAGTAGCCGAAAGTAGGTCTATAGCGACTAAAATAAATTTGGTCGCCGAAGCTTGACATTTGGCGACCAAAAGTTTGGTCGGGAAAGATTAAAAATTAATTTTTTTTATTTTCATTTGGCTACCAAACATTTAGTAGCCGAAAGTAGGTCTATAGCGACTAAAATAAATTTGGTCGCCGAAACTTCACTTTGGCGACCAAAACTTTGGTCGGGAAAGATTAAAAATTAATTTTTTTTATTTTCATTCGGCTACCAAACATTTAGTAGCCGAAAGTAGGTCTATAGCGACTAAAATAAATTTGGTCGCCGAAACTTCACTTTTGGCGACCAAAACTTTGGTCGGGAAAGATTAAAAATTAATTTTTTTATTTTCATTCGGCTACCAAACATTTAGTAGCTAAAGGTACCTCTACGGCTACTAAATTTTTTTAGTCGCCAATTGTGATATGTTTAGCTACTAAAAATTTTTTTAGTCGCCAATTGTAATATCTTTAGCTACTAAATTTTTTTTAGTAGCCAATAATCAACATTCCCCTACTAAAAAAAATTAGTAGCTAAAAATTGACTTTTGCCGACTAAAATTATTTTGGTAGCCAATTCCCTGACTTTTGGCGACTAAATTGGTTTTGGTAGCTAAAAGTGGTCGGCAAAAATGCTTTTTCTTGTAGTGTACACTCACCTCCCTTGAGGTTTGAGAAAAATAAGGTTAGCCTCACATTTTAAACATAATTACACTACTGTCTTGAGAATTTAATTTATATAATAGTTAGACCTTTTTTCTCAATAATTTATTAGTCGTATCAATGAAAAAATGCTCAAATATATATTTGTCTTTATTTAGTTTAATATTTTCCTACCATCTACATTAGTTTTAGTCATTTTAAGGTTGGTTTGGGAAGTGGGTTGACTTTTTGGCTTTTTGGCTTTTTTGGCTATTTTAGCTTGGGCTAAAAAGCTTGGTTTGGGAAGGACTTTTTGACTTTTTTTGTGAGAGAAGAGTGTAATGATTATGGGTTGAATGTGATGTTTTATTTTTTGGCTAAAATAGCCTATTTTATTTTTTGTGGCTATAGCCAAAAAAGCCCAATGTAGCCCTTCCCAAACGGAGTTAGTTTTACTAAAAGAGATGCCGGTGTAAAAATGTGTAAAATATATGATTAACTGTATTTTTTTCAATCTTAGGGGAGGTGAGTATAATTTATCTATTTAAATTGATTTCCTTCTTTCTTTTTTTTTCTTTTTTTTCTTTCTGTCAATTGATATGAGATTAATTACATATATGAAAATAATTACATAAAATTAGATAATTATAGTGAAATTTTTTTTTGCATATCTACAAGCACTGTAATCAACACAAATAAACCACATAGACCAACTCAACAATTACCACCAAGTCCAACAATCACTCCATATAACTCTCATAATTAAGAAAAAATAATCAAAGGATATCAAACTCCTCCTCATGAGATTTGTACCCGTAATGTAATCACACATCTAAGTGGTGCTACACAACTACTAAGTGAAAGACCTTGATTTAATTAATTTGTTTTTCGTTGTGTACAAAATATGTATTTTGATTGATTTAAAATTTTAAAGAGCCACAAGTTTAGATAGATTAATACATTTTTTTATTATGAATGCCGCGATTTTAGACTGATAAATAGTGTGCATTGTTTATATATTATGTGTGAACAAATTTATTTTGGGAGAATATAGAAAGGAAATTAATTTGGAAGATTACACTCATACGATATGTAATTTATTTCTTATGTTAATTTAATTTTTGTAATTTTAATTATATAATTTTATATTTAAATTTTTTTATATTGTATTAATTCAGTTCAATTCATAAATATCTTTTAGACTTTAAAATAATTAAAGGGTTGACATTTAATTTCAAGAGATCAATTTCTTTTTGCATTAATCATTCCTATTTAATATATTAATAAATATTATCAATCAAATTAAATTAACAATGTAAGAAAATCAAGCGAAAGCTATAACTTCTAAATTAACATAAAAATAACTATAAAGATCATATACATAATTTGTCTCAATTAATTTTAGGACAAATTTCACTTTACCCTTTCTCATTTAACAATAATTTCCTTTGTGATTTATGGACTGAAGTGTATCGTTAAACATTCTATCTAACTTAACAACAAATATGAAACATATATCAAGGGGTAATATGCTCAATTTCAAATATCAAAGAAATAAATCACATATAGAATAAAATACAGGGGTTAAAGTGCATTTTACCTCTCAATCAAATGATGAAAATATCCGTAATTCATATACTTAGATTACTTATATACGAAAATGTTTTAATATTTTTTATTAAATTGTTAATGGATCTAATAGTACATTTCAATTTATAAATTACAAATTTTAAGGGGTAAATTACACACCAATGAAATTTAGGAAAAAAATTATATATTCATGAAAAGTTTTACAATTTTAATTATTACTATTTATAAATTTTTTATTAAATAATAATTATTTTTTCAAAATTCTAGTGTGACATTTTTTTTTTTAAATGAAAGGAGAATAATCCGACCATGTAAAATTTAACTAGTGGGAAGAATCCCAAGGACGTGTTTGGGGAACAGAACAACATAGTACAATCAAGTATAGCACCTCACATTTGACCTTTTACTGTTTTTTTTGGTCAATATTCTAGCCAAAGCATAAGAAAGAGGAATGATACACGAGTCCACATCATCTACCGTACTTTCTTGCGATGCTTTCTATGGTGGTCTAAAATGACGTCGTTTTAGATTTTTTTTTTTTCCTTCTTTTCTTATTTTGCTTTTCAGCCTCATTTTCGGTTTTGAACCCTAACCCTTTTTAGAGAGGCAAACAGAAAGGCGACGAACGGAAAGGGCTACGGGGGCGGGCAACGTGGTTTTCGTAGTGAGGCGACAGAGGCGAGGTGAGGCGAGGAGAGGCGGTGGTGAGAGAAGAATAGAGGTGGTGAGGCGAGGCGGCCGGTCGACGTGACTCCTGCAACAAGGCGATGGTGGTGAGGCGAAGAGAGGCGGCGGCGATGATAAGGTCCGTTTGTGGATATTTTGTTACTGATATATATATATATATATATATACATATTTGGTCTTCATTATTATTTTGGGATACTTACGTGTAGGTCCTAATAAGTGAGTCTAACAGGTCATATGGAAAAAAATTTGTCATAAAAAAAGTCACTAATTGTAAGTTTTAGTGACGATTTATAAAAATCATGACAAAAAAAAAAAATCACGACAAAAAAAAAATCACTAATTGTCATTTTTTAGCGACATAAAAAATTGTCACAAAAAAATTATTTTTAGCGACAATTTTACCAAAACTTATTTTCAATTTGACTTGATGGGAATTATGTCTAACTATTAGGACCTATTGGTAGCTTGTCCTATTATTATTATTATTTTTTGTTACTAAGACAAACAGAGAGAGGCGGCAAGAGACGAACAAAGAGAGTAACGGTGGCGAGGTGGCGACAAGGTCTGTTTCTCTCCCTTTAGTCTTCATTATAATTTTTGTTACTGATATATTCTTTCCCTTTGGTCTTCATTATAATGAGTAATTTTCTTCTCTTTTATGTTATTGGTTTTTACATTTTATTGTTCCATATTATCTGGATTGATTTCCAAGAAAAGAAACATGAAGGTGTTTGAATTTAGTTTGGCTGAGGGAACACACTACAGAAGATTAATGGACCACATGTTTTCAACACTTTTGGATTTGAAGCTTAAACAATACCCACAAGTCAATGAGTGGCACAAATCAAAAATCAACACATACACAAATGAATTTGAAGCTTCCTTGCAAGTAAGCAAGTAGTTGGCTTGTAAAGAGCATCGTGAAGCTGCAATTTGCAATCTTTGGCAAGAAATCTAGACCTAGACGCCATAGAAGATTGGATGGAAAGGGAAGACAAAGAATCGATGGAGGGGTTTGCAATCTTGAGGCTGCAATTTGCAATCTTTGCAATTAATTGCTTGTTTTGATTTATTTTATTTGTTTTGAAATCTCGATGGTATGATGCACTTAGTATTTGGTTTGAAATCTGGATTTCTAAGGTGCACTGCAAGTGCTTGTAAAAATGTTTGATTGAATATAGTTGTTTCACTTTGGTTAACAAGTTCCTCACATTCTCTTGTTAATTTTCTTCATATACTAGTGGATTTTTCTTTTTCTTTTTTTGCTGTGGTCTTGACTATTGCAATGAAAGTGGTGGTGATGATGTTGCTACCAATGGAGATGTAATTAACTCTAATAGTGGAAGATGAAGTAGTGTACAATGTTATTTTTAATTGAAAGGAGTAACAGACAAACATAACCAAAGTTTTAAACACAAACACAAATAGAGAGGGTTAGTTCTAGTGTTGGTCATGGCATCTACATATTTATTTTCTGTTTTGTGAATATGAGATATGGAGCTAATTCTCGAGTGTTCAAGCAGAGTTCACATTTATCCCCCTCTTGGATCAACTTGACTGCTATTTCAAATGAAGATTATATCTCATTGAATATTTCCTATTTCCATGTCAATTTTATGAGAGTGAGCTGAAGAAATTATTAACAGGCTTTGATATAGTAGTCAGAGGTAACAAGAAAGAGAATTTCCATTACAAATAGTAGAGATACAAATTTATGTCGAATAGGGCCAAATATAATTTTACAGAAGATGTCTAGTACAAAAACTTACAAGGAGTAAAATTAACTTTGACGACAAAAGCTTCAATCAAAATTGAAAGCGAATCTTTTAAACATTAGCAGCCTTTTATGTCAAATTTGTTCATAAAAGCAAAGATTGGCAAATCCAACTCAATTAAAAAGCAATTTTGTGATTCTAGAACTCTCTTTTAGTAGTCAAAACTCCAAAAAGTATCAGAAACTCGATTTTGTTGGAATTTACCAAACTAGAAGTGAATAGAAAGTGTGAAGCTGCCAAGGTTTCATGACCACAAAGTTTAACCTGCAAGCAGACACAAAAAGTTTAGTGTCCAAATTAAATTACTCACTACCAAGGACTTAGCTATTGAAACACAATCCTCAATTACCACACTTGTTATATATTGAGCATTAAACTAAAGATTAAAAAAAATACACAAGACTAAGGGCAAAAAATAAAAGATAGTTTGCAAAATCACATGAATACTCATTGATGGAAAACAAATTTTTTTTATGAGCGCAAAATAGATATTTTTTTAATTTTTTTTTATTATGGAAAGCAGATTTATAACATGATGCAAAACAACCAACATTTTACATGCACCATGATTCCATCTAGGCTTTTCGAAAGTTTTGATCATTTGATAACTCTCTACCTCCTTTTTTGCTTTTTCTATTACAAATCAAAACAGATTTTTGCTTCAAATTGACCAAACCGAAATAGATTTTTCTTCAAAACTTCAATTTTATGTAACTAATAATACCCAAGAAATCAACAACAAATCTAGAATCAGATTTTTGCTTCGTTTCAATGTTGTCCTCAATTCTGTCCATTTATCAATAATAAAATAGAGAATTTTATTCACATATAAGCATTTTGGACCTTCAAATTGAAAGCAATCGCCCGCCGCCATCGTCCTCTTACTCTAGTCCTTCCGTTTCGTCTCTCTCCTCTCCTCTGTTCATGTTCTTCTTTGATGGTTAGGGTTCACATCAATGAGAGAGAAAGGGAAAAGGGAAAGAAGGGGAAAATTATATATATATATATATATATATTGTCTTCCATTTTTTTATCAAACCCATTTCATCAAAAATCAACAGCAAAACTCTAACCCAACAATTATATATACTTATATATGTGTATAACAGCAAGAAATGACAATGATGATGAAATAGACCTCGTTATTGCCGCAATCTCTTCTTGTCGCCGTCGCATTGCTGTCGGACTCAGCGTCGCCACCCATCCTCTGTCCTTCGCCATTACATCCCTCCGCCATCTCTCTCTGTCGTGTTCGCCTCTCCATCTCTCTCTGTTCATCTCTTCACCGCTTTCTCTCTTTTTGTCTCGCGTCTCTTTTCTCTTTTGTTAGGGCTAAACACAGATGATAAAGAAAGAGAAAAAAGTGAAAAAAAAAATGGAAAACTCAAATTTTGAAGAGAAAAAAAAAAAAACTAAGTAAAACGACGTCATTTTCTCCAAAACGACGTTGTTTTGGCGAGCACCGCAGGAAAGGCTGCAGGAATGGGCGGCAGATGATTTGGTCTCATGATACATGCCCTCTTCACAATAATTTTGTAAATTTTTCTTAGGTTAATTTTTTTAAAAACATAAAAAATTAAAAAGGCACTCAGTCCATAAATTCAATTTTGAATTTTCTTTATCCAAAAGTTTACACTCTAAAATATTTTGTCTATGAGGACAAGTTCCCACAAAATGATCAGAATATCCATGTATATATATGGTATATACGGTCAAAACATATCTAAGCCTCTCACCATCTCTCTTACCTTTCTTCTCCTCTTCTTTGTACCTCACCCATTCACCGTTTTCCACTTTCTTTCTCTAGAATTTGCCAAATGGCAGAGACATCTTAGGCGGCGATTGAGCCACCCACCACGACTTGCTTGTTGTGGCCGCGTCAGGACTGTACGGTGGTGACGCAATCGACGATGTTGGCTGCTAGGGCCTGCGACAGGGCGGGAAGGACCTCATTCGACGCCATTTCTCTCTTTTTCTTCTAAACACCCACCGCACCACATCTCTCTCCGACCCCCACAACCGTTTCAGATCTAGACTCCATCATCGCCTTAGATTTGCGTCTTCTCTTCCCATTGATTTATATCATCTCCATCAGTTCCAATCTAGTTTATATATATATTAGTCACGATATATATATATATATATATATCTTGGTTGGTATGTATATGGATATCTCTTCTAAATTGAAATCCCTTTCTGTTGATCTAATTTTGACTTGGTTAGGGTTTGTTTTACAGATTTAGTTGTTAGATATGTTTATAGTAGAAATGATATATATTTGTTTCATTCCATATGTGTTGAAGATTCTGGTTCTTGGATGATATCATTGATGAAAATGTTTCGTAAATCTAATAAAAATGTTTCAAAATGTTATCAGTTTCACCAAAATCTTCTCCAAACTTCTGAAACATCTCTAATTCTATATTTGTGTGTATATATATGATGTATTTAACACAAAAAATTGAACAGATCTAGAGGATAAAGGATTTTGGGATTAAACAGATAGAAGATTTGAAATTTCTACACATAGATTTAAATAGATAAGAAAAAAATTAAACATATAATAAAATTTGGACTGACAGATTTAAACAATTAAGGGGAAAAAATTAAATAGATAATAAAATTTGGACAGATATTTCAAATGATAAGGGAACAAATTTAAACAAATATGAGAAAAAATTGAATAGATAAATAAAAATTTAAACAAATAGCCAAAAAAATTAAACTGATAAAAAAATTCAATAGATATATTAAAAGGTAAAATCAAAAACAAAATGCCCTCTAAAATAATAAATGGACTTCTCATCACAATATTTTACAAAGAATGAACTTCTCATCGAGAAAAAATACTCATAGGACCTAATGCCTTATACGCTTTTTATATTAGACTTTTCAACAATTTTCTCAAACTAAAACTACTCGTTTATTAGATTTTAGATAATTAATTTTTTTCAAAATTTAAAAATTATTTTTTTCTTTTATCAATTGGAGTAGATAGAAGTTACATTAAACAGACTAACACATACTCTCAAAACAAAATAAGATGTAAGTAACTTTATAAATTGCACCAAACACTAACAAGTGCCTTTGACTTAGTGGTTGTATAGTATTATTTTGTTGTGTAAAATTGAGGATTTAAATCTTATTAAAAAGAGTTTGACAGCATTAATTTCTCCATCTTTACAAGTATGTGATTGTTGAGTTGAGGTAGATAGGTTTTTTGGGTTGAACTCAGTGTTTTCTTAGGATTAAAAAGGAAAAAAAAAAAAAAAGGCATAATCACATAAGGGTAATTTCTGGGGCTAAATCCTATAAGGAGTTGAGACCTCAAAAGTCGCCCTTAAGTAGTTATTATATAGTAGGGTCACTCCACCATGTAGCAGTAAGTCACGGACTCGCACACAAGCGAATATTCAAACCCAAACTCTTGACATTGAGTATGGTTTGCCCAAGCCTGAAAGGTTCATCCTACCAACCATATGTGCTGTCGCTCGAGTGGTTGGCCCCGGAGAGAGTGGAACCTTGGACCTCAGGACTTATGCCCCAAAGCCTCATTAAGGTGCCACACCCCCTTGGGTTTATTGTTCTTAGAATTGATTGTTATTGTCGTGTTTGATGTTACTTATTCTCATATTTGTAATTAGGGCAAATTATACTAACAGTCTCTGTAGTTTGGACTTGTGTCACTTTGATCTGTAATTTTTAATTGTGAAACAATTGATCCTGAATTTTGAATTTTGTTTCAAATAAGGACAATTAGAGATATTTCATTTGCAAACTATTCATTTCAAGGGCAAAATCGTCAAACAACTTATTTTGTATTGGTTAACATATATGTTGTTTGAAATGTAATGATCTTTTTTTTTTAATGAATAATACTAAAATTTTATTGGTTATAAAGTTCTGTTTGGTTTAATTTTCACAATCTATTTTCAAAAAAAATTCTATGAAACTAAAAATTAAATGGTAAAAAAAAAATTAAAAACACATCATTTTTATATAATTTTTATCTTGGGAGGGTAGAAATAATTTTTTTATTTATTTCTTAAATTAGTTTCTATTTTTTTAAAAGTCAAACATGACGATAACTTTGATGTCATTATTAAACCAATCTATTAAATCAAAAAAAAATTTAAAACTAAAAATATTTCATATATTAAACATATCGATCACGCATAGCCTAATAACTATCTATTACATGATTAATATCTAAAAATATTTGTTAACAACAAATACAACATCTATTACATAATAACTGTCCAAAAACATCAACAAAAACAACCACCATTATATGATCATAATCCAAACACATACTAAAAATTAATTTGACAATAAAAAAAAATAAAAATTTAAAAGATTTATTATTTTTGTATAATTTTACTTTTGGTGGGTAGAAATAATTTTTAAAAATTCAAAAAGTAATTTTTTGACATTTATTTTTATCAAATTAGTTTATATTTTATCAAATTAATAACTTTGCCCTTAAAATGGAAGAATGGTCAATTACCCTTATTTGGAACAATATTCAAAATTTAAAATTAAATGTACCATAATTAAAATATCAAAAATCAAAATGATACAAGTCCCAAACGACAGAGACAGGTAATATAATTTGCCCTTGTAATTAATTTTCTATTAATTAGGAGAATTTTTTTTTTACAGCAAACACCATTAATGACATGGTGGGTGTTTGGCATACATACACCTAAGAAGCCACATTTTTCTTAATTTTTTTGTTTTTGGTGATTTTGTTTTTTGAATTGTGTAAAAATAATTTAATTCTTCGATTCGTTTTTTCAGAAAAATCTAAAAAGTAAAATATATATGTAATTGTTATTTTACTCTCTTTTTTTGGTCCTTTCTGGACTTTTTTTTTTTTGAATTTTAATTTTTGTTTTTATTTTTTTCTATTTGTCTCTAGTCTAGTAGAAACAAAAACTTAAAAGAGCTTTTTAAAATTAAAAAAAAATCAATAAAGACAAAAATAAATTTAAAAAAAGTCACTAAAAAGAAAAAAAAATGAAAAATACCTACATGAGTTTATGATAAATTAAAAGTTGACACATAAACTGTCATATCATTATTAGTAAAATTAGAAAAAAACTTTTTAACAATTTCTTATGAGAAAAAGGGTCGTATCCGGTATATAAACATATATTTTTCAAGAGAATTAATAGAAACTCATAAAATATTACTATTAAATTTATTCATATTGACATGACAAATGGTCGAATCTTGATTATTTAATTTCTAAAAAATCAACAATTAACATGTAAAAATCTTAGAGAAAATTAGTCTACCATGCATTTCCAATTTTTAGTAATAGAATAGGTCCATAATATTTTCTTTTATAGTCTAAGGTCCCTCACCCTTATACCCTTATATCACACCTACACTTTCATTCTCTCTACACTCTTCTCTCTCTCTCTCTCTCTCTCTCTCTCTCTCGAGTTTCAGATCTCTCCACAACAATCATTTTTCTCTCTTCTTCTACCATCATTGGTACCCCACCCCAGATGCAAAATTAGGGTTTGAGTTTCATCTTGGACCCACGTCTTTGCCCGTTTCTTCGGTGCCTTATTGATGTCGTGGTTGTCTTCATCGCCGCCGCTGTTGCTGTTGTTGTTGTTGTTGTTGTTGTTGTCGCCGCCGAGCATCGCCGCCTGATGGTGGTGGTGGTAAGGTGTGAGTGTCGGCCATTTTCTTCTTCTTCTTCTTCTTCAACATCCTTTTTGTAGAAACTGATTAGTCGAGGCTTCTTTGGTAAGTACATGGTGTGATATATATATATAATATATATATACAGAGAGAGAGAGAGATTGTGGTTGAAGTTCACAGAGAAATAGGTTGGACTGTGTTGCAGAGATAGTGATCATAATATGCTGTGAATTTGAGGAAATATCATATTAATTTCATTTTTTTCTTAAATTAATATGAAATGCCAAGGAGAGATTTTTTGTTCCATGAAATGGCAATGAGAGATTTTTCGTTATTTAGCAAAGAAGGTGTTTGATTTTTTTGTTATACTCAATTTTCTCTGGTTTAAAATTGTGAATAAACACAGAGAAATTTGTAAATTTCTCTAGTTTAGTTAAAACAATTTCTCTGGTTTAAAATCATTGTGCTAAAATTTCTCTGGTTTAAAATTGTGAACAAATACAGAGAAATTTGTGAACAAAGCTAGAGAAGTTCTCTGTGAATAGAGTTAGAGCAAAAAAATTTCAATTACAGTTCTCAATAAATAGACAAGTGTGAAATTTTCGGAATTAATGATTGGCTTCCTTGGGACCTCACATCTATATTTCACATCAAAATGAACTTGTTCCAACTTGCTTGTTAGAGATTCCAAATGGATTTTATGCAGATCCAAATCTTCATGGAGCTACTTGATGGTTGGTTCATCTGCGGCTTTTTGAATTAAAAAGCCTCTGATATGAGCAATATTTCAAATCTCAGCTTAAGAAATATACATAAAAATTAGACAATCGTTAAGCCTCTGATTATACACTCACCTGATCTGAGTCTCCAAATCATTAATCTTTGTAGCACAACCTTGTTAAAGTGATTCCATAGCATCATGTATTCCTGCTTACACATTTTACTATTTCTGTTGCAGACTTGCAGTAGATTATTATGTAATGTAACTAGGGCTGGAAACAAAAATCAAGCTATTTATGAACAACATGAACTTGGCTCATTTGCAGCTCATTCAAACTCGTTTAGGTTTATGAATGTTTGATATACTTGGACAAGCACCTGCACCCGATACTTCTCTGGGTAATTTTCTCTATGTTATTCAATTTTCTCTGAATTTCTCTGGTTTGAACTCAGAAAAATTTCAATTTTCTCTGGGTAATTTTCTCTGTGTTGTTAAATTTTCTCTGGTTTGAACTTAGAGAAATTATTTGGGAAATCCAAAATTTCTTTAGAGAGAATTTCTCTGGAAAGAATTTCTCTAGATTCAAATTTCTCTAGATCAATGTTGAGGGACTTTAGACATCATAAAAATATTGAATGTCATTTATGTTACAAAATCTTAATATCAAGGACTCTAAAAAAAACCTCAAAATCTTATGTGTAGTAAAACTAAAGTTTTTAATTAGTTGAATTAGATTATAAAAGGGATAAATTTTTAAAATTACGTATCTTATTTCATTTCTGGTAAATCTCTAGATTAAGAGGAGATTAATAGAATACTATATTATTCCAAGTTTGTTTAAAAATAAAAAACATAAACTACATGGTTTTATAACCATAGATTCAGAATATTCTCATATTTTAACCTCTAATCTGAACTCCCTCAATCCCTTCTATTTTGTATCTCACTCCCAAGAGGTCCATAGAGTCCCATATAGGGATACAATTGTCAATCCAAAATTCCACTACAAAATTGACCACGGCTTGATTCCCCCAAACAAACAATCTGTAATGTTTTTAAAATTATTGTTCATTGATTTATGACTCATCAAATTATTGAAGTTTCAATAGAAAATTTTGGATCATAATTTTAGGTACATTACTACTTTAAAACATAAATTAAGATCTTGTCATCTCTCCAGTGAAAACCACTGAAGTTAAAAAAATGACCTGAAAATCATTTGGAATTAAAGAATTTACTATTTCAAATTACTCGATTCGTTGAAAAACAAAATCGCATTGTAAGATGTCATATTTGCCTTTAAATTCTTTTTTTCAAATTACATATCTGTTGATTTTGGAGATTAGCAAACTTATTTGTTTTTTCACATTAAATAGGAAGTCTTCGAGCATGTTTGGGTTCGAAAATGAAAATTGTTCGTGATGAATTTTGTACTAAGATGGAGCAGGGCCGAATGCTTGCTTCAAGCAATTTGCCAAACAAATATGATTTATAAGGAAAAGAACGGTGAGTTTAGTCGACCGGGGAGTGGCCGGAATTTCCCCCGATGTTTAAGTTAGAAAGAGATTGGTAGAGAATGCAAAATTAGGGTTTAGAGTCTTTATTAGTGTGTAGAAAAGATGAAGCTAGAGAAGAAATCCCTTGCCTTTGTGGTGCTTCTCATATTTAGGTTTCCCTCCAAGGTAGGCTGCGCCTCTGGTAGTCAACTTGCCTAACTTACCTACCCTTTTTCAGATCATGATTGTCCACATACATTGGAAGATCTCCATTATGTTTAGAGCTTGAAACCAATGAAAAGGTCCATCTCAGTTTGTTTAATACTAGTTTGAATTCTATTTATCTACTAAATAATTGAGCTCAAGTTTGATTATAGGTTCGTTTAGCAATTGAGCTGAGTTCGAATAGACGGAACTTTGTTCGACAAGGCTTGTGAACAAAAAGAATGTCTAACATATTTGGGAGAATTATACTAATAGTCCTTATAGTTTGGAACTTGTGTCACTTTCGTACCTGATTTTTCAATTATGATACTTTTGATTCTACATTTTGAATTTTATTCCAAATAAGGACAATTAAAGATGTTTTATTTACAAATGATCCGTTTCAAGCTAAAATTGTCATACAACTTATTTTGTATTGGTTAACTTATATGTTGTTTTAAATGTAATAGCATTCTTTTTAATGAATAATTTCATAACTTTTTTGGTTATAAAGTTCTATTTGGTTTAATTTTTAGAATCTATTTTCAGAATTTTTTTTCTAAGAAACTAAAAATTAAATTGGTGAAAAAAATTAAAAACACATCATTTTTATATAACTTTATATTTTGGAAGGGTAGAAATAATTTTTTAAAATAAATTTTTTTTTTTTGTATTTGTTTTCGTTAAATTAGTTTTTATTTTTTTAAAAATCAAACATGACGACAACTTGAATGTCATTATTAAACCAATCTATTAAATCAAAAAATTCAAAACTAAAAATATTTCATATATTAAACATATCGATTGCACATTAAAAACATAATAATCATCTATTACATGATAATCATCTAAAAATATCTGTTAACAATAAATACAACCATCTATTACATGATAATCATCCAAACACATTCTAAAAATTAATTTGGTAAAAAAATAAAAAAAAAGTCAAAAAGTAAAAGATTTATTATTTTTATATAGTTTTATCTTTGGTGAGTAGAACTAATTTTTTAAAAATTAAAAATAATTTTTTCATATTTATTGTTGTCAAACTAATTTATATTTTATTAAATTGATGACTTTATCCTTAAAATGCAACAATAGTGTCTTCAATTGTCCTTATTTGAAACGAGATTCAAAATTTATGATCAAATATATCACAATTGAAAGGTCAAGGACCATAGTGACACAAATCCTAGAATTGGGATCCTCTAGAGTGATTTTTCCCTAAAGTTTCCTAGAGTGCTACATTGTGTGGTTGAGATTTTACTGGCAGCATATTTATTTTTAATAATATATCAAACATATTTTTATTAATTTATTTTATTTCCCTAGCTATTTATGTTTGATGTTTGTATAATTTTACATATTCAATTAATGAAATTATTATTAATATGAGTATTCTTTTATATTTTCTTTAATTTTTTTTTTCCTCTTAATGTGTAAATTAATTTATATTTGATTTTTCTTTTGAAACTCGATTTCAAGCTCAACTCAGCTGGTTTGCCACTCTAATTATGTTATTTAGAATATTGGGGATAATCATTTCTACCTAGTTGAACTAGAGGTAGGGAAATTCAAATGTGTGGCGTCATACTCAAATGTAGAGGTTTTGGCCAATGGGCTAACTCCGTTGTATCAGCAACTTGGATTTATGCAATCACTCTCGTTGAGGAAAAAAGAAATATAAGAAGAGAAAATTATGTTGAAGTTTATATATATATATATATATATATTGGGCAGGTTAGAAAAATAAGGACATGCTATATATTTGTTAAAAAATCATAATATTTTTACTTAGTTATAAAAATGAGTATATATAAATAATTTTTTAATTTCATTATATTTCTATTTTTAATGTTTTATTTTTGAACAAATCCAAGATCTAAATATAACTTTTTTAAGTAAGAAGTTCTATGATTCAAGTGAAATTATAATGGAGAATCAATCCAAAAGAATAAAGGTAATTACAAATTGGGTTAGTTAAGAAGAAGTATTTACAAATATACATGGGTAATTTTTTTAATATTTTATAAATATTTGCTTCACTGCTCACTGATTGATAATTTCTTGAAGACTAAGGCTTTGTTTGATTTAATTCTTAAAACATAATGTTTGAAAAAAAAATTCAAAATTTGTTGGGCTGAAAATTTTTTTAAAATTTTTTTCAAAATCTTTTCTCTCTCCTACACATCAAGCAATCACTTTTTCTCTTTTATCTCTGCTTCTTAATCATTTTTTCTCTCACATACATCTATTCAACTATAACAAAATATTAAATCATCTCAAACTCTCATATTTCAAAACTATTTTTAAAATATACAATCAAATAAACTAAAAAAAATTCAAACTCTTTTCCTAAAAAATTTTAAAAAATTTACCTCCCAAAATCCAACCCAAAAAATGTGTTGGAATTGGAGGTATGGAGTCAACTGGCTGCAATATATATATTCTAATAATTTTGATGTAAAAAGAAAACGAAGTTAATAAATCTGACTCATATGAGGTTGAAAGCCAAAACATTGACCAAAAAAACAAAGGGATAATTTAAAAAAAAAAAAATCCTTTCCGCAATAATTTTAAGCTATTATTTTCCAGTCAATGATCACAAAGGGGCAAAAAAAATTAAAAATTAAAAATTAAAAATTAAAAAAAATTAAAAAAAATTAAAAATTATATGGCCAAAACCAAATGCATACATCATTTACAAATATGGAAGCCTATTTCAAAAATCAATTTGATAGCAAGGGCATAGAAAATTTGTTGTTGTTTAGTACAAAAGCACAATACGCCCTGTTACTAGGGGTGTAAATTTGATCCGGCTCAGCCCATGTCGGGTCTCGCGGGCTCTTGCTAAAATTCGGGCTGAATCAGGCTGAGTCATGGGCCAAAAAATAAGGCCCGGGCCCAAAGGTTTTCGAGCCTTGGACGGGCTGGCCTGATGGGCCTGGGCCTGGGCCTGGCCTTGGACTTGGGAGAACCTGACCATTTTTTTTTGTTTTTTTAAATTTTTTCTATCAAAATTTTATTATTTTTCACTAAAAAATACACCGGACCTCGGGCCGGGCCTTAAGTGGACCTTAAGCAGGCTGATGAGCTAGGCCACGGGTTGGGCAGGTGGGTTGAGCCAAGCTTCAAAATGATAGCCCAAGCCTAGGGGCTCGGGTTGGGCTCGGGCCCGAGCCCAAATTAGCTTAAATGGGACGGCCCACTCCGAGCCACAAGCCATTTTTATACTCCCACCTATTACCCTTTTGGGTGGGACACATTTTGTGCGTATCGACATGATTTGAATTGTTTAATTTATTTCTTTTGGAGGGGGGGGAGGGAGTTTGGTACTTGTACGGCACAAAAGCACGATACACTCCATACCCTTTTGGGTGGTGGGACACATTTTGGAGTAAGGATTCTCTCATTGCTCCCTCTCCTTACCTCCTATTGAGTGGGTTATTGGGCTCACTTTTGGACTCAATTTCGATGATTCAAACTATTTACATTTTATGATTTGTCGAGTATATCATACTTGTAAAAAATCAAGTTGATCGGATATCGGAAACCATGTGTTCGGATCATCGAATTAAAATCTATTTTTTTAAAAAAAATTAATAAACAGTTTTATTTTTTAATCCGACCACGTGGTTTTCGATATCCAATCAATTTGATTTTTTTATAAGTATGATATACTCGATAAATCTTAAAATGTGAACGGTTCGAATCATTAAAATTGGGCCCAAAAGTGGGCTCAATAACCCACCAAGTAAGGAGGCAAAAAGAGAGAGTTAGGAAAGAATCCTTGCTCCACATTTTATGCCTATCGACATGATTTGAATCGTTTAATTTATTATACATGTTAAGCAAGTTATTCATATAAAAAATTAAATTAATCAGATATCGAGAGTTAAATGATTGGATTGGATCACATTTCTTATAAAGAAATTGAACTTCTTGTCTTCAATTTGAAGACAAATCTAATCTGATTTTGTGTGTGTGATGGTAACTGATAAATCTATTTTTTTACCTAATGACGTGTTCTGCAAAATGAATTATTTAGATCATGTCAATAAACCCAAAGTGGGCTCACCCAAAGGGGACAACAGGGCTGTTGGGGAAACTTTAGGAATATATATGTATATTAGCGTATGTCTGTGCTTGAAGGCACGGTATAATTAATTATGAGATTAAAATATAAATAAAAATTAGAGAGAAATGTATTCAAATTTGTTGTATATATATGTATATATATATTTAAATTTTTTTGTGGATAGAATAAACACAAATTTTTGGCCATAAGCCCCTACAGATAATTTATTGCAAAAAGTACACATATAAAACATCACATATAGGAGGTCTCTGATTTAAATAATTGCATGCTGAATGAGATTATTGCCCGTATATGTATAACAACCATTTGTGTCATTAGGTGCACAATGTGACTTCATTTAAAAAATTTAAACTACCACAATATTTTACCTAGTTATTTGTTTTTAATAAAATTAATATTTTAAAAAAACTCTTAATGGAATTTATCAAATAAAATATGAAAAAAAGATAGTGAAATTTCACTGTACAAGATAAAGTTTACACAATAAATTTTACCGTTTGAGCTAACCTTAACTTATGAAGTTTCACTACCACCTTTACGAATTATATATAATGTCCAAAACACATTAAGGTCTCATTTGGAGAGTAACTATTTTAGTTAAAAAGTTAAAAAGTCACTATAAGTTGTTACATTACTTTTTTTACTTTTTTACACGTCTTTTCGTAAAAAGTCAAAAAATTATAAAAATAGTTTATTCTCAAATGAGACCTAAGTAAAAATAAATTAAAAAATAAAAAAGAATCAATCTAAACGAGTAAACTTGCACAAATTTATGGTCAATTGAAGTTTCAAAACCACAAATTACTCTATTAACAAACAATTCATCCACCATCACCATCACTAATGGAAATTAATAGAGATTTATTGTAACGCCCCACTTTTTATTTCACAGATAACATTACCAGAAACCCTTATTATATTACAATTTTAGAGATAACGAACAAAAGTTCTAATATATCCACAAGAATAAATAAATGAAGATTCTCTCATTTGTATACGTAATGAATGCAACATGTGACATAATTAAATAAATTGTCCGTAAGCTTACATCATTACAAAAAAGAAAAAGGGTTCAACTCTTTTACAACAACGGCATTCCGCTAGTAGATATAAGGCCCTGTGGCTAACAGATAAAGAAGATCCTCAATTTAGAAAACACTTCTCGTAATTTACCTGAAAATGGATTAGCAACGTGGGATGAACATAAAGTCCAGTAGGAATCCCAACATGATCCTAAACAATAACAATTTACAGATAGTTATGATCATAAATGCTTCAACTCATACTATGTAAATAATGTGACGATTTATACTAAAGTATATTTACATAAGTATACTTTTCCCAAAATCATCCAATTCGTTCAACAATTCAGATAGTTCACATTTCTTTCTTGTTTTCCATTTCAATAATATCACTTAACAACTATTTTGTTTTTGAAATACATTAACCCAAGTTTTGATTTCCTCGTTTTACTTACAAACTAACGTACCCTACATCTATTTCCAACATGTTCATCACCTTTCTAGGCCTTAAGTCCAAAGTTAAAAAGATATTTTTAACAGTTTATTTGATACACTCACATATATACATAATATCCAATATAAAAAATGAAAACAACAAACACCCAACAAGTGCTTACTCAACATGTAAGACAACTCAGGCTTCCTAAACCATAACCATCACATCACAAGCCAATTTACCTTCCTTAAGCACGGTAAGCCAAGGATACACATTTCCATAATACAAGCCAATTTACCAGTCACTAGCTGGAAGGAAATGGACCTCTGCCAATTTACCAGACACCTATTGGAAGGTAATGGTACCTTTGCCAATTTACCAGACACTAATTGGAAGGAAATGGTACCTTTGTCCATTTCTCCAAGCGCTAGCTGGAAAGTACAGGTACCTCTTATTCTAAACGCAAACAATTTCTCCATGTGCTAACTGGAAGGTAATGGTACCTCTCATTCTCAACGCACATATATTTCCAATTATCATAATATACCACAAGCATAAATAATCTAAGTGTACTACATACACATAATCTTTTCGACATCACAATGTCATCCTCCACCAATGACCAATGAACAAAACCTTAAACATATGTATTAAATACATATAATTTGATAATCCGATTCTCACGAGATCTTAAGTCCAACAACAAACATAATAATAATAGTTAAAGATTTCAAAATCCAACCTCAAGTTCATTCTCAATTTACGAAAGGTTATAATTTCTTTTTCTTTCCAAAACCAATTTATGCATTTCATTACAATCCGCATCGACGATGTCAAAGCCACAACCCTATTTCTTCTCAACATAATCAGTCCCATTTAGTCCCATCATCATGGTTAACTCTTCAATTTACACACTTTACACAAGCCATAGCAACTAAAACACAACCATTGTTCAATTTTACCCCTTTCCAATTCATTGAGCTAACAATATTAAATTAGGGTTTTTTTTCTTTCTTCAGCATAAATGTGAACGGTTCGAATCATTAAAATTGGGCCCAAAAGTGGGCTCAATAACCCACCAAGTAAGGAGGCAAAAAGAGAGAGTTAGGAAAGAATCCTTGCTCCACATTTTATGCCTATCGACATGATTTGAATCGTTTAATTTATTATACATGTTAAGCAAGTTATTCATATAAAAAATTAAATTAATCAGATATCGAGAGTTAAATGATTGGATTGGATCACATTTCTTATAAAGAAATTGAACTTCTTGTCTTCAATTTGAAGACAAATCTAATCTGATTTTGTGTGTGTGATGGTAACTGATAAATCTATTTTTTTACCTAATGACGTGTTCTGCAAAATGAATTATTTAGATCATGTCAATAAACCCAAAGTGGGCTCACCCAAAGGGGACAACAGGGCTGTTGGGGAAACTTTAGGAATATATATGTATATTAGCGTATGTCTGTGCTTGAAGGCACGGTATAATTAATTATGAGATTAAAATATAAATAAAAATTAGAGAGAAATGTATTCAAATTTGTTGTATATATATGTATATATATATATTTAAATTTTTTTGTGGATAGAATAAACACAAATTTTTGGCCATAAGCCCCTACAGATAATTTATTGCAAAAAGTACACATATAAAACATCACATATAGGAGGTCTCTGATTTAAATAATTGCATGCTGAATGAGATTATTGCCCGTATATGTATAACAACCATTTGTGTCATTAGGTGCACAATGTGACTTCATTTAAAAAATTTAAACTACCACAATATTTTACCTAGTTATTTGTTTTTAATAAAATTAATATTTTAAAAAAACTCTTAATGGAATTTATCAAATAAAATATGAAAAAAAGATAGTGAAATTTCACTGTACAAGATAAAGTTTACACAATAAATTTTACCGTTTGAGCTAACCTTAACTTATGAAGTTTCACTACCACCTTTACGAATTATATATAATGTCCAAAAACACATTAAGGTCTCATTTGGAGAGTAACTATTTTAGTTAAAAAGTTAAAAAGTCACTATAAGTTGTTACATTACTTTTTTTACTTTTTTACACGTCTTTTCGTAAAAAGTCAAAAAGTTATAAAAATAGTTTATTCTCAAATGAGACCTAAGTAAAAATAAATTAAAAAATAAAAAAAAATCAATCTAAACGAGTAAACTTGCACAAATTTATGGTCAATTGAAGTTTCAAAACCACAAATTACTCTATTAACAAAACAATTCATCCACCATCACCATCACTAATGGAAATTAATAGAGATTTATTGTAACGCCCCACTTTTTATTTCACAGATAACATTACCAGAAACCCTTATTATATTACAATTTTAGAGATAACGAACAAAAGTTCTAATATATCCACAAGAATAAATAAATGAAGATTCTCTCATTTGTATACGTAATGAATGCAACATGTGACATAATTAAATAAATTGTCCGTAAGCTTACATCATTACAAAAAAGAAAAAGGGTTCAACTCTTTTACAACAACGGCATTCCGCTAGTAGATATAAGGCCCTGTGGCTAACAGATAAAGAAGATCCTCAATTTAGAAAACACTTCTCGTAATTTACCTGAAAATGGATTAGCAGCGTGGGATGAATATAAAGTCCAGTAGGGATCCCAACATGATTCTAAACAATAACAACTTACAGATAGTTATGATCATAAATGCTCCAATTCATACTATGTAAATAATGTGACGATTTGTACTAAAGTATATTTACATAAGGGTACTTTTCCCAAAATCCTCCAATTTGTTCAACAACAAAGATAGTTCACATTTCCTTCTTGTTTTCTATTTCAATAATATCACTTAACAACTATTTTGTTTTTTGAAATACATTAACCCAAGTTTTGATTTCCTCATTTTACTTACAAACTAACGTACCCTACATCTATTTCCAACATGTTCATCACCTTTCTAGGCCTTAAGTCCAAAGTTAAAAAGATATTTTTAACAGTTTATTTGATACACTCACATATATACATAATATCCAATATAAAAAATGAAAACAACAAACACCCAACAAGTGCTTACTCAACATGTAAGACAACTCAGGCTTCCTAAACCATAACCATCACATCACAAGCCAATTTACCTTCCTTAAGCACGGTAAGCCAAGGATACACATTTCCATAATACAAGCCAATTTACCAGTCACTAGCTGGAAGGAAATGGGACCTCTGCCAATTTACCAGACACCTATTGGAAGGTAATGGTACCTTTGCCAATTTACCAGACACTAATTGGAAGGAAATGGTACCTTTGTCCATTTCTCCAAGCGCTAGCTGGAAAGTACAGGTACCTCTTATTCTAAACGCAAACAATTTCTCCATGTGCTAACTGGAAGGTAATGGTACCTCTCATTCTCAACGCACATATATTTCCAATTATCATAATATACCACAAGCATAAATAATCTGAGTGTACTACATACACATAATCTTTTCGACATCACAATGTCATCCTCCACCAATGACCAATGAACAAAACCTTAAACATATGTATTAAATACATATAATTTGATAATCCGATTCTCACGAGATCTTAAGTCCAACAACAAACATAATAATAATAGTTAAAGATTTCAAAATCCAACCTCAAGTTCATTCTCAATTTACGAAAGGTTATAATTTCTTTTTCTTTCCAAAACCAATTTGCATTTCATTACAATCCGCATCGACGATGTCAAAGCCACAACCCTATTTCTTCTCAACATAATCAGTCCCATTTAGTCCCATCATCATGGTTAACTCTTCAATTTACACACTTTACACAAGCCATAGCAACTAAAACACAACCATTGTTCAATTTTACCCCTTTCCAATTCATTGAGCTAACAATATTAAATTAGGGTTTTTTTTCTTTCTTCAGCATAAACACATAAAACTACTCTCCAATTAACCAAAACCACTACCAATTAACAATTAGAAACCCCACATTATCAAACCTTAGATCTTTCTTACATGCTTTTCGAAAATTCATAATAACCATACTTTTTGTGCAAATGAGCAAAGAAATCCCTACCTCTTGAAGCAAAGAAAAGATAATCCAAAAATCACTGGCGACGAAACAAAGATCCGTTCAGATTAAAAGAAAGCCATCGCTGAGCTCTACGTTTTTCTCCAAAGAATTAGAGTGTGAAAACTAATAGATTGAAAGTATTTAGAACTAGAAGGTAAGAACTTGGAGAGAGAGAGAGAGAGAGAGTGTGTGGATATAGGGTTTTGAAATGTTTAAAGAGAGAATGAGATGAAAAAGTGACTCAAAGTGGCTCTCTCTCGAGCTGATATACGCACAAGCCGCTCAAGTGACCAAAACCATCGCTCGAGCATACAATGATATCCCCAAAAGTTCAGACTTACAAAAGACCGCTCGAGCGCAAGAAGTATTGCTTGAGTGAAAATAACACACATCCAGTAGTTTTGCAGTCTATAAAAGACCGCTCGAGTGAACAGACAAAAATCTAGGAAATAACCCATTGAAAAACTGACTTACCAACCTGTTTCAAACGCAATCAAAACTCCTAATTGCCAAACTCACAAGCAACAATATGTAAATGAGATGAACAACAGTTGAGTACATGGGTCTTCGGATTCAAAAGCAAATAAATAAGTCGAGTTTAAACCATAATCGTTATATTTATCAAAACAATGAAACACTTGAAATTTCTCTACTGAACTAATAAACAAGGGCAAATTACAGTAACAGTCCTTATAGTTTGGGACTCGTGTCACTTTAGTCCTTGACTTTTCAATTGTGACACATTTGACCCTGAATTTTGAATCTTGTTCCAAATAAGGACAATTGAAGATACCATTGTTTAATTTCAAGGGCAAAATCGTCAATTTAATAAAATATAAACTAATTTGATAAAAAAATATCAAAAAAATATTTTTAATTTTTTTAAAATTATTTTTATCCGCCAATGATAAAATTATGTAAAATTGATAAAAATTAATAAAAATTTCATGATTAATTTTTAAAAATTAATTTTACAAATCATCATCCAAACATATAATAAAAATTAATTAGGTAAAATAAATAAATAAATGTCTAAAAGATTTATCAATTTTACATAATTTTATTTTTAGTGGATATAAATAATTTTTAAAAATTCAAAAATATTTGTTTGACATTTATTTTTGTCAAATTAGTTTATATTTTATCAAATGGACGATTTTACCCTTGAAAAATCTAATGATATCTTCAATTGTCCTTATTTGAAACAAGATTCAAAATTCATAGTCAAATGTGTCACAATTGAAAAGTTAAGGACCAAAATGACACAAACCCCAAACTATAGGGACTATTAGTGTAATTTACTCAATAAACAAAAATATTTCACTTCTAAGTAAAAAAGTGAAATTTGGGATTGGTTTGGAGTGTTCTAAAAAAGTGTACTTTTTGTCTTTTTACGAAAAGATGTGCAGAAAAGTAGAGAGATAATGTGATGAAAAAAAGATAAAAAGATGAATTATATAGGTTACCCCAAACCAAGCCTTGTAAATGTTAAACAGGGAAATTCCAATGCCCACTACCGTTCTTGCCGTCACCTGTGGATTTTTTTCAGTAAAACAATGAAATTTCACTATTCGTGTGACGTAGCCAAAAACCAGTAAAATTTTACTGTCTGAACATAAACCATAAAGAAATGATATATTAAAAATACCAACACTGTCATTACCCAAAAGCAAACATGAACACAGAACAAAAATAGAGAGACAAACAGGAAAAGAAATCATAAACAACCGAACCAATAAGTTGAATCCAACGGTGAAACTGACTTATATATTAATTAAATAAAGAATAATTAGGTACAGAAAAATCTTAACAAATCAATGTGTGGCAGATTCATTTTAAATAGGATAAATTATATTGACTTTTTTTTGAAGTTAAAAAAATATAATAAATTTTATAATATTGATAATTATATTAAATTTTTTTTGTAATTTTAATTTATATAACACTTAAATTCTTTTTTATCAATAATTTCTTCATTATATAGATGAAAAATGACATCGTTACATCTTTGAAATGAAAATGTATGCTTTACATTGTTTATTTTTGAGTTTTTTTAATCATTTGTATTACTTTGAATCTATATTAAAAGAGAGATTAATGTAATTATGTCAATATTATGAAATTTGTTTTATTTTTTCAAATCTCAAGAAAATCAATGTAATTTATCCTTTTAAATGTGAACACACAATACATGAATTAAATTTGAATTACATAATAATTTAAATATTTTTCTATGCATATATATATATATATATATTTACTTTTTTTTTTCTTTTTCTTTTATACTGCGTTTGGTTGGAGGATTTGGGGAGGATTTGGAAAGGAAAACGGAAAAAGTAGGTGAAATGTGAATAAAATATATTTATATTTCACCTAATTTCACACACCTTTTTTTTTTCTTTTCTAAATTTCTCTCCAAATTCCCTAACTAAACACAGCATTAAGAATTCGAAATACTATTAAATTGATTCATATATGCTTTGTTGATAGTAAAACAATCCCAATTGAAATGAAAGTCAACACACGCAACTCATAGGGGGAATCAAAACTGAGGAAATCTCGAGACCCAAGTCCAGGGTATTGCTGTCACCAAACATATTAGATGAGAGAGAGAGAGAGAGAGAGAGAGAGAGAGAATTATTATTTTCTATTAGTAATAATCTTTTTTGACTTAAGTAAACACTATAGCTTAAAGTTGAAATTGTTTAATATATTTTTATTTTTATTTTTTAGTTATTATTTTCTATTAGTAATAATCTTTTTTGACTTAAGTACACACTATTGCTTGAAGTTGAAATTGTTTTATATATTTTTATTTTTATTTTTTAATTTAATGACAAAGATCAGTAAGATGAAGACCCCACATATCAAAAAGGCATCCATAACCTACGCGTTTTACCAGCTCATCCGGACTGCTTTTATTTGCATAACACTTAAAAATCATATCTTAATTAACAAAGTAATTAATAATGATTTTTCATTTATTTCAAAAATAAAAGAGGGAAAATTTACGGTTGTATTTGATAGAGTTTTTCTAAATATGATTTGATAATAGAGTTGTATTTTGAGTTTGTGAGTTTTGAAATTATGATTTGAGTGTGAAAAATTTGTTTGGTGAATAAGTTTTTAAAAGAATTTTAAATTGAGTACGAAATTTTTGATGTAACATATGAGATTTGATACAAAAATTTAAAATTCATAACCAAACACACAACTCAAAATTCTATTCAAAACTCATAAAAAAAAATTAAAAAATTCCAAATTTTGTTTATTTAAAATATAAAAAATAACAGGTGCCAATTGTAAAAATTAAAAACAAAAAATGCCAGGAGGACAACAAGCCGGATGTCCGGGGGACGATCGGTTAGAATAAATTTTCCCTCATTGGACAGAGTTTTCAAAAGTGAGTGTGTAATTAAATTTTGAAAACTCTAAACAAACAACATACTCAAAACATAGGGTAGAAATATATTTTGAGAATACAACCAAACGCAGCCTAAAATTGGTTGAAAAATCACTACGATATTTGTCACAAAGATTGTGACGTTTGATTGATTTTAAGCCCTGTTTGGGGTAAAGATTGGAGATAAAATAGCTATATAGAACAAAATAGGTTATTTTAGCCTAATAAGACAAAATGTCACATCCAACCCACAATCATTTTTTTTTTTCTCACAAAAGTTAAAAAAACTAAAAAGCCTAATCCAAACAAGATTAGCCCCAAGTTAAAATAATTAAAAAAATTAAAAACTAAAAAATTAACCCACATACCGAACGAGCCCTAAGGGTTTACTTTGTTTTAATTAGAACTCATACACTGTTGTTATTTTCTAAAGTTACCTTGTATAAACAAGCATAACTTCTATACTGCTGCTATTTTAATTTACTAGGCCTTTTTGGCAATTAGATTAAAAGCCAGTTTGTTATTTTTTGATTTTCTAAGTCACTTCACATATCTACTCTTTTATATATTTATTTTGTAAAAAAAAAAAAAAAAATCAAAACAACAACTTTTAACCTATTTCTTAAAATAGGCCAAGTTTGTATGTTTTTTTTAAGGTCTTCTTTGTGCAAAGTTTTATGATAAATTCCACTCTCTACCCCATGGCATTGTTCCTTGTTTGGGGGGGATTCATTTATTTGGAAACTACATATATTCTAGTTTATTTTTTATTTTTTACCATACACGTGACACTCTCGCACTTTATTCAAATTAATGTCAATCTTAATTTTAAGAGTCATCACAGTAATTCCAAATCAACCTTCCATTTTCAAGCCTATTATAGGCCTAACCACACTGAGATTTTTAACCTTCATAACATATCAAATTAAGAGATTTTAATTTCATTTATATTGTGTTTGATTGAGCGATTTGAGAAGAGATTTAGAAATGAAAAGAGAAAAAGTATGAAAAATTAGACGAAATATAAATATATTTTATTCACATTTCACATATATTTTCTCTTTTCCTTTCCAAATCCTCCAACCAAACACAGTATTAAGTTTCAAAATTTTAAATTGTTTAAAAATAAATATTTTTAAATTGGTACAAAACGAATATATATACAACATATAATGTGCCTTTTTCATTTCCTTTTTCCTTAACAAATTCATAATTCATACATAACAATAAAAAAAAATTGGATAGAAAAGAAAAAACTCAAGCAAAACTAGGATATAATGCTTCTGGAAACGTTAAAGCATATCCAATCCTTAATTATTATTTTTTTCATCAAATTTAAATTTGATAGAAAAATTATTCTTAAAAATCATTTTATCAAATCAAAAGAGAAATATTTGTTTTCATCAAACTAAAAACTTATAAAAATTCATCAAATTTAAAAATAAAAAAAAATAGATAAATATTTGACCAAAAGATTGTAATAATTTATATCAAATTAATTTTTTTTATTCAAATTTAGAATCAAATTAAATGAAAAAATAATAAAAGGGATGCAGTAAATACAAATATAGTTTGTCTACAAAATTTGTATACAAAATGAGGTGGCTTCTTTCTTGTAGTACTGTTATTTCCCATCAAAAACACTCACTATTATGCTCTTAATTTTACACCTACCGTTCATGTATCATTCTAAATATATTTCCTTTTATAAAAAAAATTTATACAAATCACTTTCCTCAACCAAATATACTTTTTACTTTTTTAAAAGTGTTATAGATGACAAATCCTAACACAATAGTTTGGATGGCCCTTTTTCTATTCCGGACAATATTTAAGAAGTTACTCTACTACTAAAAAACTCTTCTAAATTTTGTTTAAATAATCTAAAACTATTAAATTTATTGATTTAATTTTCAGACAAGGGTCTTTTTTGGCAACTAAATTAAAAATTAATTTAAACTATATTTGGTATGGGCTTTTTCAGCAATTTTAACCTTAAAAAGACAAAATAAACTAAAAAGTCAATAACATAAAATATCACATCCAAATTATAATAATTTCATTTTTTCTCTCAGAAAAATCAAAAAAACTCATCACAAACAAGACTTTTTAGCCTCAAACTAAAAAATTAAAAAACTAAAAAATCAACTCACATTCCAAACAAAGACTTATTGACTTTTTAATTTTTTTTTAAATAACATTATCTTTTTATTTTTTTATACATTTTTTTAAAAAAATATTAAAAAATTAATTTTTAACTTACCGCTCAAATGTCTCCGATCATCCTATCATGTGAGCTTTTTTTACGTCATGGATGAGGATTACAATCACTCAAAGCTAACTCCCCATCATATAATTAAAAATGCATCTTTTTAGATTTAGTTAAAATATAAATTATTTATTATAATTTTAAAAATTACATTTTACACATTAAAATTTTTAATTTTATAATAAATAATTTTTTTATTAATAAATTATTAAGTCAGTTAAATTTTTGAATAAATTACATCCCTAAGATTACATCCCTCACTTTTTGAAAATTACATCCCTCTCCCTAAGATTTAAAGTTTCATTACAAATTATTCCTGAGATTTAAAGTTTCATAACTGTTCCCCCCTCACCGTAATGATCATCATACAGAAAATTAAATTAACAAGGGAAGTCAATGTAATTTCCCAAATTTAAGAGAATAATTGCAATAAACATAAAGCTCAGAAGGTGTGAGTATAATTTGTCCTAAAATTTTTAAATAATCTCCATAAATATATATATTACTTAATAATTCAAGTAAATTTATTATTATATAAAAAAATTAAAAATTTTATTTTTTTAATTAATTTTATTAAATAAAACATTCTAACAAAAAAAATAACATAATTTTTCTAACCACAAAAATAATTTATATTTTAAATAAATCTCAAAAAAATATATTTACTACCCAGTACAACTACATTATAAAACAATTATAATAATAATGATGAAGAAGGAAATTTATGAGTATAATAGTCAATTTATTTTATTAAACATGGTGATATCATATAGTTGTTTATAATAATAATAATATGGTATTATCCTATGCCACAATAACACCTGCCTAACAAAACACACACAAATGTAACCACTTTGATATCAAAAAATAAATAAAAATAAGAATGTAACCACTTGATCTCAAAAAAAGAAAAAAAAAAAGAAAAAAAAAATGTAACCACTAAAAGACAGAAATAGCCTTCATAAATATTAATATTAACATTGACATTAATATACCCCCACCCAAATATCACTACAAAATTCAAAAAGAAAAAACATACTAATAAAAAAAACAACCAAATAAACAAAACTAAATTACACATAATTTGAAAAAAACAATTCAAATTACATTACTTTCCACGACTCCAGAGTGGGAAAGCTCGAAAAAGAGTCAAAGTCTACACCCGCGCCACACTCAGCCACCAAAGCCGCCGCCGTATTCATGCCCGGAGACGACGACTGAGCCGCCACCATCTCCGCCGCCGTAGTAGATCCCACCACCTGCTGCTGCTGGTGTTGGTGGTCCAGCAGAAACGCTGACGTGTCAAGCGTAGGCAAGCATCCCTGCATCCGGTTAACCGGCCTCTGCGGCGCCGGCTTCAGCACCGGAGCCACCGGCAAGTGTCCGTTTCCCCCGAACCTGACGCCGGTCACCTGCTGCACCATCTGCCTGAAATTCGCCGGATCGGCGGTGATGAACGTCGTCGTATTCCTCTTCGACGCCCGCGACTTCCTCTTGGTCGGCTTTCCGGTGGCCGGAATCGAGTTCCGCCCCTTGGACGTCTCCAGATCCGATCCAGAACCAGCGCTTTGCGGCGGCGGAGTGGTCTCAGGCTTGACGAGATTGAAGAAGGGAGAGATTACGGGGTCGGGGGAAGAGTAGTTGGAGAGAGATTGCTGGAGGGCTTTGGTTAGGGTTTCAGTGTCTCGAGCAAAGGCTTCTGAAATCCATGAGTCGGCGAAGGAAGGACGAAACGTCCATGGCTCGATGCCCGCCAAATTGTCAGAAGACGCCATTTCTGAGGACTTTTTTGCTGGCTTTTCTTGGAAAAACTGGTAAAACACGAAATCAAAGACTAAATTGGTTTTTTTTTTCTTGTTTTTTTGTTTTTAGAGCATTTCAGGATCCCAAACTATGGAAGCAAGTGGGTATGAGTGAGTATGGTTGGGTTGGCTTAGACAAATGCTTGACTTGAGCAGAGAGAGAGAGAGAGAGAGATGAAGAAGAAGAAGAAGAAGAAGAAGAACAAGAAAGGCGGAAGAAATGGAGAGAAAAGAAGATGAAGGAGAGGGAGAATAAATAGGGCGGTGGGTAGGGGGGCAGTGGGGAGGAAGGAACCGCGTAGATAGGGGGGACACGCGTCAGCTAAAGTGTACGGACTCCAAAAATGAACCATGGTTGAACACGTAAGCATGTTTTTATTTGGGAAAATTATACAATAATTTCCAAACACAATTACGATTATATTTTATCACCAATCACTATTCATTATATTTTCTTTAATCACATAAATCACATAATATAAATAATTAATATTTTACTTTCTCATAAAATCATGTTATCAAAAAGAACAAGTTACACAATTAGTCCTTATAGTTTGGGACTTGTATCATTTTGATTCTGACTTTTTAATTGTGATACATTTGACCATAAATTTTAAATCTTGTTCCAAATAAGGACAATTGAATATATAATTAGATTTTTCAAGGGTAAAATTGTCAATTTGATAAAATATAAACTAATTTGACAAAAATAAATGTCAAATAAATATTTTTGAATTTTTAAAAATTATTTCTACCTACTAAAAATAAAATTATGTAAAATTGATAAATCTTTTAGACATTTATTTTATTTTTTTTACCAAATTAATTTTTATTATGTGTTTGGATGATGATCATATAAAATTAATTTTAAATAATTAATATGTAATTTTTATTAATTTTACATAATTTTATCATTGGTGATAAAAATAATTTTAAAAAAATTAAAAATTTTTTTGACATTTATTTTTGTCAAATTAGTTTATATTTTATCAAATTGACGATTTTACCCTTGAAAAATTTAATAATATTTTCAATTGTCCTTATTTGGAACAAGATTCAAAATTTAGGGTCAAATGTGTCACAATTGAAAAGTCAGGGACTAAAGTGACACAAGTCCCAAACTATAAGGACTATTAGTTTAATTAACCCTATCAAAAAATACTACGAAAATACTTTCAGATTCAAGGACGAAGTTAGGAAAAAACTATTAGAGGTCATGACTTTCTATTTTTGTAAATATTATTATTTGCCATACAATTTTAAATATATATATCATTTTATATATAAAACGGCTACCAAAATAAAAAATCGGTACTGTTGGGACCCCAGCACCCCATCTCCACGTGGGGGGCTGTGCAAGTATGACTTAGAAAAAAATATATATATATATATATTTCGACCAATTAAAAAACAGTAGGGTGGTAGGGTCACCCCCACTGGGGTCCAATGCATTTTTCATAAAAGATATATATATCATTCATCTTCCATCTTGAGTTTTCTTTTTATTTTACATCAAAAAAACTTATTTATCCTATTTAAAATTACTTCTATAATATTTATTTTTTTTAATATATATATAATTTATATATCATATATACATATATATGCATTTTATATATATGATTAAAAAAATTATTTTTTTCAATTCCTCCGATAATAAGGTTAAGTTTTGGAAGTCTCAAAAAACCAAAAGTTAAAAAGTTACTCAAAAAGTTAAAAAGTTATCACTATTCACGAAAAGTCAACAATTACGGCTGCACAACTCCCAATTCTAATTTTCCCCTACAAATCAATTTTTACAATTTTTTATTACACATTTTTCCATAAAAAGTCAAAAATAATTCAAACATTCATATTTTCAATCTCAACTTTTTAGTCTAAAAAGACAAAAAATACACTTATTTAAGACACCCCAAACAACCCTAAAATTTTAATCCTGTCCGCCGCCCGGACTAACCAACCATATATTTGACTCTAGAGTCACACTGCGTGGTTTTCAATAGTAGTTGTTGTGCTTAGCCCATGTTTGCATTTAATTAAGTTAGATTCCGAATATATAATTAGGACATGTTTGACATTGATTTAATGAATAATTATAATAGAAAAAATATGAAATTTGATTTTAGTTTTCAGAATGGGATTTTTTTAGGGTCTCTTATATTAAGATTTTATAACATAAAGGACATCTAATATTTTCATAATGTCTAAAATTTTTCAAATTAATCTAGAGAAAATTCAATCCAGAGCCAGATAAATTCTCTCTAGAGAAATTCTAGACTTCCCAGAGAAATTCTCTCCAAATTAGAGAAATTTACACAACCCTGCTCCTGTCAAAACCTCATCGGCAAAATTACATTCAAACAATTAGTGTCTTATCACAGCTTCCCACAAATTACACAACCCAGCTTCCGTCCAAACCTACTCAACAAAACCACATTCAAACAAATTGTGTCTTACCGTCTCCATGCTATTATCACATAGGTCACAAATTCCTCCTGTAAATAGAACACACCTTCCATGCAAACACCATAACTTTTAAAGGAATTTTCAACCGCCATAATGCTTTTCAGAGTTCACACATACCACCTTCATCATCCGATCCACCTGCTTGCATATCCCGATTGGATAATAGCAGACCCAACTCATAAGAATTCAAATCTTTCTAGCTTTATTCATAGAAAATTTCTTTGTCTTTCTCGGGATTCGAACCAGAAAAATTTGAAATTTCTCTGAGTTCAAACTAGAGAAATCCAGATAAAATTAAAACCATTAAAGGTATATACAGTATATATCAATAAGGATTTTGAGGGATAGAGATCTTACCAAGGACATCTATGAGGCAACCTCCCTTGAAGCACACCTTGTTCTTGCGGATCGATTCGATCACCTCCGGAGGCGTGCTTTTCATGTCGCCTCAGACTTAGTAGCAATCGAAGTACAGCAGCGCATGCATTGCCTCCATGACCTGCTCAACAGCACCGGTGACCAAAGGTCCGATTCCGTTGCCGAAAATCAGAATGGTGGCTCTCAAAGCGCCATCTCTAGGTCGGGGCATATACTTTACGGATCGTGACGGTGATCGAGTGCGGAGTTGTTTTAGGATGGGTATGAATCGACGAGCCATTGATGTAGAGGACTTTGATTCGATTTTTTGTTGGATTTCTTGGCAAAATCGGAGAGGTCTGAGAATGGAGAAGTTGGTAGAGAGAGAGATATGAGGTTTGATTTGGGAGAGTTAAATTTCTCTGTGATATATGGGTATGGGGTTAAGGGACCTTAGACATCACAAAATAATATCGTGGATCTGTTCCATTACTAAAAATGATAAAGGGACCTTAGACTAATTTTCTCTTTCATAATTCACTTTTTAGAAAATTATATTTTTTCATTTTTTGTATTTTTTGTTTTCACAAATTTTTTTAAATATTTTAAGTATTTTTTTTTTAATTTTTAGACACACCTAATATAAATACACTTAAAAAGTATAATATTTATGAAAAAAAAACCTTAAAAAATTCATTAAATGCCACAAATATATTTAAAAAAATACGAAAACTTAGTACATTTTTTTGTATTTTTATGTATTTATTAATTTTTTAAAATATTTTTTCATAAATATTTTACTATTTAGATATATCTAAGTAAGGTGCATTTTAAAAAGTTTTAAAAAAAATGTTTAAAATTTAAAAAATATTCACTAAAAATAAAAATAAAACACGAAAAACAAAAAACTCAATTTCCAGAAAACTGAAACCAAGCATACTGAATAAATCTCAAATACCTTCATTTTATTTTATTTTTTTATGAACCCAAAGGTTCTATTATAGTGCGAATTAGATAAAATACCAAGTACAAACACATGTATTATGTATTAAGGGATAAATGTGAGTTTTCTCATAATGTTAAAATTACTAAATGTAACACTTGAAAAAAAAAAAAAAAAAAACTCCTTAATGTACTTTTTTCAAACGTAACATTCCGAAATCGTAACACTCAATGTAATATTAAAAAATTCCTTCGTATACTTTTCCCAAACTTAATACTCTAACCAATGTAACACACTAAAAAAACTCTTTAGTGTACTTTTTCTAAACGTAACACTCTAATGTAATACATTAAAAAATCCTTAGTGTACTTTTCTCAAACATAATAACGTAACATTCCAAAAAAACTCCTCAGTATAGTTTTTTCCAAATATAACACTCAAATGTAATACATTAAAAAAACTTTTTAGTATACTTTTCTCAAACGTAACAACGTAGCATTTCAAAAAAATTCCCTAGTGTATCTTTTCCAAACATAACACTCCAATTAATGTAAAACACAAAAATTCCTTAATGTATTTTTTCTAAACGTCACTCTCTAATGTAACACTCCAATGTAATACCAGAAAACTACATTAACAAAAATGTAGATTTTCACACTCAACAACAAACACTTTAACTACCAATCCGTTCAAAAAAAAAATCTTCTATGCCTCCCATTTTCATTCCTATCCCAAAAATAAATAAGAAAATTACAAAAATAAATAATAAAAAGGCATTTACTTAACTGAAATAGTACCAAATCAAATAAATACAATTTTTCAAAACAAAAAAGACTAATTAGTTCATAAGAAAACTTTTAATGGATCAATATCCCCCTATATGGGATTTATGGCAAATTTTCCTAAAAAGAATCTTAATGTTTTAGCCTTATAATAAAATAAAAAAGTGATTCTACTTACACCACTAGTTTACCTTTTTATACTCTCTATTTCATTACACCACTAAAAAAAAAGTGATCCATTACACCCATTATATTATCAAAACTAACCTTCAACTAAAAACTCTTCAAAACCCTTTTAGTTTTGACTTTTTACACCTGTTTTTGGTAATACAATGCTAAAAAATTTGAATTAATCCAGTACCTCATACCAGACATAATAATTTTTTTCAGCCATTTGTTGCTATTCGATTGGATGATTTTACTTTACTTTAACAATAAATTAGTTAGAACCCATTTGTGAAGTGTCTGTTTGATAATATATTGCTATTCAAATTAAATTAATCTAGTGTCACGTTACCGAACTAAATTAAATTTGTCCAGCTACCTGTTTCTTTACGTGCATTGTAAATTATCTTCATTGTTGTCGCATTAAAGGCATTCATTCTTTCAATGTAATCAATATTTATTTGGTCATATCATACACTTTGGCATGTCAATTAATAATGATATGAGTTATGTTAGAAACCCCAAATGAATTACCAAATATTCTACCAAACCTCTCACATGGGTGTGGGACCCACACAAATCGTGGGTCTCACATCCACATGAGAGGTTTGGTAGTGTGGCTCCCACATTCATGTAAGAGGTTTGGTAGAATATTTGATAATTCATTTGGGATCAATAACATTTTCCTAATAATATTTCCTACTTAGATAATCTACTAGCAAATGAGTGCCCTTCAAGATGTTCATCAACCAGATGATTGTACTTGCATTGCTACAATGAATAGAAGTATCATTCTTCCAAGTAAAAAAATAAATAATAAAAAATATTTAAAAAATGAAATTGAAAATGTATAGTAATGAATAACCAAATAAATTAAAAACGTTTGGTCTTAAGTTATTAAAAATGTTTCTTTTATTCGATAATGGGTTACCGGACATATATTTTTTTGTTCGACAATGTGATTCGGCCAATTTTATTATGTTCGATTTCATCACACCGAACAAAAGTCAAAAAACTCACTCAAAAAATGAAACGAAAACCTACCAAACAAATTTAAAAAAAAAAACTCACAATTTACTCTTCTTTTTGTTTTTTTAATGTTTTTTCACCACCGTTTTTTCATCCATTACTTTCTTCTATGATCAAAACACAATTGTTTCTCACTTTTTGGAAAGTGATACGTAGCAGAGAAAAAAAAACTAAGAAGGAAAGAAGAGCATTAGGGATTGAAGAGCAATAAGTGTAAAGAGATAACAAAATATATTTAATTTTTGTATTGTCCTTAAAAGTAAAAGTAATACACATGGGTAAAATCACTCTAAAATAAATTTTTAATTTTTAATTTCATCAATTTAAGCCTCTCTTTTGATTTGTTTTCAATTTAAATTATTCGTCAATTGTTGTTAAGTAAAATCACGGAAAAATAATATTTTAGTAATTAAACTCAGTATAGATATACATAAAATATTTAAAATACCCTTTTCATTAAATTTTATGATCAAAATATTAATTTTTCTATTAATTTTATTGAACGAAAATAGACAAATAATTTAAATTGAAAATAAATTAAAAGTTTAGAAGTTCAGATTGATAAAATTAAAAATTTATTTTATTATAAGTTTCAAACCTTGATTTTTTTATACGTCTTTTTTAAAAAAATAAAAAAATGCTTTAAAAGAAAATTAATTTTCAAACAAACGATCAGAATGTTCTGTTTGTTTTACTCCATAGCCAATCTTATGGGCTCTACACGAAGTTATGTTTAATTTGGAAAATTTTATGGGATTAAAGTTTGTATTTCAATTATGGATTTGAGTTTCTTTCTAATTTCTCTTCTAATTTTATGGTTTAAATATAGTATAAAATTAAGGCCGGAATATAATCCAGAGTATTTTGAATTGGGTTCCCAATTTTTTTAGACCTCGTTTGAAAAGTTGGCTATTTTAATTTTTATTTATTTTAGTAAACTAAAATTTTTATATTTAGGAAGATGGTTAGATTTTTTTAAATTAGATGCGATATTTATAAAAGAAAATATAAAATAATTATATGTTTAATGTGATATTTTATTTTAATAATTATTTTAATCTATTTTATCATTCTGACAGTTTTAACCTAAAAAAACTAAAATTTTACTTTCCAAACAAGACCATACTATAAAGTGAGCCTGAAGGCACTTCATAAATCTTGCTTGGTTGCCTATGTTGCTGTTTTGCAGCCTATTATGCGACTATGAAGGGTTTAGTAATTTCAGGAGGGAGGTGATATTGCTAATCCAATCTTATGTGATTGGAGGTAAACAGATTATAAGGCAAATTGTGAATAAGTAAGACAGTGATAAAATAATCACACTAAAAATTGAAATATTCTTTTGTGTAATTTTAACACAGAAAAAATTTGTACTAGGCACATAAATAAACTTGCACCATCATAAAAATAAGGGTTAATTACACTAATAGTCCCTATAGTTTAGGACTTGTGTCACTTTGGTCCTTGACTTTTCAATTGTGACACATTTGACCATGAATTTTGAATCTTGTTTCAAATAAGGACAATTGAAAATATCATTAGATTTTTCAAGGGTAAAATCGTCAACTTGATAAAATATAAATTAATTTGACAAAAATAAATGTCCAAAAAATATTTTTAATTTTTTTACAATTATTTTTATCTACCAATGATAAAATTATGTAAAATTAATAAAAATTACATGATTAATTTTTTAAAATTAATTTTACATGATCATTATCCGAACACATAATAAAAATTAATTTGGTAAAAAAAAATGTCTAAAAGATTTATCAATTTTACATAATTTTATTTTTAGTAGGTAGAAATAATTTTTAAAAATTCAAAAATATTTGTTTGACCTTTATTTTTGTCAAATTAGTTTATATTTTATCAAATTGACAATTTTATCCTTGAAAAATCTAATGATATCTTTAATTGTCCTTATTTGGAACAAGATTCAAAATTCATGATCAAATATGTCACAATTGAAAAGTCAGGGACTAAAGTGATACAAGCCCCAAACTATAGGGGACTATTTATGTAATTTGCCCTAAAAATAAAATTATTTTTTCATTATTCTACTGAAATACAATTTCCCAAGATTATATTGCCCACTTTATAAAAATAAAAAATAAAAAAAGGGTCACATTTTATATAAGGATGGCTTTTACATAATTTTATAGATGTAATAGCCGACTAATATCACTACACTAATATACAAAAATATAAAATATTTTACATTATCAACAAAATATAACTTACACTAGTTATTTCCTTCTTAAGCAATGTTGTAAAACATAAAGTAATTAAGCCCACATCAAAAAATAATAGGTTACTGGATATATATTTTTTGTTGGGTAATGTGATTCAGGCCAATTTTATTTTTTTTCAATTTTGTCACACGGAACAAAAGTTGGACAACTCTCTCAAAAAATGAAACGAAGACCTACCAAACAAATAAAAAAAATTCACAATTTTACTTTCTTTCCTTTTTTTATTTTTTTATGTTTTTCTCACCACCGTTTCTTCATCTATTGTTTTCTTCTATGATCAAAACACAATTGATTCTCACTTTTTGAAAAGAGATTCGTAGCAGAAAAAAAAAAAAAACTGAGAATGAAAGAAGAGCATTAGGGTAATGCTACAGTATACACCCTTCAAAGAGAGTGTACCAGGTTGTTTTGAGAAAGTGGTTAAAAGTTGACTTTTTGATTTTTTTTAACTTTTTGATTTTTTTAGCTTTTTTCACTATTTCATGTGAGAGGTGATGTGATCCAAAATATATTAAAAGATGTCTTTTAGCTTTTTATACATGTTGCCAAAACAGCCCGTAAGTTATGACATTTTATTGTGTTGATATCATAATATTTCATAATCAAATTACTTTCTATCATAATTTAACAGATCATAACTAAACAGCTTTTAAGCATAACTAAAGACATCTTTGGTCATAATCAAAATTATAACTATAATAAGTCATAATTAACTCATAAATAATATCATAACCAAATACTACTTCAGACATGACTAAAGACCATTTGATAAGAGATTCTCAAAAATTATAATTGAAACATATATAGTACACAATGTTTTTTAAGTGTATATTATAGAATTTTCCCGTTTATAAAACTCATAAATTACTCTGTTAATCCTTAAACAAACACATGGTCTTAGATTTTGTTTGGAAATATAAATTAGTACAAAAGTTAAAAAAATACTATAAAAAGTTAATCCATTCTTCATATTTTTTATCCATCCTTTTTGTTAAAAAAAATAAAATTAAATTAAAAAACACTAAAAATATTGATTTCCAAACAAACCTTTTAAGTATAGTGAGACTATTTGGTGGAACTTATCTGAATTACTTATAATTTTTTTATTCTGAAATTTTATGTCAAATTAGGTATAAATAAATTAAATAAAATATAAAAAATTAATTTATAAAAACTGTATCTAGAGATACTTTTAAATTTTATTTTTAAAAGAAAATTTTTTAATTTATAATAACTGTGTCAACCCGCATCAATGGTAATAGAGCCCCCCACAAGTAGTTGTTCAGCTCTGGTAGTGCAGTGATAACTTTTAGTGGGTTTGTTTTGTTAGGTTTGACGGTCAAGACGCGTTATCCACGTCGGGGACGCGTAAACTCGCTTCCCAAACCAAATACGTAATTCTTTATAAAAATATATTAAAAAATTTAAAAATTCTATTAAAATTTTTATTAAATATCTTATATGAGTGTCATATAAATTTTATGTAGATTCAGTACTTATATGAAATATTTGATAAAAATTTTAATAAAATTTTTAAAATTTCTAATATTATCACTTTGTTTGGTTAGAGTTTTTCAAAAGCATTTTCAGAAAGTCCTACTTTTTTATTTTTCGTTTTTTTTTTGTTTTTTATTAAATTTTTTAAATATTTCAAGCAATTTTTTTAATTTTTAAATATACCTAACATAAATATACCTAAAAAGTAAAAGTTTGTGAAAAAAAGCCTTTGAAAAATTCACTAAATACAAAAAATACAAAAATACAAACAAAAAAAAAAACGAGAATTTAGTATTTTTTTTATATTTTTATGTATTTATTAACTTTTTAAAAAAAATTTCACAATTTTTTTTACTTTTTAGATACATCTAAGTAAGGTGCATCTAAAAAAGTAAAAAAAATATTTACTAAAAACAAAAAAAATAAGAAAATAAAAAAAACTCAATTTTCAAAAAATTTAATCTAAAAAACTCAAATCAAACACACTAATTCTTTTTTTTGTTATTCTCTTCATTTGCGCCATTACTACTGCCAAACTAATGGCTCCACCAGATTAGGGGCGGTTGCCATGGCATAAGGCACAACATCCCTACTATGAGAGTTTTTATTGGTATTTTTTAAGTATATTTTGATAATTTAAATTGTTTATATTGTAAAATTTTTATTGAGTATATCATCTATATAAAAAAATTAAGTTAAGGATCCCATGATTAAGTCTTAATTATTTTTAAAAAATTATTAAAACCATGTTAATCGTTTAATTTAAAAAAAATAAATATATTTTTATTATGAGGTTACAAATGTTTAATTTACGTGACAAATCTTATATTATAAACCGTTTGAATCATTGAAAAAGACTTGAACACGCTCTCAACGCACCTTACAACAACTTCTTGTGACATAAAAACCCCAACTTCTCGCTCCACCATCATGCACCCCTTATCAAATTCTCTTGAGTAATATTCCGAACCCATCCCTACTAATCTAGAAATTATCCATAATTTTTATGTTGTTGTTCATATTTATTGACCTTACACTATACAAATTCAATCACAATCACACAATTTCATTCAGGATAAATTCAGGAAAGTTAAGAATTATTCAAATCTCTCCTCTTATCTTTTAAAAAAGGGTTTATTACATTTTAAAATTTTAAATTATCATCAAATTATCTACTTAATTCTAAAAATGTACTGAATTCTTATTCTTATCTTTTATATTTTTTATATTTAGTGATTTTTTTATTAAAAACATTCACAAATGTTATATTTTTTTAAGTACATTTATATTAAGTATATCTAAAAAGTAAAATTTTTGTTTAAAATATTAACAACATTCACTAACAATGAAAAATAAAAAAGACAATTTTCAGAAAATTGAATTCAGGAAATTGGAATTGCACTTGGTAGAATTATTTTTTGACTGATTTCAATGATCTGAACCATTCAATTTTTCGATAAAAAAAGAAATCTTTTCAATTTTAAAGACTAATTGAGTATTTATGGAAAAAAAAATAAAAATGATTAGATATCAGTAACCATATGTTTGAATCATATTTGTTATAAAAAAAATGGATGACAAATATAATTTCAAGAATAGAGATCATTTTTTATAATACAAATTTGATTCAAATATATAGTTACCGATATCCGATCATCTTGATAATCAAAATCGATGCCAAAATGTACCTACCAAACCTAAACATTCTTTCAAGTTGAGAAGACCAACATAAAAGAAGCCCAATCCTAGGGGTGTTCGCAATTTGGTTGCAGCCGAAGAACCTCCAATCTGTCATCCATTCGTCGGATTGGCGGATTAAAAAAAATCAATCCGCATTCGTCCGCCAGACTAACGAATACAGGGACGAATGCGGATTGAGCATATTGGAGGATCGGTTTGGCAGTTTAAACTTTTACAAATTCTGAACATAATACAACAACTTGTCAACATTTTTTTGGAGATAGCAATCCAACTCAATATAACAAAAAGATTATCAAGTAAGTTGTCAAATACCAATAATAAATACATATAAGAAAATCATGCATTATCAAAACTATTCCATTACTTTTTTTTTATTCAAAACTATTTAGTTTGATTTTTTAAAAAATGACAAAATAAAGCTTTATATTTTCCACATAAAAATATCAAATATCAACACTTGTCATTTGATAAAAGAATTTCTAAATTGAAAATACAACAGAATATCTAAAATTTTTTTCAATTAAAAACACAATATCTAAACAAATTGAAAACACAAAGTTTTACAAAATACTGGGGGATGCTCGTGGTTTGGCCGTTCAATTGCGACCAAAGGAACCTCAAATTTGTTATCTGTCCAAATTAGGCTGATTAGAAAAAATTAATCTGCAATCGTTCGCTCTTCATCATGCATCCATCCAAAATGTGGCGAATCGGTTCGGTTTGGGATGATCGGAATATCCGTTGCTCACCCCTACCTAACCCATTATGAAATTATTAATTGAATTTGTTAAGTCGTTAAGTATTTAATTCAAAACTATTTAGTTCCTAAAAGGATTATAAAAACAAAATATAAGTCCATAAGTATTATAAATTTATAAAAAATCATATCTATTTAAATTTTTATTTCAAAAAGTATTCAGTATGTTTGGTTTCAGTTTTCTGAAAAATTGAGTTTTTCCTTTTTCGTGTTTTTTTGTTTTTAGCAAATATTTTTAAAATTTTAAGTAATTTTTTTACTTTTTTAGATGCATCTTACTTACATGTATCTAAATAGTAAAATATTTGTGAAAAAATATTTTAAAAAATTAATAAATACATAAAAATACGAAAAATATACTAAATTTTTATTTTTATTTTTTGTATTTTTTGGTATTTAGTGTATTTTTAAAGATTTTTGTTCACAAATATTATATTTTTGAAGTATATTTATGGCTAAAATTTTAAAAAAAAAATTGCTTAAAATATTTAAAAAAATTTACTAAAAACATTAAAATACGAAAAATAAAAAAGTAAAATTTTCTGAAAATTGTTTTATGAAAACTGGAACCAAACAAGCTGATTAATTTTTTATTTTATATTTGAAAAATGGATGTCAGTTCTTATTGTAAATTTTCTTTATAAAGGTAAGAGTAATTATCTATAGTATTTGTTTACTTATTTTCTCAAATGACTACCCACTTGCTTTTATCTAATATTATATGTTAGATTTCGTTTATAAATTATAATCAATTATTTTTAAGTTTTTTACTAAGTTCTTTTTATAAATTAATTAATGTATTATTTGGTCATATTATTATTTATGGCGAACTGTTGTTATTTAAATTATCTAATTCTATTTTTTTAGTATATTTAATACTCATATAATTTTGGGTAAATTACAAATACAACCCCTGAGGTTTGCTTAAAATATTAATTGTCCCCTGTGGTTTTGAAAATTACAAATACTTTCCTGTCAGAATTTTTTATTTAACAGAATTAATTGAAAAAGTGAAATTTCTAACTGTTCACCTATACAATAATAAAATTATCTGAATTAGTAATTGAAATAAAATTTTAACATTATTAAAATGTGTTAATTAACTTAATGATTTATTAATAAAAGGACCTATTTCTTATGAAATTAGAAAACTTAGAGGGCACAATGTAATTTCTAAAATTACAGGAGATAATTTGTAATTTAAGTAAATCTCAGGGGGTGTGTTTGTAATTTACTGTATAATTTTATTAATAAAATTGAGAAATCAGGCTCTAATACTAATTTAAACGCACAATGAAATAAAACACTTTTTACATATAAAATAAAACTTTAAGACTTTTTTGTATTAAAATCTTAATTAGGTAAGATTTTTTACAAATTTTTAATATTTATGGATTTATATTTTATTTTTATCATTATGGTTTCACATTATTTACATTAATTTAATTAATTTTAGCTAATCCACAAGAAATGTCAATAGAAATATATCAAAATTATGAACTATTTGTAGTTTCTTCATATTTCAAGAAAAGTCAATGCAATCTACTCTAATTTTAAATACAAAGTAAATTACCCTCACCTCCCCAATTTGAGAAAAATAAAATTAATCCTATATTTTTTCACATAATTTTCATTTTAGTAAAGTTAAAAGGTATGGGCAAACATCTATTCGACCTTTCAAAATTGAATGACCTGAACTGATTTGCCACAGAATTGACAGTTTCGATAGTTCGAGTGGATAGATATAGATGCATGTTTTTCAATTTACTTAAGTTCATACATATAACTGATGGGAGGCCAACTAATTCAACCCAATCCCATTATTTGGTAGAGATGTGATGATAAACTTTTATTGAAGAAAATGAATGGTAATTTATTGACAATTATATCTTTTTTATTTATTTTAAAATATGATAATCTATTGTTTTTTATTAGCATTTTAAAAAATGATGCTATGTTTTATGTTTTGTATAAAATATAATCTTTATTAACTAGAAAATATAGCTATTTATGAAAGTTGAGCCTTTAATTTTTATTATAAAAAATAATAAATCAAAAAATTTGTATGTAATAAGGCTCCAAACAATAAAGAACTATTAGAAACTAGTCTAAAAAAAGTTCAAAACAGTAAAGTGTGATCTGTCAAATCAATTTTTATTCATCCACTATGACTTATTTTGGGAAGTTAGTTAAAAGTCACTTCCCTCTCTCACAAAAAAATTAAAAAAAGTTAAAAAACAACTTTTAACCATCTTCCCAAAACATTCAATGTCTTACGATTCGCTTAATTTACATTCGCTAACTATGTGTACCGATACAAATTGATTTTTTTCAACTCGTCTAAGTTCGGATGCAAGATGAATTGGAGAGACCACCTTATCCAGCCCGATTCGAGAGTACCCTTAGGTAAAATGATCAAAACTAATACAGATAATGGGTAAATGTTGAAATAAATAAAGATAAATATACATTTTAGTATAAAATAGATGATAATATTATTTTTTTATTCATACAATTAACAAACTAATAGAAAAAAATATAATTATTGTGCAAATTAAAATTTCAAATAAAATTATTATAATTATATTAAAAAATATATAACTAATTATATTTTTTGTAAATTTTATGGGAAGTAAGGGGTTGTTTGGAGTGTCCTAAATAAGTGCACTTTTTGTCTTTTTGGATTAAAAAATTGAGGAAAAAAATATGGATGTTTGGATTAATTTTTTGACTTTTTATAAAAAAATATATATTAAAAAATTATATAAATTAGTGTGTAGGGGAAAATTAAGATTGAGAGTTATGCAGTCGTAATTTTTGACTTTTGATAAATATTAATAATTTTTTAACTTTTTAAATAATTTTTTGACTTTTTAACTTTTTTATAACTTACGCCTAAATATATCACATCATAATTTTATATGGATTTATATCGTAATCGAAATGAACTGGACTGGTAGCTCATCAGGCAGAGGCGCGAATGCGTTCCTTTTTATCTAGAAGGAAAAATGGAATTTCAAATTGTTTTCAAAAGGAGCAACTGACGCCAGCAGTGACGTCATTGATTAACGCTGCATGACGAAATGGTGACGCTCAGATAGCCCTACAAACTTTTGTAAGAATAATACTTTAGACCCCTCAAAAGGGGCACCCCTCACCCCCCCTTTGACATGTGTCAGGGGGTGATTGGATGTGCAGGAAAAAAAAAAAAAGAAAAAGCAACCAATGAGAGTGAGAGGGGGTGAAAGGGGGTGATGGGAAAAGGGGGTCTCTATCATTGTTGCTTTTGTAATTGAAGGTGATGGATGATAGGTGCATGCATACAAATAAAACACTGCATAATAACCAAGGGTGTTTGGTATCTTGGTAAAGATACGAGAGTAAAGATCTTAGGTCTCAACTTTAAAATTTTTTGGATTGATTTTTTTGGGTATAGTGCAATTTATTAGGAGGTTAGTTTTAAGTTGTTGTTAATATTTTCTCGTTGTGTAAGTCTTGATTTTAGCGGAATTTGTCTTAGGAGGTTGGGGCAAGTTCGTAAGTTATAGTCTTTTTATTCAGAACGGACAATAGAATACCTTCGTAATCTCTGCAAGGGGCGCTGCCCTGAACCTACAAGAGAGTGAGAGGATTTTCCTATAACAAAAAAAAAATCACAAAATATACACAAAATATATATAATTTATCACTCTTAAATGACTTTTAATGATATGACATCGTTTGGAAGGTTGGTGGAGGTTAAATTAGTCACTAAAATGACAAAAGAGGCTTATTTAGCCATTAAAGGACAAAAAAGCCACAGCTGCTTGGCAAGAAGAAACGCTAAGGGAAATTTACGAAACTACCACTCATGAAAGAGGGCCATGCGGCAGCCCACAAAAAAAAAAAAAAAAAAAAAATCCCAAAAAACACATTTTTCCAGAAAAAACAAACAAAGTTGAAAAAACAAAAATTAAAAACATTTTTTTGTTTTTTGTTAAAATATTTTATAAAAATAAATTCAAACTCTATTTCATAAAAATAGTTTTAAATATTTGAATTTTTTTGTTATGTATTTGGTTATGATTTGAGTGTAGAGTTGTGAAAGTAGTATGGAGTTTCAAGTTATGCGTTTGGGTATGAGTTTTAAAAATAATTTATTACTTGAGTTTTATTTTATGTGTTTGGTTACGATTTGAGTGTAGAGTTGTTTTTAATTTAAAATATTAACATTTTAAATTATTTAAATTTTTGAATATTTAATTATATAAATTTTTTTGTTAAAATAATTTTTTGAATATTTAAATTATTTAAATTTTTGAATATTTATTTTAATTTTTTACTTATTCAATTTTGTAGATTATTTACATTATTTAAATATTTAAAATAAATTAAATGTAAAATAAAATAAAAATAAATATAAAATAAAAAAAATATTAAAATAAAAATAAAAATAAAATTAAAATTAAAATTAAAATTAAAATTAAAATTAAATAAAATTAAAATTAAAATTAAAATTAAAATTAAATATTAAAAATAAATTAAAATTAAATTATTTAAAATACGCAGGACAACAAAATAAAATAAAAAACGCATGAAAACGCTCGCCACGTAATTTAAAAAAAAAACTGAAAATAAAGAAAAAAAATTTAAAATTAAAAAAACTTAAAATTACCAGTTGCCACGTAATTTACAAATAAATAAAACACATGGAAACCCATTTCAAAAATATAAAAACAAATTAATGTATACAAATAAAAAAAATTACAGAAACGTAAATTAAAAAAAAACGACAAAAATACGCCTCCTCCAAAAAAAAAGGAAAAAAAAATCAAAAAATCAGAAATTACCATTTGCCAAGTAATTTACAAATAAATAAAAAAAATTTAATGTGTACAAATAAAAAAAATAACAAAAACGTAAATTAAAAAAAAATAAGGACAAAAATACGCCTCATTCAAAAATATTTATAAAAAAAAAAACATAAAAACTTAAATTTACCATTCGCCACGTAATTTACAAATAAATATAACACATGAAAACTCATTTTTGAAAATAAAATTTAAAAAATTAAAATACACAGGACAATAAAATAAAACTAAAAATTAAAATTATTAGCATTATTATTATTTAAAAATTCAAATTCAAATTTAAAATTAAAATTAAAATTAAAATTATTATTATTATTTTAAAATTATAATTTAAAATTAAAAATTGTATTATTATTATTATTTTTAAAAAAAATTAAAATTAAAATACAAAACACATGAAAAAAACCATTTGCAAAAAAAATAAAAAATAAATTAAAATATACAGGATAATAAAATAAAACCTCACTTTTTATCATTTTATAGAAAATGAAAAAAAAAATTAAAATCAAAATCAAAATCAAAATAAAAAACCCTTGAAAAAACCATTTACAAAAAAAAAAAAAATAAAATAAAATAAATAAAAATAAATCGGTCCATTCATGGCTAATCTGACGTGGAGGACAAAAGAGGCAATGAGGTCCATTCCACAAAAAATAGTAGAAGGGTAGTTTTGTAATTTAACATGAAGCCACCTCACCAAAAAGTCAAAAAGTCAAAAAAGCCAAAAAGTTCTTCCCAAATCAGGCTTTTTAGCCTCGAGCTAAAATAGCCAAAAAAGCCAAAAAACTAAAAAGCCAACCCATTTCCCAAACGGAGGCATAATATTGAGTCTAGACTTAACATGATAAAATATTCAACAAATTAAAATTTGAAACTTACCAGATACATTATTAAGAATGATTTTTAAAAGTAATAAATTAAGTGTTTTATATATTTTTCAAATATATATACACAAATATTTGTAATTAAAACTTATTTAGAATAAAGTACAAATATTTCTATTTTATTATTATATTTTAAATAATAAAGGTTTTGCTAAGGATTGCTTATTAGTAGGTGTTTTTCATCTAAAAAAAAAAAATAATGCTAAAGAATTAGAATTTCTATCCAAATTTTAAATATTTTTTGAGAAAATTATTGAAAAGTCAAACTTAAGGAGGGTATAAAATATTAGATTTAGTGAATTTTTTTATTGGTTAGAGATTTATAATTTGTAAAATATTTTGGTGAGAAGACCTTTTGTTTGTTTTGAAGGACATTTTGTTTTTAATTTTAGGGTAAACTACCAATAGGTCCTACTTGGGAGACTTATTACCCAATAGGTCCTACTTTGAGACTTATTACCCATTAAGTCCTATTTGATATAATTTATTAAGTGATAAAGACAAATTTTATCAGTCTTTTTTTTTATGAATAATTTTATAGTGATAAATTTATCAGTCTCTTTTTTTATGAATAATTTTTTAGTGATAAATTTATCACTCTCTTATTTTTATAGTGTTAAATTTATTAGTTAGGACCTGTAGGTAAATAAGTCTAGTGAATAGGACTAATTGGTAAGTACCCCTTAATTTTATCCATTAATTTATCTGTTGACTTTTTTTTATCTGTTTAAGTTTTTTGACTACCTGTTTAAATTTATATCTATTTGTTCAAATTATTTTCTATGTATTCAAATTTATATCCATCTGTTCAGTTTTTTTTGACTATCTATTCAATTTTTTCCTTTATCTATACAAATATCTATCTAAATTTTATTATCTGTTCAATTTTAATCTCTTATTTGTTCAAATATCTATCTAAATTTTCTTATGTTCAACAAAGAAGTCACAATCTTCAATTTTTTTTATCTGTTGAAACTAGGTATGATCTGTTATAAATTTTTATTTGTGCAAATTAATTTCAAAACCCACTTCTCTCTCTCTCTCTATCTATTGGTATCTCTCTCTTTCTCTCTCACTCCTCATATTTTTTTCTCTCTCTCTGTCTATCTGTATGTCTTGGAGGCTAGGATCTTTACAGATTTGTGAATCTGCAAAAAAGATAGAGATAAGAGAGATTAAAAGAAATTATATGTATGATTATATGTGATGAAAATAGCTCAAAAGATAGGAACAAAGAACTAATTCCAAGAAATGTATCAAAAGTCAATGATTCAACAAAAAGCATATGAATATGGAGATAGATTTTGTGGTGGTATGTATACACCTTATCGATGAGAGTAACAAGAACAAAATGTACATTAGGTATATACACAGATATATATATTTTATACATATATATATATATATATAGAGAGAGAGAGAGAGGGGGAAAGAAATGAGAACACAGATACAATGGCGGAGCCAAGAAACTATCAGAAGGGACACTTATTGATTACAATTTAATTTTTTTTTTTCCATAACCAATAATAAGAAGATAATAGTAATTTTTGAATTAATATTAAGTACAAAAACTTTAATAAATTATTACAAAAATATTTCACATAAAATTTTACAATTAATTTCGAGTAAATTGAAAAGAAAGTATTGCATGTAACTAGTGTATCATGAATAATGTAAAAAAGTCATATATTTAAGTCTTAAAATAAATTATATAATGGTAAGATAAATCAAATTTTTACAAAATTTGAGTAAAAATTTCATATAATAGTGATATCACGTCATTATTGACATATGAAAAGTGAACTTTAATAGTAAAACAATAGTAAAACAACATATGAATATCACGTCATCAACCAATAGTAAAACAACATATGAAAAGTGAACTTTACATACAAATATAACTAATACTTTAGTAATTTTTACATATATATATTGAGATTAATTATATTTGCATATCAATAATAATGGATATTACCTTTATATTGAGATTTTTTCACAAAATTTTTAATACAATAAAATATAATTGTTGTAGTCACTTCATGTTTCAATAAAAACAATCACTATTATTTTCATAAATTTAAAAATGCCCTAGACATTTATTCTAAATATTATTTTTGTTTAAAATTTATTATATATATAGGTTTAAAAAAAATTCAGGGGGACATGTGACCCCTGGTCACATGGTGCACAGATATATAATATATATATATATAGAAGAGAGAGAGAGAGAGAGAGAGAGAGAGAGAGAGAGAGAGAGAGAGAGAGATGTGTGTGTGCGAGTGAGTGAGTCATCGATAGCTATTTTCCAGTTTACCAGCGCCCATCCCAAACCCTAGACCACTCCGCTGTCGCCAACGCTTCTGACGAAAGATCTAGACCAGGGCCTAATTCGCCGATGCACTACCACCATCACCACTGTTTGTAGTAGCAATACCATTATGTCGACTTTCAGGCATAGAAAATACAGGATTTGATTTTTCACCGGTGCACCCATATTTTTATACTTTTTTTAAAAATATATTTTAATGCAAAATTTTTAATGTATATCACATCATTAATTATCATTTATTAGATAGTGATAATTAACAATTATTAAATAAATTTATAATGATAATTTTTTTATGCATGTTTTATACTATAGTTTCGTACTTTTAGATCTACTTGATTACATTTATATTTATAATTTTTTTAAAAGTTACAAACAAAAACTCATTTGGTGTCTGTTTTTGTTGTCAAAAAATTTATTAGTTTATAAAATTTACCAATTTTTTGTAACCAAAAAAAAGTTGATTTCACTTTTAATTTTTTTTCTTTTATTTTTTCATCTTTCTCTAACCTTTTATTGGTACAATCCGCTTCTCATTACCACATTGTCACCAATGTCTTTCTCCATAACCACTGACCACTGATAATAACCACCTTCAGCTACCACCACTTATCAAAAATTACTTTCGAGCACCACTTCAGGTGGCCAATTGGCTGACCGCCACCACCTTTGACTATTACCAAAAAAAAGAAATGATGAAAGATAGGAGCCATGTTTCGTTGTCTTCTAGAATCACAATTCTAATAAAAAAATTTCAAAACTCATAATTAAACATACAATTCAAAACTCAATTTAAAAATTATTTTCAAAAATCATAACTAAACACACAATTCAAAACTCAAAACCAAACTTTTTTAAAACTCTAGTTTAAAAAAAAAATTTCAAAAAAATATTTTTTATTTTATTTTTTAAAATTATTTTTAGAATCATGATTTAAGTGTGGAGTCGTGTTTTAAGTTATGAGTTTGAAAAGATAAAATTTGTTTGGTTATGAATTTTGAAAAAAGTTTTGAGTTATATTTTGAGTTTTAAGTTGTATTTTGAAATTTTTTGGATTTATTTTATTTAAATATTTTAAAATTTTCTTAATTTATTTTTTTAGGGTAAATATTTTATATTTTAAATATTTATTTATTTATTTTAATGTGCACTATATTTCATATATTTATGTTTTGTATTTTTTAAAAATATTTTAAATATTAAAAATTTTAAAAAATTATTTTAAATATTTTTATTTTTTATTTTAAATATTTTATTTTATTTTACAAATATATTTTTAAATATTTTAATTTTTTTGTTATATGTTTTGTTACAATTTGAGTGTAGAGTTTTAAAAGTAGTATGGAGTTTCGAGTTATATGTTTGGTTATGAGTTTTGAAAATAATTTTTAAATTGAGTTTTGAGTTATGTGTTTGGTTCAAATTTGAGTGTGGAGTTGTGTTTTGAGTTTAAAATATTAAAATTAAAAAAATTAAAATATTCACAAAATAAAATAAATATTTAAAATAAAAAATTTTAAGAAAATTTAAATAAAAATTATATGTTTAAAATAAAAAAATAAAATTTTCTTAAACATTTTTTAATATTTTTAAAAAATAAATCTAAAAAATTTAAAATACAACTCAAAACTAAAAATACAATTCAAAACTCTTTTTAAAATTTAAAACTCTTTCCAAAATTCAAAGAGGGTCCGGCTTCTGTCCAGTCCGGGATCGGACTGGACGGTGCTGTTGGGCCCGTGGGGCCACCACGGGTCCCGTTTTGAAAATCTGAACCGTTCAATGTGTAAAACTCGTCGAGTACTACATGCCTGTAAAAAATCACGTTGATTGGATATCGATAGCTATGTGATCTAATCAGTTTTGTATAAAAAAAATGGACGGTGAAAAAATTAACGGTTGATAAAAAACTGTTTTGTTCACATAGCTATCGATATCCGATCAACGTGATTTTTTACAGGCATATAGTACTCGACGAGTTCTACACATTGAACGGTTCAGATTATCAAAACGGGACCCGTGGTGGGCCCCCACGGGCCCAACAGTACGGTCCAGTACGGTCCAGTCCGGTCCCGGACTGGACAGAAGCCATGGCCATTCAAAAACTCTTTTCAAAATACTTTACAAACCCCTTTTTAAAATTCATAACTAAACAAATTTTTTCTTATTAAAACTCAGTTCACAATTTTATACTTAAATTACAATTCTACTCTCAAATTATAGAGTAATGCTAGGGATCAGGAAAAAAATATCATGAAGATGATTATGAAAGATCCTCCCCCGTTAGATTACACATACAATAAAACACCACACATTAATCAAAAGAAGAAAAATTTTCATGATCCTTAATATTATTCCAAATTATAATTCAAAAATTAAACTAAACAAGCCAAGATTTTTGGAGGCTTTTCCCAAAATAGGCCAACCTACTAAGTTATTTCCCAAACTAAGCCTAATTTGGCCGAAATTCCTAGAATAAGCTGAAGCGTGTTTACAAAACACACTTTCAGCATGTTTTTAGCCCCGGCGCACAAAATGAATAAAATTGTAAAAACATGGTTACAAAACACGCTTTTAATTAAGAAAACGATGTTCCTATTAGCGTTTTCAGCTTAAGTGAAAGCGCGATTCAAAAATACACTTTCAACAGAAAGCGTGATTCGTAACAACGCTTTTAAAGAAAATCTGCTTTTAAAAGAAAGCGTGGTTCGTAACCACACTTTTAAAAACCCTTGAAATTAGTAAAAAACTGTTTATTATTATTATTATTGTTTTGATTGATTTATCTTAGATCGACATTCTATAATTCACTCGGTCATTTTTTAGATCTCTATATATAAATTATTTATATAAAATATCTTTTGATAAACAATCTTAGCTACCAAATTTTATTATTTTAATATTTAAAAATAAATTATGTAATTTTGAAATTATGTTTTTCATCCATTATTTTAAAAAAAATGATAAAATTATATATACAATTATCAGATCAATTTGATATTTACGTAAATAATTTATACATAAATCTTTTTAAAAATAAACAACATGAATTGTCTTAAGAATAGTGATTAAGAGCTCTAAAACTAGAGTTCTGATTTAAGCTGTAATGATGTGGTATAAAAAAATAAAAAGAAAATCACAAACAAGCAAGCATAAACAGCATATCAAAGATTATTAGACTAAGATTTTACTATTGAATCAATGATCACCGCTTATGACTTTAAAAATATAAAAGTAAAAAAAAAATGAAAAAACATAAATTAAATATTTGCTTAATTTACTTGATTATTTTTTTAAAAAATTTATTTAAATTTATAATTCAAATATAATTTAAAAAAGATCGATGATGGACAAAAATAAAAACAACAAATAAAAAATTAAAATTTAAAAATTAAAAAAGAAGAAGAAAATAATGGCCTTGAGACACGCACCCTCCCCAAAGAACATTTTGCGCAGTTTCGGAGAGATTTTGTCGAGACTTTTTCCAAACTAAGCCTCTATACTAATTTATTTCCCAAACTAAGCCTACTTTCACGGAATTTTCGAAACTAAATATTTGTTATTCCCTTAAATATTTATTGCCAAAAAATATTTAAATAAAATTTCACACAGCATATACAAAGTATCTAATTTGCTAATTACTACTACGAACAGGAAAACAAAATAAAGGTATGACTATAACACTTCAGAACGATATAGCTAGTTCAAACATAAGTATTCCACAAAAATAATTTGTGGAAACATTTAACATAACACAGTACATAAAATAAAGCAACGAGTACAATACTTAACAGTTACATAGACAAATATTAGACAAACCTTTCACAAACTCATTGTCGAAAGAGTTATTTTAACACACACAATACATAATTATGGATAACCTAATATAATTTAGTAGATAGATAGATGCTTAATCCTCGCTCAAATCGGCAATCTCAGAGTCCGAACAGTCCAAACTATTCATGCTTTTTATTTTTTTAAAAAATTATGTATAAATTATTTATGTAAATATCAAATTGATCTGATAATCATATATATAATTTTATCATTTTTAAAAAAAATAATGGATGAGAAACATATAATTTTAAAATTATATAATTTATTTTTAAATATTAAAATAATAAAATTTGGTATAGAGATCTAAAAGATGACTGAGTGAATTATAAAATGTGAATTGAAGATAAATCAATCAAAATAATAATAATAAACAGTTTTTTTTAATTAATTTCAGGGGTTTTTAAAAGCGTGGTTACGAACCACGCTTTTTTTAAAAGCAGATTTTCTTTAAAAGCGTGGTTACGAATCACGCTTTCTGTTGAAAGCGTGTTTTTGAATCGCGCTTTCAATTAAGTTGAAAACGCTAATAGAAACAGCGTTTTCTTAATTAAAAACGTATTTTATAATCACACTTTTATAATTTTATTTATTTTGTACCCCTAAATCAAAAACATACTAAAAGCGTGTTTTGTAAATAAGTACAACTTATTTTAAAAATTTCAACTAAACTAAACTTAGTTCGAAAAATAAGTTAATAAATTGGCCTATTTTGAGAAAAGCCTCAAATTTTGAGCTTATAGTTGATGGATGCTTACATCGAAAAGTGTTTATTCCCAATGGTAAAAGACGGAGGCCCACCTTTTTTCGGAGAAGGGATTGTTATGATTTAAGGCACACTAATTATTATTATTCCTTTGTGGGAGGTTTTTCGAATGTTTTTCAATATTCATATTGCAGGATTCATCAATAACATAATTTATGTAAAAAAATTAAGTTAATTAGATATTTATAATTTTATGATTACGTCTTAATTGTTTTTAAAAATTTATGAAAGTTATGTTAATCATTAATTTTTATAGAAACAAATGTGCTTTGGTTGTTAATATCCAATAAACTTAATTTTTTGTATGAATAATTTATTCGATAAATCATAAAATATGAACAATTTAGATCATTTAAAAATACTCGGAACAATCTCTCACAAAAAATACAACAATAACTGTTGGCACAGCGGTACCCTTTTTTTTCACTTGCCAAAGAAGAGCTTTTTTTTTCACTCTCACTCACTCATACATAGGCACTCACTCACTCTCTCTCTCTCTCTCTCTCTCTAACCCTAATCTTTTTTCGATGGCTCGGCTCGACTTACTCTTTTTTTTTTAAAATTTATAAATAGATAATAAAAAAATAAATCTAACTTTGCAAATTTTGACATATGATAATTGTGTTTTTTTAAAATTTTAATTTATATATTACTTAATTGCTTTTCCATCAATCATTGTGTGTGTCAATTTCCGACCACACTACCAACTTAGTACTCAACTAGAGAACACCGGCAGAATAGATGACACCTGTCTGACTTGCAACAGAAAGAAGAGTCTCCGGCGGTGGCTCGTCCACTCGGGGTTACTCCGACAATCAAGTCAGTATTCCATATCTCTCAAAGATAACTAATAGTGCTCATAAGCTTGAGCATAAAAGCATACCTTAGACCCATGGGGGTGCCTTTCTTTTATAGCCAATACAATCCTAATCTCAATAGGAGCCTAGCCCTAATGGACTTAGGATTACTGCTAATCTGGGACTCCTAGTGGGATTAGGATAAACTCTCTAAGAGTCTTATCTTTACCCAAACTGAAGTCCTCCCAATCTAGGACTCTTGTCCCATATCCGCTTATCTTGGATTCCGGTATCCTCGTAGATAACCTCGGCATCATGATCAGGACATGTGGCACCTAGACTGACACGTCGACGTCACCTTGGCCACGTGTTGGTGCTCAGAAAATATATCCTCACCTTGCATATGTTCCTCCATGTCGGCCTATATCGGTACTTTCTAGTATGTCGGCTTAAAGTATCGCAGCCGAGATCATCGTTAAGGCCGACATGTCTCTTTAAAGAACAAGAATTCCAAGAACCCGTTCACGCGTATGAGCTGTCATACATAATCTCGGTTTAACTTTAACTTATAAACTTTTCTCAAGTTTCAACAAGTGTTAAATAATAATCTCGATTTAACTTCAACTTGTAAATTTTTTCATAAATTTCAACAAGTTTAAACAATAATTTCGGTTTAACTTCAACTTATAAATTGCTACAAATTTCAACAAGTGTTAAACATCATCTCGGTTTAACTTCAACTTGTAAATTGCTACAAATTTTAACAAGTGTTAAACATATCTCGGTTTAACTTCAACTTGTAAATTGCTACAAATTTCAACAAGTGTTAAACATAACATCGATTTAACTTCAACTTGTAAATTGCTACAAATTTCAACAAATGTTAAATATCATCTCGGTTTAACTTCAACTTGTAAATTGCTACAAATTTCAATCAGTGTTAAACATATCTCGGTTTAACTTCAATTTGTAAATTGCTACAAATTTCAACAAGTGTTAAACATAACATCGGTTTAACTTCAACTTGTAAATTGCTACAAATTTCAACAAGTGTTAAACATCATCTCGGTTTAACTTCAACTTGTAAATTGCTACAAATTTCAACAAGTGTTAAACATAACATCGGTTTAACTTCAACTTGTAAATTGCTACAAATTTCAACAAGTGTTAAATATCATCTCGATTTAACTTCAACTTGTAAATTGCTACAAATTTCAACAAGTGTTAAACATAACATCGGTTTAACTTCAACTTGTAAATTGCTACAAATTTCAACAAGTGTTAAACATCATCTCGGTTTAACTTCAACTTGTAAATTGCTACAAATTTCAACAAGTGTTAAACATAACATCGGTTTAACTTCAACTTGTAAATTGCTATAAATTTCAACAAGTGTTAAACATCATTTATAACTCTCTGCTCCCTAATGTGGACTTATGTTCACATTTAGCTTGTGCATGTGATCTTGTTCGCCGAAGTTGATTTTAAGCCGAGGTTGTTAGCCTTGATTTCTCTGTTGATCTTACTTGGTTTCAACCTGAGTTTGATTCTGCCGACATGGCAAGCCTATGTTACTCCAACTTAGTTCAACTCAATTATATGCAAGATTCGACTCTGCCATATAATGAGTCTAAGTTATTCATCATTACCTCGGCCTCGCATCGGCGAGCCGTTTTTCTTCTTGGACTTAAGTGCCGAGATCTTGTCTTCTGGAATCTTGGATCTGTTCACTTAGGTTAAGCTCTTCTCTTCTCGGACCTATTCATCCAGGCCGAGATCATGTCTTCTGGAATCTTGGATCTGCTCACTCGGGTTGAGCTCTTTTCTTCTTGGACCTGCTTATTTAGGCCGAAATCTTGTCTTTCGGGATCTGGGGTCTGGGGCCTGAAATCCAGGATCTACTTACTTAGGCTGAGCTCTTCTATACTTGAATGTCATCTCTTTGGGAGCGCTCATGCCCCTTATTTTTGCGTCCCTTCTGGAAGGGTCTTCATTCCGTTTATGTCGACAGACTCTCCATTTTCGCTAAACTCGTCGTTTTCAACACGTTGATCTTGTACGGTGATGGCCATCTATTCTCTTTTCTTTTCCACAGATGGCGCCAAATTGTGTGTGTTAATTTCCGACCATACTGCCAACTTAGTACTTAACTGGAGAACACCGACAGAATAGATGGCACCTGTCTGACCTACAATAGAAAGAAGAGTCTCCGGCGGTGGCTCGTCTACCCGGGGGTACTCCGACGATCAAGTCAGTACTCCATATCTCTCAAAGATAACCAATAGTGCTCATAAGCTTGAGCATAAAAGCATACCTTAGACCCATGGGGGTGCCTCTCTTTTATAGCCAATACAATCCTAGTCCTAATAGGAGCCTAGCCCTAATAGACTTAGGATTACTGCTAATCTGGGACTCCCAGTGGGATTAGGATAAACTCTCTAAGAGTCTTATCTTTACCCAAACTGAAGTTTTCTCCCAATCTAAGACTCTTGTCCCATATCCGCTTATCTCGGATTCCGGTATCCTCGCAGATAACCTCGGCATCATGACCAGGATATGTGGCACCTTGGCTGACACGTCGGCGTCATCTTGGCCACGTGTTGGTGCTCAGAAAATATATCCACACAATTCTTTATCACATTTAGTTTATTTTTTATAAAATAATTTATTATAATTATATTAAATTTATGAAATTTATTATATATTTTTAAAATTTTAAAAGTATCCAATATAATTTGTCGGTTACCTATTTACTTATTTCTCTTTTAAATCAATTGATTGATTCCATATGATTCGGCTACACTGTCATATCATAATAGTGACGATGGTGTTTGCAAACGTCAAATTAAATGAGTGTAATTTACTCTTTAAAAAAATAAATACAAATGAGTTTTTTTAATATTTTAAAAAATCAAATTATTTATAAAAATTGCCCACTTTTCAAACTACTTATTAAATTAACTTATTTTTTAAAAAATACAAGTTCAAAATGTGATTTCATCACGAAATCATATGTTTAAAATGTAATTTCATGATGCAATAGATATCATATTGACATGACTTACTTGTTTATAAATGTGAACTATGGTGGTGTTTGGGAAGCAAGTTTCCAAATTTTTTTCTCATTTTTTCCACTAAAAGACAAAAGTTTTGCAAAACCAAAAAAACACATCCAAACAAAATATCACATCCAACCCCATAATCATTTCACTTTTTCTCTCACAAACATCACATCCAACCACATAAAAACTCAACTATCTTTCCAAACACCAAAAATTTTTTATCTCATAAAAACCTACATTTAATAAAATCTACATAAAAACTCACTTCCCAAACACCATTTATGTCAATATGAAATTGCATATTTAAGTTGTAATTTCATCATAAAATTGTATTTTATGCGATTTTAAAGAATAAGGTAATTTAATAAATAGTTTAAAAAAAAAACTCACAGTGTAACAATTATTGCAGCTTTAAAATTTACAGTGATTTGAGGGTGCTAATCACCACTGTAATTTTTAATGTCAGGTAAACATCTACGTTGACTTGATTGTTGTGTTGAGACTGTCTTTTATGTTTATTTACGTAGCAAAGTTTTCAAAGTTGACGAGATCCTCTTTTCCCTGTCCACAAGCGAATCTATGGTTCAAATAATTTAGTCCTCGTGTGGTAAATATTTTAGAGTTAAAAAAATTTAAAAAGATAAAATAAATTATATATATTAATAAGATAAAAGATCATATTTAAATCATAATCATTATATTTTTTTTACAAAAATTAAAAAAGTCTAAAAATAAAAACTAAATGAGGCTAAAAAAGTCAAGTTAAAAAAGTTACAGCATAAAAAAATTGACTATCATAGTTAATGTCAAACGAAACTTTAGAATTGGGTTTCTCTAATAGTGAGATTTCAATATGAGAGAATTTGATAGATCTATAAAATTTATCATAGGTTTTATTTGGATAATTCGAACTGTTTTACTTTTTAGGATTCATTGAATAGAATATTTATGCAAAAAATAAGATGATCGGATATCGATAGCTATATGTTTAAATCAAATTTATATTACAAAAAATGAATAGTTATTCTTAAAATTATATTTGTCGTTCATTTTTTAAAACAAATATGGTTCAAATATATAGTTATCGATGTTCAATAATTTTAATTTTTTGTATGAATATTCTACTTAATGAGTCTAAAAAAGTGGACGGTCATGATCATCGAAAGTGATTCTAAAATGGGTCTACTAAGCCCAAATGCTCTCTTAAGTTGAGGTCCCAACTTGAGAGAAACCAAACCCATTTATTGCATTATTGTGGCAGGTTATAATGTAAGGCTAAGACAAAATTATATGGTTATATATGGTTTAAATAATGATTTTTAATATTTTTATGTTGATTTTTTTAAAGATAATTGAATGAGTATCACAACCTGAGTAATATGGAGTATTGTTCCAAAATTACTAATTTACTTCTTGAGATGATGTTTCATTAGAATAAATAAAAAAATATTTTATTGGTGCATCTAAGATATTGTTTCAATATTTTTGGAAATCAAACAATTATGTGTGTCTCTCAAGAATTGTTAGAGCAATGCTCTAACAACATCAAATAATTTTTTCTTTTATTATTTATTAAAAGGTCATGCAGCTGTAATGAGATGAATCATTATATTGTATCTGATTCATTAAAAATAAAGAATAATGTTTGAGAGCTCGAAAGTCATCCCCCTAATCTCCTTAATGCCCAAAACGACGTTGTTTTGGGCATTAGCCTTTTTTTCTTTTTTTCTGCCATTTTCGTTCGACCTGCAGGGGAGGGGGAGGAGAGGGAGAGGGAGAGGGAGATGGAGAGAAAGAGGTCGCCGTCGCCGTCGTTTCCGATCCGTCGCAGATTCGTCGCCGATCGCCGCGCCTCCGCCTCCGTCGCCGATCGCCATGCCTCTGCTCGTCGCCTCTGCCATCGCCGCGCCCCCCGCCTCAACTTCCAGCCCATTTTTTAGGCCCCCTCCAGTCCCTCCCCCTCCCCTCTCCCCCTCCCCCTCAGTCTTCTTCTTCTTTCTGCTGAAAAAAAAAAAAAGAAAAAAAAGAAAAAAAAGAAAAAAAAAAGAAAAAAGGAATTCGGGGCATTCGAGGGAGCCCAAATTCGAGCGACGTAGCATTACCCAAAAATAAAACTAGAATGAAGTGACTTGTTAGGTGAACCATTCCACTTTCATTACTAACCATTCTACTCGATTTTTTTTTTAATTTTTTTTTTTTCAAATATAAAATAGAAGAACAACTCTTGGACAAGTTATTTGGTGCTACATGGACACATTGACATAGTATCTTAAATCGAATGTAATTGCTCGAGAGAGTAAGACTTACTAATTTCTGTTAATGATGGAAAAATAATAAGGAAGAATGACAATTGGGGGTGACTGATTGCGGGGTGCTTTGAAAAGATGATTAAAAATTGATTTTTTGAATTTTTTTGAAAAAATATGTAAAAAATGATAGATAATGTGATCCAAAATAAGTTAAAAGTTGAAAAATAATTTTTAACCCACTTCTCAAAGAGGCCTAGTAGATACATAATAGCCCTCAAACACCTAATAATTTTCCAAACTCTTGCTTTCATGATATGATGTTCTCATCTAATAGTTTTTTTATTGATAGATGAATGGTTTTTGAAGGTCATTGCACTTCCACTTTGACAAAGAATTTAATTGTATTTTATAATTTTTTTTAATTTTATTTTTTCACTTTTTATGATTATATTATTTATATCGGAAGATATAGGACTCGAGTCAATATGGTTTGGTAATGACAACTTTATCACGGAGCCTGTCAGGAGGACAATGGTGAATTGGTGAAACAAGTTGGGGCTTTTATATCTAAAAAATGATCGAGAACTTTAATAAAGGCGATTAAGGGTTGGTTTGGGATGTTCTTAAAAAAGTATATTTTTTAATTTATTGGCTTATATAGGTTGGGTTTGGGTTAGGTTTGATGTGATGTTTTAGAGAGGTGATATGATTTAAATAAGATGCTGTGATTTAAATAGGATAGTGACTTTTTGACTTTTTGTATTATTTAGTAGATGCCAAACTTGACCTTAATGCGGCGTGCGTCTTTTTTTTTCATTGTCAAATGTATAGAGTTCTATTTAGAGCTCAATCTTTAAGGAAGGTATAATTTCCGTTTATATCCATACACATTTAAGATTTAATAAGTTGAAAAGGCTAAAAATTGAAGTTTAAAAAAAATTTTAAGCCAAATAAGTTAAAAAAATTTAAATACTTTATTATTTAAAATTATAACCAAGCACCATTAATTATCTTTTTTTTATGTAAATAAATTGACACTTGTATAGTAAACATGTTCGATAAAATTTATTTATAATTTTAAAAATAAAAAATAAAAATCTCAAGCCTAACTTAAAAAGGAAATGTTACAATCATAATTGATTAACAATAGTGCTAGGACCCAGTGGGGGTGATCCTAGCACTCCACCTCCACCTGGGGGGCTGTGAGAGCCGGATTAAAAAAATAAAATAAAAAATTAAGCCAATGAAAAAATAATGAAGATGGTGGGGGTCTAAATCTTTTCCGAATTGATTAATTATCAAAATTAAAGATGCACATAAATTGTTCCACACATCTCGTTATCAAGAAAGAAATTAAAATAAAAATTTGACGGTGGATGCAATTGAAACCATAATTGCTTTGCTTTTCAAGATCATAAACGAGTTGACTTGAGGCCAATAGTCAGTCAATCAACCTATCCCCACTTATTGCGTTTTCACTTGGAATATTACTTATCAAAGACTTTCAAAGTCAAAAAAAGACCAGAGTGACTTTGGTTTTTTGTTTTTTAAAATAATTATAATTGATTTCCTCTTAATAATAAAGAAATTAGTGCCCTTTGGTTCTAATTTTTAAAAAAATTAATTTTTAATTTTTTATATATTTTTTTTAGTAACTGTTTTTAATATTTTAAGAAAGTTTTTTACTTTTTAGATATAATTAATATAAAGACAATTAAAAAATATAATATTTGTGAAAAAATATTTTAAAAATTTATTAAATACCAAAAATATAAAAAATATATAAAAATTCAATATATTTTCATATTCTTATTTATTTATTAATTTTTTAAATATTTTTTTACAAATATTTTAATTTTAGGTATATCTAGGTTAAGTGTATCTAAAAAGTAAAAAAATTACTTAAAAAATTCACTAAAAAAAAAAATAAATAAAAAAAGAAAAAAAAACTCAATTTTTAGAAAATTAAATTCAAAAAATTAGAATCAAACAAGGTGTAGTTACTTAAAATTTTGATATGATTATACTAATTTCCCTTATAATAATAACAACTTTAAACATGTATTGCTAAATATTTCATATTTAAACATGTATTAATGTCAAATGATATAATTAAGTGGGCTCCTATTTGCAGGGTATAAAAAATTCCAACCAAGATATATTTTTATTGGGATACGAACTATTGATATCGGTTAATGAATGAAAACCTAATTCAATATTTGATATCTGAATAATTGATCTTTTATTTATATCTGATTTAAAAAAAATAAGGTAAATTACAAATACACCTCTTGACGTTTGATTAAAATACGAATCGCTCCCTGTGATTCTGGAAATTACGTTCCACCTCCTAAGATTTCTAATTTCATAACAAATCGCCTATTTTATTAATAAATTATCAAGTCAATTAACAATTTCTAATGATATTAGAAATATATTTCAATGAATAATTTAAGTAATTTTATTATTGTACAGGAGAGCAATTATAAATTTTGTTTTTTTAATTAATTCTGTTAAATAAAAAATTATGACAAAAGGGTATTCGTAATTTTTCAAATCACAGGGAATAATTTGTATTTTAAGAAAATCTCAAGCGATGTATTTATAATTTATCTAAAAAAAATATGAACTTCAAAAAATGTACTATGAGAAGCTCTCCATAATTATCTTTCATTTTACTTAACGAATTTGCTTTAATTACTGTCATTCATCCAACACTTGTACTATTCAAATGTGGAATTTGAGTATTTGAGAACAAGGATAATGGAAGATAAAATAAAAATTTTAGTTTATCCATTTGACTAATGAATGGCTAACAATAAAAATTAAATTATTATAAAATTTATATTTTAAGAACGTAAAATATAATTAAATTAAAATTAAAAAATTATATATTTTAATGATGCTGACGTTTTCACATACGAGACCAAATTGTGTGGAAAAGAGTCTTACCACACCGGGGAGATGGCAATGAACTGCAATAACACACTGTAATCTCACTCTTTGTATTGACCTTACAACTACAAACGAAATTTTAGGTTGGAGTTGTCAGTTATAGGACTTTCTAATACCTAAGTCAGTGATTGTCGGTTAGAAATTCTCAATATGACAGTGAAGAATTGTTAGATTGCTTGTGATTGTGTACCTTATTCTTGTAATAATGTTGGAGATTACTGTTGAGTGATTATAGCAACCACTTCACTTTGTTGTTTGGCTTTAGGTAGAATGGTGTCTCATGTTCGCAATATCTACGAAATAGATAAGTATTGTCTCACGTAAGGTGGACTATTTCTGACCTCGTCCACCAACTGCTCTGGTTTGGCCACTCGTTCTAAATGTAGCTCGATCTATCCTGGTCTGTGACCTTGTTTGGTCATTTTGTTACGTATCCTGCTCGATCGTTGTCACGATCTAAACCCGTCTCTATGGGTTTAGTACCGTAATCGGCCAGTAATCCGAGATTACCGAAGGCCTGTTTCACAGTAATACAGTAATACAGAGTACAGGGGCATGGCGGAAGTCAAAACAGTAATTAAATAATGTCCAATGAGCTGTGACAGTCTGTATGCAAAAAGACTTTTCATTCGTATGCACATTCATAACGAAACAGTCTATACATATATGTATAATCATTCAGACAGGGACCTGACCCCTATTATAACAGTACAGTACAGTGCTATCAGTCTATACAATATTACAAAACAGATACAGAGACAGACGGGGGAAATTAAAACACCCCTACGCCATAGCTTGGCAAGTTCAGGACCTCGCAGTGAGGCACATAGGTTGGCTTGACAAAACTGGAGTTTCTCCTGACGCTTCTAGCAACGGTCCGGTGCCTGTACACCTACATATATATATGAGCAGTGAGCTAAAGCCCAGTGAATAACATAATGCGTAAAGAGGTTAAGAATGAATGTCCTTACAGTAATGAAAACAGTTCATTAAATCGGTATTTCAGTCATTCAGTCATAACAGTCATATATGGTACATCCATTAACATATCAGTACAGTAAATAGTAAGTCTTAAAAGACCGAACAGTCAATAATGACCATCATAACAGTAAACAGAAGTTCCAAGATAGGAACTGACAGAGATCTCTGTAACAGTAACAGTAACAGTAGTTGCTAAGGATGCCACAATACAGTTCAGAATAGAGGACATACATTTGTTCAGTTAACAGTAACAATTCAGAAAGCAGTACAGTTTAACCATTTAGAAGATATTCATATTTGAACATATCTTCACAGTTGTTACTCACAGAGTTCTGGGCTATAGTTAAGCTAGAGCGCGTCCTCAGATGCCAACCCTACACAGTTTACAGGATGAACACACACTAAGTTCACATTCGGGAATTAAAGACTTAGTCTCTACTAAGTCTCGGTGCGGTTCTACATCTATATCTTCATTAAGATGCCTTAAACTAGGCCTTAGAATGCCTAGAATGGAATGAGGATGCAAAGATGCACGTTAAAAACATTTTCAGAATTTTCAGGAAAACAAGGTCCCGCTCGAGCGTAGGTTACTCCACTCGAGCGGAAATGCAGACAAAGGTTTCCGCTCGAGCGTAGACTTACCCACTCGAGCGTACTGTAAAACAGTTAAAAGTACTGGATAGGTGAAATTCACGCTCGATTGGGCGCTCGACACCCGCTCCAGCGTAAGACACAAAGTCCCGCTCGAGCGTCAATTATTCCGCTCGAGCAGACCTCAAAACAGTGCAAAGTGCTGGGAGCATGATTTTCACGCTCGAGCGCCAATCACCTCGCTCGAGCGTGAGTTCAAAATCTGGAATTCCCAGATTTGAACCTCAAGCTCAAATTCAACTTCAACTGAATCAAATTCGATTCCTTTGGGTCCATTTCCTGAAAAACACTTGTAAATACATAGTATGACATGATTTAAGGCTTAATTTGTAAAATCAAGGCCCAAAGGTAGTTCAATTAAATCCAAATTCAAACCAATTTTCATGAACACGGCTTCAATGTAACATGCATGCATTTAACTAGTTTCAAAACATGCTCTAATGAGCCAATTCTTTCACAGCAAGATGAAATCATGGACTTAAACATAAATATGAGTATGCATGTAACAATCTTCCATGAAAACAACTTAAAACTCATCAATATAGGCATGCATGCATGATATATGCTATAATTCAACATTAAGAGACCAATTCTTGACTTAGCTCCTTAAACTACCATGATCCATGCTAGATACAACTGAAATGCACAATTAAAAGGGTGATTCTCTACCTTATGTCTTCAAATTCAAGAAGGGAAGCTCACATAAGCAAAACCTCATCAATTTCTTCAAGTTTCCAAGCAATTCAAGATGAATTCACTATAACTCCCTATTCTCTCTCTCTAGTCGGCTATACACTCAAGAAATGGCTGATGAAATGTACCAAAGAGATGCAAGCAAATCTCAATATGTCCTATGTAGTGGGCCACTAGTGTGGCAAAGTTATAAATAATGCAACTTTTGCAATGAGCTTATTTAATCTAATTTAATCACACTAAATCACATTTTGGATAAATATGCCATAAAATCACATAAATTATGATTAACACAAAATATCAATCAATTTCAGATTCGGCCGCCGATAAGGCCTTCAATTTGCAGTTTAAAGCATACAACATAAACAAATAATTTTAACAGTCAACACATAGGTATGCATTTAAACTAGTATATTCAATCAGTCAGTTCAGTATTTCAATCAATTTGATTACTAATCATATTCAGTCTCAGTTTAGCAGTAATGAGTGGTTAATAGTAAACAGTGGTGAGGGTTGTTACAATCGTCGTGCTATCTGTTCGGCCATATAGCTTACTGATTTGGTCATTCTGATTATAGCCTAAGGCTGTGTTTGGTTATGTATTCCAAACATATTTCTACCCACTAATTTGAGTGTGGCGTTTGTTTTGAGCTTTGAAATTATAATTCTACACCACTTTTGAAAATTCCTTTTTACGTGGGAAAATTTGACTAATCCGATCGTCCTCCCGGACGTTCAATCGGTTGACCGGAACAGTGTTCCGATTTTTTTTTTTGGCATATGTTATTTTCATATTGTAAATAAAAATATTTTCAGATTTTTTTTAAAATTTTCAAATGAGCTTTGAATAGAATTTTGGGTTGTGTGTTTGGTTATGAGTTGTAAGTTTTTGAATCAAATAACTTTTTTAATTTTAAAAACTCAAAACTCCCTCCAAAACTTAATTCAAAACTTATTTCAAAACTCACAACCAAACAAATTTTTCATACTCAAATTATAATTTCAAAACTCACAAACTCAAAATACAACTCTATTCTCAAATTATATTTTGAAAATTCTACCAAACGCTACATTAGTTTGTCCATTTAACTAATGAATGACTAGCAGTATTAAATTAAAATATTATAAAATTTATATTTTAAGATCATCTTCATCCAAATTTTCAAAATGTCAAATAATAATAATAATAATTATTATTATTATTTAAGACTTAGGTGGTAGATTAGCATATGTCAATTTCATAGTTCTAAAAAGAAACTCTCCACCTGATAATCAAATTTATTCTTCTTTTTTTACATTAATATTTTTGAAACTTTTTATTTTATTAATTAAAATGATTTTTTTTTTTTTACAAGAGGTTTGATCCTATTTAAATAGCAGTAATGGTATAGAGCCCGAATATAGGGGCTCGAATTTGGCTCGAAATTAGGGGGAAGAAGAAGGAGGAGGAGGAGGAGGAGGAGGAGGAGGAGAAGAAGGAGGAGGAGAACTGGATTGGAGGGGCCAACAAAATCGGGCGGAGGTGGAGGTGGAGGTGGAGGCGGAGGCGGAGGCGGCGGCGGGCGGAGGCAGAGGTGGAGGCGAGGCTGCGATACCGACGAGCGACGAGCAACGAGCTGCGAGATAGGTCGACGAGCTGGGACGTCGACGGCCGACGAGCTGGGACGCCGACGAGCTGCGACGACGTCTCTCTCGCCTCTGTGTTCTCTCTCTCGCCTCCGTTCAACTCAACGAAGAAGAAGAAAGAAAAGGAAGAACAGGAAGAAAAGAAAAGGAAGAAAAAAAAAAATCAAAACCCAAAACGACGTCGTTTTGGGTTTTGAGCCAATTCGAGCCCCTAATTTCGGGCCCTCAAACATTATTCTTTAAATAGTATCTTCTTTTTCTTTTCTAAAAAGTGCCTCCTGAATTTAACTGAAAACTTTGGCGTAATGGTTGTGTAGAACCACTTTATAGTGTGAGGTTCTGGATTAAATTCGTAGTTTGATGCTTGTGGTAGGGTTTGTTTTTCCCATATTATGGTTGATTGTATGTAATGGTTGATTATTCTTCCCAAGTTTGGGTTTGTTGTAGATGTTAGACTTGATAATTGTTGGTTTTTTAACTATTGTTGGGTTAGTAGTTAATTTGATGTAATATTTTTCATATTTGTAATCACTCTTTTTCCGGTTCGATTAGAAAAACAAACAAATAATTATTTAAACAAAGTTTACAATTTTTATTGATTGCTACTTAAATATTCTTTTTATTTGGTGAAAAGGTAAAATTAGAATACAATACATATTTAAATTTAAAAAAATGACAATAAATAAATATCATAGTATCTGGGGGAGAATCATAGTAGAGTACATAATTTTTTTTAAAGACTCCATCAGTATTTCAGATGCTTCACCAAAAATTGAGCCTCCGTTTGGGAAGTGGGTTGGCTTTTTGACTTTTTTGGTTATTTTAGCCTGGGCTAAAAAGTTTGGTTTGAAAAGGGCTTTTTGACTTTTTGGCTTTTTTGACTTTTTTGGTGAGAAAGAGTGTAATGATTATGGGTTGGATGTGATATTTTGTTTGTTGTGACCAAAATAGCCAATTTTGTCTTTTGTGACTAAAATAGCCACAAAAGTCCTTGCCAAACGGAGCCTGAATGTGTTGGGTGAAAAGACTGTAAAAATTGAGAATATAAAAAATTCATAGTGTGAATGATTAAAAAAATACTACCCAATTCTAAATTTATAGATGATAAAATGAAAAAGAAAGTATTTAAAAAAAAAAAAATTGCAACAGTTAAAACATTGACCCAAGTTTAGTTCATAATTTATTTATTTTTAGTCGCTTGGCTACATTCTCCATAATTAAATAAAAAAGAGGACATGATCTAAATCCATGCCAAAATGTTACTGTCAAATGACAACTCAACTTTTGAAGTTTCAAACCAGATCTTTTGAAGTTATCAATTCTTATCATCATTTAATTGCTAGGTCAAAATTGAAGCTCTGGATGGAGCTGATCTAAGAAGGCATAATATAATTATATTAAAATTATAAAATTTAACTTAATTTTTTTTTAATTATTTGAGAAGTTCTTTTTTATTTATTAATTATATAGAGGAGAGGACTTTGTTGTGTGGGGTCCTATTTCATTCATGAAAGGACTTGTGTGGGCTCCAATTTCATCTATGAGAAAGACCTTTCCGTGATTAACAAGTCATGAGTCATGACCTCACTTTGGATGGTTGTAAGGACACTTGGTGGATATCAATTGGCTTTCGTGCTTGTGGGTGGGTGTGAGTTCATTTAGGATGATTTGTTAGTGATAAAGAATCTAGATTCTTTATAGGACATTGTTCATTATCTATTAAGCATATGATGCGAATATACCCATATGTTAAAATTTAAAAAGAGATAAGATGTGAGTATGATTTATATGTTTGTAAAAAAATATTTATTTTTAAATTAAAATAATATAAAAATTAATTAAATAGTTTAATTTATTAAGATTTAATTTATAATTAATATTTAATGTCAAAAGTAAATATATAAAACAAAATCAAATGTCAATATATTAAGTAATTTACAAATCATAATTTAATTTTAAAAACAAGCTAAACATAATTAAAAATAAAAAAGAAGCCTCGAGAAAGAAATTTTATCTCTGTAATAGAAGAAAATATTATTTCAACTGAGGTATAGTATGACGTGGGTATATAATAGGTATGTCTGAGTATACCAAAAATTAAGAAAAAAAATTTAGATGCGTGTTTTGTGTGCTGAAAAATACCCGGTAGGAATACGACATATTTTTTTGAATAACCCATCATTCGTAATTCATAATATATTTTGTAATATCTCAAAATAACGTTGTTTTGTTAGCAATAAGAGCTGATGGGAAGAGGAGCCATGATTTTATTTATTTATTTTTAATTTTATTCTAAAATAACATCATTTTAACTATTACAGGGGATTTGAACTGGTCGAGCAATGTGACCATACAATTTTATTTATTATTATTATTTTTTAAATAATGGCAATGGCAATGCCAAGGGCCAATGTCAAGTCACTTTCTTGCTTTTGTTGGCACCTGCCTTGAAGATTCTGCTTCTGCATAAGAGTGCCATCACTCGAGCCAATATTTAAAATTTGAGTGTGACATTTGAGGGTAGATTTGGGTTGGGGGGTTCTTGAGTTTCCTTACACAACAAGTTTAATTTGTTTATAGGAAAATTGAGAGGAAATAAAACTTTATAAAAGGAGTGGTGGGGATTTAAAAATAAATTAACTTGAGAATCCAACCAACTTGATCCATAAAGGTGGAACCTGGGTCTTACGTGAATCTTTAAAATCGAGCTTTTTATATATAATAAAATACATAATGTTTATATTTAATATCCATACAAATTTTAATTATTGAAATTAAATGAATTTTCATAAACAAAAGCAGAAGTATAAGATTCGTTACCATAAGTATAAGACTTATCAATTATCTTATGGATTGAGAAATATATGAAATTTTCATAGTATTATTTTTCATAGCTCTTTTTGTACTTTAAATAGATTTTAGCCTTTTTAGATTTGTACTAAAAAAATTAATAATTAGAAATAACAGAAAATGATACATTTTATGTTATACTTGTTTCAATCTAATTATTATTTATGATTTTTTTAATATAATATTAATAATTTTTGCAATTAAAATTTTAAATTTTATAAAATTGTTATTCATATTAAATAAGATGGGTAAAATTGGAATAAGATACACTATTATGGAGTAATGAATTTTTTGGAAATATTTTATTACAAATAGGACTTAGTTGTCCATATTAAAATTTGATAGCAATGTTTTGAAATCCGAACCAGTACGTGAACCAGAAAAGGGACCGAGTGGACTAGTCACCGATTTAACCGTTGGGTCAAAACGGTCGAACCGTGACGTCATAATTATATCATAAATATAATAAAAAATATAAGTATAAAAAAATATAAAAAATAATTAAATTCAACAAAATAATAGAATTTTCAATTACATTAACAAACAAACATTTAAATAATTGTAATACCAGATTAAAGAGCACTGGATTTAAAAGTGTTCAACTACATTAACAAACAAACAAACATTTAAGTAATTACAAACATTTAAATATTTACTGGTATTACTATGCCAGAGAAGCTTAAGCATGTAAAATGAAGAGACAAAAACAACGCATCAGTGCAGAGAAAAAGGAAAAAGAAAGATAAAGAGCGAGAGAGAGGAGAAGAGAGAAAGCCAAAAACCCTCACCAGAACAAGGCAACACCAGAGGTCGAAATCCTTACCGAAATTGTGTCCTCCGTTCACTGGAATCCAATGGCTGGACAAAGAATGTGAGAGAGGCTGAAACCGACGCCTAGAAGATAGAGAGAGAGAGAGGAGCCGAAAACCCTTCCCTGTTTTGGTAGGTCTGTGTAGCCCTAACATTTGGGATTTTTTGAGGGTTTTTTATATGTTCAACAAAACCGGCCGGTTCGTAAAACCCAGTCTGGGTAGCCAGGTTTGGTGGTTGTACCGGCGATTCTTCTGTTTCTTTCAATTTACACCGGTTTTGAAGCTTGTTTGGATCTAGAGGGTTTTCCGGACTAGAACAAGGTCCGGTCACCGGTTCGAGCAATCCGACTGGTTCGACCAATCGGTCTGGTTTGAGTTTCAAAACATTGTGTGATAGGACTCAATAGTAATTTTGATAGCAAAATAAGACTTATTGATTATTTTCCCTATAAATTATATACTAAATTTATTTATATATATCAAGACATAAGAAAAATCATTAAGAACTAAAAAAATAAAAAAATAAATTAGGTTAATGTTGAGATAATTCAGACATGAACCTAAAATAACACAACATGACACAACGCTCACCCTAGGTTGAGGGCCCCTATATTTGTTCAAATTTTGGAATCCGAGGTGATCGCCTTGGTCGCATTTCATTAGGGTTGGCCCTTGGTGGGTTCGATTTTTTCAATACATTAGTTCGGTTTTAGATTTTAAAATCATAAACTCAATATGATTTGGTTGATTCTTGATTTAGGATATGCTTAAATTAAAACAATCTGAGATCCAAATCTATATATTAAATAAAATTTTTTATATTGACATGTTTTTATTAATTGACCTATTGCAAATATATATAATATATATATATATGAAAAAATTTATTTTAAATTCTCAAACTGATATTTCATTTACTCATTTGTCCACTAATGTATTCGTTATCTTCATATATTTGGTGATAATTTATTTAGAGTATCTCCAATCCAACATCAGATGTTTCATCGAATTTGAATTTGATGAAAAACATCTCATTTTGGCTCTCCAACCCTTTCACTAGATTCATATCAAATAGAGGAAAAATCAAAACTTTCATTAAATGAAAAGAGTCTTTCATCTTTCATCAAATTTAACTGAGAAAATTTTATTTTTACCCTTATACTTTCCTCGATTTTCAATGGCATGCCCATATTTTGAATAATTTCAATTTTACCCTCAATTTTTTTGAAATCGTATCATTTTACCCTTACTGTACATTTGCAAAGAAAAAAAGTTAAAAAAAAAAAAATACACTTTAGCCCCAAATTTTAAAACAAAAATGCAATCCTACCCTCTCCTACCCAAACTGTCACGACCCAAACCAGCCTCTAAAAGGTTTAGTATCGTAACGAGCCAGTAATCCTAAGATTACCGAAAGCCTCTGAAACATATTAACAAATAAGGGGCTAGTAGAAGCAAATACAAATATACATTGTTCATAAAGCTGTGCAGACTTATGTAGGACAAAAAATTTAAAACTTTCTTTACGTATATGATGACGTCATCCCATGTACAGATATAACAAAAAAGGACTTAGCCCTATTTACAGAATAAAAACAAACGTTTACAAAGGTAAACAAAGACTTGAGACTTTATTTCAAAAACTTGACCACACTAGTTTCCAGGAACCTCCACGTGAGGCACGGTAGTTGGCTTGACAAAACAGATCCATACTTGAAGTCCTAAGCCTGATTACGCACCTGATCACTTACATAAACCAAACCAAACCAAACCAAGCCTTAAGTCCCAGAGTAAAGGTTTTGATGAATGATGTCCATAACAGATTCAGAAATCAGAATTCGGATCAAAAACAGATTCTTGCACATATTCAGATTTGCAAATAGTTATATGTGATACATCCATTAGCTAACAAATCAGATTGGTCATAAAGACCCACGTGTAGAGTAGGCATCCATATAGACCCATATTCACATGAGATGGTTATTAAGACCCACGTATAGATCAATAGTTGATTATGCATTTAGTTTCATGAATGGAACCCACGTGAAACCCTAGTACCAAGTAACAGATAACACATGACTGATTTACATGATGCTAAGGAAGTTGCGAATACATTTTAGAAAATTGGACATTCATTCATGATTCACAAAATAGCATTTTGGAAAATAGATCATATCATATTAGTAATAAAATACTTATAGTCAAACATAGCTTTACAAAGTTGTTACTCACAGATAGCTCCAGAAGAGAATCAAATGAATCAGACAGATTAGATGGACTATGGCGCGTGACCTATACAAACATATGACAGATACGTATTGAAACATACGCTCGGCAAACACTTAGGTGCCGTTTGGTTACACTTACGTTTTTAGTTTTTTGTTTATATTTACAAAAATTTTAAAAACTCAAATAAAAACTTGTTTGGTAAATTTTTGATTTATAAATCAGTTGTCTCAGTTTATAAATTTGGCCAAAAAATGTAAACTCAAACAATGTGTTTCCGTTTTGAGTTTTGAGTTTTTTTTTTTTTTACCACCCAACACTAGCCACCACCCGCCACCATTTTTCACCACCATCTTCCGCCACCACCACCCACCCCCCACCACCACCTGCCACCTGCCACCCCACTCACTACCCACTTGCCACCACCACCCCTACCTACCACTGCACCCCCCCTCACGCCCCCACTCGCCACCACCACCAGCCACCAGTCATCTGCCACCTACCCGCACCACCACCCGCCACCGTCACCCACCCACCCACCACCACTACTCACTCGCACACCTACCCACCACCACCCCCGCCATCTGCACCCACCTACCACCATCACCACCACCACCACCACCACCCACTCGCTACCACTTACTACCCGCTACCGTCACCCATCCACCCACCATCACCACCCGCCACCTACTTGCCACCACCCACCACCACCCGCCATCCGCCATCCGCCACCCATCTGCCACCACCACTCACCACCCTCTACCACCACATACCCCCACTCCTACCACCCCCACCCACCACGTTACCCACACCACCTACCACCACTACCCCCCACCCACCCACCACCACCACCACCACCATTACCACCTACTCCTACCACCACACCACTCCCTCGCCCCCTCCCCACACCCACTTGCCACCACCACTACTCGCCACCACCACCACCACCCACTCGCTACCACCCACCACCGTCACCCACTCACCCACCACCACATATCCGTCACCTACCAGCCACCACCGCCTGCCATTCGCCACCCACCTGCCACCACTACCCACCACCCGCCACCACCACCATCACCATCACCACCCACTCGTTACCACCCGCCACTGTCACCCATCTACCCACCATCACCACCACCTGCCATCTGCCACCCACCTGCCACCACAACCCACCACTCGTCACCACCGCCACCACTACCCACTCGCTACCACCCACCACTCGCCGCCATCACCCACCCACCCACCCACCGTCACCACTTTTCACCATTCTCGTCTTCCACCGCCACTTGTCACCAATTGCCATTTCTCACTTTTTTTTTATATTTTTAAATTTTTTTAAACATTTTGTCAATTACCAAACGCGTTTGTAGTTTATGTTTTTCTAAAAATAAATAAAAAATAAACAAAAATCAGTTTATAAAATTTTTGTAAATATAAACTGAAAACGTAAACGTTACCAAACAGACCATAATACGTATCACTTTTCTTTGTTAGTGTGTTTCTAATTCATTTTCTCATTATTGTAGCCTAAATCATATTGTAAGAGTACCTTAGATGAAATAAGGATACAAAAATGTATTTGGAAAACACTTGCAAAATTTTGAAAAACACGGCTGTAACAAGCTCGCGGGGGACCTCGCTACAGCTCGGACTCGATTTGTGTCACGGTTCTTAATCTTGAACCAAAGAGTCCAAATCCGGCAAATCGTTTTGAAAACAGATTTTTTTTGAAAGAAGTGCCAAACATGGACTGCTTCGCCAGATACAGAGTCGCCACCTAAATATTTTTTAAATGGGAAATTTAGGAAACCCTGACTCGGTGCCAAAGGCCACGTGTCCGTCATCACCAAAGTTGCCTCGGCTCGGGAACTTGGGTACGATTGGGGAAGGTCACTTCGTGAGCACCCCCGCTCGCCCGGTCAAAGACCGGCCTCTACTAACCAAGATATCTGTTTTTGAAAACCTTGTATGCTCTTATTCCGGTTATTAGCCTAGGTTACTATGTGATGCTCGCAGCAAACAAGTATAGACTGAGCCATCTGAATTGGAACAAAACATTTCATGTTTGTTTGTTTGAAAATGGTTTGATGGTGCTACCCGCAGGTAGGCTAAGACGCGGATTTGCCACCCTCGGGTGGGCTTTAGAAAACATGATTTTGCCACTATCTAGTGGGCTTAAAACAAACATTCAACGCATTGTCCCAATTCAAGTAACACAACCTCCACCCACAGGCATTCAAGGCAGTTATATCACATAAGCAGTTAGCCCCATGGTAAGCATGCTATTCATGGCAGCACTCACACGCATGCAAGGGTGCTAAAGCATAAAACTCACCGAGTACTCCGAGCCAAAAACAGAAGCTCATTAGAAATCCATGCATGATCCTAAATATACAGAAATGCCTAATGCAACACAAGCAAAGATGCAACTATAGCAGGCTCGGCTATTCTAAACATGGTATATGGAATGCTACAACTATCATGTATTCAATTTGGAATTGAAATACAAATGCAGTTTGTATGATGCGTCGAGCCCGGTGCGTGCAAAACAGATGAATGATGCAAACATGCTGTCATACTGTATGCTAATTGAAATATGCCCTAATCTAACCATCATAAGCGGGTAAATAAAAGGGAGAAAGAAGTGGGGGTTGGAAGACATACATCACACTCACTCACACTTATTACAGTTATGCCCTCGCGTAGAGGGTCCGAATAAATAATACAGTCCAAAATAATAAAAGAATAATACAGTCCGAAATATACAGTCCAAATAATACAGATTTCTAATTAATTAACAAATTAACTAAGAAAGTTTTTAAACTGGCATGCAAGCCAGGGGGGCTGCCTCGCTTCTGATGAATGATGTATGCTGGGCTGCCTTTGCGCAGAAATCCACTGGGATGCCCAATTTAGCCTCTGTTTGTAATGTTTCTCGAAATGCACGCCAGACTCCGAAAAGTTGCTGATTCCTCATTTTGCTGCAACAAAGAGCAGGAAAAGGGCATAGCAATGTATTTCACAGATATATGCATGCCTCGATCCTCGTGCCACCAATCACGCATATCGATGCATGATGGCCGAGGAGTCGGATTGCACAACTCAATATAGGGTGCAATGCAGATGAATGCTACAACAAAACCTAACTCCATCATGGGTAATCCGGAGTGTCGGTGACTTGGGAATTGAGACCCGTTCCGTCACTCGGAGTACGAAACGTGCCTCGTTTCCCGTGTCCGGGCTAACTCCTATCCCGTACACGATGCAATATGCATGATACGCATGAAATGCAGCTAATATACAATCCTAGCATGCACGATGCTATGAAAATGAGATGCCTCAAAATACGTGCCGAATGGGCACGCAAACCGAGGCGATGATCCTAAGGCATGAGATGACATACGCAATGCAAATGGACTTACACTAACACGAATGGACCTCAGCCACATTCACATAAGAGGCCGATGGATAAAAAAAGAAGTGTCTCGAAATGCGTGCCCACGGGCGCGCAAACCGAGGCGATGCATACAGAATGCAAAATGACATGAAAATGATATGTAATGAGGCTAAAATGAGATATCTCGAAGTGCGTGAACCGAGAAAATGACATACGGAATGCAATGATGCGAAAATGGCATACAGAATGCAAAATGGGCTTATACCAACATGAGAGGACCTCAGCCACTCTCAAACGGGAGGCCGTCAGATAAAAATGAAGTGCCTCGAAATGCGTGCCCACGGGCGCGTAAACCGAGAAAATGGATTAAAGCATGAAATGACATGGAAATGATATGCAAACATGCAAATGAAATTTCAGCACTTACAAATGATGCAAAACAGTCCCGAAAGGCAGGGAAATGATACCGAATGCCCGGAATGGTCCCGAAATGCGATAATAAGCACCCGGAATGGCCTACAGCCATACTAAACATGCATAATTGGTACATGACATGCAAAACAGTAGCAAGGAAGCCCCCAAAATAGCATTTTTCAGTCATAAAAAGGGCTAAATAGCAAGCATGGATAGGGCAACAATAGCATGCAAAAATACGAGCCAAGAGAGGGGTATTGAAGCAAGTGATACATGCGATGCTCAAATGGAAAAGTACCCTTCTACAACACTGATGAGGGGCTAAAAATATGCACATTTTCAGTAGATGACATCCCCCAACTCAGTATGAAAACATGGTAAAAATGCTATGCAAGAATGAGGATATATGAGGCTATAACATGAAGTACCCCAAAAATTCATCAAACCAGCAAAGACCCTCAATGGAATATGTCAAGAAGATCAAAATATGAATATTTATAGTTCTGATGATGGCCGAAAACAGAAGCTAGATAAGCTTAAAAAGGCATGCAAAATGGGGTCAAAGAGAGATATAAAGGCAAGTATAACATGGAGACCCCAAAAAAAGTTGATCCCTTCTACAATAATGTATAGGGACACAAAATAAGCTCACTCACAGTTCATGGCATGTTCCAAAACAGACTTCATGTAGGTCAAACAAATCATGCAAGTTTACGGTAATTTGAAGGAATTGTGAAGCAAGTGCATGATAGAGAGGCCAAACAGGGTTGAGCCCTTCTTAAATATTGAATAGGGGCTCAAAATGGGCCCACTCACAGTTTATGTCATGCTCGAAATCAGATCACTCATAGGCCTAATATTTCATGCAAAAACAAGGGTAAAACATGGATTCAAAGCAACTTGTACATGGAGCATGAAAACAGGGTTGAGCCCTTCTTCAATGTTGAAGAGGGGCTCAAAATAATCACAATATAAGTTCATGAGATGCTCCAATTCAGATCACACATAGGCCAAATATTCAATGCAAAATAATGGCATATAAGAGGATATTGAAAGAAGTGTAAGATGGAGGGCTCAAACAGGGTTGAGCCCTTAAACAAACCTCAGGAATAGCTCAAAAGAGGACTACTTTCAGTATTGGTCGGAGCTCAAAACAGTGAGCAAGTAGGGTATAAAAATGATACAAAAAAGTGCTAGAAAAGGGGAAATAGTGGCTTACCCTTGAAGACTACACTTTGGTTGCTTCTTGGCTTGAGTTTGTTGCTTCTTAGCCACTGAAAAACCTTCCTTTGCTGCTGGAATGGAAGTGGTGAAGGTAGTGCTTGGTGTTGATGAACAAATGAGGCCAAAACTTAAGGATTTTGGAGGTTTTGGAGAGGGAGATGTAAGCCAATGCCTATGAGCTCTTAAGGGGAGTTTTTTCTAACCCTAATGAAGAAGCTGGCCAGCCACTTATAAAGGCTAAGAAGGGGGTGTAAAAGAGGAGGGAAATGCACCCAAGCTTTCCCTCCCAAAATATCCCCCGGATACAGAGCTCTTCTGGGGAAACAGCTATACAGCTGTAAAGTATGCACTGAGAGGATGCAGGCCGGCTAGCCACCTTTATTGGAGGTGGCCGGCCGGCCACCCCCCATAGCCGACCGGCCAAGGGCAAAAATGGAAAGTTAGAATTGCTGGCCGGCCACCATATGATGGTGTCCTCCCAGGTGTGTACAACAAGGCCCTGTGGTTGGAAATTGACAACTCCGAACCAGGAGAAGCAACAATCCACTTTTAGGAGAGGCTCAAAAATGAAAATAAGAATTATTGGCCGGCCATGGGTTTTTAGTGTCCTCTCATGTGTGTTCAACACGAATATGTGGTTTTAGCTCGAAGAAAATGGCCCTAGGGTGGTCAACATTAGCCCGGAAGTGAGAAAAACGGGCGCCGGGGGGCGCCGGAAGAGCATAACAGGTTGCTTGGACAATTGCTAGCCTCCCACCCTCCAGTGATCTTCCTGATGATAAAACAGAGGTACCTGCCAAAAATGAACAAAAAACCGATGCAAAACGAATGCTCGGGGGCCAAACCGCGAGGTTCGGGGCCCGAAAACCGGCCGTAAGCACCAAAAGTGGCATCCGGCCACGAAGTGGGTATCTAAGACCCCAGTGTTCCTCGTTATGATGAAACAGAGGTGCATGCCAAAAACCGGAGGAATCGGAGATGGTTGGGTGGTCCCGAACCGAGGCACACGGCCTGACGGCTCCGAAAACCGGGAAACCGAGCTCCGAAATAGGCAAAATGGCCTACGGCCACGAAACGTAGCCCACGGCCACTGAGAGATGATCTGCTAGACCTCTCCCTCCCTGCAGGAAAGAAAACAGAGAAAACCGAGTCCGGTTCGCAAACCAAGGCAAGGCACAAAAGAGAGTTCGGAAGTCCGGAGGCAGGGCGCACGGCCGCGACTCTGAGACTTCTGAACGAGCACAATATGCAACATCACCGAGCGCTCAATCGGTGACGTCTGAGTCTTAAGGTCGGTCAAAAATGGGGTGTCTACAACGGCAGTTCGCTCGAGCGAAGATTTGGTCACTTGAGCGATCTACAAAGTTTGCAAAAATACTGGATGCTCTTATTTTATGCTGGAGCCAACTTTTGGTCGCTTGAGCCAAGGTTCAAAACAAAAGGTGGTCCCTTGAGCGGTCTTTTGGTCACTCGAGCCAACCATCAATCTCTGCAAAACTTCTAAGAGCTTGAGATTTACGCTCGAGCGATAGTTTGGTCGCTCTAGTGGTGCGACCAAATTCTAGAATTTTCAAATTGTTGTTCCAAGTTCAAAACTCAATTCCCAAGCTTCAAAGTTCATTCTTTGGGGCCAAAACTTAAGAAAACATGTTGAAACTCATTAAACTTCATGAATTAAAGATCATTTCGCAAATCAAACCCCAAAAATATGCCAATTGTTTAAAATCAAACTTGAAACTTTATATATATTTACATGCATGCAATAACTCAAAATCTTTGGTTCCAAAACATGTTCAAATGAAGCAAGAAGGGAAGAATCATGTTGAATTTTCAAAATCATGCAAGTATATGTCCATGCATGTGAGAATTCCTTGGAAAATAACTCAAATTGTGAAGAAATAAGCATCCATGCATGGATTACTTTCAAATTCATCTATTTAAGCTTAATCCTAGCACACACTTCCCAAATTCATGGAATTGAGCTCATGAACTTAATGAATTCAACTCTAATTTGGATTATGTAAGCAAGAGTCAAGGTTGAAAAGCATACCTAAGGTTGAATTTGTGTGTAATCCTGGTTTAAACTTCGAAATTGTCTTGAACTTCACCAATTATTCATTTCCTCTCTTCCCTAGCTTTGATCTCACTTTCTTTCTTTGGTCTCTCTCTTTCTTTCTCTTTCTCATGGTTTGTCTTCAAGGATGCAAATGTTGAAGTGTCTAGGATGTTGGTAAGTCAACATTACCCTTATATAGGCTTGATTAGTGGGGTTTAATTAAGCTTGACTTAAGACTAATCAATTGGTATTATTTTGTTCTATTATTTGATTCCGAATTGAAATCCAATGAAACTTATCATAAAATTCTAAAAATTCTAATTAACACACTGACATAGCCTTCAATTAACAGAACAAAACAGGATTTTGAACAGATATTTCTACGACTAACAGGTAGGAATACAAGACACGTATAAAATGCACAATTAACACATAATGTCATTCTTAAAGCTTAATTAGCATTCTTAAGTACGGGTTACGGCTAATTACGGAGTGGGGTTATTACAGTCTTTTTCCTTATAGAGTTTGGTCCTCCAAACTTTAAGTACCTTCATTTTGGAAGAATATGGGGTCTAGTGGAAACAAGTCCGAATATCTTCTCATCATATCTTCTTCGGTCTCCCAAGTTGCATATGTTCCTCCATGTTGCCAATCAACTTTTACCTATGAGATTTCTTTGTTTCTCAATCTTTTGATCCAGCTGTTTACAATTTGTATTAGCCGTTTTTCATAAGTGAAGTCATCTTTTAAAAGTACATGTGTCGGCTCAATCACGTGTAACAGATCCCGCAAATAATCCCGAAGTATCGAAACATGAAAGACATTATGCATATTCTCCATAACTAGAGGTAAGGCTACTTGATACGTCATTGGATTAATTTTCTCAGTGATTTCATACGGACCAATGTACCGCGGTGCCAACTTACTCTTGACTCCAAACCGTGTCTGACCCTTCATTGGAGTCACTTTGATAAACACATGGTCACCTATTTCATATTCTCTATTTCTTCTTCAAACATCGGTTTATGTCGACTTTGTGCGGTTTTTAACCATTGCTGAATCAACTTTAGTTTCTTGGTCGTCTTTTGCACAAGTTCGGGTCCCAATAGCGGCCTATCGCCTACTTCAACCCAACAAACTGGAGATCAGCATTTTCGTCTGTACAAAGCTTCATAAGGAGCCATCTCGATACTCGAACGATAGCTGTTGTTGATACAAATTCAGCTAAAGGCAGATGAGCTTTCCAATTCCCTTGGAAATCTAACACATACATTCGTAACATATCTTCTAACGTCTGAATAGTTTGTTCTGACTGACCGTCTGTCTGTGGATGATATACACTACTGAGTTTCAATTCAGTTTCCAAGGGTTATTGCAAAATTTGCCAGAATCTTGAAGTGAATTTGGAATCTCTGTCAAACACAATGATACTGGGACTCCGTGCAATCTCACAATCTCATCAATATAAATATTAGCCAATTTATCTGCATTATAAAACATTTTGATAGGTAAAAAGCGAGCAAATTTATCTGCATTATAAAACAATAACTCGGATAGAGTCCATACCTCTAGAAGAACGAAGTAGACCGACAATGAAGTCCATCATGATATGTTCCCGTTTCCATACCTCTAGAAGAACGAAGTAGACCGACAATCTAGCGGGTCGTTGATGTTTGACTTTCATTTGTTGGCAATGCAAACATTTGGCTACATAATCAGCAATACTTTTTTTCATTCCAGGCCACCAAAAATTTTGTTTCAAATCAGAGTTCATCTTCGTATTTTCCGGATGCATAGCAAACTTTGAACTGTGAGTTTTTGTCATAATACGCTTTCTCAGTTCTGAACAATCCGGTACACAAAGCCTTCCTTGGAATTTCAATACATTATTCTCAAACACAATTCCTTGTCTCGATTTAGAGTCTATTTTTTCCACAATCTTTTTCAGAAATTTGTCTTCTAATTGTTTTTCTTTAACTTCCTCAATAATTGTCGGCTGTGTAAAAATAGAAGCTAAGACTCCATCCTGTCCACGCAAAATAATTTCAATTTCATTTTTGTCTAAGTCACACAACAATTCTTTCTAACCGGTGAGCAAACATGCCAAATTCCCAATGGATGTTCTATTCAAAGCATCTGCAACGGTATTTTCCTTTCTCGGATGATACAAAATTTGCAAGTCATAATCTTTACTTAGTATAAGCCATCTTCTTTATCTTATGTTCAATTCTTTCTGAGTGAAAAAATATTTCAGGCTTTTATGATCAATATACACCTCACAAGTCGTTCCATACAGATAATGACGCCAAATGTTTAGTGCAAACACCACAGCTGCAAGTTCAAGATCATGGGTTAGATAATTCTTTTCATGTGGTCGGAGTTTCCGAGAAGCATAAGCAATTACTTTTCCATTTTGCATTAATACACACCCCAAGCCTTTGTATGAAGAATCACTGTAGATTTGGAATCCATCTATACCGGTAGGCAAAGTCAGAATAGGTGCAGTCACTAATCTGGTTTTCAACTCTTGAAAAGCTGATTCACACTAATCATTCCAAGCAAATGGCACCCCTTTTTGTGTTAATTGAGTAAGTGGCATGGCTAGTTTTGAAAAGTCTTTCACAAATCGACGGTAATAACTAGCAAGCCCCAGAAAAATTCTAACTTCTGTCACTGTCACAGTTCTCAAATGGTTTTCATGTTTTTCCTTGCTTTTAGAATAAATCAGAATATCATCTATGAACATAACAACAAATTCATCAAGATATGGTTTGAAAACCCTATTCATTAGGTCCATAAAGGCAGCAGCTGCATTTGTTATCCCAAACAGCATTACTAAAAATTCATAATACCTATATCTAGTTCGGAATGCAGTTTTCTCTATGTCTTATGCTTTAACTTTTAATTGGTGGTACTCGGATCTAAGATCTATCTTTGAAAATACTTGGGCTCCCTAGAGTTGATCAAACAAATCATTTATTCAGGGCAGTGGGTATTTGTTTTTCACAGTCACTTTGTTCAATTCCTGATAGTCTATATAGAGTCTTAAAGTTCTGTCTTTCTATTTAACAAGTAGAACTGGAGCACCCCAATGCGAAGTGCTCGGTCTAATAAACTTCTTGTCTAATAGCTCTTGAAGTTGGACTTTCAATTCTTTCAATTTAGTTATGGACATTCTGTACGGGGTCTTAGAAATCAGTTGTGTTCCAAGTACTACCTCAATAGTAAATTCAATTTCCCTATCTACCAAATCTCTAGGCAATTCCATAGGAAACACATCGGAAAACTCATTGACTATAGGGATAGTTTCCACATTAGCACTATCTGTAGGTACAGTTAAAACACAACACAAATAATCCCTATATCACTTCTTAAGTAGTTTATTGGCATTCATAGCAGAAATCAAGTACAAGGGTGGAACTACACCATTTCCAACAAATACAAATTCAGGCAATCCCAATAGACGAAATACAATCAATGGTAGCGTGATATTTTACCAACCAATTCATACCCAATATGCAATCAAAATGATCTATATCCAATGGCAGCAAATCAACATATAAAAGTACTTCTCCAATCATTACATCACATGCAGGATATATATATGCACATAATATAGAACCCCCAGATAGTGTAGATACAGACAACAAATAATTTATAGGCTCTAGAGGTCTAGTCAATTTCTAAGAGAAAGCATGTGACACAAACGAATGTGTAGATCCAAAATCTGTCAACACATATGCATTTTGGGCACAAATAGGAAGTATACCTAACGCCACAGATTCGGTGTTCTGGACATCTCCTGGCACTAATACAAAGACTCAACCTTGCCTCAAAGTTTCCTTTCCCATATTAGCCCTTGTATTTGATCTTGGTACTGAAGTAGATCTAGCTGAACTTACCGCAGGACAGTTGGTATTCTGAGTCAAAAGTGGGCAATCTTTTACCATGTGACTAGCTTAACCACACCGGAAACAGGCACTTGTTGTTCGCTAACACACACCTTTAGGTTTCCTTTCACATTCTGGGCAGTTAGGTGCAAAACTGTTTCCCTGACTTAAGCTGCTCGTAGATCCTGTATTTTGCTTCTTTGAGAATGACCGACCCTTTCTGAAATTAAATCTAGACCTTTTGCCCCTCCATTCAGTTATTTGGTTTGTTTCATTACTGCTAAGTTGCCTTCAGTCATTAGGGCTCTGTTCAGTACATCCACATACTTGGGTAGTTTCAACACACCAACCCGATCAAACACATCTAAACTAAGCCCATCTTCAAATTTCTTGGCCTTTTTGTAATCTGTATCTACCATATAAGGAGCAAATCGAGCTAATTCTGTGAACTTAGCTTCATATTCAGCTACAGATATGTTGCCTTGTTTCAATTGCTCAAAACTTGGAGACTTTTCGATCTCAGAAATGCTGAGGGAAGTATTTTTCATAGAAGATTTCCTGGAATTGATTCCAGGTCAAAGTCCTATTACTATCTATTATTAACATCCACCAACGTTGGGCTTAGTTTTTCAGAGTGTACGTAGCCAACAAGACTTTTTGAGTTTCGGAACATGGAAAGACTTCGAACAGTTTCTCTATTTCTAACATCCAAGTCTCAGCCTTCAATAGTTCAATACCATCCAGAATAGTTGGCGGTTTTATTTTGTTGAATTTTTGAGTCAAACTGATAATTTCGTTGTTTACCAGTTCCACTTGCACCAGAGAAGGTAGAAGGGGTAATGATTATTGTCTCTATTGTTGTCTTATGGACTCAGTTAAAACTTCTAACATTCTTTCCTTTTGGTCCATTCGGGCATCAGAGGATTCAATTACATCATCACTTTTTGTTCTCTCCATTTGCTATAAGTAAATTGAGCAATAATAAATATAGGCAAATAGTCCTTTTACAGTTTTCACAGTGTTCAGTTTCATTTCATTTCGTTTCACATGATTTCAATTCGGATATGTTCACATGATTTCACAGACTCACACATGCAGATGTAATGTCCCTAATTATTTTCTAGGACGTCCTATAGCTCATATGGACTTGTGTGTGCAGTAAAACACATGTTCTGATACCACTCTGTCACGATCCAAACCTGTCCCTAAAGGTTTAGCATCGTAACCCACCAGTAATCCTAAGATTACCGAAAGCCTCTGAAACATATTAACAAATAAGAGGCTAACGGAAGCAAATACAAATATAGAATGTCTATAGAGCTATGCAGACTTATGTGGGATATAAATTTCTTTACATATATGATGATGTCATCCCATGTACAGATATAACAAAAAGAAACTTAGCTCTATATATAGAACAAAAACAAACGTTTATAAAGGTAAACAAAGACTTAAGACTTTATTTCAAAAACTTGACCACACTAATTTCCAGGAACCTCAACGTGAGGCATGGTGGTTGGCTTGACAGAACAGATCTAGACTTGAGGTCCTAAGCCTGGTTGCACGCTTGATCACCTACATATATATATAATAATAATAAGCTGGAGCCCAGTGAATAACGACGGAGTAAAGGTTTTGATGAATGATGTCTATAACAGATTCAGATATCAGAATTCATATCAGAAATAGATTCTTGCACATGTTCAGATTTGCAAATAGTTATACGTGATACATCCATTAGCTAACAGATTAGATTGGTCATAAAGACCCACGTGCAGAGTAGGCAGCCATATAGACCCATATTCACATGAGATGGTAATTAAGACCCATGTGCAGATCAATAGTTGATTATGCATAATCAATTCCATGAATGGAGCTCACATGAAACCCTAGTACCAGATAACAGATAACACATGACAAATTCACATGATGCTAAGGATGTCACGAATACATTTCAGAAAATTGGAAATTCATTCATGATTCACAAAATAGCATTTTAGAAAACAGATCATATCATATCAGTAAGAAAATACTTATAGTCAAACATAACTTTACAGAGTTGTTACTCACAAATAATTCCAGAGGCAAATCAGACGAATCAGACAAATCAGATGGACTATAGCGCGTGACCTACACAAACACATGACAGATACATATTGAAACACACGCTTGGCAAACACTTAACTTATCACTTTTCTTTCTTGGTGAGTTTCTAATTCATTTTCTCATTATTGTAGCCTAAATCATGTCATAAGAGTACCTTAGATGAAATGAGGATGCAAAAATGTACTTTGAAAATACTTTGAAAAACATGACAGTTTGCTCGAACGAAGATTTGGTCGCTCGAGCGGTTTGTAAAAGTAATGGATGCTTTTATTTTATGCTCGAGCCAACTTTTGGTCACTCGAGCCGAGGTTTAAAACAAAGGGTGGTCTCTTGAGCCAACCATCAATCTCTGCAAAACTTCTGAGAGCTCGAGCGACGGTTTGGTTGCTCTAGTGGTGCGACCAAATTATGAAATTTTCAGATTGCTGTTCCAAGTTCAAAACTCCATTCCCAAGCTTCAAAGTTCATTCTTTTGGGCCAAAACTTGAGAATACATGTTGAAACTCATTAAACTTCATGAATTAAAGATTATTTCGCAAATCAAACCCCAAAAATATGCTAATTGTTTAAAATCAAACTTGAAACTTTATATATATTTATAGGCATGCAATAACTCAAAATCTTAGGTTCCAAAACATGTTCAAATAAAGCAAGAAGGGAAGAATCATGTTGAATTTTCAAAATCATGCAAGTATATGTCCATGCATGTGAAAATTCCTTGGAAAATAACTTAAATTATGATGAAAGAAGCATGCATGCATGGATTACTTTCAAATTCATCTATTTAAGCTTAATCCTAGCACACACTTCCCAAATTCATGGAATTGAGCTCATGAACTTAATGAATTCAACTCTAATTTGGATTATGTAAGCAAGAATCAAGGTTGAAAAGTATACCTAAGGTTGAATTTGTTTGTAATCCTAGATTAAACTTCCAAATTGCCTTCAACTTCAACAATTTTTCCTTTCCTCTCTTCCCTGGCTTTGATCTCTCTCTCTCTCTCTCTCTCTCTCTCTCTCTCTCCTAGATTAAACTTCCACTTACTATTTCATTACACTTCACCTACTACTCAATTTTGGTTTCACTTACTACTCAATGAGCTTCATTATAGTTCACTTACTACTAAATTTTAGTTTCATTTACTTCTTAATAAACTTCCACTTACTACTATACTCCATTTATTATTGAATGAGCTTCCACTTAGTACTTCACTAGGCTCCACATACTACTCAATGAGCTTCCACTTACTATTTCATTGTACTTCATTTACTACTCAATTTTTGTTTCACTTACAACTCAATGAGCTTTCATTTACTACTTTACTAGACTCCACTTTCTACTCAATAAGCTTCCACTTATTACTATATTACACTAAGCTTACTACTCAATTTTGATCGTGACAATGCCATCATAGCAATTATAGAAGATCAGGGCCGGCCCTGGGGTGAGGCGACCAAGGCGGTCGCCTCGGGCCCCCAATTTTGAACAAAATTTAGGGCCCCTAATTAGGGGAGTGTATCATGTCGTGTTATTTCATAATTATTTCAATATTAGCTCAATTTATTTATTTTTATGTTGTCGTATGGTGTTATTTTAATTCGTGTTCGATTGATGTTTAATGTGAAAACTTTCACTTTTAGTTAAAAATAACTTAGCAAGTGTATCGAGAGATTAAATTTTTTCTCATAAGTTGAATTTTATAAAATTTATTTCAACTAAATGAAATTATTCATAGAATGTTTGATTTTAATTCAATTGTATTTTTCTAATTAAAAAAATTGTACCTTCTTACTGCATTTTTTTTTATTTAGTTAGATGGAGTTAAATAAAAGATTAAAAAATGTCATGGCATCCCTTAGTGAACATTCAAATATATAACTAATAATTCATGTTACTGAGTCGTGTCATACTTGGATTCATGTTGAAAAATAGTCAACCTTAACTTGCTAATTTTATATATTACTTGAGTTGTGTCGAAAATTCTCATCCTTATCCCCAATTAATTTTAGTTCTTATAACATTGGTAAGCTAAAAAATAAAGATTCGATTCAACTAATTGAAGTTCAACTATTATATATTATATATATATATATTTGTTATCTAAATTTTGTTAAATTGTAATGTAATAGAAATAAATTTTTTTCTTTTTTGCTTTATCCAAACAATTTTTTTTATAGATAATGATATATGAAGGGCCCAATTTAAAAAATTCGCCTTAAGCCCCTAATAAGTCAGGGCCGGCCCTGTAGAAGATCCACTCTTGGTTTCTGATCTAGAAATTCCAGGCTTCTCTAATGATGGTGATGATAATTTTGTAAACTATTTGCCAAATAGTTTATGTGTTCATGGAAAACCATTATATTATGAATATAGTGAGTAAAATCATATTATAGAAACTTTCTCCATTTTTTATTAAATCAAATGTCATTTCAAACACAACCTTTTCAATTAGTGGATCCATACACTTAACATCTCTTTCGATTGGGAGATCATCAGAACTAACGATATTCTCTTAATTGCCAATGTTATACTCACCAGTGTCAAAATCATCATCATCATCATTATGTAATTCATATATGGTGTTGTTATGCCCAATGTTATCTTCCATCTGTGGTAAGTATATAAAATTAATTAGATCAAACCAAATAGTAAGTGATATTACAATTAGTTAATGAGACTTCACTTATTATTTTATTATATTTCACTTACTACTCAATTAAATCGTACTTACTATTTAATGAGTTTCCACTTATTATTTCATTAGACTTTACTTACTACTCAATTAAATTCCACTTATTACTCAAAATCTTTACTTATTATTTCATTACACTTCACTTGGTACTTCATGAGCTTCTAGCTACTGCTTTATTAGACTTTACTTACTACTCAATAATCCACTCACTACTTCATTACACTTCATCTACTTAATGATTTTCTATTTACTTTTCATTTGAATTCACTTATTACTCAATAAATTTTCACTTACTACTTTATTCAATTTTAATTACTGCTCAAATAAATTCCATTTACGATTTCACTAGACTTAACTTCATGATAAGTAGACTTGAATTATAACGTGTTCGTGCTTAAAGCTCTAACTGGATCAGCCTTTCCTGACTTCGGTCGACGTTGAGCAAAGGCTAGGGCTGTACCAGGTTTCTCAAGATAAAGTATTTGAACAATCAAAATCATGATCTCTAAGAGGCAAATTTCTGATTAGACTTTCTTTACAGCTCAATTAAATCCTATTTATTATTTAATGAGTTTCTATTTACTATTGCATAAGGCCCTGTTTATTTTTAGAGGTATAATGAAAGAGATTTATAGTGAGTGAATTAATAGTGAAGGGATTAAATAAAATTGTGTTTGTTTTGATGATATTTATTAGTGTAAGAATTGTTAAATTATTTTTATATAAAATAATAAAACAAATAAAAAATACAAAAAATTAAACATTAATATTAAAAAAAAAATTCCCAATATGTAAAAAATAAAAAAATATCTAATCCCCTCACTATTTTTCTAATACCACCTCCACCTCCACCTCCACCTCCACCTCCTCCATCTCAATTCCCCTTCCAGCCTCTATCTTAATCCCCTCCTCTATCCTAATCCCTTCCCCAACTCTACAAACAAACACAATACTAAATAGCCCCACCTCCATCCTAATCTCATTCCATCCTTTACACCCAAAAACAAACGGGGCCTAAGACTTCATGTACTACTCAATTAGCTTTCAATTACTATTTCATTCGATTTTACTTACTACTCAATTAAACCCAACTTACTACTTAATGAGCTACTTCATTAGACTTTAGTTATTATTCAATGAGTCTCCACTTATTATTCAATCAAACTATACTTACTACTTAATCAAATATGACTTACTAATCAATAAGATACTATTTTAATAGACTTAAGTTACTAGTCAATAAAATTATACTTATTATTTTATTAAACTAGACTTAAAATTTTAAAATTCCACTTTTTATTTAACTAAGTGAAATGATTTTTCAACAAAATTTTAAAATTTATAAATTAAAAATATCACATAAATATCACATAATGCTAAAATAAAAGAGACATAGAGATATAGATAAATTATTACCTAAAAATTGTCTTCAATTGGTAAAATCTAAATCACCCTCTTTCACTTATTCTTTGTAAAAAATATGAAAAAAACACAATCTTATTCATTATGTATGCAAATGAGTTGAGAGTTCTTCTATATTTTTCTAATTAACTATATTCTTATATAGTAATTAATGTTTTCAAGTGTAGTAGGTAAAAAAAAAGAAGTAAAAACTATACATATTCATTTATTACCATTAATAAATATTGACAAATGAGAGGTCTTTCTAAATTATTTTATTTTATTTTATTTTCAATTTATGCTTTACAATATTTTAGATATTAAAAAATATTATGAAGAAAACCTATGAAGTTTTTGAAGAAAAAAATATTTCATTATGGAAATTAAATTGATCAAAAAAAAAATCATGAATTTATAAAAGTTTCTAAAATATTTTTTTTACAATAAATTCATATACTTTTTAGAGTTAATTACCTAAAATTCCTATTTACAAATGTTATGGTAGCTGAAATCCTATCTAAAATTTTTTGAACCAATAAGTCCTATTTAATAAAATTGAGAATATTATTAGTTTTTTTCCAAATTGTAAAACTAAGAACATTATTAATTTTGCATAGTAATGTTCTAGATAATTGTTTCACTAACTGATAAAAAAAAATAGAGTATGAGATTAAACGTTTTTACCCTTCTACTTATTGGTTTGATTCAACTATCCAATAAAACCGAGAACATTATCAGTTTTTTCAGTTTTAAAATTGAAAATATTATCAGTTTTTGTTCATTTTTAAAATCATTTATTTTCAGTTTTGCACATCATCATGTTCATTTATAGATACAAAATTTTCAGTTTTGTACAAAAATAATTTAGTTTTTCAATTTTTTCAAATAAAAAAAACATTAATTTTTTTTTTTGCACATAATTTTTTTTAGTTTTTTCAATTTGAAAGTTGATATTTTAAAATTTTGAAAATCAAAATAAATGTCAAATTATCATGTTCCTTTATAGATAATCATAAATGATGAACAATTATTATTTGAAGGGTAATTCTGCCTATTAAAAATTTAATGGGACTTCAAGATCCAAAAAAATTTAGTTATGATTTAATGGAGTATAAGTTCATAAATTAGAACTTGTACATAAATGTCCCTATTTTTTTATTATATAGAATCTACAAAATTATAAGTAATAAATAAAAATATCCTTCTAAGAAAAGTAATAAATAAAAATATGAATATCAAAATCTTAAATAGTAATTACTATTTTGAGGCCTTGCATGTAAGAAAAAATGAGTAACTATTTAAATTAATATTTCTGAAAATAAGTTTAAATAACTTACGATTTAAAACATTTTGTTTACAAATTTTTTTCTTTTTTATTTTTTTAATATTATATCGAAAATTTTATTTTCACAATAAGACTATTTTAAAAAAATTAGTAAATTTGAAAAAATTTTAATAAATTAATATTTACATATCATATTTTACTTTTTACAAATTATAACAAGACAAAATATAGAGGGGAAATAGTAACATATGGTGTGTCACTAGTTTTATATATTTAAATTAATATCAAATGTAAAAGATGGCAAGAAATAAAGGTGATCTGTTTAGTAGGTAATATTTTAAATAGTAAGTTTATTCATAACAAATAGTAAATTAGTGAATATCAAATAGTATCTATATTTATAGTAAATGATATATAGCGATTCCGAGTTTTTCCCCTTTATGTACAGTATTCCGGACTTGGGTTCCATGACTGAGTATTGTTGTATATGTCTCGTTCCGTCCTTTAATTCTTTGTATATGAGTTTTAGGATGCGTTGGGTAGGTTTGTAACAGGTTGGTGGTGATTAGAAACAAAGTGTTGCTGTCCAGTTTTTGGTGTCTTCGCTCGAGCGAGGCTTTTGTCGCTTGAGCGAGCTTTGAGTTTGTGTCTCTTGGCTCGAGCGAGAGATCTTGCGCTCGAGCGTGCGTCTGCGTCTCCTTTTTGACCTGAAGGTTGTCGTTCTTGGCTCGAGCGATATTTCCTTCGCTCGAGCGAGCGAGCTGTATGTTTTGGGTTTTTTCGCTCAAGCGAGGAATCTTGTGCTCGAGCGTGCTTCTGAGTTGCAGACCTGAAGCTTCGTGTTGTTGGCTCGAGCGAGGATTTCTTCGCTCGAGCGAGGTCCGTGTGTGTCTGATCGCTCGAGCGACCAATCATTCTCTCGAGCGAGCCTCGAGTATATCAGTTTGCAGCAGCGGGTTTTTACTCACTTTTTCATCTTCTTCTTTACTCAAATCCTAGCCCCGGCTGCTTCTCTCTCTAAACCACCACTTCTCTCTACAAGAACTCTTGATCTAGGGTTCTCCTACACTATTTCCTTTGTATAAAAGCTTGAGCTTGGTGTGGCCTTCGTTTTGATCTGAAAAACATTGGGTTTGGAGCATCTTGAGTTTTCAACTTCATCTCCTTTGAGTCTCATCTCTTGAGGTAGGGATACCTACTCCTTCTTATGAGTTTTGACATAGATTTTAGTCATTTTGTATAAATGGTGAGTTTTGCTAATTTTGGAAGGTTAGGGTTTTGAGATTGAAATTTATAAAAAGGGGTTTTCCATGTTTGAGTCTAATATGTGTAGGAGACTTGAAATTGGAGTTGTTTATGATATATGAGTGAAATTTGGCATTGGGGACAACATTTGAGAATAGGGGGATTAAAGCCCTAATTGAAATTTAGCAATTAATTTGTATAATTAATTCGGGAAATATGGAAATATGAAATTGGGTTGAGAATCATGAAATTGGATGGAATTGTGGTAGAATGGTATGGTTGGATTAATTTATCACCCACTTATGAAATTGTTGATTATTTATCTGTTCGGTAGATTTATTATCTGTTTAGAAATAACTGCTTTGGGCTATCGGTGGAGGATAGTCTTGATTGTTGTAGACACCGTATGTTGATTAGGAAGAATTGAAACTAATCAAATGGCTAAGTCATTGAATATGATGGTTGAATTAACACGTTGAATATGTGTCTGGATTGATCATTGCATATGATAGACTGTGTAAATACATTGCATATGTATCTTGTTTGGGAGGAGATAGGGGATATACTCCATGGTTTGGGAGGAGATAGGGGATGCACTCTCAAACCTATTTGGGAGGAGATAGGGGATGGACTCCATTGATAACTAAGTTGGCCGGAGTGTCCAAACTGAAAGTCCCGAAATCCTAATTACGTTTGCATAACGTAGATAATTGAAGTAATGGAAGTGTTTTAATATGAGTTGTAGTCTCATTTAATTGTTTGGCTAGATAATGAACCATGTTTATGAATTTGAATTGGATAAGCAAAGGAAGGTGGGATGAAACACATGTGTATTTATCATGTTGGTTTACAAGTGTTAACCATTTATCGAATGCTAATGTTTTAATTATTGCTCATATTTGGTTTAGTATATCTCTGATGGGCTTTGACTCACCTTATATGGGACATCATTTTTAGGTTCAGGTGATATGCCATCTCCAATGACGTAGCTTGGGAGGCTTTGAAGCTGATAGATCTTTTTGTTGTTATCTTTTGGTATTACATGTAAATTCAAGCCAAGGGCTTAATGTGTATTTGAGTTAGTACTCTCTTTTTGTAACCATGTGTTGGCTTAGAAAGTTGTAAGCCCGTAGGGCATTTACTTTTGTTGTCAACATGTAATACTTTTGTAATGAATACTCTGGTCAATGGAAATATGCTTTATTCTCTTATGTCTATGGATATCTTGAATGTTGGGCATGTGTATTATTTTGAGGGCGTTACAACTTCGTATCAGAGCGTACCGGATTTGAATACTTGGGTACGTGGGAAGTGGTTAGTACCACAGTGGGTTTGTCTCGCTTGTTAGAGACTTATATATGATATTATGTACTTATGTGATAACATGTTTATGTAACTATATGGGTATGGGATTTAGTTTCTAGGATGTTGATTGGATCCTTGGGTTTCTGGAAGTCCTGTATGAAGAGTACTTGATCAATGCTGTTTCTAACTAGAACTCTAGCAACGTGTAGCTCGGCTTTTCGCGCCCCCTTTCCGAAGAATGAAATAGCCCTTACAGTTCGGACTCCACTTGTGTTGGTTCTGAATCTGATTTCACAAGTGCAATGTGAAACAGTGGAAACACAAAAAGAGTCCAAATCTGGCAATTGTTTTGGAAAATCGATGTTTGAATCAACTGCCAAAAATGGACTGCTTTGCCAGATTTCAGAGTCGCCACCTAAATATTTATGGGAAATTTAGGAAACCCGTGACTCGTGCCAAAGGCCATTAGTCCGTCGTTACCAAAGTGTCTTGGTTCGGGAACTTAGGTATGAGAGGGGAAGGTCAATAATGAGCACCCCACTCACCGATCAAAGATCGGCCTCTACTAATTATGATGTGATTCTTATGTACAATATATGTTCTTATTCTGATTATTTAATAAATCTTAAAATTTATTATGTGAAGCATACAAGGTATAGACTAGTTTGCTCAAATTGGAACAATTCAATTTCATGTTTGTTTCTCGAAAAGGGTTTGAATTTGCCACCCTTAGGTGGGCTTAAGGTTTGTGAATCTTAAAACGTACATTTGTTGAATCATTCCAATTTAAGCAACAAGCCTTCATCCACAGGCATTCAAACAGTTTATCATTTAAGCAATTAGCCTCATGGTAGGATGCTAAACATAATAAGAAAATTATGTACAAGCGGGATGCTAAAGCATAACAACTCACATATTTACCGACGTCCCGCGAACAAGCTATAAAACAAAGTTAGAAAATATGCATGATTCCTAACTATACAACACATGTGATATGCAATTACTAGGCTCGGCTACTAATATGACATATGAGATGATTTGATCGCATGCGGTCTAAGCATGTATTCAAAGAAGTATGGAAACGACAATGCGAATTGGATGATGAACCGAGCCTTGGTGCATGCAATACAAGTGGATGCAAACATGAGTATGCTAAATTAAACATGATGCCTCTAAACTAACCATCATAAGCTGATAAATAAAAGGGAGAAAGACGTGGGGTTGGAAGACATGCACACACACACACGCACACGCACACTTATTACAAGTTTGTTTGCCCTCGCGCAGGAGGGTCCGAATGAAATAATGCGCCCTCACGCAGGAGGGTCCGAATGAACTAAATTACTTAACTAATTATTACAAAACAAATCAATTAACTATGCTAGCTACAACATCATTTAATTAATCTAACTATTTTACAACTTAGAATTTAGCTAATTAATTACACTAATGAATGCATTATAAAATTCTAATGACCTAACCACGTAAACTAATTAATTACTTATAAAAGTCTAATTCACTAACTAACTACTACTTAAACTAATTAATTAATTATAAAAGTCTAATTCACTAACTAATTAATTACACTAATTAGTTAATTACAGTAACATTCTAATGACCTTACTTATACAATTCTAATTAGTGAAACTAATTAATTACGCTAATATCAAATTCTAATTAACTAAATTAACTTACTAAACTAATTAATTTAGGACTACACTAATTAATTAACATCAATTAGTTAATTGAGATGGTGGCTCGGTCATGGAGTTGCAGCGGTGGGTGGCTCGGCAGTGGAGTAGTTGGTGGGGCTGCTGGTGGCTGCTCGGCAGTGGGCTGCTGGTGGCGGCTCGGCAGTGGAGTAGTTGGTGATACTGCTGGTTGTTGAGTTGCAGCTGTGGATGACCTGAGAGGGTGGAGTTGTTGGTAGGTGTGTAGCTGCCGTGGTGGTCTGGTCGGTCTGCGAGTGTGTGTGTAGAGTGTTGCATGGTCTGTGGGTAGGTGAATCTGCCGAGAGTGTGTGTAGAGTGTTGCATGGTCTGTGTCGTGTGTGAATCTGCCGAGAGTGTGTGTAGAGTGGTGATGTGCATGGAGTGGCTGGGTTGCCGTGTGTGCATGAGAGCCGTGGGTTTGGTGACTGGGTGTGTGTGTGTGTATCAGCCATGTGTATGGTGTGTGTTTTGAGCTGCTGGGTGTGTGCCCGTGTGTGTGTGTATGGTGTATATCAATGGTGTGTGTGTGGTGTGGTGTGTATGGGAGGAGAGTGAGTTGTGTGTGTGTGTGTGTATGGAGTGGTGTGTGCTGGATGTAGCAGTGCCGTGTGAGTGAGTCATGCCGTGAGTGAGTGAGTGGGAGTGTGAGCTGCTGGGTATGTGGGTGTGAGTGAGTCATGCCGTGAGTGAGTGGGAGTGTGAGCTGGGTTTGTGTGTGTGAGTCATGCCGTGAGTGATGTGCAGGTGGAGTGCTGTGTTGTGAGTACAGGTGTGGTGGTGAGTGTGTGTATGTAGCAGGTTGATGAAGGTTGATGAGGGAGAGAGAGCTTGGTCTTTTGGGTGGGTGGTATGGTGATGGGTTTACTGCCGGTATGTGTGGTGAGGTGGTGTGAGGGCAGTGGTGGTGTGAGTGTGTATGGGCTGGGTTGTAATGGTGTGGGTTTTGGGGTGTGTGGGTTGTCTCCTTCCTCCTCTTGAGTATTTTTTATTGATCTCCTCTCTCCACCAAAGAGAGAACCCCTCCGGGAGAGAGAGAAGAACCCATCCTTCACCGTGTTCTCCTTCCTTTTCCCCTCTAATGACTCCCCCTCCTCATTGTGAAAGCATCCCCCTTAGCTGTCATCCTTTTTCAACATAATTTTCCACTACGCCCAACATCATCATTCGCCTACCCCTCTCTTCCACCATCCACCGAAAGTCCACCTCCCTTCAGATTGATATTCTTTAAAACATATGCTCCACAGCCTACACCATTTCTTTTTCTTTTTTTTTTTTCTTTTCTTTTTCTTTTTCTTTTTGTTTGATTAATATTTTATTTTATCAAATATTTATCAATTTATATAAAACACACTTAAAATAAATATACACCTAAAATAAAAACACACATATATAAAATTATAAAATATTACAAATTAATAAAATATGAGGGATGGCCAAAATGGGTATCAATTTATATAAAACACACCTAAAATAAATACACACTTAAAATAATATACACACACATATATAAAATTATAAAATATTCCAAATTAATAAAATATTAGAGATGGCCAAAATGGGTGAGGTTTTGGAATTAAAGCTTCAATTTGATTTTTCGGCTGAGAAATTCATAAATTAGCACATTTCAATTTTCCTCAGCGAGTGGTCAAAAGAAGGTGCCCAAGTCTTAAGGGTGGTCAAAAATGGGGTGTCTACAGTTGCCCCTCTTTGACAGAGCTCGAAGTCATAAAATGACGTGAGTGAATGTCAAAGCCCGAAGACGACCCTTTTTGACAAGGCCGTAAGACTTGGGCAAACAAACAAAATGCAATGCAAGTGGTTGAACCCGAAGGTTGCCTACGTATCCCTTTGCAAGGAATCAAACCAGCGTAGTTCAGGGGCAAGATGCTAATGATATGCAGAATGATTTTGAGAATTGGACTTATACGCTTACGCGAAGCCGGTTTGAAATTGGACTTATACGCTGTGCGAAGCCGGGTATTTTTGAAAAACAAACACTTATGATTATGCAAAACAACCTAACGCGTCTCATGCGAAAGGAGGAAGAATGGTGTGAACAGACAGGCGCACCTGCTGTTGTTAACCGATTGAGGTAGCCATGGATGCCGCTTTTCTGATCATATTTACAACTTTCCCTATTCTCCAACGGGGTGACAGACTAGGTTGGTTCAGTATCCAGAATTGAGACGCATATAAGCTATCTCAACCTATGGGGCTACCATACAGATTTCAAGCCGAGAATGCACCCCTGGATGCACCTCTGGGTATTTAAACCAGACTTTAGTCTCGGAAATCCCGAACCTTTTGCGTTCTAGGCATCGCCATTCGAACTCTAGTTTCCACCGTCGCAGTTGGTCTCCTAGGAACTCATTGCCATCACAGGCAGGCGGCTATACCAGACCACCTAAAGTCGTTCGGGCACGACAAACACCAAAGGAATTGCACCTTTATAGGATTTAAGGTCTCCTAGACCATGGGGGAATGTACAAGATAGTGCGAGTGTGGTGCACAAAACATTGCGATGGATTTGAAATGGTCCTAACGCGTCTTTTCGCGAAAGGGGGAGATTGAAGTCCTAACGCGTCTTTTCGCGAAAGGGGGAGATGAATGTCCTAACGCGTCTTTTCGCAAAAGGAGGAGATGGATGTCCTAACGCGTCTTTTCGCGAAAGGGGGAGATTGAAGTCCTAACGCGTCTTTTCGCGAAAAGGGGATATGGATGTCCTAACGCGTCTTTTCGCGAAAGGGGGAGACGGAAGTCCTAACGCGTCTTTTCGCAAAAGGGGGAGATGGAAGTCCTAACGCGTCTTTTCGCGAAAGGGGGAGATGGATGTCCTAACGCGTCTTTTCGCGAAAGGGAGAGATGGAAGTCCTAACGCGTCTTTTCGCGAAAGGGGGAGATGGAAGTCCTAACGCGTTTTTCGCGAAAGGGGGAGATGGATGTCCTAACGCGTCTTTTCGCGAAAGGGGGAGATGGATGTCCTAACGCGTCTTTTCGCGAAAGGGGGAGATGGAAGTCCTAACGCGTCTTTTCGCGAAAGGGGTGATGGATGAGATGGAAGTCCTAACGCGTCTTTTCGCGAAAGGGGGAGATGGATGTCCTAACGCGTCTTTTCGCGAAAGGGGGAGATGGAAGTCCTAACGCGTCTTTTCGCGAAAGGGGGGAGATTGAAGTCCTAACGCGTCTTTTCGCGAAAGGGGGAGATGGATGTCCTAACGCGTCTTTTCGCGAAAGGGAGAGATGGATGTCCTAACGCGTCTTTTCGCGAAAGGGGGAGATGGATGTCCTAACGCGTCTTTTCGCGAAAGGGGGAGATGGATGAGATGGAAGTCCTAACGCGTCTTTTCGCGAAAGGGGGAGATGGATGTCCTAACGCGTCTTTTCGCGAAAGGGGGAGATGGAAGTCCTAACGCGTCTTTTCGCGAAAGGGGAGATGGAAGTCCTAACGCGTTTTTCGCGAAAGGGGGAGATTGAAGTCCTAACGCGTCTTTTCGCGAAAGGGGGAGATGGAAGTCCTAACGCGTCTTTTCGCGAAAGGGGGAGATGGATGTCCTAACGCGTCTTTTCGCGAAAGGGAGAGATGGATGTCCTAACGCGTCTTTTCGCGAAAGGGGAGATGGAAGTCCTAACGCGTCTTTTCGCGAAAGGGGGAGATGAAGTCCTAACGCGTCTTTTCGCGAAAGGGGGAGACGGAAGTCCTAACGCGTCTTTTCGCGAAAGGGGGAGATGGATGTCCTAACGCGTCTTTTCGCGAAAGGGAGAGATGGATGTCCTAACGCGTCTTTTCGCGAAAGGGGGAGATGGAAGTCCTAACGCGTCTTTTCGCGAAAGGGGGCTATTGCAGTCCTAACGCGTCTTTTCGCGAAAGGGGGATATTGAAGTCCTAACGCGTCTTTTCGCGAAAGGGGGCTATTGCTTTCCAAACGCGTGTTAGGCGAGAGGAGGAATTTGCTTTCCAAACGCGTGTTAGGCGAGAGGAGGAATTTGCTTTCCAAACGCATGTTAGGCGAGAGAGAGAGGATTTTGCTTTCCAAACGCGTGTTAGGCGAGAGGTGGGATTTTGCTTTCCAAACGCGTGTTAGGCGAGGAGGAATTTGCTTTCCAAACGCGTGTTAGGAGAGAGGAGGGATTTGCTTTCCAAACGCGTGTTAGGCGAGAAAGAGGAATATGCTTTCCAAACGCGTGTTAGGCGAGAGGAGGAATTGCTTTCCAAACGCGTGTTAGGCGAGAGGAGGAATATGCTTTCCAAACGCGTGTTAGGCGAGAGGAGGAATTTGCTTTCCAAACGCGTGTTAGGCGAGAGGGGGAATTTGCTTTCCAAACGCGTATTAGGCGAGAGGAGGGATTTGCTTTCCAAACGCATGTTAGGCGAGAGGAGGGATTTTGCTTTCCAAACGCGTGTTAGGCGAGAGGAGGGATTTTGCTTTCCAAACGCGTGTTAGGCGAGAGGAGGGATTTTGCTTTCCAAACGCGTGTTAGGCGAGAGGAGGGATTTTGCTTTCCAAACGCGATGTTAGGCGAGAGGAGGGATTTTGCTTTCCAAACGCGTGTTAGGCGAGAGAGGAGGAATTTTGCTTTCCAAACGCGTGTTAGGCGAGAGGAGGAATTGCTTTCCAAACGCGTGTTAGGCGAGAGGAGGAATTTGCTTTCCAAACGCGTGTTAGGCGAGAAGAGGAATTTGCTTTCCAAACGCGTGTTAGGCGAGAGGAGGAATATGCTTTCCAAACGCGTGTTAGGCGAGAGGAGGAATTTGCTTTCCAAACGCGTGTTAGGCGAGAGGAGGAATTTGCTTTCCAAACGCGTGTTAGGCGAGAGGAGGAATTTTGCTTTCCAAACGCGTGTTAGGCGAGAGGAGGAATATGCTTTCCAAACGCGTGTTAGGCGAGAGGAGGAATTTGCTTTCCAAACGCGTGTTAGGCGAGAGGAGGAATTTTGCTTTCCAAACGCGTGTTAGGCGAGAGGAGGGATTTTGCTTTCCAAACGCGTGTTAGGCGAGAGGAGGGATTTTGCTTTCCAAACGCGTGTTAGGCGAGAGGAGGGATTTTGCTTTCCAAACGCGATGTTAGGCGAGAGGAGGAATATGCTTTCCAAACGCGTGTTAGGCGAGAGGAGGAATTTGCTTTCCAAACGCGTGTTAGGCGAGAGGAGAAATTTGCTTTCCAAACGCGTGTTAAGCGAGAGGAGGGATTTGCTTTCCAAACGCGTGTTAGGCGAGAGAGGAATTTGCTTTCCAAACGCGTGTTAGGCGAGAGGAGGAATTTGCTTTCCAAACGCATGTTAGGTGAGAGGAGGATTTTGCTTTCCAAACGCGTGTTAGGCGAGAGGAGGAATAGCTTTCCAAACGCGTGTTAGGCGAGAGGAGGGATTTTGCTTTCCAAACGCGTGTTAGGCGAGAGGAGGGATTTTGCTTTCCAAACGCGATGTTAGGCGAGAGGAGGGATTTTGCTTTCCAAACGCGTGTTAGGCGAGAGGAGGAATTTTGCTTTCCAAACGCGTGTTAGGCGAGAGGAGGAATATGCTTTCCAAACGCGTGTTAGGCGAGAGGAGGAATTTGCTTTCCAAACGCGTGTTAGGCGAGAGGAGGAATTTGTTTTCCAAACGCGTGTTAGGCGAGAGGAGGAATATGCTTTCCAAACGCGTGTTAGGCGAGAGGAGGAATTTGCTTTCCAAACGCGTGTTAGGCGAGAGGAGGAAGCTGAGGAAGGATTTGGTTTGATTATTATTTATTTTATTTATTTTTTTTATTGTTATTTTATTTTATTTTTTTGACAAGGGGTAAGCTCTACATGTAGAAGTCACAGATGCCCCTTTTCTTCCTGATTATTATAATACACAGATATTTACATATAAATGCACACAGATATTTACAAACAGAATACAGACATATACACAGATATATACAGTATATATACAGGTGGGGAATATTCTGTTTGCAACCGTCAGTTGGAAGATGCCGTTACTGAGAAGGCATATTCCGTTTGCTGACGTCAGCACACGCACGCAAAACACGCAAAAAGAAAAGAAAATCACAAAACGCATAGATACGGGGTGTCGAACCCCTGACCTCAAGCTTGGCCTCTGAGTACTCAACCACTGAGCCACTCCACTTTGTGACAAGATATGCAAAGAAATATATATACATATACGAGACACGTATGCAAAACACACAAACAAAGAAAGGAAAATCACAAAAGGGATGGACATGGGATACGGGGTTTCGAACCCCTGACCTCAGGCCTGGTCTCCGAGTCCTCAACCACTGAGCCACGTCACTCTTGTGACAAAATATACAAACAAATATATATATATATATACTATACAAGACATATATATACATAATACCAAAACAAACCAAAAGAAACACTCAATGTGGGGTTCGAACCCCTGACCTCAGGCTCAACCTCTCACTCTTCAACCACTAGGCCAAACCACTAAACCCAAGCCACTCGTGTGACAGAAACAATTCAAACAAATATATATATATATATACAGGTGGACAAAACATATATACATCAAAACCAAAACCAAAAACAAAACAAAGAATATGGGGTTCGAACCCCTGACCTCGGGCTCAGCCTTTCAGCTTTTAACCATGGAGCCACACCACTGAACCCAAGCCACTCATATGACCAAAATGCTCAAACAAATATCTATATTACATAGCTATATAATATATATATATATATACATGCATAATTCTCCCGCGTCCCTTGCCGCGTTTGGCACGTGGGCTCTGCTTTTGTGTCGATGGCCGACAAAAGCAGCCCCCTCGATCGACGCTCACCTCGACCCTCTCCCTCGTTTGTCTTTCTCTCTTGTCTTCTTCTTCTCTTCCGTATCTCTCTTTTCTCTTTTCTATTCTTCTTCACCACTCTCTTCTTCTGCTCTCATCACTCTTCCATCTTCTTCTTCATCTTTCTCCTTCTCCTTCTTCCTTTCCTCTTCTAGTCTTCTGTGACTCTTCTGCCATTTCTGCATTCTCTTCTCTTATACATGGCTTCGTCTCGCCCCTTCTCTCTCTTTCCGGATCTTAATAATCCCTCGAGCTCTTCTGGGCCAAGTGCCCCTGCTCTCACTCATCCCAGTCTTCCCACCCTAACAGTTGAGCAAGTGATGGCTGCTCAAACTGATATTGATGCTAACCACCTCACGCTGAAGTCGTGTATGGAAACAGTGGCCGCGGTCACCAATTTGTCTCACCGTCTGCAAAACAGGACGTGTGAGGTATACCAGGTCAACGCCCAACTGTCTCTACTCCAGTGCATGTACAGAGATGCACGGGTAGAGATTTGTGCTTTGAAAGCTGAAAACAAGGAGCTGAAGGCTGAAAACAAGGAACTGAAAAGGCACTCCACCTCTATGGCCCGATTTGGGGCATCTTCGTACCTCGCCTTTGATGGTCGGCGGGGAGCCGACTCTGTCGATGGAAACACTGTGGTCGTTCTTGGTGGAAGTACTGGAGCAGGGTCTTCGAAGATTGACGACAAAAAGAGTGACAAAAAGCGGAAGAGCTCGGCGACGGAAGAGCCGAGTAAGTGAAGTGCGTGGCCGTCACCGGAGTAGAAGGAAGAAAAAAACAAATCTCTTTCTTTGTTTTGTTTTGTTTTTTTTTTTTTTTGGTTTATTTCTTCTTTTTTTTCTGTATTTTTCTTTTTTTTTTTTGTTTCTGGAGTCTTTGTTATTTCTGGGTCTCTCCCTCTTTTTTCTTTCTTTTTCTGTACTTTTCTTTTTTTTTGTTTTCTGTTTTTGTTTTTTTTTTTTTTTTTTTTTTGTATATCTGTTGGGTTAGTTTTTTTTTTTTTGGAGTCTCTGTAATCGGGGATGTCCTCCCCTGACTATAATAAAAAATTTCAGTTTTGTATCTCAATAGCGTGACTGGCACATCACTCTGAATTTGAAAATACTTTTGTTTGATTGAATTTGAGAGTGATTAAATTTTGAATTCTGAATTGACCAATGATCCGTACTGACCTAAAAACAAAATACAACTAACTCAACGACGTAAGAAAAACGAAGCCAAAATAATCCAAACACACTTCTATACGCTGACTGGTATGAATACCCTAACTGGTATAAATACACTGCTATACATGGACTGGTATGAATACACACTGGTATGAATACACTAACTTGTATAAATACACTGACTGGTACGAATACACACTTATATACACTAATGGATATAAATACACACTGGTATATACACTGATGGGTATAAAAGGAACACACTTATATACACTAACGAGTTGACTCGAGTGGTGGAGGAGACAGAATCTCTAACTCAACTATGCCCCTAATTCATTACCTTGAATTTTTTATTTATTTATTTTTTTTTAATGTTTTGATCAACATGAGAGTTAGATTAGCCTACTTATTCCATTTTCTGTTTCAAATCATGTAAGCTAAATTGTGAACACTGAAAATTTTCCTTTTTCACATCCAAAGAATGGTCCAAGTTTGGCAAAAATGGAACAATTTTCGAGAAAAATTAGTCAACTTCATTCAAATTAATCAAAACTTATTTTTACAAATAGCCACTACTCAACTAACATGGAATCAACCATTGGGGTGCATAGTCCCAAGCCAGATAATCAAAGGTGAGATTCGAACCAAGCCAACCCGAACCGAATGAAGCCAAGCAGAACTGGACCGAACCAAACCGCCGAACCAAACCGAACCGAACCAAACCAAGTTGAATTGAACCAATTGAACTGAGCAGAATGAAGATACACCAATCAAACACGGATAAGACAACCAAGTCGACTATAGATACACCAATCAAACATGGACGAAATGAATAAATTGAAAAATTATTGGGGCCGAACTTCAAGATGAAGCTACCTACGTATCCTCAAGATAGGAATCAGGCCATCGTAGTTCCGGTCAAGGGTCACTCGGGTATTGACACTCTCCTTTTTGTTTCATCATCTTTTCATTTTCATCATTTCATTTTTTTTTTTTTTTTAATTTTTTTCCTTTTTTTTTTCATCATTTTTTTTATTTTTGTTTTTGCTGCTCTAACTTTTGCCTGGGTCGCCCTTCCGGGTTTTCGGCCCAACGAGCCTCTCAAGGGTTACTTTCACTTTACTTTGTCCATGTTGATTGGGTGTGAAATCTCTAGGCCATCTATCAGAACAACTACTACACTTGACCAGTAGATATGATGATGTAGGGACTAGGCTAATTGGGTTCGCATTTGCCCCTAGTGTTGCCCCTAGTGTAGTGGATAGGAACTCGACTGTCCTTCAATAATAACATTCATTCTCTCAAATTATGGGTTTTGCCTTTCTGGGCGGTCTTCAATGAAACGATTCAGTTTTAACTCTTTGATCACCTCCAACCTTTTGCCCCTAGTTCAAGGGCTGCTTCAAATCTAACTCACATCTGACCTTCTTGCCCCTAGTTCAAGGGTTGCTTTCAATCTGAATCACAGGCCCTACATAGTTTTGGCTCAGGTTCACTCGGGTATTGACACTCTCCTTTTACGCTCTAACTTTTGCCAAAGCTGCCCTTTCGGGTTTTCAACCTTGCGAGCTCTTCATTTTCATTTTTCATTTTTATTTTTTGTGCTCTAACTTTTGCCTGGGTCGCCCTTCCGGGTTTTCGGCCCAGCGAGCCTCTCAAGGGTGGTACTTTCTTGCCCCTAGTTCAAAGGTTGTCTCCATTTTAGGATATGTAAGCCTCACACTTTTGCCCCTAGTTCAAGGGCTGTTTCAAATCTGAATCACATTCGACCTTATTGCCCCTAGTTGAAGGGCTGCCTCCATTTGAATCACATCATGGCCCTAGTTCAAGGACTATTTCCATTTGAATCATGTTCGACCTTATTGCCCCTAGTTGAAGGGCTGTCTCCATTTGACTCACCTCATTGCCCCTAGTTACACTTTGGTTGATCATTGAATACTTCGAATAATGGTTTGAAAGCTAAGGAGCTAAGAAGGTCGGACCTTGAGTCAAGAGGGACCCTATGCTGTATAATCAATTCCAGGCATGTTTTCGTAGGACCACGCAAAAACAGTTTTTTGAAAGCTTTTCACAAAGTGACTAATCACTCGTACTCTTACGAAGACAAGATCGGACCAATGTGGACCAAGCCAGGATCCTTCTCAGTACCCACATTAACAAAAATGATTTTATTCATCAAGGGCTTAATACACCTCTCTTCCTCTCAGTTGATCAAAATTTGCAAATCCCGAGGAAATTCTTCCTCTTTGTTTTTATCAGAGTTTTGGAAAAAGTTTTCAAAAACTTTGGTCAATGCAATGATTTAAAGGCACAGAGAAGTAGGCAGACTCTATGGCATTTTGTTTTATTTTTGTTTTTTTTTTTTTTTTGTTTGTTTTTTTTGGTTTATTGGAAAGAGACTATGACTCAACAATGACAACAGACTCAAAAGAAAAAGACAAAGAAGATCTGGACAGGACATAAATGTCTAGATTTAACACTCTTGAAATCAACAGGACTTTGACTCACTAGAATGACTCGAGTCTGATTCCAACTCTACAAACTTGGTGGAATCAAACTTAGACTCAATACTCAATTCAGAACTCAAAATAAAATCATTCTCAACTGGCCAGTCAACGTGTGGGCCATCCATAACATTCAAAAACAGGTGGTCACTCCCCAATTACAGAAATGGTCGGATATCCCAAAAAACAAAAACACATTTTATATACACAAAAGAAAACAAACCCCATTCCCATATTTTTTTGTTGAAAAAACAAATTTTTTTAGAAAAACAACAATTACTAAAACGACACAAACAAAATGATTTGATTTTTTTTTTTCTTTTTTCTTTTTTCTTTTTTGAAGCCATGTTTGCCAACTAAAAAAAACAATGGGTCCTCCAATCAGAATTTTAGCAGCGTTTCGACTCAACTGATCACTGAGTACTGCTACCTCATACTGACACACTGAACTCAATCCCACAAACTGAAATGCCTGAACCACTGTTCAGAATTTGAGAACCCCTGTATAGATCCAAAATTGCACAGAACACATAGCAGGAAAGAGAACAAACACCCCTATGGAGGGTGGGGTTATCCTGTCCTAGCTTTTGAAATGATCTAGGGTTCACTATTCAAACAAGCGGCTTCACAACATCCTACAAATGGGTGGCATCCTGTCCTAAGTTGGAATAGTCACTATGGCTTTACTATATGCAGCTAGGCCGATTGGTCAAAAAGGGTACCTCAGCAAGACTACCTAATATACCTCTCACACCTAACACCGAGAAGTGAAAGGAGGATCAAACAGTACAGCGGTAGTCCAGATCCAAGGGTTGTGTTCCCAACTTGACAGAGCCCATGACCGGTCAGCCTTTTGGCAAGCTTTGTAGGCAAGCCTCCGGCAAACCGTCCAGGAATAACAGATGGCAAACACAGGGACTTAGGCGCACCAATGCAAATGCAATGCAAAGAACATATAAATGTAGATAAAAATTCACATCATAAATTTCAAGTCAAGTTCTCTAAATCCCCAGCAGAGTCGCCAGAAACTGTAGCTCGGCTTTTCGCGCCCCCTTTCGGAAGAATGAAATAGCCCTTACAGTTCGGACTCCACTTGTGTTGGTTCTGAATCTGATTTCACAAGTGCAATGTGAAACAGTGGAAACACAAAAAGAGTCCAAATCTGGCAATTGTTTTTGGAAAATCGATGTTTGAATCAACTGCCAAAAATGGACTGCTTTGCCAGATTTCAGAGTCGCCACCTAAATATTTATGGGAAATTTAGGAAACCCGTGACTCGTGCCAAAGGCCATTAGTCCGTCGTTACCAAAGTGTCTTGGTTCGGGAACTTAGGTATGAGAGGGGAAGGTCAATAATGAGCACCCCACTCACCCGATCAAAGATCGGCCTCTACTAATTATGATGTGATTCTTATGTACAATATATGTTCTTATTCTGATTATTTAATAAATCTTAAAATTTATTATGTGAAGCATACAAGGTATAGACTAGTTTGCTCAAATTGGAACAATTCAATTTCATGTTTGTTTCTCGAAAAGGGTTTGAATTTGCCACCCTTAGGTGGGCTTAAGGTTTGTGAATCTTAAAACGTACATTTGTTGAATCATTCCAATTTAAGCAACAAGCCTTCATCCACAGGCATTCAAACAGTTTATCATTTAAGCAATTAGCCTCATGGTAGGATGCTAAACATAATAAGAAATTATGTACAAGCGGGATGCTAAAGCATAACAACTCACATATTTACCGACGTCCCGCGAACAAGCTATAAAACAAAGTTAGAAAATATGCATGATTCCTAACTATACAACACATGTGATATGCAATTACTAGGCTCGGCTACTAATATGACATATGAGATGATTTGATCGCATGCGGTCTAAGCATGTATTCAGAGAAGTATGGAAACGACAATGCGAATTGGATGATGAACCGAGCCTTGGTGCATGCAATACAAGTGGATGCAAACATGAGTATGCTAAATTAAACATGATGCCTCTAAACTAACCATCATAAGCTGATAAATAAAAGGGAGAAAGACGGGGGTTGGAAGACATGCACACACACACACGCACACGCACACTTATTACAAGTTTGTTTGCCCTCGCGCAGGAGGGTCCGAATGAAATAATGCGCCCTCACGCAGGAGGGTCCGAATGAACTAAATTACTTAACTAATTATTACAAAACAAATCAATTAACTATGCTAGCTACAACATCATTTAATTAATCTAACTATTTTACAACTTAGAATTTAGCTAATTAATTACACTAATGAATGCATTATAAAATTCTAATGACCTAACACGTAAACTAATTAATTACTTATAAAAGTCTAATTCACTAACTAACTACTTAAACTAATTAATTAATTATAAAAGTCTAATTCACTAACTAATTAATTACACTAATTAGTTAATTACAGTAACATTCTAATGACCTTACTTATACAATTCTAATTAGTGAAACTAATTAATTACGCTAATATCAAATTCTAATTAACTAAATTAACTTACTAAACTAATTAATTCTAGGACTACACTAATTAATTAACATCAATTAGTTAATTGAGATGGTGGCTCGGTCATGGAGTTGAGCGGTGGGTGGCTCGGCTAGTGGAGTAGTTGGTGGGGCTGCTGGTGGCGGCTCGGCAGTGGGCTGCTGGTGGCGGCTCGGCAGTGGAGTAGTTGGTGATACTGCTGGTTGTTGAGTTGCAGCTGTGGATGACCTGAGAGGGTGGAGTTGGTAGGTGTGTAGCTGCCGTGGTGGTCTGGTCGGGTGTCTGCGAGAGTGTGTGTAGAGTGTTGCATGGTCTGTGGGTAGGTGAATCTGCCGAGAGTGTGTGTAGAGTGTTGCATGGTCTGTGTCGTGTGTGAATCTGCCGAGAGTGTGTGTAGAGTGGTGATGTGCATGGAGTGGCTGGGTTGCCGTGTGTGCATGAGAGCCGTGGGTTTGGTGATTGGGTGTGTGTGTGTGTATCAGCCATGTGTATGGTGTGTTTTGAGCTGCTGGGTGTGTGCCCGTGTGTGTGTGTATGGTGTATATCAATGGTGTGTGTGTGGTGTGGTGTGTATGGGAGGAGAGTGAGTTGTGTGTGTGTGTGTATGGAGTGGTGTGTGCTGGATGTAGCAGTGCCATGTGAGTGAGTCATGCCGTGAGTGAGTGGGAGTGTGAGCTGCTGGGTATGTGGGTGTGAGTGAGTCATGCCGTGAGTGAGTGGGAGTGTGAGCTGGGTTTGTGTGTGTGAGTCATGCCGTGAGTGATGTGCAGGTGGAGTGCTGTGTTGTGAGTACAGGTGTGGTGGTGAGTGTGTGTATGTAGCAGGTTGATGAAGGTTGATGAGGGAGAGAGAGCTTGGTCTTTTGGGTGGGTATGGTGATGGGTTTACTGCCGGTATGTGTGGTGAGGTGGTGTGAGGGCAGTGGTGGTGTGAGTGTGTATGGGCTGGGTTGTAATGGTGTGGGTTTTTGGGGTGTGTGGGTTGTCTCCTTCCTCCTCTTGAGTATTTTTTATTGATCTCCTCTCTCCACCAAAGAGAGAACCCCTCCGGGAGAGAGAGAAGAACCCATCCTTCACCGTGTTCTCCTTCCTTTTCCCCTCTAATGACTCCCCTCCTCATTGTGAAAGCATCCCCCTTAGCTGTCATCCTTTTTCAACATAATTGTCCACTACGCCCAACATCATCATTCGCCTACCCCTCTCTTCCACCATCCACCGAAAGTCCACCTCCCTTCAGATTGATATTCTTTAAAACATATGCTCCACAGCCTACACCATTTCTTTTTTCTTTTTTTTTTTTTCTTTTTCTTTTTCTTTTTGTTTGATTAATATTTTATTTTATCAAATATTTATCAATTTATATAAAACACACTTAAAATAAATATACACCTAAAATAAAAACACACATATATAAAATTATAAAATATTACAAATTAATAAAATATGAGGGATGGCCAAAATGGGTATCAATTTATATAAAACACACCTAAAATAAATACACACTTAAATAATATACACACACATATATAAATTATAAAATATTCCAAATTAATAAAATATTAGAGATGCCAAAATGGGTGAGGTTTTGGAATTAAAGCTTCAATTTGATTTTTCGGCTGAGAAATTCATAAATTAGCACATTTCAATTTTCCTCAGCGAGTGGTCAAAAGAAGGTGCCCAAGTCTTAAGGGTGGTCAAAAATGGGGTGTCTACACAACGCCTCGGGACTGTCATTATCCGGAAATAAAATTCATAAGTGCTTATGTGATTATGTGCTTACATGGAATGAATTACTTTTGTCCCTTGTATTAGGACGCGAGTGATATAGTTTCGGCACATTCGTGAATGTGCTAATATTCTTGTTACCATTATTAGGATGTCAGGACGAGGACGTGGTGGTAGGCGTGGTAGGCCTAGGAGGCAAGAAATGCCTATACCGGATGAGATTCCGACGCAGCATGAGGGGGTTGGTCAGGCCAATGTGGCCGAGCCAGTAGGTCAGCAGGCCATGGGCGCCTTAGCCCGCGAGATGGCAGGAGCATTGAGGGAATCCATGGACATTCTCAGAGCTGAGAATCAAGTCCAGGCCCATGTTGCCGAGGTAGGGCCTTCCTTTTTGAAGAGGAAGTTTTTCCGGTCTAATCCGGATGAATTTATGGGGGATCCTAAAGAGCCACTTAAGGCTGATGAGTGGCTTGAGCAGATGACGAAGGCGTTTGAGATGCTTGGCATCGAAGACGAAGGCTTGAGAGTGACTTTGGCGTACTTCCAGCTGAAGGGAGACGCGGGTCAGTGGTGGAAGTTTGTTTATGAACATATTGGTGAGACTTGGGAGGCTTTCATTGGTGCCTTCCAGGAGAAATTTTTGCCTCCGCTGTTAGGGAGAAGTTGAGGGATCAGTTCTGTCAGCTCAAGCAGCTGAATACACCAGTGGCCAAGTTTGAGGCCGCATTTACCAGTTTATCGAGGTTTGCACCTGAGCTAGTGGCGTCTAAGGAACGCCATTGTCTTGAGTTCGAAAAGAAGTTAAGGACCGGGCTCAAGCTTAGGGTTGCGGGGTCCATGACTCGGGAGTATGGGCGCCTTGTGGATACTGCGGCCCATCTTGAGATTATTATGCATGAGGAGGAGGAGAGGATGGGGGGCTCCAAGATGAGTCAAGATGGCCAGGGCGATGGTAGGAGGCAGAGGGGTTCTAACCCTCAGCAGTCCCAGGGTGCTTTTGCGAGATCTATCTTTCCAGTGCCTAGTTCAGGTTCTAGGAGAGGCAGTCAGGGAGACTTCACTTGTTACAAATGTGGTCAGCTGGGCCACAAGTCTCCAGCTTGCCCGCAGAGAGGAGGAGGGCAGAAAGCAGCTTCATCTTCGGCTCGTCCTCAGAGCCAGAGTTAGGGCAGAGGTCAGCCGCTCTCTTGTTACCAGTGTGGTCAGGCGGGGCACCTGAGAGGTTTTGCCCGCAGTTGAGTGGCACATCTGGTGCGTCTGGGTCGAGGCAGAGTTATCAGCCAGCTCAGTCAGTTCAGGCCTCGAAGGCCAATCAGAGAGCCTCTTCGGCTCAGTCTGTGCAGCAACCTTATGCTTTGAGAGGTGAGCAGGTAGATCAGAGACCTTTCGGGCGTGTGTATGTTGTTACTGCGCAGGATCTTGTACCGGCTCCATCTGTTGTGAGAGGTACCTTCTTGTTTTGCAACTCGGTTGCTAATGTGTTGATTGATACGGGTGCATCCTATTCCTTTATATCTGCTGCATTTGCATCTGTTTTGGGGTTGGAGTTAGCGCAGTTAGCTTCTCTTATTTGTGTTGTATCACCTGTTGGGGGTGAATTGATTTTGAAGCAAGGGTGTAGAGGTTGTGATATTGAGGTCACCGACCGCCGGCTTCCATTTTCTTTTGTAGTTATGGCTATGTCGGGTTTTGATGTGATTTTGGGTATGGACTTGTTGTCGTCATACCAGGCTATTATTGATTGCTACTGCCAGAGGGTTACTGTGTGTACCTTGAGCGGGGATTATTTTCATTTCCTGGGGGATCAGGTTGATAGAGTCTTACCACCGGTGTATGATCCACGAGGGCAGAGTGAGCTTAGTTGTCTTCTCGCTAGCTGTATGAGTAGTGAGTGTGAAGATACTCAGGATAAGTTGCAGAGAGTGGTTCGTGAGTACTCGGACGTTTTTCCCAAGGATCTTGTTAGTTTACCACCTCATCGAGAGATTGAGTTCTCTATTGATCTAGTGCTTGGCACGGCACCGATTTCCATGGCACCGTATCGTTTTGCCCTAGCCGAATTGAGTGAGTTGAAGATTCAACTCCAAGAGTTGCTAGATAAGGGCTTTATTCGCCCTAGTACTTCACTGTGAGAAGCACCAGCCCTTTTTGCTAAAAAGAAAGATGGGGCTTTGAGACTTTGTATCGATTATCAAAAATTGAATCGGGCTACGGTTAAGAACAAATATCCTATGCCTCGTATAGATGATCTATTTGACCAGTTGAAAGGATCCCGTTGTTTCTCTAAGATAGACTTGAGATCGGGTTACCATCAGTTGAGGGTCAGGGAGAAGGATATCCCGAAGACGGCATTCCGTATGCGGTATAGCCAATATGAGTTTCTAGTGATGCCTTTTGGTCTCACCAATGCACCGGCAATGTTTATGGACTTGATTAACCGAATCTTCTGGGAGTTCTTAGATCGCTTTGTGGTTGTCTTTGTGGACGACATTCTGATTTATTCACCTTCTGAGGAGGAGCACGAGGAACACCTGAGAGTGGTGCTTGAGTTGCTTAGAGCCCATAAGCTGTATGCTAAGTTTGGGAAGTGTGAGTTCTAGCTAAGAGAGGTTAAGTTCTTAGGCCATGTAGTCTCCGGGGAAGGGGTGTCTGTTGACACATCCAAAATATAGGCAGTGCAAGATTGGGCACAGCCTAAGAGTGTTTTTGAGATCCGTAATTTTCTGGGATTAGCCGGTTATTACCGTCGATTTGTGAAAGATTTCTCCAAGCTAGCTTCGCATTTGACTAGATTGACGCGGAAAGGGGTCAAATTTTTATGGAGTGAGACTTGCGAAAAGTCGTTCCAAGAACTTAAGGTTAGACTCACCACCGCTCCAGTTTTGATTATTCCGGAGAGAGGTTTGGGTTATGCAGTGTATTGTGATGCCTCACGAGAGGGTTTAGGTTGTGTGTTGATACAAGAGGGAAAAGTGGTAGCCTATGGCTTGCGACAGTTGAAAACACATGAGAGAAACTACCCTACACATGACCTAGAGTAAGCAGCTGTGATTTTTGCCTTAAAGATTTGGAGACATTACCTTTATGGTAAGAGGTTCGAGGTGTTCTCGGATCATAAAAGTCTGAAATATCTGTTTACACAGAAAGACTTGAACTTGAGGCAGAGGAGGTAGATGGAGTTTATTGAGGATTACGACTTCGAGTTGCATTACCATCCGGGAAAGGCCAATGTTGTGGCCGATGCCCTCAGTAGGAAATCCATTAGTGATGTAACTTGTATAGCCATCCAAGAGTGGGAAATGTTGGGTGCACTTGGCGAGTTTGATTTGCTTCTGGATGGATTTGTTGAGTTTGCGACCTTGTTTTCTGTAGTTGCGCAGCCTACACTTGTGAATCAAGTGTTAGAGACACAGAGGAGTGACCTTGAGGTAGAATCCCTCCGGGCGAAGATCTCCAGTGGGAAGGTTGAGAAGGGTTTGACTGTGTACTCCGACCTGAGTATGAGGTACCGAGACCGTTTGTTTGTGCCGAAGTCTTGCCGAGAGGAAGTACTCCGAGAGTTTCACCATTCACGCCTTGCGGTGCATCCGAGAGGCACTAAGATGTATCGTGATTTGGGTCGCCAGTTTTGGTGGCGGGGTATGAAGAAGGCTATGGCAGTTTTTGTATCTAAGTGCCTTACTTGTCAACAAGTGAAGGCGGATTAGGTTGGATGGTATTGTTAGTGAGAGGATTATTAATGTATGGATTATTAGTGAGGAGATTAGGTGAAAGTGTGTTTGTTTTAGCCTCCGTTTGGGAAGTGGAATGACTTTTTGGCTTTTTTGGCTATTTTAGCCTGAGCTAAAAAGCTTGGTTTGGGAATGATTTTTTGGCTTTTTGGCTTTTTTTGTGAGAGAAGAGTGTAATAATTATGGGTTGAATGTGATGTTTTGTTTGTTATGGCTAAAATAGGCTGTTTTGTCTTTTTGTGGTTAAAATAGCCACAAAAGCCCTTGCCAAATGGAGCCATATATAATGTGGTGTTTTGGGAAGTTAGTAAAAAGCTGGTTTTTTTGGCTTTCTTAGTCTATTTTGTCTTTTTATGAGTAAAAAATGTGAGAGGTGATGTTACCCAAAATGGGTAAAAAGCTAAAAACTAGTTTTTTTTTCCTTCTCAAAACACCAATGATGGAATTGTTAAATTATTTTTATAAAAAATCTAAAAAAAAATTATATATTAAAAAAATCTAAAACAAATATATATATATATATATAATATATATTTTAAATAAGAGGTTGCAATTGAACCAAAAAAATAATAAATAAATAAATTGCATTGTTCCGGTCAATTAGGCGGACGATTAGGTAGACCCAATCTGCTATATTTCATATATTTTTATGCTGTATTTTTTTAAATATTAAAAATTTGAAAAAAATATTTTTAAAAAAAATATTTTTAATGTTTTATAAAAATATTTTAATCTTTTTGTTATGTGTTTTGTTACGATTTGAGTGTAGAGTTTTGAAAAGCATATGGAGTTTCGAGTTATGAATTTTTTAAATAATTTTTTAATTGAGTTTTGAGTTATATGTTTGGTTTCGATTTGAGTGTGGAGTTGTGTTTTGAGTTTAAAATATTAAAATTAAAAAAATTAAAATATTTATAAAATAAAATAAAATATTTAAAATAAAAAATTTAAAAATATATAAATAAAAATTATATATTTAAAATAAAAAAATAAATTTTTCTTAAATATTTTTTAATATTTTAAAAAAATAGATCCATAAAATTTAAAATACAACTCAAAATACAACTCAAAACTCTTTTCATAATTCAAAAACTCTTTTCAAACACTTTTCAAAACTCATAACCAAACAAAATTTTCTCTTTTGAAAACTCAACTCACAATTTCACACTCAAATGACAACTCCACATTTAAATCATAATTCTAAAATTAAACCACACACAACCTTAATTAGGATTTAATAGTGTATAAATTTATAAATTAAGACTTGTATATAAATACTCCTCTTTTTTACATAGTGGTGTTTTGGAAAGTTGGTATAAAGCTGACTTTTTTATTTTTTGACTTTTTTAGTGACTTTTTTAACAAAAAACTGGGTTGTTTTAAATAAAAAAAAAAATTGAATTTTTTGGTTAAAAAAAGGTAAAAAGTCAAAAAATTAACTTTTTACCATTGTTCCCAGAAGACTCCATAATTTTGCTATTTACTTATCTAATAACTAACAGTTATCCTATCTAAATCTAATAATCTATATTTTTTAATGTACCATATATAAAAATCATTTTTCCATGTGTGATGGAATTTTCCTTTACGTTTAGTTCTATTTTAAAAGATTTCCTACAGTTTTAAAAATATTTTTTATGCCACTTTTTCATCTTTCTTTTTTCCTTTTAATTTTTTATATAGTAAAAGTTTTCTTTGATGGGACTCATGTGGCCCAACATTTTAGGATAATGGAACTCCCCCCTCCCAACGGAATCTTTCTGTATAAAGCTAAATGAAATATGGCCTTGGGAAGATTTTTTTAGTTTTTAATCTATTTTTATTTTTTTAAATATTTTTTAAAAAATTTTAAAAAATTTAAAAATCATCTTTTTAATCAATTTCTAAAACAATCTTGTGTGTGTCCTCTCTTGATGAATAAGTGTGCAATTAAATTTATAAAATATAATTTTTAATTTTTAATTAAAAATATGTAATAGTTGTTATTTAAATGATAAAAGTGTTATTTATCAAACTAATATTCTTGGGTTCAAGTCTTTTTACTACTACAATATTTAATTTTTTATTGTATCTTAGAGAAATAAAAGACACATGACATAATAAAAATACTTTGACCTCAAATGACATATTCACTCTGTATATAGTATAAATAGATAGATATAGATAATTATCATGAGTTTCATATTGGATGAATTTATTTCCTCATAGGTTTTTGCAAATTTTTAATTGTAGTTGCTCATTGTTGTTAAAAAAAAAAATTAAATATTTTAGATGAGTTTTGTATTCATAAAATGACCATTTAGTACTGATAAAGATACTAAATGATTAAGATATTATAACTTTTGTTTGTGATTTTTAATTTATTTTTAGGGTTGGTTTGAGAATAGGCTATTTTAGCCTATGTTTGGGAAGTTGGGTTTGATGATTTTTTTTGCTAAAATAGCCACAAAAAATAAAATAAATTTTTTAGCCCAATAAATATAATCTTTGACTTTTTTTGTATAAATCTTCGACTTTTTAACTTTTTTTAATGACTTTTTGACTATTTTTTGAAATTCCCAAACTCAGCCTAATACTTGTGATAATTTGTTTTTATTGAAATATGATTTGGAAAAGGTAAGAAAGTGAATATATTTTTTAAATAATAAATTTATCACTGAAAATTAGAATTAGAATTAGATTTTATTTTATTTTATTTTTTTGATAAATACATCTGAAACACGAGACCGGCTTTGTAACCCCATGAAATAATGAGATGTGAAGTACCTTGAGGATAGATTGGGCTTTTTCGGTTGAGCAATTGGGCCTTACTGGACTTAACCTCTGATCATCATCCAGCACAGCTCTACCCTCTAACTGGGGGGAATTCTATCTATACTAAAAAAAAATGTTTAAATGAACCCAATTTTTTAGCATATCCTATTAAATTATTTAGAATTATAATTTATTCAGAGTATATATATATATTTTCAAATTACCCTTTTGAGATACACATAAATAAAACAAATTAAAAAATTCAAATTAGTTTTGAAAATCCTTCTTTTGTTCAAATACATACATGAACACGATTAGGGACTTGACACCAATGAAGGAGGAAGGTGAAGGAGGAAGGCGAATTTTCAGCTTGTTTTTCGTTATTATTGTTCAGACTTTCAGGATCAAACAAATTCACTTTGTTTGGCTGTACACTGCCGAGTAAAATGAAATTGTTCGGTTATGAAAATCCGAACAATAATAACAAAAAACAAGTTAAATATTCATTTTTTATGTAAAAAAACATAGAAATCAATAATTGTACTTTGATATGTATGTAAATATTTACCTCCTCTTTGATGGGTTGCTTCAAAAAACTGTTTTGATTATTACTCTCATCCATTATTTGATTTTATTCAAACTTTTTTCTATTTACAAGTAATAATATAATAAAAAACACATGATGTTAATGATAATGGTAATTTTGGTAGGGTAGATTGGAGTTTTAGAGTGAGGAAAATGAAGAAGAGAAAATAATTGAAGCTTAGGAAAAAAGATGAGAAGATTTGAATAGGAAAAATACGTATAATTTTTTTTTTAGATAGAAGAAAGGATACATATAATTGATTAGGTGTACTATAAAATATATATATATATATTATTTTAATATCTGATATATATTGTCATTATTAATAAATTTATATTAGAATATAACAGCAATTAAAATTTTAAAATTTGAATAGAATATATTAAGATAATTTTTTATTGCAAATAGAATGGCGGCTCTAACTGAGGCCTTAATCCCAAAAGGGTTGTTTCCTAGTTCGTGGTCCATGTTAGGGCATCCACAATGGGATGGCTAAAAAAGTGTATTAAGGTGTGTTATATGATAAAAATTAATAAAAATGAGGCCCAAAAATGTTTGGTAAGATGTGTTAAGAGTTTGTCAATTTTAGAGAGTGAGTGGTGGTACAATGGACGTGTTAAGGGGTGTGTTAAATATATAAATATATATATATATATATATGTGTGTGTGTATGTAATAAATAAAATAAATAATTTAGTTTAATAAAAAATTTCAAGTCCAAAATTAAATTTCAAATCTAAAAAAAAATCCCGACAAGTATAAAAAAAAAATTTGCCATTGGCCGGTCAACCGGTAACACAAACAAACGCACTCCTTTGCTAGCTAAAACGCTAGTCGCTAGCTAAAACGCTAGCTGCATATAATAAACAAATTAACACACACCACTAACACACACGTTAACAGTTCCATTTCAGCCCCTAACAATACCCTCAGTTAGCCAAAATTTAGCATCTGACACTAACACAGTGGTTAGTGTGTCCATTGTGGATGCTCTTAGGCCTCGTACATCAAAGTTCAAACAATCCAAGAAGATGTGGCATGTATTTACATTTTTAATGGTGATGTTCTGGGCTGTTTTTAATTTTATTTTTAGAATAAAAAATAAAATTTTATTTGTTTTGCTTTTGTTTTTGTTTTTTATTTATTTATTTATATTATGATCAGTAGTACAAGGAAATAGAGAAATGAAAATTGCACTTTAAGTAGTAACTCGAACCTATCATGCATAGTGAAAGAATAACTCATTCAGTGATACATATGGTGACAAATAAGATCAAAACTGAGGCGAAAAAAATAAAGTGAATGTAAAATTTATTTTGTTGTATGTATTTGGTTAAGTTAAATTTTTTTGTAAAAATATTGTAATTAAATTGGAAAGTGAGATAACAAATGACTACTCACGAGAAAGAAAAATAAATCAATATATTTCTCTTGCAAAAGAAAAAAAAAAAAAAGGAAAAAAAAGAAGAAGATAGTTATTATGCTCAAATTAGTTGTACAAAAAAATTGATTTTCAGTTTTCAAAAACAGTTTTCTAAATTTTTAATTCGTATTTTCATATTATTAATGATTTTTTTAATATTTTAATCAATTTTTTTATTCTTTTTAAATTCACTCAATCTTAATATACTTAAAAAGTAAAAAAATTATACGAAAATTTATAAAAAAAAATTCATTGAATACAACAAAATATGAAAATATAATGAATTATTGTATTTTTTAATTTTTTTTTGTATTTTTTCATATTTGATGAATTTTTTAAAGTTTTTTTTATTTAATATTTTTTATAAGCATATTTAGATTAGATATATTTAAAAAATTGAAAATTTAAGTAAACTATTAAAAAAATTCATTAAAAAAAATAAATTTAATTTTCTAAAAAGTAGAATTGTTTTACATCTTCCACAAGTCTCATAACAAGCATTATATATATATATATATATTCTTATCTTTTCTCACTTTCCACGTCTAAGGATTAAAGTTGAGAAGAGCATTTTTATTTTTTTCATGTGTCAGATCAACCTTATGGTGGTTGGCTGTTGAAGGATAAAGGTAGATAGTTGCTAGCACTCCATACTCATACTTCATTTTGTTTTTTGGAAAAAGATGAAGGGAAATTGTGAAAAACTGGTATCAATAAAAAATAATTATAAAATGGTGGAAGAAAAAAATGGTATTTTTATCACAAAAATATTTCATACACCACAAAGATTGAGATCCATAGCTGTTTTTCAGTTTTGAAATTGTTCTAAAACTTAAAAAGTCACTAACTTTTGAGGGAGGGTTTTAACGTTCAATAAAATTTGTTTTTTTGAAATTATTTCGCCGAAATCTATCAAATTAGATCAATAATAAATTTAAAATTTCAAAGAAAAAGATTTGAAAAGATTTTCACTGTGTTAGTGTCCAAAACACTGTGCTAAATTTTTTTTAGAGTTAATTACCTAAGTCTTATTTAAAAATATTACGGTAGTTTAGGTCCTATTTAAATTTTTTTGAACTAATAAGTCTTATTTAACTAAAAATATTATTAGCTTTTCTCAATTTTTAAAATTAAGAATATTTTCAATTTTGCATAGTAATGTTTCAGATAATTGTTTCATTAACTGATGAAAAAAAACAAAGTATCAGATTAGATGTTTTTGCATTTCTACTTATATTTTTGATTCAATTATTCGATAAAATCGATAACATCATCAGTTTTTTCGTTTAATTTTTTTTTTGTTTTTTAGTTTGGACATCAATATTTCATCATCATGCTCTTTTATAGACACAAAATTTTCAGTTTTGCACAAAAAAATAATTCAATTTTCTCAATTTTTTCAAAAAAAAATTTGCACTTTTTTAAAAAAATTTTTTTTATAGTTTTTGTCAATTTGAAATTGAAAGTTAATATTTTACAGTTTTGAAAATCAAAATAAATGTCAAATCATCATGTTTCTTTATAGATAATTATAAATGATGAACAATCATTTTTTGAAGGGCAATTCCGACAATTAAAAATTTAATGTGACTTGAAGGTGTAAAAACTTTTAGGCTGTGTTTGGTTTGCCTTTAGAATCATGATTCCACACGCAAAATTTTCAAATCACTTTTCACATTTCATAACTAAATACACAACTCAAAATTATTCAAAACTCAATTTAAAAAATAATTTTAAAACTCATAACCAAACATACAACTCAAAACTCAATTCAAAACTTTTTTTTAAACTTAAAACCAAACTCTTTTCAATAATCTATTTTAAAAGAAAAAATTCAAAAAAAAAATTTATTTTGTTTTTTAAAATTATTTTAGAATCATGATTTGAGTGTTGAGTCGTGTTTTGAGTTATGAGTTTTGAATTGAGTTTTAAAAAGAGAAAATTTGTTTAGTTATGAGTTTTGAAAAGAGTTTTGAGTTGTATTTTGAGAGTTAAGTTGTATTTTAAATTTTTTGGACTTATTTTTTTAGGGTAAATATTTTATATTTTAAATATTTATTTATTTATTTTAATGTACACTATATTTCATACATTTATGTGTGGATTTTTTTTAATTAAAAAATTTGAAAAAATATTTTTTATTTTAAATAAATAATTTTTATTTTAAATATTTTATTTTATTTTGTGATTATATTTTTAAATATTTTAATTTTTTGTAATGTGTTGGTTATGATTTGAGTGTAGCGTTTTGAAAATAATGTAGAGTTTTAAGTTATGTGTTTGGTTATAAGTTTAAAAAATAATTTTTGAATTGAGTTTTGAGGTATGTGTTTGGTTACGATTTGAGTATGAAGTTGAATTTTGAGTTTAAAATATTAAAATTAAAAATTAAAATATTTACAAAATAAAATAAAATATTTAAAATAAAAAAATAAGGCCCATTTGGTTTAGTTTTAGAATTATAATTTGAGTGTGAAGTTGCGTTTTGAGTTATGATTTTTTGAATCATGATTTAAAAAAATAAAATTTGTTTAGTTATGAGTTTTGAAAATAGTTTCCGGATGATTTGTAATTTTGTTAGATTTTTTTGATTGATTGGGTAGCGTTTGGTAACGTTTACGTTTTTTGTTTATATTTACAAAAATTTTATAAACTGATTTTTGTTTATTTTTAGAAAAACATAAATTATAAACGCGTTTGGTTTGAACAAAATGTTTAAAAAATTTTAAAAACATAAAATAAAAAATATGTTTGTTCAGGCCTAAAATATTTATCTTTATTTTTATTATTTATGACAATGGGAGTCAACACATTATAATTGAAAAAAAATTAATTAAAAAATTAATTGAAAAAAAATTAATTGAAAAAAAAAGTTAATTGAAAAAAATTATTGAAAAAAAAAATTATTTGAAAAAAAAATTGAAAACTGAAAATGTAAACTCATTTTTTGAGTTTACGTTTTTTCCTCAAATTTATAAACTGAGACAATCATTTATAAACCAAAAAAATTATCAAACAAATTTTTATTACAGTTTTTTAAATTTTTGTAAATATAAACTGAAAACTAAATGGTTACCAAACAGACCCTTGATATATAGAATGTGAGAAAATAATGTGAGATGAGAGAGATGAGAGAGAAAAATTGATTGTTTGTTTGATTAATAATAATAATAAAAAAGAGAAGATATGAGTTTTGAAAGTAATTTTGAATTGTATTTTAAAAATATATTTGGTTAACATATTGCATTCAAATCATGATTTAAAAATAGAGTTGAGTTTTGAAAAATAAACCAAACGCTACCTAAAATTTTCTTAAACATTTTTTAATATTTTAAAAAAATAAATCCAAAAAATTCAAAATACAACTCAAAATTTAAAAACTCAAAACTAAAAACACAAATCAAAACTCTTTTCAAAACTTAAAACTCTTTTTAAAATTCAAAATTCAAAAACTCTTTTCATAACTTCTTTCAAAAAACACTTTTTAAAACTCATAACCAAATAAATTTTCTTTTTTTAAAACTCAACTCACAATTCAACAATCAAATCACAGCTCTAAAGAGAGAATTACAATTCTAAAACTAAACCAAATACAACTTTAGTTCATTTGGTAACTACATATTTTAGTCAAAAAATCATTTAAAGTTGTTATATCACTCTGTCTACTTTTTTGTACATTATTTTATAAAAAATTAAAAAATTACCAAAATAACTTATTTTTAAATAAGTCATTAAAATATAAGTTCATAAATTAAAACTTATGTGTAAATGTCTCAAATTTTTACTATCTAAAATTTCTCTGTCTCCAGATAGTGCCCAAAAAGTGCAATTTTCAAATAATAAGCGCTAAAACTTGTAAATTAAGGGCCAAAAATTGCTTCCACCACCACCACCACCACCACACTATAAGTTTCTTACATAATTTTTTTTTTTTTTCCTATTCAAGGACAAATTCAACACCACCACACTATAAGTTTCTTACATAATTTTTTTTTTTTTTTCCTATTCAAGGACAAATTCAACACAATCAATGAAATTTCATCCAATATGGTGTGGGGTCACGCCCATTGTTGATAGGGGTGTAAAAGTTGATTAAAAAAAAAAGGTAAATTATATTGAGCCCTCAAAAGATTTAAAAAAATATAATAAATTCTAATATTTTAACATATTTTTTTGAGATTTTATTTCTTATAACTCTTAACACCCTTTTCATCAATAATATGTTAGTTATATGGATAAAAAAAATAATGTTGTGATTTTTTTTTTACAATAAGATGTATACTTTATATTGTTTATTTTTGTATTTCCGCACCATCTAAATTAGTTTCGTCTATTTAATCTTACAAAGTAATGTCAATTTAATTATTTTAAAATTGTAAGATATATTGTATTTTTTTCAAATATTAGAAGATGTCAATATAATTTACCTAAAATATTATGACCTTAATATTACTCAAATACGAAATATAAGTTTAATCTTTACGACTTTATAAAATGACTCACTTTTAAATACTTATTTACATTGACTAGAGCAAATAAAAACCTATTATAGAAGCTCTAAGAGCATATTTGATTGGAAGGATTAAAGTATGGGATTGAGATTATTAATTCGTGGGGTCAATTATCCTATGTTTGTTTTGACATTTTGGTTTAGGATTATTAATCCAATGGATAATTAATTCAACAAATTCGTAGGATTATTAGTAATGGGGTAAGGTGGGATAGTGAATACCACACTAATTTGATAGGATTAATATGATTATTAATACCTCACTATTAATCTTATGAATCAAACATGGCTTAAGAGTGTCACGCCCTTAAAATAAAGAGGATAATCCAACCCAAGAGATTCATAAACATAATAGAAAATGTTATACTTTCATTCATCAGAGTTAATATTACAAGATATACATCCATTATACTCTCATAAATGATCATTCTGAAATTACAGCATGTAACACTAATTGATTACAACAAAATAAATGCCCTACGGGCTTACATCTTTCCAAGATATCACTTGGTTACAACAAAAGAGTTCTAAGCTCTATACATATAAAGCCCTTGGCTTGAATTAACATTTAAACACAAAAGTAACAAAACAAAGCCTCAAACTCCTAAGTTCTCCCAAGCTACGCCCTTGGAGGAGGCATGTCACCTGTACCTGAAAATGGTTTCCTAAGTAGGGTGAGCCAAAACCCAGTAGAAATATACTAACACAACATATAAAGTTTAACTAAGATATATGCATCAGTTAAATGTTCAACATTCGCGACCAACTTACATACTATCCATGATCATCCGGAATTGATATTAGCATATCAATCTATTTCCATTCATTCATTTCCATTTAATTCATGAGTATTGAGAGGGTAATTTACATGTATATATAAATTGGGCCGAGCTACTTGATAGGCCGGTATGAGCCGAAGTTCAGAAGGTAGCAAGGTCTCGACGTCATCTCAGGACCGGATGATGGTGGTTAGTTCGGTCGCCGGTTGGTCGCGTTCAGAAGATAGTTCGGTCCGAATGAGTGTAGACCGGTCTCCGAGTTAGATCGGTGATAACCCGATATGGCTAGCTCGGTCGAAGGAATAAGGGCAGTTTGAGGAAGAGCCGAACTAATGTTAGTTCGGCCTATACTGCAGTTAAGCATAGCCATGCTTGTTTCGGTCCGATGGTATTCGGTCATAAGAAAACCATCTCACTTGGTTTAAGCAGTGAGGGGGTGTTGGAGGATAAGCGTTATCTTCCAGGAGTATGAATCCTAGGAGGATTCTACATGGAGGAGTAAGAGTCTTACTAGGATTGTGCCACACGAAACCTATAAAAGCTCACCCATATCACCTTTGGAGAGTAACACAACTTTGTTTTGAATACACAGAGCTTTTGTCTATTTGTCAAGCTTACTGACTTAGGCATCGAAGAGGTTTCCGGCACACACCCGCCGGCTAGCTCACGTGTGTATTTTCAGGTAGTTGAACGACGTCGTACGGAGAAGCGCAGACTTGGTCAACAGGATTATACGAGAAGGTGTATTTTTTTCCCGTACAATGGATAATTATTAATCCAATGGATAATTAATTCAACAAATTCGTAGGATTATTAGTAATGGGGTAAGGTGGGATAGTGAATACCACACTAATTTGATAGGATTAATATGATTATTAATACCTCACTATTAATCTTATGAATCAAACATGGCTTAAGAGTGTCACGCCCTTAAAATAAAGAGGATAATCCAACCCAAGAGATTCATAAACATAATAGAAAATGTTATACTTTCATTCATCAGAGTTAATGTTACAAGATATATTACATCCATTATACTCTCATAAATGATCATTCTGAAATTACAGCATGTAACACTAATTGATTACAACAAAATAAATGCCCTACGGGCTTACATCTTTCCAAGATATCACTTGGTTACAACAAAAGAGTTCTAAGCTCTATACATATAAAGCCCTTGGCTTGAATTAACATTTAAACACAAAAGTAACAAAACAAAGCCTCAAACTCCTAAGTTCTCCCAAGCTACGCCCTTGGAGGAGGCATGTCACCTGTACCTGAAAATGGTTTCCTAAGTAGGGTGAGCCAAAACCCAGTAGAAATATACTAACACAACATATAAAGTTTAACTAAGATATATGCATCAGTTAAATGTTCAACATTCGCGACCAACTTACATATTATCCATGATCATTCGGAATTGATATTAGCATATCAATCTATTTCCATTCATTCATTTCCATTCAATTCATGAGTATAGTTCATTATTATCAAATCAATCCAAATTGAAACTACAACTCAATGGTTCACCATTTAATACATTCATCACTCCAACACTTCTATTTTGGCCATTTTACAGAATTCTCATCCGAGGGAATCAGTACCCATGTACACAAGATTTTGGGACTTTCACCCTGGACACTCCGGCCAACCTAATTTTAAATGGAGTCCATCCTCTATTTCCTCCCAAAACAATGGAGTATATCCCCTATCTCCTCTCAAACAAAGATACATATACAATGTATTTAAAAACGTTGTCATATACAATGACTATCAAAATTACATATTCAATAGTTTAATCAAACCGTCATATTCAATGACATAATTCTAATGATAAGTTTCAATTTACCTAATCCTCATACAGTTTCTACAACAATCATAGCTATCCTCCACCGATAGCCCAAAACAGATATACTATCTATCAACAGATAATTTATCAAATTTTCCATAGATGAGTGATTTATTAAATCCAACTACACCATTCATTCATATAATCTCCCAATTGCATATTTCCCATATCAATTTCATTATTTATACAAAATAATTATTGAGCACAAATTAGAGCAATTTTTTTTCCTTTTTCAAATATTAACCTTAAGTCCAAATTTCATCATTTTAACCCATATAACCTCATATTCAATATCCCATATATGTATCCATGGAGCCCAATATAAAAACCCCTCTTTCAATTTTGAATCCAAACCCTAACTTCACCAAAACCTTCTCCAATCCCACCATTTATACATAACAACAAATACCTAGGTTAAAAACATATTAATGTGTAGAATATCTCTACCTCTAGTGTAGAAGCTCAAAGAGGAAAAAGGAGAATCTCGAAAATGCACAAAATCAAGCTTTACTCGGATGAAATGGAAGCCCACAAGATGCTCCGCCTTTTTAATAAAGGAACTAAAGTTGAGAAATCCCAAACCAAGATGTATTTATAAAGAGAGAGAGAGTATTTTTAGAGAGAGAATGAGCTGTGCTAGGGTTTATGTGAGAAAAGGAACCAAAAAGTGATATAAAATAACGCTGCTGCGAACTGATATACGTGGCCCTCGCTCGAGTGAATGAGTGGTCGCTTGAGCGACTAGACACAACAAGTGACCTCGCTTGAGCGCAAAAAGTATCACTCGAGCGTAGAATACATACCTTCAGGTATTTCATAGACGCACACTCTCGCTCGAGCGCTGAAGTCTTGCTCGAGCGAAGAACTTCATTTTCCTAGAAATGCTGTATCTGGAAAGGAAACCTGAGAACTCTCAAAACTTGCTTAAGCGTAAGAAACCTCGCTCGAGCGAAGAAGCAAATTATACAAGGCTCGCTCGAGCGAAAAAGCCAAAATCTGGGCAACAACAATCTAGACCAACTAACAACCAATTTGTTCCAAACTTGCCAAACATGTTCCAAAACTCAAATGCAAAGAGTCAAAGGAGAAAAACAAGACATGGATACAATACTAAGCCATGAAACCCGAGTCCAGAATACAATGAAGGTCGGGGTAAAACCGGGATTGCTATAAAGAGTTATCTTGGGCGATTAGTGGGCGTACTTCTCATATAATTGCTTAAGATTTGATTTTTGGGATCATTCTATGAGAAAATAATTTTTTTGTAAATTTCTTAATGTCAATATGAATGGCCTGTCTTTAATCAAATCAAAAAGGAAATTAATTGAATTACACATAAGTTATCTGATCGCTGAAAAAATAATTATCTAAAAAATTATTATTAAATAAATAAATTAACGAAATGAAATATGATACAAATTAGACCTAGTGAAGACAAGACTCGTGTGTTTAGACTTGTAAGGAATCCAATCTTAAAAGAAATGACGAATTATACTAGCAGTCTCTATAGTTTGAGTCTTGTGTCACTTTGATTCCTGACTTTTCAATTATGACGGTGCTGTTTGGTAACATTTACGTTTTCAGTTTTCTGTTTATATTTACAAAAAATTTAAAAACTCAAATAAAAACTTGTTTGGTAAATTTTTGATTTATAAATCAGTGGTCTTAGTTTATAAATTTGGCCAAAAAATGTAAACTCAAAAAATGTGTTTCCGTTTTGAGTTTTGAGTTTTTTTTTTTTTTTACCACCCAACACTAGCCACCACCCGCCACTATTTTCCACCAACGTCTTCCGTTACCACCACCCACCTGCCACCACCACTCACCACCCACCTGTCACCACCACCCATCACCCGCCGCCACCACCCACTACCACCTACCAGCCACCTGCCACCCACTCGCCACCACCACTCACCCCTCGCCACCACCACCACTACCCACCACCACCACCCACCACCACCTGCCATCCGCCACCCACCTGCCACTACCACCCACCACCCACTACCCACTCGCTACCACACACCATCCGCCACCGTCACCTACCCACTCACCATTACCACCTGCCACCCGCCACACCCACCACCACCCACTCGCTACCACCCACCACCCGCCACCATCACCCACCCACTCACCACCACCACTACCCACCCGCTACCACCCGCCATCCGCCATCCGCCATCCACCACCCACCTGCCATCACCACCCATTACCCACCACGACCACCACCCGCCGCCACCACCACCACCACCCACCACCATCCGCTACCCACCACCCACCGTCACCACTTTCCACCACCATCTTCCGCCACCACTTGCCATTTCTCACTCTTTTTATATTTGTAATTTTTTTTAAACATTTTGTCAATTACCAAATGCGTTTGTAGTTTATGTTTTTCTAAAAATAAACAAAAAATAAATAAAAATCAGTTTATAAATTTTTTGTAAATATAAGCTGAAAACGTAAACGTTACCAAACAGACCCGACATATTTGACTTTGGATTTTGAATCTTGTTTCAAATAAAGACAATTGAAAATACCATTGCTCAATTTCAAGAGCAAAGTCGTCAATTTGATAAAATATAAACTAATTTGACAAAAATAAATGTCAAAAAAATATTTTTGAATTTTTAAAAACTATTTCTACCTATTAAAGATAAAATTATGTAAAATTGATAAATTTTTTAGACATTTATTTATTTATCTTTGCCAAATTATTTTTGTTATATGTTTAGATGATGATCATATAATGAGTGGTTATTTTTATTTTCATTAAATTAGTTTCTATTTTTTCAAAAGCCAAATATGGCGACAACTTTGATATCATTATTAAACCAATCCATTAAATCAAAAAATCCAAAACTAAAAACATTTCATACATTAAATATATCGATTACATATTAAAAACTTAACAACCACTCATTACATGATCATCATCCAAATCAATGTTTTAAAAATCAGACCGGTGAACGAATCGGAAAAGAGATTGGGTGGATGGGTCACCAGTTTAACTATTGGGTTGAAGCGGAATCAAACCATGATATCATAAATATATTAAAATTATATTTAAATAAAAATATAAGTAATAAAATTGGAAATATTAAATTATCTTAAATATTTCTCATAATATTTTTTTTACTAAAAAATATAATAATATATTTTAAAATATTATTAATCTTAATTTTGGAATAGGAAACCAAATATTCAATATTCCCTCCATATAATTTTAATTCAAATAATTTGATTGAAAGAAGAACAAAAATTTTGGAGGGACGCCAAAATTTCAAGTCTTCTCCAATAAATTTGATTGAATCTCATATGGATTTCTTAAGTTTTTTTGAAATAATTTTTTTCTTATAAATATGTAAAGACTTTCATAATAATTTCAAACTCTTAATGTGATTCCTCACAAGAGGAGACTTTTGAAAGAGAGTTTCTAATTAAAATTTTCTTATATATATATATATATAAAATAAGAAAGAAAAAAAGAAAGAATAAAAAAAATAGTCAGAAAATATCAAAAAAAAGTTTAAAATTTTTTATTTTATCAACCCGGCTGTTCACCTGACCCGTTCCCGGGTCGACCGATTTGGTGGTCCAACCGTCGATTTTTCCGATTCTCTCTAAATAGGTTAGTTTTTGGATTGAAACGGTTTAGAGAGTATATCTGGATCGGAATCCCGACCGGTCGACGGTTCAACCAGCTGGTCCGATCCGATTTTTAAAATTTTGAACCAAACACATAATAAAAATTAATTTGGTAAAAAAAAATAAATGTCTAAAAGATTTATCAATTTTACATAATTTTATCTTGGTAGGTATAAATTTTTTTAGAAATTTAAAAATATTTTTTTAATATTTATTTTTATCAAATTAATTTATATTTTATTATATTAACGACTTTACCATTGAAATTGATCAATGATATTTTCAATTATTTTTATTTAAAATAAAATTTAAAATTTAAGATCAAATATACCATAATTAAAAATTAAAGGTAAGAATGACGCATTCTTAAATTATAAGAACTGTTAATCAAAAGAAAGTATAAAAAAAATGGTGTTAATTAACTGTTGTTGTCAGCTAACTTTTGACATTATCAATGAATTCAATAAAACTATTGGAGGAGCTTGTTAGATGCTGTCTCCAAATTATTGCTTAATTTATTGTGCACGACATGGGCTTTGATTAGAGTTAGTGGTGGGGTTGACCGACACCACGCACATTTTATGGATATCATTACAAGTTTGGAATTGTCCTTTTTTTTTGGTGAGTTTTTATTAAATATATATTTTTAAATTATATATTTTTAGATTTTATTTAATTAGATGAATCAAAAAAGTAAAAAATTTTAACATATATTTTTAAAAACTCACTAAATATAATATATATATATATTTTAAAAAAGTGTTTTTCTTTATTTATTGTTTTTTCCAATTATGATGACAATCTAATCATAATCTTTATTTTTTACTAATTAAAAATATAAACAAAATAACTCTTTATTTTAATTATTTTCTTTTTATTTATGTACTACACTTTTTTATTTTACATATTTATACATACAAATTATTTAAAGAATCTTTTAAAGGTCTTCAATTATAATTAATCTTAAAAATTTTATTAAAATAACTATTGTAATAACTAACCAATCTCATTTAGAAAATCCTTAAAAGATGTTCCATAATGTGCTCCTATTCAGCCATCTCTAATGATTAAGCCAATCTAATGATGACTTGAATTTAACTCCGAAGCTTTATTTTACTCTAATAACCGACATCAATTTTTACACATCAATTTTTACTTAAACTGTTGTTAAAACTACTCATCATATTTAAGAGTTGTATAATGTAAATAACATTCAAAAAATAATGTCAGCTTGATGAAAAAATCATCTTTTAATGTTAAAAATGTTTTTCATTAATTAAAATAATACTTTTCCTAACTTAAACTTAAATGATATTTTTCATAAATAAATAAAGCTTCAAATGAAATAAATTATTTATTGGATATTTGAGTCCCAATTTGAAGTGTTTCTAACATCTCATTTCTATTTACAGATACAAATAATTTTTTCCATGAGATACAAATTTGACGGTGAATTGCAAATCAATAAAAATAATTACAAAAATATGAAGGTATATCATAGCGCAAGTCAGATCATAATTTTCACTTGCATGGGAACACGAATCCATTTGCATTTTTATTTATATTTATTTTTGTATATAAATAATTTATTTGTTCTTCTTGATTTGTAATTTTTCTAAGTTATATAATGTATATGATGAATGTAGAGAAAACATAAATGAATTTATTAAAAACCTCTCAAATGTGAGCAAAATAAAAAAGGAAATGCTCCTGTCTTAGATTTATCAACCGTGAAAATTGTCCAAAAATAAGTGTGTGGTATAGATGAAGAGTTGTTGTGTTGTAAGACACACCTAAAATTAATCTCATCCACACAATTTGAATATGGACACCCTTAATTTTGTAGTGTTGCTCAAATAAAAAAGATCTTTGGATCGTGAAGTGAGAAAAGAAATAATTATAAAATCTCACATTCTTTCTCACTTTGTTACTCATTCAATTAAGTGATAGAAATCTTCTCATTTGACAAATTAGTTTTTTAGCTCCAAAAAAAAAAAAAAAAAAGACCTAATTTTTTTTTAATTATAAAAAACTAGAAAGTTATTAAAAAAGTCAAAAAAACTATTACAAAAGTCAAATATATGTTTTTCTATACAACTAAAAAAAAGGAAAATTATATGCTATCCCATTCTGTTTGGCAATTTTTTCATTCTGGCTATTAATTTTTTTTTTCTTATTTTGGCTCTTCATATTTCATTTTTTTTTAAATTTAATTTTTAAGTTAACTTATATTCAAAATTAGACAAAAAATACTACTGCCACATGATATACAAAATATATTATTATATTAAAATTTGAAATTGTATCAATTGTGTAAGATATATATATATATATATATAAAATATTTTTATGCTATGTAGCCATGAATGTGCTATTTTTTAAAATCTAATTTTAGACATAAATTAGTTTTTAGAATAAATTAAAAAAAAAATCAAATATAGAAGGCTAGAGTGAAAGAAAAAAAGACTTTAAGAACCAAAATAAAAAAATAATCCAACATAAAAAGTTAAAATATAATTTATCCTTAAGAAAACTATTTTCAAATACATAATAATTTTTATTTTTCTCACCAAAACCCACTGTCCAAACAAGGTGTAAATGTTAAGGAATGAGTTTTGAGTAAAAAAAAGTGGGGAGAAGTCATGACTGTTTTTTTCACTAAAATTTGAGTAAAGTTGGAGATGCCATTACTCAATTATCCAACCCTGTCACCACCACCACTATAATCATCATCCCATTCCTAGTTCCTCTCTCTCTCTCTCTCTCTCTCTCTGCTGCCATTGGATCTGCTCTTTTCACTCTCTCTCTCTCTTTCTCTCTCTCAAAGGTATGAGATTTACTGTGTGTGTTGTGTTGTGTTGTTTTGCATTTCCAACGATGTGTGTCTCTGTGAAGAAACATTTCTTGATTTGTGCCCTTGATCTGCTATATTATCTTGTACTGTGTATTCATGTGTTGGAACTTTGCTGTTATGGGTCTGATGCATTTCCTCTGAATTTCTGTTTGGTTGCCTAGAAATGCATTATGCCCATAAAAGCAGAACTCTTCTAGCAATCTTCAGGTTTTGCATGTACGCTAGATTCATATGTATTATTGTGCTACAATTTCTTATATCAATCTCAGATTTTGCATCTACCTATGTGAATATTTGTGTATATATGTTAATGTGCTAGAGTTTTTGTCTTTTTGAATCTGAATCTGTTGTATTTTTCTGTTTGGATCCTAAGAAAGCTAGGAATTTTTTTTAAGAATTTAAGTTGTAGTTGTTGTCGTTGTTTTAGTTTTATTTTTTGTGTGATGAAAATGTAACTGATCTGAACTGAGTCAAAAGAGAGAACATATAGTGATTCAATCTTCTTGTTCTTTTGTGTCTTTTTCTCCATCTTATCAGCAACCAAAATGATTAGTTTGATTGATCAAAATTTACAAACTTGGCCTCAGTTTGATCTAATTAGTAACTTGCTTCTTCAGATTGGTTAGCTCTAAATACTCCCTTTGGACTAGCCAAAATGTGTTGCAAGTTCCCTCTGCCATCCCCATTCTTGAAATTGCACGCTCTATCATGTTTACTATGAATGTTCCCAAGTTTTTTTTTTTTTTTTTTTTTGGAGGAAATTTATTTTCTGTTCCTACAATTGCCTACTTATAAATTATATGCCCTATGGTGTTCTTTAGTTTGAAACTACTCTTAAACTTCTTCCCATGACTCCTACCATTTTGGGGCATTGGTAGAGAAAGTTAGGCAGAGAAAGTGGGCATATCAGTTAGTGGCTTGGGTTTGATCATTTTGGGTCTTGTTGGTTAGAGAAGGAAGGTAAGATAGAAAATGTGGAGAGAGAAAAGAATGAAGAAGACAGGAAGAGAAATGGGGGTGTGGTTTCAATTACGAAAGAGCATTTTTTTTTTTATAAAACTTATACACTCAATCTCTGGTCATATAAGTCAACCTATATTACCTAGAACATGGATTATTTCAGTACGTGGAATAGGAACAGGAATATGGTACTCCACATGTTCTTAAATGAGGTATGATTAGTGTAGACTTTTATAGATTACACTATAGAACTTAAGGTACTTCTGGAATAATTTTCTTTTAACAATTAGATATCTAATAAGCATTATGACCAATTTTTAATGTTTTATTCTGTCAAAACTTCACTCAACTTAAAGTTTAGTTCATTATATTTTATTCTTTTACCCCTAAGGAACCCTTTAAGAAATATATTGGGAATTTTTTTTGGAATTGTGTTAGATTGCTAAATTTATCGGTTTGGAACAAAAGTGTCCTTGTTTCGGAATGTGTGTTCCAAAACGTAATTTACTAGGGTATTAGCGTTTTCTGTAACTCTATTCATTACCAACGAAACTTGACAGTCAAGCAATTGTCACAAGTTACTCAACTCAACCTAGTACTTAGCAACAGATCAATCATTTTGCTCCAACCCACAAATTTTGTGCCACGAATGATATGCCTATGCATCGTTACTCTTCTGAGAGTATCTCTGTGCTATGTTGTCCAAATCTTATGTATGGTATCCAACAACAAAAAATTACAACTAGTAGTAGGTTGCCTGGAGTTAATCAACCAGGTTATGACAACAAGAGCATTTTTTGAAAGCCACTTAGGCCTCGTTTGGGAACCCTCCTTTTTGCTAAAAAGTCAAAAAGTTACTAAATTAGCCAAAAAGCCAACAACCCATATCAAAAAGTCAAAGATTCTCTTTTCTCTCTACTTTTTGCACATCTTTTCGTAAAAAATCAAAAAGTCATCCCAAACATACTAGTTTTTTTTAGCTCATATTTTAGCCAATAGCCAAAAAGTTACTAAATTAGCTTGTTCCCAAATGAGGCCTTAGTTCGCATTGTAATATAACATGTCAAGCTACGAGCAGTAATAGTAAGATTGCAAGTGTGTGATCGAATCATATAGTTGGTGCCATCCAATTTAAGAAGACTAATCTAAAGAAATGGGTTATCACCTAGAGTCCCAACAAGACTCTCCCAGAGTCCCATTCTCTTTGCTGGCTATGGAAGCCTTGCTAACTTTTGCCATGTCCACAAGAAGAATAAAACAAAATAGCAAACAAAAACTGATCTAAAGGCTCACAAATTCAACAAGCAGCAAGGAATACTCAACCAGCAGGGACAAAAGGCATGAAATCAACCCAATGTGTATAACAATAGTGATGAAATAACCATAAAATAGGCTCTGTCACAGTACTAGATAGTAAACCGCACACATTCTGCACCAAAAAGCCAACCCAGATATCAAAAAAATAAAAATAAAAATAAGAAGAGGATGCTAGTTAACACTCCTACATTGCTAGTCTGCTCCCATATATTAGGTTTGAGCATCCAACCAAATCTCACTCAATTGAAGATTTCCATAGAACATACCCATTTCCTGAAAATCATTTAAAAATAAAAAAAATCACATCTGGCAATCTATTTTTTTAAAGGAAATAAACAAGGTAATCAAACCCCTAGACAATCATACTGGTATGGTTTTATTTTTATTTTTTAACATTAATACGATGAAAAACAAAAATGCAGAGAACATAACTAGCAATGAAGTCTTCAAAAATGAAGATAATGCTATGATACCAAATTAAACTTACAATAAAAGGAAGAGAGCAAGAGATGGAAGAGAGAAGAGAAACACAATGTACAACTTAATGAGAGAGACTAAAAAATTAAGACTCCATCCGATAAACACATGTATTTATATTAGAGTGGACCAAAGTATATAAAAACTCTTCAGGCTACTAACGTAACTAAACTCAAGGCATAACACATGACACATAACAATTTGGTCATTGACTTGAGATGCTTTGTGCACATCATTCTTTGGTCTAAATCTATTTTTAGTAAACCTTTATTTAGGCCATTGTTAAACACTTCTTCGACACATCTATGGAGGAGGCATATCTTGTCGGACATTGACATTCTGTATGTAGTCCTAAAAGTATGTTTGACACTTCTTCAACGTGTCTTAATTATAAAAAAAAAAAAAAAAAAATCATAATATTGCACACTTTACATATACTTCAGCGACACTTCTTGAACCCTCCAAACACGACCTATATGATAAATCTCTTCGTAGTAACAATGTTTTGGATTTTTCGAAATGCAACTTGTGCACTGATACATTTATGAGATGAATACATCAGGTATACATCAGTGCTTTATAATTTTTTTTTGTATTATGTAGAGTGCAATTGTTACATGAATAATATCTTGATGTTTAAGTTATGGAATATATGACTTTTAAAAAAAAAATTTAATTTTATGTTTTCTTTCTTCTTTCTTCTTCTTCTTCTTTTTATTAAAATTTTTCACGCTACCTTTTAATAAACTGTTCATATATTTGAGATATAAACAATTTATAATAAATTTTTTACATGTCCAGGCATAGCATATCCTACATTTTTATAAAATCGTCATTTTGGCGTGTCGGTGTGACATGTCATGTCACATGCCTATGCTACTTAGGCCTCGTTTGGCAAGTGACTAAATTAGGCCAAGTTTGACATCTACTAAATAATACAAAAAGTTAAAAAGTCACTATCCTATTTAAGTCACATCATCTTATTTAAATCACATCACCTCTCTAACACATCACATCAAACCCAACCCAAACCCAACCCATATAAGCCAATAAGTCAAAAAGTGCACTTTTTTGGAACATCCAAACCAACCCTTAGCCAAAAAGTCAAAAAGTTACTATTTTAGCCAAAAAGCCAACACTTATACAAAAGTCAAAGATTCCCCTATCTACTTTTTGCACTACGTCACAGCAAAAAGCCAAATCATCCAAACATACTAACTTTTTAACATTCTTTTTAGCCAAAAAGTCAAAAAGTTACTAAAAAAGCCTGTTCCCAAACGAGGCTTTAGTCTATAGACTTGCTCTATTTCTCCTGATACTAAGACTGCTACAGACTCCAAAAAAGACCTAATTACATAAATTAGCCAATATGACCCACAGAAATAATTACAGTCCATGCCAACGATTTTGAAAATTATTAGAATACCCTTAACTTTGACTCCTAGACCTAATAAAAGGTAAAGAAAATATAACTATCAGCATACTAATCTAAAATTGACAGAAAATAAGTGCCAATTAACACTACAGTCTACAGTTAATGACACAATATACAAGGGATGCTCCATGTAAAATTTCAGATTTTGCCCTTTTGTTGTTACATGCTCTGCATCATGAACTCAGCTTGAATGTGGTCTCACTTTCGGAACTCTTCCAATGTGGAGCTAAATCCCAGTGCTATGATATATACTATTCATTCTGGTATGAGATTGTTCTGGTGAATAATTTTTCTATGATATATAGTATTAATTCTGGTATGAGATTATTCTGGTTAATAATTTTTCTATATATTTTCTTAATGAGTTATTATCTTTGAATTTCTAGCCATTATGTGGAGGTAGCAGTCAAAGAGGAGGATTTCAAGGGACAAAATTTGGAGTTAGAGTGAGAAAGTGTTTTAGAGATTTAGGATGTCTAGTAGCAGAACCCATTGGTGTTACAGTTGTAGGCAGCCTGTTAGTCTCCAAGAGCGAAATGCAGTTTGTTCTGATTGTAGTGGAGGATTTATTCAAGAACTTGACGAAGCAATGAGCATGAATCAACTTTCCCTGGATTCAAGTGAAGAGGACAATGTTGAACAGCATGACCAGAGGCCCGGATTAGTGGATTCTTTCTTGAACTTTTTGAGAGAGCGAATAGTGGGAATAAACAACAGTGTTGATAGTAGAGGGAGGTCAGATTCACACCCTGAACAAGGTGGCTTTAGTCCTTGGTTGATTTTCAGCGGCCAAGTGCCTGAGAACAGTCGATTTGAAGAACTATTCAGTGAATCTGGCGGATTTAGGCGAGGCAGTGGTGGGAATTATTTTGTTGGTCCTGGACTCGAAGAACTTATCGAAGAGCTTACTAGAGATCAACGGGGTTCTCACCCGGCACCCAAATCTTTGATTGATGCGATGCCTACTGTTAAAATTTCGCATAAGCACCTTCGTTCTGATGCACACTGTGCTGTTTGTAAAGAAAAATTTAAGTCTGGGTCTCACGTGAGAAAAATGCCATGCAACCATATATATCATTCTGATTGTATTGTTCCTTGGCTAAATCAGCACAACTCATGCCCTGTTTGTCGGCAGGAACTGTCATTACAGAGATCTGATGATGTTCATAGCAATCAAAGCTCAAGGGCTCATACTAGAAGCAGCTCAAGTGGTCTGAGTAGAAGCAATAGCAAGAGATCATGGAATCCATTGTCTTTATTCCGGTCTTCTGGCTCATCTCAGTCCCGCTCTCACAATAACAGATTAGCAGGAAGCAGCTCGTCATCCACATGAACATACTCGCCTTAGAGGGTATTCTAGATGGCATTTAAAAAAGCAAGATAAGTTCGGTTAGAAACATGGGTTTCTTTCTTTTCCCTTTTCTTTGTCACCATAACTCATCGCTGCTAATTCAACCCAGAGCAAATTGCTTGTGTAATAAGAGGTGTTTGAGACCTTGGAGCCTCTAGATTTGAGTTTGCTTTGAGAAAGGTGAATGAGAGTAGTTTCATCTGTTATGCTACTGCTTCATATGTAAATTACATATTCTCACTTTTTTTCATGCTGAAAGTATCTGTTTTTGTTTTTGTATTTTTTTTTTTTTTGGGTGTGGGTGTATGGTCTTTAATTTATGCTTCATTGGGTGGAATCCGAATCTTCTCGAGTGATTTTGCGAGACAGGGCACGGTTAGTGCAGCCTAGGTACTCTGATGCCTAAGTTAGAAAGAATCTAGAGAGAATAAGAGCACTCTGATGCCTAAGAATGAATCTAGAGAGAATAAGAACGTAGTAGAAAATAATTTAGAGAGTGTTGTAGCCTTTATTCATTGTGATTTGAAAATGTAAGGGTTGATGTCCTTTTATAGTCGCTCTTTCTTCATTTTTATGATCGGCTTCTCTTAAATAGCTTCCTTCACTTGGTTGGATTACTTTCAACTTTTATTGCGAAAACCTTAAGAGGTAGATCATTAGTATCCTAGTGAAACCATCATTCAACGTTGCCCCCTCTAGACAGATCGACATTTTCCAATAATGATGTTCAACTAAAATTCTAACATATGTTTATGTAATATGATATTTTGACTTTTTTGTGACTCGATTTTTTTAACCAAAAAATCACAAAACAAACGGGGGTCTATATTCATGTCTTTACCCTTTACATTGGATTAGATTTCTTTTATGTTCATATCTCAACATGATAGAACTTAAGAGACTTGTGGATAATATCACAAGTCCCATTTCGATGATTCGAACAGTTCACTTTCGAGGACTCATTGAATAGAATATTCATGCAAAAAATCAAGATGATCGGATATTGGTAACTATATGTTTGAATCAAATTTGTATTATAAAAAATGGATAGTTATTCTTAAAATTATATTTGTCGTTCTTTTTTTTTTGAAACAAATATGTTTCAAACATATAGATATCGATGTTCAATCATCTTAATTTTTTACGTAAATATTCTACTCAACGAATCAAAAAAAATAAACGACTTGGATTGCTAAAATCAGCTCCAAAATGGGCCTACCAAATCCAAACACTCTCAAGTTCAAATGGCAACTTCACAAAAGCCAAACTTTTTAAGATTATACTCAAATTTAATTGTGTTTGTTACCATTATACTTTTGTTTTTAATGGAAAAAGATTAAAACTCACAATTTAAATCTTACAATTGTATTCACAGTGACATAACATATTATATGTCAATTTTTGATTTGTCATAAACTCTCAATCATGTAAAATCCAAATCTCTTGTGGGCTAATTGTAAGGTTTAAATTATAAACCTCTAATATTTTTCTTTTTGTCTTTGTTTTTGTATTTCCTAAAAATGAGAAATCATGAAATTATGTTAGCTAAAATTGGCCACAAGCAAAAAATGGCTACCCAAGCCTAAATGCAAGACTTTTTTTTTTTTTTGAATAGCAAGAAAGGATGTTCGATGGGGATATCATAATATTCGCGGGTCCTGATTCTAGGGTAATCTGTTGCTAGTCAGATCTAACCTAATCCATAGGAAGGGATCCACTACTGAGACACTCAATAGACCTCATTCATGCGCCTTAGAAAGGGCTAAGCATCGATTGAAGTGCAACGTAGAATTCCCGTAAAGAGAGCACTCCTCCTAGAATTCAATCCTTACTCACTTTTGTAAAATGCAACGCGTTGTCCACGAGGCAACCACCCTGGTGGTGCCTAAATGCAAGACTAAAATAGACATTTCACCCACCTAACTTTAATTATCGTGTACTTACCCAAAAAAAAACCTTTAATTATTGTGTTGTGGATCTTTCTTATAGTTCAACATGTGACATTTGGCTGCCACAATGTCTAGAATTTAAAAAATAATAAAAATAAATAAATGATATTAATAAGAGAAAATTTTAATTCAGTTAAAGTTTTTAAAAAAAATTCAAACCAATAATATACTTTACAAATTTTAATCATTACGGCCTATTTGTTTACAGAGTTAGATTGGGTAAGAATGTTGTGTGAGGACTATTAGTGTGAGAATTGTTAGTGAGAAGATTAAGAAAATTGTATTTATTTGGGATATATTTTAGTGAGAGAATTAACTATATGAAATACCATAAATATCCTTTAGTGTTTTTAATATATTTTAATATAAAAAATTATATTTTATAAATATGCTTTCGTACTATATTATTTAATATATATAATGACATAATACTCCAAAAAAAAAAAAAAAAAAAAACCACACAAATACAAACACAACACACAACACACAACATGGACAGAATAATCGTTTTCCAAGCTAATCCCTTCATTAGTTTTGAAACTCAACCCTTGGAGGCTTTTACTAATCCCCTCTTCCAAGTCCTATCATAGTCCTAAGGGACTATGAATCGCTTTTCCTATTTTACAAACAAACACTACTATAGTGGATCACACATCTATCTTAGTCCAATCCCCTCCTCTATCACCCAAAATAAAATGGCCCTTAAAGTCTTAAAATTTTTCATGACTGTAATTATATTGTGAAAATTCTAATGATTTGTAATTTTTTCTATCAATAAAGTGTATTTTTTTTACTAATTACAAATGATCATTTGATTTTGTTTTACAAATATTAACATAAATATAAAGAATTTTGTTGGAACTAAGCCCCAGGGTCAACCTAAACGAAGAGTGGAACTTTAATCATTGGGCCATCTGTTAAGATTCGATCTCATAACTTTTTATATGAGGATCATAAGTTTTAGTTAACTATAATAAATCAATTAGTTGTGCTATGTTTGCATGTTTTTAGAATTTATTTTTTGAATTAAAAAAAAGAAATTAGATCAACAAATATAAATACTAAAAAATTTATTTCTAAATTTTTAAAAATTATTTTCGCTACAAAAAAGAGAAATCATATGAAAATAATGAGTAATTTTAAATTTTTAAGTTTTCTTCTCCAAACTAATTTTTGGAATTTTTTTTAGAAACATAGTCTCAATAAATAATTTCCTTTAAAAATAAAATATATATATATATATATTTGTAATAAACAGTTGGACTTCTCTCAAATTCATACTTGAGGGCCTGTGGAGTCTAGCATAGTTTCCGTTTCAATTATTCAATTGTTCATTTTCTACGGCTCTCGGTGCATAACATTCATACAAAAATTAGTCTGATCCGCTAATTGTAATATTTTTATTAAGGCCAAGTTTGGCATCCTCAAAAAAATCCAAAAAGTCAAAAAGTCACTATCCTATTTAAGTCACATCATCTTATTTAAGTTACATCACCTCTCTAACACATCACTTCAAACCCAACCCAAATCCAACTCATATTTCATAAAAAGTCAAAAAGTGCACTTATTTAATCTTCCCAAACTTATTGTGTTTGTTTTCAGAGAAATAGATTGTCTATTTAAAAAAATATATTTGTCGTCTATTTTTTAAGAGATAGACGTGATGAAATGGAAAATATTATGATAATCAGATTGATTTAATTTTTTCATTAATGATATATACCGAGAGTCCTATAAAATGAATAATTTAAGTTATCGAAACGAGAACTATGATAAGTGCCATGGGCTCCTCAAGTACTTTCAAATTTCAATGACACTCAACACCTTTGACAAAAATTAGTCAAAAGTCTATAAGTCTATTTTATGAGTGTATATGTCTAATGAATGATTTATTTTGGTTATAAAGATATAGTTAATGAAATATATTAGTGAGAAATACAAATTATTGTTTTATTAGATTTTTTTAATTTATTTTTATTCTTGTAATTTTTCAGTGTTTACTTTTTCTCTCTATCACAAGATCTTAAAAATAAAATAAACAACCTCCATAAAATGAAGGATCCAATATTTTATCAGTTTTGCAATGAAAATTTTCTTCTTGATCTAAAAAAAAAAAAAAAAAATTCCATTTGAAACATTCTTTATCATTTTTATGGGCATTCACTCTTTTTAGATGGGGAATAAAATCTTCATTGTAAAATCGATAAAAAATCGGATTAATCTTGTATGTCGATAGCAAAAGATCTTATAAACAGATAACAAACTTCAATAAGAGGAAGAATCCTAGCCTCCATAGAGGAGGAGAAAAAACCCTCATAAAGGAGGGACACAACCTCCACAGAAGGAGGATTATTACAACAAATAATAAAGAAATAAAAAAGTAAACTGAAAACAATGAGATCCAAGTTGCCAAACTCATCCAAAGCTTCATTACATCGTAACCTTCAACTTGAAATCTGAAGACCCCCCTCTGTGGTCAAAATGAAATATTGAGATTGAGGTGGTCGCCTAATGTGAAACGAACGTTTTAAACAGCGTCGGTTTTCGGATTGTGAAAGATCTGAAATCAGATCTTAAAGTTTTGGGCATGAGGGTAAAAGTTTTGGCGCATGCAAGCCAAATATCAGGTCTGGAAGATCATAAAGAGGGAGAGGCGACACAAACATCAATGGCTAGAGACAGATCTGAAGGAGATGAGGTAGATCTAGTGAGGGTGGATCCATGGATGCAGGAAAGTGGCAAATTTGGTGGCGGTGTGGTGGCGGCAGCGTTGAAAATGGTTGGAAGGACAAGCTTCCAATATTATTAAGCAAAAGGACAAAGAAAATGAGAAAAAGAGAGTGGAAGGAAGAAAGATGAGGTTAGGGGCCGGAATCCCTCCCCACTTCCGGCAGCACACCCATCAGAAGGCATAGAGAGAGATGCTTTGAGTTTAAAGCGAGGCCCTTTGTACCAACATCGGGACCAATGTAGTTAAAAAGTTGAAAATTTTTGACAAGTGTATCAGGGTTCACTCTTATTAGTGAGAAATACAAAATTCAAAATATTATTGTCTTTTTAAACAGAAAAAAAATTCAAAATTTTAATTTATGACATGAGTGTTCATGTATTTTCACAATTACATAATAAAAAACAAAAAGTATAAAATGGTAAATGTGATATAATTTTGTCCTCATTTGAGAGAGGAGCTATCATCAAGCTGTGGTTTTATTTTATTTTCTTTTTAAAAGTTCTTTCATGATGTTCTAGGTCCATATGGAGCTGTCGTAGTTGCAAATTGCAAAGAGGACATGTCTTGTTATTAACATGGTTACAAAAGTCTAGAATAATTCCAAAATATTTGGAATGTAACCCCAAAAAACAATGTAATGCATGATGCAATCATAAATAAAGTTCTGTCCGAACCCAAAACACCAAATAAATAATTGATTGTGATGTATTTGTAGCATTATTATCGACTGCAATGAATAATTTGAGGTTGTGTTTTTAAATTTTCTTTTGTTAATTTCCTTGGCTTAGATGGAGTGAATTTATAACCATACTACTAAAATGTTAACACTATTGTTGGTATTTATGCCACAAAATTTTGTTTTTTCAAAATTCATTATTCATTTTCTTTTTCAAAAATTTAAAAAAAAAAAAATCACAATTGTCACTAACACGCATGATTCTTTCAATTGCACACGCCCTTCTAATATATATACACATTATAAAAGTGACTTCTAAACAAGGATTTTTAGAAGGCTTAGGTTTGTCTCCGGTTCACTATGTGGATTAAAAAGTGTTGTTGGGCCTCGTAGGACCCATCACGGGTCTATTTCGACGATCTAAATTGTTTATTTTGTCGAATTTTATGTGTAAATCATCCACAAAAAGAATTAGATTAATCCGATAATCATAACTACATAATTTTCTTATATTTGTTTCCAAAAAGGTAAATGGTCTATTTTCAAAATTATAGTTATCATTAATTTTTTTGAAGGTAAATATAATAAAATTATATAACTATAATAATTGAATCAATTTGTTTTTGTTTTTGAATAATCTATACATAAAACCTAATAAAATGAATAATTTAGATTATTAAAATAGATCCCACAACACCCAACAACACCCTTCAATCCACAATGGGCTTGAGGCAAATCTGGCACTTCTTTGAACTACATACTTTTTATTTTGTTAATTTTTTTATTAAAAAAGTTAATCATCATATCCACATTCTTTTTTTTGGGTGCTAAATGTTGCTGAAAATCTAGTTTTGATTCCTTGGATTTTGAGTTTTTAAAAGAAAAATGTTAGAGGTTTACTAATATTTTTGTCAAATATTTGAGCTGCTATTTCACCTGCCAAAGCTAAAAAATGACAGGAATGGCAAAAAAAAGTCTCCACTGGTCTGCTGTTTCACTTGTCAAAGATAGCAGATGCCATATGTGTTCTCAAATTTGGCAAGTGAAATAGCAGCTCCCAAGCTTGCCAGATCAGCAAAAATCAATAACAATTTGGCACCAAATTCTGTTGAAAACAACAGAATTAATCCAGTAGGAAACCCATTTTTCAGAATTAAATCCAATTTTCAGAATTAAACAAATTTCAGAATGAAATTGACAAACCCAAATTCGTTTCTCAAAAATTTTTTTTTTTAATTCATTTATCACCAAATCAGTCAATCCAAATTAGATGGTATGCATTAACAATAAACCAAACGAAATCAGATAATCCAGATATCACAATAAAATGATCGGATGAACAAAAATTGCAGAATGAATTGAGAGGGAGACAGATATCAAAACATATATATTATATATTATATATATAGGAGATACCAGATTTGATGGATGAACAAAAAAAATTGATGAAGACAGATATAAAAAATTGATGGATGAACAAAAATTGATCAAAAAAAATAATTAAGAAAATTTGAAAAAAAACATACCATATTTGAGTTCTTTGAAGATCCGGTTTGAATCCATCGCCAACTTTGAGTTTCCAAAATCACGATCACCTTAGATCCACATCAACAACCAGAAAAATAAAGAAAAAATCAACACATGAAGATTGAGAGGGAGACAGATCAAAACATATATATATATATGAGTATCTATATAGATAGAGATCGTACCAGAGACAGAGAGTACACAGATCGGAGGTGGAGATTGAGAGGGAGGCAGATCAGAGCTTCATAGGTAGAGAGAGAGAGAGAGGAGAAGGAGAGATCAGAGAGAGAGAGAGAGAGAGAGACGTTTCGATCATGCAGAAAGAGAAGGGACTGGTTTGAGGAGAGTGAGGGAAGACAGAAAGAGGGAGAGGAAGAGTGAAAACAGAGAGAGGGGGAAGATAGACTGAGAGAGTGAGAGGGAGACAGAGTAAGAGACTGAGAAGGAGACCGAGTGAGAGAGTGAAAGAGGGGTTTCGATCATGGAGGAGAAGGGGGAGTGGTTTGAGAAGAGGGAGACAGAGTGAGAGAGTGAGAAAGGGTTTCGATCATGGAGGAGAAGGGAGAGTGGTTTGAGAAGAGGAAGACAGAGTGAGAGGGAGATGAAGAGAGTGGATCATTCTAGATGTATATACGTGGACGGTGATGCCTCAGTGTATAAAAAAGTCATTGTGCTCTATTTGGTTTTTTTTTTTTTTAAATATTAATTATTTTTTACAACAGCTATTTCAAACGGCTATTTCCCAAACGGTAATATTTTTAATTTCTATAAATTGAAACCCTCCATGTCACTTTTATTTCACACAAACATGTAGATTTAATTTTTCTTTTCTCCTCTCTTCTTTGAATTTGATTTCACAGCAAACCTCTTAAATTATTTTCTTTTTAGTTTTTTCATCCAATCACTATGGAAGGTTCATCAAAAACAGAGAGAGGAAAATCATTCACCATTAAAGAAAATATGGCAATTTGTAAATCTTGGTGTCACATTTCGGAAGACCCAATTGTTGGCAATTCGCAATCGTATGCTCATTTTTGGGGGAGAATTTACAAAAATTATTGCTTGCTTCAAAATGATCAGTCCAGAACACAAGTATCTATTCAATCTCGATGGAGTATAATCATGAAATGTTCTAACAAATTTCGGAGGTGTTTAGCGCAAGTCGAAAATCTTCACTCAAGTGGGATTTCTCAAGTTGATATAGTAAGTTTTTATCTTCAGTTATTATGTTTAGTTTCTTATTTTGGTATCGTATAAAGGCGACTTGTCAAGAACAGTAACATCATTTAGAGAGCCAGGCATGCCAAAGAAAGCATGCCAAATCCACAAGTCATAGGAGGTAACTGCCTCGAGTACAACTGTTGGTTTGTGATAGTGTCCAGTGTAAGCACCAGCTTGGGCAGTTGGACATTTATCCCAACGCCAGTGCATACAATCCAAACTCCCTAACATTCCAGGAAACTCGCATTGTTCTCCCTCTTGCAATAATCTGGCGACATCAGCTTCATTTGGAGATCTTAAGTAAATGGCTTCATAGGTAGCAACAATTGATCTGGTAAAAAAATTTAAGGCGGCAATTGCAGTACTTTCGCCAATTCTAATGTACTTGTCTACAGCATCAGCAGGCACGCCGTACTGCAGGATCTGAAGTGCTGCAGTCATCTTCTGTACACCGGATAATCCAGGAGCACTAGTGGCATCACGGGTTTGGATGAAGTACTCATTCACTTGTTGAATATCATGTAAGATACTAACAAACAATGACCGCCTCATTCGAAAACGTCTTCGGAAGTATTCTTCTGGATAGATAGGATTATCTGCAAAATAATCTCCATAAATTTGTTCGTCGCCTTTGACCCTCTCACGATTAATGTATCGACGACCACTTGTGGAACCAACCTGTCTGGTTTGTTGGTTTAGGCTTAACATCTGTAATCTTTGTTGTTGCGCTGTGAATAGTTGCATCATGATGATATCATCATCAGATGATGAAGATTCATCAAATTCTCCATTCAATATGGCTTTAGTCAAATTGTTCATTGTAGGTGGATGGGTAAGTGGGTGAATATAAAAATTGTAGAAAATCTTCTGGGTGGGTACAGAGAGTTTAGAAGATATGAAAATGATGGGTAGGTGAATATGAAAATTGTAGAAAACCTTGTGTTATATTTATATAGAAAATTGTGGATGGTTGTTGGGTGGGTGGATGAATAATGGGTGGTTGTTGGGTGGGTGGATGAATAATAGGTGATTGTTGGGTGGGTGGATGAATAATAGATGGTTGTTGGGTGGATAGTTGTGAGTGAATGAATGCTAGGTTAATAATGGATGGTTGTTGGTGGTTGGTTGTTGGTGGGGAATTGGTGATTGTTTATTTTTTTATGTATAGTTAAAAAAATTTATTAAATATGTAGTGATATGTTTTTTGGTGGGGTGAATTAATCAAACAATTTTTTTTTTCCAATTTTTAATTTTTTTTAATTTTTTATATTTGTCTAGTTGGGAATAATATAAATATATAATTTTTTTAACAAACAGGTAAAAAAATGTCACAAAAGACAATAAATAAATAAAAATAAAATCACAAAAAAACTTATATTCAAACAATACCTACAAACACTACTAGAAAATTGACTTTTTACAACTATTTTTTTGCGACTGTTTGTTTAGCCGTCGCAAAAGAAAAAAAAAACTCCAATTTCTATTTAACATTTATTTCTCCTATTTTCTTTTATTTATTTGCTTTTGCCCTAGCTTGGCTCACTCAACCTCTCTCTCTCGCTGTCGCTCTCGCTCTCGCTCACAGGTATGAATCTCCCTATCCCTCTTGAGCTCAATCAATTGATCTCTCAATCTCTCAATCTCAATCTCTCAATCTCTATACCTCTCTCGATCTCTCAATCTCTCTTTGTATCTGCGTACACATTATCTACTCTCTCTGCAATTTGAGCGATTCGTCGCAGAGAAACCCTAACTCTGCCAAGGAAAAGTTCTGTCGGAGCACTCAAATGCAGCAGAGTAAGCTCACCTCTCATGCGTTTCATCTACCTCAAAATTCACCTACATTACGCGCGCGCACACACAAAGACTATCTTTGAGCTTCATTGTGTACATAGTGTCCTATCAATGCATAATTACATGAATGCTTATATACGTATGTATATGTATTCAGCATCGCAATGCAGATCTGTCCTCGGTTCTGTTTTTGCTTCTTTTTTTTTTTTTTTTTTAAACCTCTGTTTTGGTTATTTGATCCATAAATTGCTCGATTTGTCCAAATTTTTGTTTTTTTGTCGATGTTTTTCTTGTTTATTGGTTGATTAGTTGGTTTGAGAAAATCATTGTAAAACTTTGTGGCTATTTCTAGTGGCGATGCCTCTGAGGCCTTTGTACAAGCATTACAAGAGAAGGTTTTTTGTTGACATTCTCATCTCATTAGAAGCAATATTCAAAATGTAGCTCTTTAATTTTTATGAGTAATGGGCCTTACAGCAAATCTTCGTCACAGTTTGTTGTTTGATATGTCTTGTTATATTATCTTCCATTGAACGGAATGAGTCATGAATAATAGCAGAGCTTTGCCAGTGTACTTCTCTGGGTGCATTGGTCCAGTATTCTGTTTAGCTTGGGTATCAATGGCATATAATGATATCTTACTTTAGTGAATGGAGCAGAAATTTGCTAAAACTGGCTGAAAATTATATCCCTGTATTTCTCTTAATGTAATAGTGAATTCAGTGACAGCTATTTACTGGACTGCATTCATACACAGATTACTTCAGCGTTTATGTTAGAATAGCATTTATGAATCTCCCAGGCTTTTAAATGTATTTCTTTTTACGTTAGTTCACTTTTCACATCTTTAGGGCATGGGGAATGTTCTAGCAGCCAGTTCTTTGCAGAATGCAGAGGTTTCCTTCACAAACCCATGCACACTCACTTCCTAATTATGGTTCACTCTTAGTAATTTATCATGTTGGATAACCTAAATGCAAGAATTCTAGTGAAAAGTAGCTGGGTTTCAACTTTAGCAAAGGCCTCTTAGCTTACCGGTTATCTGTGAGATCTTGTTGAGTTTGAAACAGTTAACTGAGTCTGTACCTTACCCAGTGCTTCTTATTTATACAACTCTGGTTCCCTGTCTTGAATATCTTCCTTTGCAGATTACTTGAGCGATGATTGAGTCATACTTTTAGAATATTTAACTTTTGGGCTAGCTTGTAATTAACATGGTATCAGAGTAAACCAATTATGGTCTTGAATCTAAACAACTATTGGATAGTATTATACATGTGTTTGGGCCACTCATGGAGGGTATTCTGGCCACATTTGCGGGGGTGTGTTGATGATCTAAGAATGTAAATCACATTTCCTCTAATGGCTTAAGCTTTTAGTGCATCTGTTTTTTAACAACAGTTTTATTTTCTTTCGTAATATAAGTTGTATTAGTTTATAAGGGATCTTGTCTTGCTGCAGGAAGCACGAAAGCGTTTTGACAAGACTAGCCTTCTTTATGACCAGGTGATTTTCATATCTGAAACGCAGAGGTTTTACTGTTGCATTTAGTGTCATGCTCGTGTGCTGTGTCTGCTAACACATGCTATTGTAAGGGGCATGGAGAGAGTGCGTGTGTGGTTTGAAAGTATCACATTGACTTTTGACTCAAAAATGGAACCAATGGAACACCACTATGTGTGCAAGAACTTGAATAAATAAATGAATGATGAAGATTTTTTTATTCTTAATTCGAAGTTTTACTTTGCAAGGGTCATTATGGACATTGTGTTTAGCCTAAATGGTTAATTAATGGAAGATTCCGTCTGTTTGTGCTGACAGCAAGGGAGGTAAGTGCCTATTTCAGGGAAGCTGCATGAAAATAACCTTAATTTTATTTCAGGTTTCGAAGAAAATCAAGAGAGATAGGAATTTAATAAGAAGTTTAGTAAAGCAATGTTTTTGAAACCTGACTGAACCGGCCAGTTCAACTGGTTGAACTGTTGACCGCTCTAGGTTCCGGTTCAGACATACTTTAAAGCTGCAGTCACTTTTATTTCCTAGACTCTGGGAAGTATATTTGAAGCCATGCTTTAATTTTTGTGTTGACTTATGGCTCTATATTGACAGCAAGTTAATTTTTGTGTTTGACTCTGTCCTTCAAAACGTTTTCCTCCAGGGCGCATTCTGCACTTTAGAACCTCCTTGATTTATACCATCTGGCTGTTTGATGGAGGTTGGACAAACTTTTGCCATGTAATACCTTGCAGAGATACAGGATATCTAAATGAAAACCTAAAAATTTTGGGAATTTGGCATTTCTTTGCCTCATTTAGATGTTATTATGGCAAGAAAGAGCCTACAACAGTTGTATTGTTACCATGTAATTGACTGTGGTTTGGATATCCTGCAGTGGTTTTGCAGAGCAATTTTATAAAGTATAGACAAAATTAGATTGATAAATTTGATGTTGAATTTCTATTTAGTTCTTGAGTACATTGCTGCAGGCTCGTGAGAAGTTTCTGTCACTGAGGAAAGGTACAAAGAATGATATAGCTACAATTCTAGAGGAGGTATTGTTCAATACTGTGCCTAAAATGATGTCTGACATATTTATATGCATATAATAGACAAATTTTGTTGTGGACATCTTTTGTTCTTTAAATTTTAATATATTTTGGAAATATTCCAAGAGCTTCACAATGCAAGGTCTGCTTTTGAGCAGGCTCGCTTTAACCTGGTGGGTACATTCTTTGCATTTATGACCATAACTGGTTGTGTAACAAAATTCCAGTATACATACTATACTAGCAGCATCTAGTTTTTACAATTTGGATGCGGCCTATATAGGTAACTGCTCTTTCAAATGTTGAAGCAAAAAAGAGGTTTGAATTTTTGGAAGCAGTTAGTGGTACGATGGATGCTCATCTCCGTTATTTCAAACAGGTAAATGGTTTGGTTGAACTTTTTTATTTTTTGCTGTTGAATCAGATGGAGCCATATATCTAGGTAATCATGAGAACTTTTTATTTTTATTTGTAGGGCTATGAGCTGTTGAATCAGATGGAGCCATATATCAGTCAGGTTTGTTCTTACACTTGGCCTTGATCTTAACCACATGTGGTGCTTTAACACTTTTTTGAACTTGATTTTTATTTTTTTTTACATAAAAATCTCAGTTCCGGTCATTTGTTGGAGGTTTATGAGTGGGGGATGGCTGCCACCCCCCACCCCACCCACCACCACCACAATTTAAAGTGTCTAGACCAGAACCTTCAACCTTGAAATAGAAAAAAGAATTAAAGAAAGGAAGGAGACAGAAAATTTCAGCTCGGTGTCAAAGAGGATAACTTTGGCCTACCCAATATAGTTAGTAAAAGGTTCATTGAGTTGAGTTAATGCATTGAGGATTCTCAAGTTTCTGAGCTCATTTATTGCTAATCGTAATTGGGAACTATTGAAGTAACCACGTGTTAATCACAGGTCCTGACATATGCACAACAATCAAGAGAAAGATCCAACTATGAGCAGGCAGCTCTTAATGAAAGAATGCAAGAGTACAAAAGGCAGATTGATCGAGAAAGCAGGCGGTCTTCAAATGGTTCTAATGGATCTCCTAATGGAGATGGTATACAAGCAATTGGTAGAAGTTCACGTAAAATGATAGAAGCAGTCATGCAATCTGCTGCAAAGGGAAAGGTTAAATGATTATTCTGAGTTAATGAGGAACTCTATAATGTGTTCACCTTTATTTTCATCACCTTTGTTGTTTGAATGATTTTTCCTAAACTTCTGCGTCTAATATCTACATCTAAAACCACGATGATTATTCAGGTTCAAACTATTCGATAATATCTATAATAAGAACTTTTTTCTATTTCTAGTTGTAATAATTTTCACATATGGCTTCAATTTTGAGACTCAAATGCAATGGCTTCAATTTTGAGTGTTTAATGTTACACACTTTTTTTTTTTTTTTTTTTTTTTTTTTTTGCGACGGTAACAAGATGGTCGCCAAAAAACATGTTAGCATTTTTTTTTGTTTTTTGCGACGGCAAAATAGCGGTCGCCATAAGTAGTTTAGACGGTCGCAAATCATTTGCGACCGTTGTTTGCCGTCGCAAAAAGTATTTGCCACCCCCACATTCGCGACCCCCATTTGCCGTCGCATGGGCCGTCGCAAAAGGTCTTTTGCGACTGTATTTTTATTATTTGCGACGGCTTGTGACGGTCGCAAAAATCACTTTTTTTAGTAGTGAAACTTGGAGGAAAAGTTGGTTGAAATTTGCCAAAATAGCAAATGACTATTGGAGCACCATTGCTATAATTTGACAAAATAATACTATTTATTGTCAAATTATAATAATGACAATAATATTATAGCAATAATAGTTAGAGATGCTCTTAGGTGTGGGAAAGCCAAAGGGTTGGCAAGACGGAGCTATTTGTGAGCAATAAACAAGTATTATTTAATTCTTTAGTGAAAGTTCAGAAAGTAAATTTATAGTCTCAGCTAGTTCCTCAATAATTAAACTTAAATTTTATTTAAACTATTGTTTATTTGGTGTGTCACGGGAGTACATTTTTAGTTTCATAAATGATATTGTGAACATTAATATTTTTATTAAAAATTTTACTAATAAACTATGGTGGTGTTTGATAATTTAATTCGATACTTAAAATTGAATGTATTAAGTGAAAATTAATTAAGTTCATTTTGTCATGAATCAATGACATAAAAAAATGTCTTTTTATTTTAGATAGGAGTGTAATTTGGGCTGGCACAACTCGAGCAACTCGAGCCCAACCCGAATTATTTTAGGACTTGGACAAGATATTTTTAAATTCAGTACGAGCTTGGGCAAAAATTCAGAAGTTCGAATTAAATTTGGGCTAGCTTGGACAAAGACGTCAAACAATCTGAGTAACCTGAACTCCGAATTATACATATATAGATATATAAAAATATTAAATATACATATAAATTATTAGTCATTACATAATATTAAAGTAATTTAGTTTATTAAATATATATTATATATACAAATAACACGAAATCTTATTTTTTTTATTCGCACTCATAAATTTCAAAGACAATTATAGTAGCATTTCTCTTACATTATATAAATGATTTGTTTTGATGTTATTAATGATTTAAAAAAAATAAATATAAATAGAGTCAAATTTTGATAATTTAATAATGTAGCTGAAAAAAAAATTGAAATTCTTTTACTATTTGGGCAATTCGAGCAACTTGGACAATTCGGGTCGGGTCGGGCGGGCATGCAACCTTGGGTTACAATTCAGGTCCAGGTAGGTTTTAGCACAACTTGGGCTGGGCTTGAATAACCTCCCAATCCAGCTGAACCCACCCGAGTTACACCTCTAAATTTAGACGATTTTACTCTCTCCTTTTTATTTTTATTTTTATTTTATTTTTAACTTCTCTTTTCTCATTCCAATCACCAATGTGATACACTCATTCGCAATCTCTCTCTCTCTCTCCATTGCTATTGAGCAGTTTAAGTGATGTGTAATTTATTTTAGTTTTTGGATGAAAGAGTTAATAATTGTTAAAGATTTTTTTAAGTGAGATTAAAAAATTAACAATGTATATTTTAGTTGTGATAAGTCCAAGTTACTTAATAGCAAGCTAGTGGTGTCTTATACGCCCAAGATCACCCATGCAAGCTTCGATGTGGGACGGGGTCGTTACATTTATAATATGTGGCTTATGTTTTGTTTGTTAATGTTCTGTTTAAAGGTGATAGTAAAATTTTACTCTAACTTGTTATAGTGATATGTAATCTGTCTTTTATTTACTAATACTTTCTTTTAAATTAAGAGTAAAATTTTAGTCAATTAACATTATCATTTCATTATTTTATTAATTTTTCTATTTAATGTTTCTACTTGGACAATAACATTTATATTACTATGGTGTATAGTGATGACGATGATATTTACTATTTAAAAGCTAAATTTTCACAGTAAAATTTACTGTGAATTATAGTAAAATTTTACTATTGACGTTAGTTTCGACAATAAAAATTTTATTATTTATTTTATAAAGAGTTTTATGACCAACATGGAAATTGTTTGATAGATCTTGACAAAAAAATTCTAAAAATATTAATTTTATTAAAAAATGATATTTAAATCAAAAGTTATATCTTTTTAAAATTTGAAATATGAAATTAGTTAATAAGGATATTTTGGTAACAATTGTGTATTGCTTTTTTTAAGACAAAATTTATATGCTTGTCTTTAATGCATGAGAGTATTATTATGATGAAATTTTGACCAAATTCTTCTATTTTGTTTATGGGAGAGGCTTCTCTCTAATTGAGTATCCCAACTTGAAGGTGTCGTTGAGCTTCTGTAGGCCCACCACAGAACCCATATCGATGATCTGAACCGTTTAATATGTAGGGTTCATTAAGTACTTCATCCCTGTAAAAAATTACGTTGATTGGATATCGATAGTCACTTGATTAGTTCACATTTGTATAAACAATTTATTTAAAAAATCATACGTACTATTGATACAAATGTGATTTGATCAAATGGCTATCGATATCTAATCAACGTGATTTTTTGTAAGGATGAAATACTCGACGAGTTCTACATATTAAATGATTCGGATTATCGACATAGACTCTGTGGTAAACCCACGGAGACCCAACATCATTCTCCAATTTGATTTGGACCGAAGAAAAGACTTTCCCTTTGTTTATCATACAATCTTTTACATATTGGTAACAAGAATGATGGTGGGACTCAACTAATAAAGTGTTGACACATGATGGTGTGACTTATTATATATTAATAAAGTGTTGATCTTTGCTGCAATTACAAATTAAATTATCAAATATTTGATTGTAGAATAATTGTCACTTTAATTTATATCTTTATCTTTTTATTAGGGGTCATCAAATGGTCTGGGGAATAAAAAATTCGATATTATGCAACCTGTTCCATGGTTCTTATTAGCATGCTTGAGTGTCTAGCCCATCTCAACCCATAAAAGATGATTTACGAGTTTGAACAAAGGTTTGAACTTAGGCCTGCCCATGAACCCGGCTCATAAGAGCCCACATGGGTAAGCCTAGCCTGATCATCCTATTAGTTCGACTCAAACTATCTTGTCCATTTTATTTTGATATGTATCTAAAAAAATAAACACTGCTCAATTTAAATTTAATCCATTAAAATATATTAATAATTATATATATATATATATATATATATATATATATTTAATGTGCACATGTAGACGCCATTTGACTGGCCTTAAGATTTGAGCGCTTTCTTCTGAACGCTTGATGATAAAAATTGGAATGTGCTACTTTACGAATTCCTCAATAGCAGAGTCGGGTTCAAGCTTTGATCCCAACCTTATACCTGTTTTGGCTAAACTACTTTAGACCTACTCAAAACCCTTTTCTAAAATGTTTTAGTCATGTAGTTCCAACCATCTCTACATTGTTCTGAAGCTCGCATTTCAAACTTCAAGTGTTATACTGTAACAAGCCCGCGAGGGACCTCGGCTGTAACATGCCCGCGAGGGACCTCAACGGGTTACAGTTCGGACTCGATTTTGTGTCGGTTCTAAATCTGAACCAAAGAGTCCAACTCTGGCAAATCGTTTTGAGAAAACAGATTTTTGAAAAGAAGTACCAAACATGGACTGCTTTGCCAGATACAGAGTCGCCACCTAAATATTTTTTAATGGGAAAATTTAAGAAACCCTGACTCGGTGCCGAAGGCCACGTGTTCGTCATCACCAAATGTCTTGGCTCGGGAGCTTGGGTACGATCGGGGAAGGTCAGCTATGAGCACCCCCTTTCGCCCGGTCCGAAGACCGGCTTCTACTAACCGTGATATCCGATTTTGAAAACATTATGTGTTCTTATTCCGGTTATTAGCCTAGAATTACTATGTTATGCGCACGGCAAACAAGTATAGACTAGATTGCCTAATTTGGAAATAAGCATTGCGTATCCGTTCGTTTTGAAATGGCTTTGGAATTTGCTACTCGCAAGTAGGCTAAAACACGGATTTCAACGAGTTTTTCCAACTCAAGCAATCCAACCTCCACCCACAGGCATTCAAACAGTTTATCTCATATAAGCATTTAGCCACATGGTAAGCCTACTGTCATGTTAACATTCACACGCATGCGAGATGCTAAAGCGTAAAAACTTACATCGTACTCCGTGCCAAAACAATAAACTAGTTAGCAAAAATGCATGCCCTAGTTCATGTTAGAGTGACTAATGCAACACAGGCAAGGATGCAATTTAGAGTAGGCTCGGCTAACCCTAAAATGGCACGTGAAATGCAATCATTTGATGCACGTATTCAAGTTGGAATTTAGAATACAATGCAGTTTGTATGATGTACCGAGCCCGGTGCATGTTTAGACAAATGCATGGATGCACGCATGCATTGCATAAGGTATGCTAAAATAGACGTGCCCTAATCTACCATCATAAGCAGGTAAATAAAAGGGAAGAAAGAAGTGGGGGTTGGAAGACATACAAACCACTCACCCACACTTATTACAAATTTGCCCCCACTCGGAGGGACCGAAAGAATATACAAGCCGAATAAATAATACTAAATTACTTATTACAAAACTTCTAATCTGATTAAATTAAATGCAAAGATCAGATGGCCGCAGCTCTGCCTTGGAATGCGTGTGATAATGCATGCTCGAGTCCGTCTCGCCCGGAAAACCCGTACCATGCCACTACTGCCTCTGTTTACACTGCCCTGCCTCTCCAAAGACTGCCAAAGTCCTGGGACATGTTCCTTGTATACTGTAAAGTACCATCGGCTGAGGGAAATGGCCACCGGCCCTGATAAAAGTCCACCGGCTGCAGATGAAGCTATCGGCCATTCACCAATGGCCGGTCGGCACTAAATGTTGCCGGTCGGCAAAAACTTCCTGCAGAAGACAGTTTTGACAGCAACAGAGGACAGGTAGTGCATGGCATAGAATTTCAAGCACATGTGTGCACCAACACATCCCTTATCATGTTTGTGACTCAAAGGGACATGGTTCTCGATTCTCGGACCACCAATCGCGCATTTCAATGCGTGATGGCCCAAAGGATCAAGTGTGCAATTTTCATGTCAAATGAAATGCAAAGCAAGCAATCAAAGAGCCCAATCCCCATCACCAAATCAAGGGACAAGGCATGCATGCAAGATGCATTGCGACCTAATCGTGTTAGCTAAGGATGCAACATGAGCATGTGAACAAACAATGCAAGCACACAAGCAAACATGAGGTAAGCATACAAGCAAGCAAATGATGGTCTTAAACATGACTTAGGCAACTCCAAATGGGCCTAAAATCAGTGGCCAAAATGCCCAAAATGAGGGCTAAACACACATGCACACATGCAAGTAAGTTGGACCGACACTTTAAACCTTAAACTAGCAACTTTCAAACACATTTGAAAGGGGATATCACGGACAACTAGCATGCAATATAAAATCTGAAATTCATGCTAGAATATGGTGCCAAACCAAGCAAACAAGATGAGCAAGGCATGCAATTAAGGTCCAAGTACTTGAGGCAAGCCAAAGGGGGATTGAACCACACTTGATGTAATCATGCATGGCATGCATTAAACAACTAAAACAGATTTTTGGTGCATAAAACCAAGCCCAAAGGACCACCTAGATGGCATCTAAGTGGCTCAAATTCAAAGGCATGCACAATGGCCAAAACAAAGGGCATACAACATATGCTCTCAAAGCAATAAAGAGGCGACTAAGGCAAGCATATGGGCATGCCAAAGGGACTGATATTACATGGAAAATGGTTCCAAACCATTGAAATGATGCAAGCAACACATGCTACACATTCACATATTTGAGGCATACAAGCCCAACAAGCCACAAATGCAAAGGAGCTATACTAAGCATGCCAAAATCAATCCAAACGACTATGGACAGACCTAAAGCATGGCAAAATAAGCACAAAACATTCATAAGTCCAAGCCTAAATCATGTTCAAACAAAGGCTAACAATCTAAGGCATGTTAAGGGAATTACAAGGCATTACATGGCAACTATACTAAACATGTATGGAGCACCAAAACCAACATACAACATGATTATATTATGGCATAATAAGCATGAAATGCTGCCTAGACATGATCAACACACACTTGAACAAAAGGCTCCTTAAGAGACCAAAAATGGTCCCTTTTAAGGACAACAAGGAGAGGGGGTGGCCCTCCCCTTTTGGAGACTTCAAGGCACCATCTCCACCACTGAAATCCCTCAAGATTTCAGTGGTGAAGAGGCCCAAACACCAAAGTCTCGAAACTTGCACAAAATAGCACAAAATGAGGCCTTTCAAGGCCTAAGGGTGGTCAAACTTCCCCAAAGCACAAAACACTCTTAATAAACTATCAAGAGGGCCTAAAAACAGAACTTTTTTTGTATTAAACACTAAGCACAAAAACAGCTCTAAGATAGGTAGAAATAGGATGCAAAAATGGCGTAAAAATGGCTAGTTTCTTACCCTTGTTGACCTTCTTCACAAGTGTTGATGTTGTTGCTTCCTTGGGCTCAAATCTAGCCAAAGACCTCAAGAACAAGCTCTGATCCTTGAAGATACCAAGAAAAGGTGAAAGACTAGGTGCTTGTGTGCAATAATATGAACAAATGCACCTAGAACACTTAAGAAAGAGAGGTATAGAGATATGATATGTATCAATCCTAGACCTAAAACCAGCTCTCTCTCTGAGTTGTTTTCTCTCCAAAAAGCCAACCCTAAAGCCAAGGGGGAAGGGCTCCTCTTATAGAGGAGCCAAACTTGTAATGCTTACAAGTTAAGCAACCAAGAGGGACATCCCTCCATACACGTGTATGGAGGGGGAGCCAATGCCAGACAGCTGTAATAAAATATCTGAAAAAGCAGCTGAACAGTAATCGGCTAGCCAAAAATGTCATTTTGACAAAATTGAGTGCCGACCGGCAACAAAGAGTGCCGACCGGCAATATATATTGCCGGTGGCAACAAAAACCAGCCGGTGGCCTCTAGCTAGTGCCGGTGGTGTGTGGGGATGCCTCACAAGGCATTCCCTGCCCCTCCAAGGCAAAACACAAGTGTTTGGTGCAAAACCAGACACAAAACGGTCGAGTCCGGAGATCCTGAGGCAAGGCGCGTAGCCGAGACCTCCAGGAACTCCAAACGAACACAAACATGGATAATCACCGAGTGTTCAAACGGTGACGTCCAAGTCTTGAGGACGGTCAAAAATGGGGTGTCTACATATACCTTTTTTAATAAATTGAGCAAAGAACAAAGTGAAAATGAGTGGAAATGAGGGTAATTCTCTGGAAAAATCCTATTGTTCCTTCAAAACAGTATGGTTGTACAAAATTTGGTCGGGCCGTACACTTTCTCATTTGGCTGTACATAAAACCTGCGACCGGATAAAAAGTGGTTGGCCGGATAAAAAATGTGTCGGCCAACTGTTTTGTTTGAGAAATAAAGTATTTTCGGGAAAGTCGGCTCCCCTGCACCTGTAAATAGCCACCTGCCCACCTTTTTAGATATTTTCCGCCAAAACTCTATAAATACCACAGGAGAATTGTTTTCAAGAAGCTAGAGTTCACTGTCACTTGTCTTGACCATCACACCACCTCAACTCAAAGCCTTTCACCTCCTCTACCTCTATCTTGATTCATAGACAGCCGAAACACCGTTAAAGCTTGATCTTGGAGGTTGTTGTTGAGTGTTCAAACCATCTCTAAGAGCCTTGAGGGTGTTAAGAGAGGAAGTTTGATAATCAAAAACTCTTCATTCCTTTGAAAAGTAAACTTTGAAGCTTTTCTCATATATCTCTCTATTCTCTCTTTTTTTTCATAATTTTTGTTGCTCTAACATGTGATTTTCCTTGGGTTGTGGAGGGCTTGGCCACCCACCTATAAAATTGTAGTGTAATCTATCTTTACTTTTATGTAACTCTTTTTTTTTTTCTTCATATAATTCTCTTAGCTTTGGGATGTGGAGGGCTTTGTCACCCTTCCATAGAATGGTAGTATAACTTCTCTTTCCTTTTATTCAATTTTCTTATCTCTTTTTATCATCCAAGTGTTTTGGTTCATATAATCCAACCCATACTCGATGCTAATGGGTATTTGTGGTCATTTCATGAAATCTCTTGGGTGATCATTTGCTATCTCTTTCTTTCTCTTTGTTTTCTTTGAAGTCTACGTGAAAGATTCCTTATTAAAAGTGTTGAAAACTCTTTTCTCAATCAACTTTGGGCATGGAAATGGATATTGAATTCATATTCCATGAGTAACAGGATGAGTTTCCAATTACTCTTGATGATGTAGTCCCTTAAGCTTATCCCTTAGAAATGGTGGCAATTTGCTCTCTCCAATTAATAACATGGACCTGGGTATTCATTTACCCTTGTCCACAAAGAGATGAATGTAGGCTTCCATCTATTTCTTTGGGCTTGACCTTCTTTTTTTAGCTTCGATTCATGTATATATTAATCTTTGTTCATTTAATAGTTTTTGTACATATCTTATAGTATCTTTTATTGTTGTTGGATGGTTTGTTAAGCCTATCTACATCTTCCTTGAGTATTGTAGACATCCCATTTTGACCGGCTCTAAGACTTGAGCGCTTTCTTTTGATTACTCGATGATGACAATTAGAATGTGTTTCTCATAGAATCCTCAGTAAGAGAGATGGAATTTGCGAGGCTCCCATTTTAATTAAAATATTACAATTTTCAGTAAACCCAGTAAGGACAAAGTGGAAATAAATGAAAGGGAGGAGAACTCTTTGAAAAACATATTTAAAAAAACATCTTCTTTATAGATTTAGATAGGTTTGGATTTGAAGGAAATAGGAGGGGATGAAAGAAAACTAGTTTAGGAAAAGAATGAGCATCAAATCATTAAGAAGGAAATGAACAACCTTCACTAAATTAGGCATATCTCTTTGTACACTTGGAATTTAAATGTGAGACCACACCATTGAAAAGTATACTTCTGGGGCTTCAATTTAGACCCAAGAATCACCTAAAACCGAGTCTGGATAAGGGAGATATGCCCGTTTGAAATTGGGCTTTAAGAGCAGATTTTGTTGAACCAGCTCGAAATAGCATCAAACTCGTTTTTTTTTTTTTTGTTTTTTTTGTTTTGGTTCGGTTGGGACACCTCATTAACTCAAATTTTGATATATTATCACCAAATATATATACACTCAGCCTCCATTATCTAAGGCTGGATCCATTAGAGATAATGCTTCATTTTTGTCTCCCATTAGCTTCAATATCTTCCTTTTGTCTTCCACCATTTCTCTACTTGCTTAGCCTATATATATACATCATATTGTTGAGAGAAGCTAGAGGATAGATTAAGGAGAAAACATTTCAGCTAGAGAAAAGAGGAAGAAAAGAGAGAAAAGTTGAGTTTTTGAGCTAAACACACTCCTATCTTCCAAAACACTTCCAAGCTTCAATAGCTACTAAAATTCCTCATTTCCATATACCAAAACCACCCCAAAAATTCTGATATAACCAAAGATCAATTGCCTTGATCATGAGGAAGAGTGTTTAGTGATTGAAAGTGAGAAAAATTAGAGAGTTAGCCACTTTCTATACCATAAACTCCACAATTTCGAATTGAGGATTTGAGAACACACTTCCTACACTTGAGGGTGATCAAGAGGGAGTTTGTGAACTAAGAAATTCATCCTTTCTTTGGAAGGTGAATTTCACAAACCTTTCTTTTTTTTGTATTTCTTACTTATTTTGCTCTTTTGTTTTGATTTATTGTTATATTGTATATTGTCGTAATCTAATTGAAAGTGGTGAATTGAAGTCCTATATATGTTGTTTTTAGCATGAGAAAGAGACCTTCCATGCTAAATTGTTTAATCTTTTCAGCGGTTCATTACCAGGGCATTACATCTCTTTCATGCCAAGAACAACTCCTTGTTTGACGCTTCTCTTATTTTAGTGGACATAACTCTCATTTTTGGACTAAAATGACTAAAGAATGGAAAGGTAATTAAAAGTGTTAATAAAATTGGACTAAAAGAGGCACAAGATAATAAAATTGAGCTGGGTTCAATCAGACGTCATATTGAACCCATTGTTTTTTTTTTTTTTTACTTATTTTGCTCTTTGCTTTGATTTCTTGTCATATTATATATTGTTATAATCCAACTGAAAATGGTGAGTTGAGACTCCCATAGATATTGTTTTTAGTTTTGTTTTTATTATTGAAATCTAAGAAAACAAAGTTTAGTCGAGCTTCCTGGGCTACCCAACCCATTAGTTGGCCGGGTAGCCACCTAAAAGTACATCGTCGCGCCCGCAACCTTCATGACCATGCCTGTAGCCTCTAGGCAAAACCGGGCAGCCTTCCGACGTTAAGAAGATCAACTCCGATGGTCTTTGAGGCATTTGAAGCTGCCATTTTCTTATGTTTATTTTATTTTGAGTGTTTGTGAGGATTTTTATATTGTGTTGTAATATTTATTCATCTCCTTTGGATTTGTAATATTTAAAATGTTATAATAATTCCCCGCCCCGCTTCTTTCTATCCCATTCTTTTACTCATTTTCTTTATTTGTGAATATGTATCATATTTTGTTTTTTATTATATCCATGTTTTGCATCCATGTTTCATGCATCTTGATTTGGCTAAGTTTGCATTTGTGGATTTAATCAATTTTTATGTGATTATGTGTGCTACCTCATATTTTTGAGATGATTCACATGTTATATCTTAGAAGTTGAATCTTTATTTGCATCTCATGAGTGAATTACGTTAGGAATTTTTTTTTTTTTGTATATAAGATCGTGCATGTTTTACTAACTTTGTTTTGTAGCTGTTCGCGGGACATCGGTAAATATGTAAGTTTTTATGCTTTAGCATCCCGCTTGTGTGTGTTTTTCTTATTATGTTTAAACATCTTACCATGTTGCTACTTGCTTATTTGATATAACTGTATGAATGCCAGTGGATGGAGGTTGTGTTACTTAATTTGGAATGATGTTGATTTTTCATGTTTGTAACTCAATTTATTTGGGTTGTGCATCTTCAAAACTTTTTCAAAATACATGAAATCAAATTATTTCAAAATGAATGGCATAGTCTATACTTGTATGCTTCACATAGTAAATTTTAGGATTTATTAAATAATCAGAACATGAACATATAAAGAAAATAAAATTCATATTATGGTTTAGTAAAGGCTGATCTTTTGATCGGGTGAGCGGGGGTGCTCAATTAATGACCTTCCCCCTTCATTCCTAAGGTTTTAGCCAAGCATCCTAGGTTACGACGAACAATGGCCTTGGCACGAGTCACGGGTTTCCTAATTTTCCAAAATAAATATTAGGTGGCGGCTCTGAGATCTGATGATGCAGTCCATTTTTGACAAAATTGCAATAAAATGGATTTTCAATAAAAGTTGCCAAATTAGGACTCTCATCTATGTTTCACATTGCACTCGTGAGACTAGATCAAAGAAATCGAGGGTCTGAACTGTTTAACGCGCACGGGTATCCCCCGGGCATGTTACAAGTATCCTCATGATAGGAATGATGAACATCCTTTGGAAGTGCTTTGTTTGTTCTTTGTTTGCTCTGTTTTGGTTTTGCTGCACAAAAACAGGGTTTTCCAGATCTTCTGTCCAGCCGGCCAGATAAAACGTATTGCCATCAGTTTTTTCATTCGGTCAGATGACTTTTCCAGGCAAAACAGAGTAAGACAGAGCAACTTCCAGCAGATGATCTCCTGGGCACTTGCAGCTTCTATTATACTTTTTTTTTTTAATTTTCTCATGATTTGTTAGATTCAGCTTCTATTTGGTTGAATCAATTTATTGTTGTAATAATTTCCAATCCCACTTCTTTCTATTCATTTCATTGTTGTAATAATTTCCAACTCCATGTCTTCTTATTCCTTTCATTGTAAAAGCTTGTTGTAATAATTTCCAACTTCAATTTCTTTTTATTCTTTTTCTATGTATGTCTTCCAATCACCATTTCTTTCTATCTCTTTTATTTCCATGCCTTCTATATCTATTGATAGCATCATATATTTCTTTTTCATCATATTCATGCCTTGCATCCATATTTCATGCATCGAGATTCGGTTAATTTGTATTTGTGGGCTTATCATTTCCTATATGATTTTGTGCCCTACCTCATACTTTGAGATGACCCACATGTTATGTGTTAGTAGTCGAGTCCTTAGTAACATTCTTGTGTATGTGTTGCATTAGTATTTTGCATATAGGATCATGTATATTTTGTTAACATTTTTCTTCATCTTTTTGTCGGATGCGAGTAAATACTAGGTGAGCATTTATAGCTTTAGCATCCCGTCTATGCATGATTTTCTTATTATGTTTAGCGTCATACCATGCAACTACTTGCTTAATTGATCTATCTCTATGATTGCCTGTGGGTGGAGGTTGTGTCTCTTAGATTGGAATGGTATTGATTCTTTATGCATATGAGATCAGTTTTCCTCGAGTTGTACACTTTTCAAAACTCATTTAAAATGCATAAGATCAAAATATCCCAAAATGAGTAACACAGTCTATATTCGATTGTTTCACATTATAATTTTTAGCATTAATAATAACAGGAACATGAGTATATATTGTCTATAAAACTCATATTATAGTTTAGTAGAGGCCGATCCTTTGATCAGATGAGCAGGAGTCCTCAATTAATGACCTTCCCTACTTCATACCCAACGTTCTAAATCGAGGCATCTTTGGTTATAACGAACAGTAGCCGTTGGCATGAGTCATGAGTTTCCTAATTTTTCTAAAAGATTAGGTGGTGACTCTGAAATCTGGTGATACAGTCAATTTCTGGCAAATATTACGATTAATGGATTTTCTATAGATTTGCTGGATCTAGATTTTTATTTATGTTTCACATTGCACTTGTGAAACTAGATCGAAGATCGAGAATCCAAACTGTCGGGCGCATTCGAGTCCCCCCTCCCCGGCATCCCATAGTACCCCTTCACACATAATCAATACTTTTAAAAACTTATTTAGTGATTAATGTGTGTTGGATTCGAAAAAAATAAATAAAATCAAGTGAAATACGAAGTGGTTGAACCATGAATTCATTCATTCCATTCAATTCAATCAAATAAACCTAACCCTATTCTCTCTCTCTCTTTCTCTCTCTCTCTCTCTATATATATATATATATCTAATTGCTCTCTCTTCCTAAAATTCTTCTTGAAATAAAATGATATTGTGTTACTTGATTATTTTTTGTTATATGAGATGTAAAAGGGTAAAAAAAATTGAAAATACTTGAATTATGCTGGAAAGTATTAAATATATATATATATATAAGTAAAAAATGTGTAGTCCGGTTTGATTTGATTTGGTCTCATAAGATTTGGGCTTATGGTTGGGGTGTAGTTTTAATTTTTTAAATAAGTCTGACTCGTACTAACCTGTTGATTGGTCAAAGCTCAAAAAACCTAGTTAATATATGGGATTTTGACAAGTCTGGCCGTCTCATTAGTGACCTCTAAGTGTTAACATACGAGATAGTAAATAAAATAAGGTACATAATGTGATAATAATGCTATGCTGATCCTATTTCTTATTAGGATTTGGCTTTTCTCAAGTTGTCATATCAACTTGAGAGAGTATTTGGGCTTGGTTGCAGTGGCGAAACCAGAAAAATAGTCCAGAAGGGGCACTTGTTAATTAAAATTTCAATTTTTTTTTTCTCATAATCAATAACAATAGATAATAATTTTTAAATTAATAGTAAGCACAAAATCTTAAATATTTAATATAAAGGTTATAAATTTTTTGTTTTTACAATTAATCATGTGAAAAATCAGAATTAAAAATATATGGTATTACTTATAACTAGTGTATTTTAGGCCATATAAAAGAGTCTTGTATGTCTTATGATATATTATATAATAATATATAAATAATAGTGATACCACATCATCATCGATATATGGTATCACTAACCAATAGTAAAATAACGCATGGAAGGTCAATTCCACTTGTCAAATGTAATTAACAATTCAATAATTTCTCATACGAAAATGAAAAATGTCATTAAGAAATTATTCTAAATGTTATTTCTATTTAAATTTTTTATTTGTTAATTATTTTACTTATATGCACACAAAAAAAAAATTGCAAAAAATGAGGGGGCCACGTGCCCCCAGTCCCTTAATAGCTCTGCCAGTGCTTGGTAGGTCTATTTTGGAATTGATTCCGATGATCTGAACCGTTCACTTTTTTGGACTTGTTAAGTAGAATATTCATCCAAAAAATTAAAATAATTGAACATCGGTACCTACATATTTAAATCAAATTTGTTTTTAAAAAATGGATGACAAATATAATTTCAAAAATAACTATCCATTTTTTGTAATATAAATTTGATTCAAACATATAGTTGTCGTTATCCGATCATCGTAATTTTTTGCATGAATATTCTATTCAATAAGTACTAAAAAGTAAACGGTTCAAATTATTGAAACAGAACCTATGGTGGGCTCCACAGATCACTCAAGTTATCTCATATTGAGATCCCAATATAAGAGAAAACGAACCCTTCTTATTATATTTTGTTTATGGTCTCTTTTTCATTATTTGTCAACACTATATTGTTTAATAAGTTTTACATTATTACCAAAATATGAAAAATTGCCAATGATAAAGGTGATCAAAGGAGATAATTGATATTAGTGAGTCTAATTCCATCAGAACAAAAGGAAATGACAATGATGGAGGCAATTGATAGTGTTTAATTATATTTATAATCTAATTATTAGCCGTAATAAATGACATTATCAAACTAAATTTTAAAAATAATGAAAATGAAGATTGAAAAAGTAAAATAAAATACTTATTATATATTGCCATTCAAGTAATAAAAGTATTCTTTACCAAATCTATGGAATTCAAGTCATACTCTCCTCTCTATCTTTTTATTTATATTTATTTTGTGAAATAGAGAATTGAACACTTGGCATAAAGAGATTTTTTGTTTTGTTTTGTTTTGAATAGAGAATTTGACATTTGGCATAAGGAGAGAGAAAGTTTCAAAACACGAACAAAATTGTTCGCTTAATATAATAAAATAAATAATATAGTTATCTTCTTACATCCTATTTCTCATTACACTACCTTTCCAAATTTAAAATTCACCTTATATCTTATTACACCCTTCATAATTTTTAATATATCCCTATCCTTACCAATTCATCATCTTTGTACATCTTTTCACATTTGAAATCTTAATTCCATCACACCATCTTCAAACACCACCACCATCCACCATTGTCGCTATTCATCTCTCGCTACTATAATCCCCCTCACTAGTTCCTTACTCCTACGTCTATCACCTACCGCGTTACCTCTATTGCAGCCACCCATCACCATGAATCCTACCATCGCAGTTGCCCACCATCGTTAACCCTACCTTTATAACCCAAAGAGGGAGAAAGAGAGATAGATGGGTTCCAGATCTAGGGTTTAGAGAAAAAAAGGTTGTAGGTGGAGGTTGCGTTTCGCGAAGGAGAGGGGAATGGGCTAGATGGTGCATTAAGAGTTGGAAGAATGAGCTAGACAAGTTTGTAAGGGAGGAGGAGTTGTGTAACGCTCTGACTTTTATTACTCGAATAACATTATCATTCCATTATTATTACTCCATTTTCATCAAGAAACATGTGAAAGCTATAATCATTAACATCAATAAATAATATAAGTTTTCTCTCGTTCATACACTTGTTACAAAATAAATTAGAATCAAATGAAAATGCCCGTAGGCTTATATTAATACATAAAAAAGAAAGAGTTTAACCTTTTTTTACATCAATGACTTTTTGCCTACAAATATTAGGCCTTTTGGCCTACAAGTAAAAGACGCATCAGTCTTGGGCAAGTCTTCAACTCTACATTTGAAAAATGATTAGTAAGATGAACACAAAAGTCTACTAGAAATCCCAATGACCTAAACAATAATAACACATAGATAGTTATGATTGTGAATGCTCAACATTATAATTATATAAGTAATGTGACTTTTTATAACTAAAATATACTTGCATAAGTACATTTTTCCAAATGATCCTCTTTAACTATACAAGAACAAACCAGTTCTTATCTTTCTAATCTTTCCATTTTTTATTCAAAAGAATCTTGTGATAAACATTTCATTCGAAAACAAGTTTACACATTCAAACCATACTCTCATGTTATATCCTAACTCATCAACTCATTAGAACATCTACCATGTTTTATGGCCTTAAAATAAGGCACCTACAATGATATAAACAAAAGGGACAACAATAACATCAACACGTAGTCCCATGTTTTACTGGCCACTGGCATGGAAGGTAAATGGTGCACCCCTCATATCACAATACATATACGAAAACAAATTAACAATACTAACACATAAAAATAATCTGGCTTCATCAAGTCAAAACTACCACAGCACACTTTACTAGGCGTGAGCCAGAAGGAAACAAAACCTATCTTCAAGCGCTATGCTTAACTGGACCTCATGCCGGAAGGAAACGGAACCTCAACACACTTTACTGGGCGTAAACCAGAAGGGAGCAAAACCTGTCTCAAGGCGCCACGCTTTACCGAATCTCAGTTGGACGGAAACAATCGGGTACAAGTCGAAAAGGAGCGGAACCTATGTTAATGCGCCATGCTTTACTGGGTGCTAACCGGAAGAAAACAGACCCTCTATATAGCACTTTCACATTTCACAACACATGACTAAAATCATTACCATGTATTCTTATCTAATCATATGATTACACATTTAATTAATTACACAAGACACATATAATCCTTTCTACAACAAACAATATCATCCCTCACCGATGGTCAAAGACAAAATCTCTAACAATAAATAATATAAAACCTCATAATTAAAACAAGATAGTTCTCATAATATCCCTCAACTATCAACAAGACATATAATATCAACAATAGCAACTAGTGAAATCCTTGCTCTTCTCAATTTCTCAACAATTACAATAGAACTCAAAATCATGGTACTTGTATCATGTTTTTAATTCTCAAACATTACAATAGATCATTAACTAATAAAACATTCCTTTTAATTCAAAATATGTATCAATTCTTAATAATCATTGATTTCCTTCTCTACCCATTTATCTTGTTAGTTCACATTACTGAATATAACCCAAAAAATGTTTAAATCATCAATTTATCTCTTTACTCAAACTCATTAAATAAACAAAAATTAGGGTTTCAAGTTCTACATCCTAAGTAGGGATGTGATCGGTTCGGTACGGTCGGGATTTAGGTAAAAAATTTCATTGAACCAATAATGTTGATTTTATTATTTTGAACACCGATACAAACCGCTTTTTCCATCAAAACGCACCAAATTGGACCGATTGAAACGGTTCGGTTTGTGCGGTGTGATTTAATCTATATAGGACCTTTCAACCTTGAGCCACTTTTAATTATAATCACTAATCTATATAAAAATATTAAATTAGTTATTTGTCCACCATTTCAAACATATCCAATCCATCTATTTAATAAATACCTTTCAATTCCTAAATTAACAAAAATAAAAACAATTTTTTTTATTAAAAAAAAATACTAAGGTTTCAAGAATAATGAGTTAGAGTTAAAACTGTATATAATAATAGTTTACAAACTTAGGTTATAAAGATGATAAGGTTAATTAACTAAGGTTAATAATTTATTATACTTTTTAATATCATTAAATTATTAGATTATATACCGAATCAAAAATTGAAAAAATCAAATTTAGAAACCACATAAATCGATTCTTGTTAAAAAACAGACCAAATATAGCCAGTTTGATCTATTTTTTCGATTTTTCTTACATCCCTAATCCTAAGCATGCTAAATAACACTTATTTGACATAATCAAGCACAAAACACAAGTTTAAACTCACAAAGCTCAAACTCTAAACTCCCATCTTCATGTTTTTAGAAAAATCTCAGAATAACCATGTTTTTATGCAATAAAGATTGCCACATGTCTATCCATAGAGAGGTATTGTAAATAATCAAAGAACTTTCTACCTCAACGTAAAGAAAAGAAGAAAAGATGTAAAAACCCCAAAAGTCGAAAGTGACGAAACAACGATCCGCTCAGATTAGAACGAAAACCTTGACGTGCTCTACAATCTATCTCAAAGGAGCAAGGTAAGGGATGACCCAAAGTGAGTAGATATGAAGAAACTAGTATTTGAAGAGAGAGAATAGTGGGTTACGGTAAACAAAAGGGACGGAGGGGGAGAGAGAGGAGAGAGGAGAGAGAAGTGAGGAAATAGAGTGCATAAGGGGTCGATTTATAGTGCTAGGTCAAAAATGAAATATTTTCCCTAAAGTCAACCAAAAGAATAAGTCAAAAACTCCAAAAAGTAGGGCCCAAAATGTAGAAGAAAATCTGAAATTTCTTGTCAAGTGTCGACACTCTACAATAGTGGTGAAACACTTGAGTTTTCATCAGACATGGTGTCGACACCAGGAGCCCCAAGTGTTGACACCAGAAACTAGTACCCAACCCAAGACAAATAGGTCAGGCGGTATCGACACCTAGAAGAGGTGGTGTTGACACCAAGAACCAAAAACAAAAGAGAGAAAAAAAGAGAAAGGCAAGTGTCGACCCCTAGGAGCATAGTGTTTGTCACGCCCCACTTTTTATTACTCGGATTCCATTACCAGAACCATTATTAGAATTTCAATTTCAGAGATGGCACACAGAAGCTCATTTTATATATAAGGGATACATAAGTGTAACTTCTCTCATCTGAATATCAAATGAATGCAACATGAATTCATATCTAAATAAATTGCCCGTAGGCTTACATCATTTAAATCAAGGGAAGGGTTTAACCCTTTACATCAATGGCATTCTGCCTACACATAAAGGCCCCGTGGCCAACAAATAAGGAAGATCCGTGACCTTGTAGCACATCTTGATATTCACCTGAAAAAGATTAGCAACGTGGGATGAACATAAAGTCCAGTAGGGATCTCAACATGATCCTCAACAATAACAACTTACAGATAGTTATGATCATGAATGCTAATCTCATACGATATAAATAATGTGACATTTGTAACGAAAGTATACTTACATAGGTACTTTTCTCAAAATCATTCAGTTTATTAAACAACACCAAGGTTCGCTTTTACTGCCCATTTCCATTTTAACAATCATTACACGATAACCATAATCTCCATTTATGACAAAATACCACATAATACCCTCTTTACTTTTGAAAACGTTTTCACCAAATCCTATATCTTCACATTATTATTAACCCAATACATAACCTAAGCCTGTCTCCACACGTTCTTCGCATTCTCAATCTTTAAGCACAAGTTAAAAGAGATACTTATGATAACTAATTCATGGTAGAGAGATCCCTCAACCATCCTCTAACACCTCCCAATATACATAAACACATCTACACAACATATAAGACATCACAACCTTACTGAATCATAATCATCATAACACATGACACACAAATCAAATGAGGCAACAATGATAAATAATCTCCGCTCTACTTGCCAGAAGCACAGTAAGCCAATGATACATCTTTCCACAATGAAATGCCAATTTACCAAACACCAGCTGGAAGGGAATGGTACCTCTGCCAATTCTCCAGGCGTTAGTTGGAAGGGAATGGTACCTCTCATTCTCAGCGCAACCAATTCTCCAGGCGCTAGCTGGAAGGTAATGGTACCTCTCATTCTCAGCGCAATACATATTTTCTCAATCATCACTTCACACAACATTCATACATAACTCAAAAGTACCAACACCAGATAACCATTTCAACATTCACAATGTCATCCTCCACCAATGACCAAGGACAAAACCTCTAAACAACATACGTTAAATCCAAGTAATCCAATCATCCAATTCTTATGACGTTTTTAGTATAACAACAATGATAATATTCCAAGGATTTTCAACTTTTATCAAGGTTCTTTCTCAATTTGCAAAGGAGTTAAAATTTGTCTCTACATTCTAATGTCAATTTCCAAAATTTCCAATTCACAATACACCAAGTTCATGTACATGTATATATATAATAAAGAGACTCGTTTCATTCATTTAACCAAAAACCCGACCCACCGATAACAAACCATGGCCCGCTCGATTTCAACTCAACAAGGATATTACCCAAAGTTCCTAATCTCATGGTTAAATCTTCTTTTTAACAATTAATCAAATTAACAATTCATTGTATTTAAACATAGTCAATCCAACACAAATTAATGCTCAAATCATGAGGCCCAAGTTAATCTTAAATCAACTATCAAATCATTAATCACATTTCTTAAATTCATAACATAATTATTCTACAATTTTAACCCCTTTTTATCTACTAGGCATTATTGCAAGAATTAGGGCTTTAACACTCTCTACTCATGAATATGTTGAACCACACCCCAAGTTAACCCAACACCAACCAATCTCATGCAATTTCTATCTCAACACCCAAATCTTTGATCCTCTATCATGATTTTCCGAAAATAAACTCATAACAACATGGCTTTTATGCAATAGAAGATACCACATATCTGTCTATAAAGGAGACATTGAAAAAGATCAAGAAATCCATACCTCAAGAGAGAAGAGAAGAAGAGGCCCAAAATCAACTTCGCCGGAATACGATCTCCACCGGTCAAGAAGGAGCCCTCGACATGCTCATCATTTTGATATAAGGGACTAGTACCAAAATCCCAATGGATTCTTGGGATCAAAACAAAATACAAGATTTTGGAAAGTTTGGGTAGAGAGGGATGAGAGAGAAAAAGAGAGAAATATGATATAGAGAGAGAGATAGACATTCAACAAATGAAGTGAAAAGGGTCAAAAAGGCAAAACGTAACTGAAAATCACGGATTTCGAGACTTTTCACGCGCCTAGCCGCACGTGCGGAGCGGCCTCCCGCACGTGCGGCCACCACTCTCGCACCTCCATTCACACACCTGCGTTTTAGGCAGTGTGTACACAGCACAAACCTCTTCTTCTCGCACGTGTAGCCTGACCTCCCGCACGTGTGGTCCAAGGCCCCGTACGTGCTGTCCTGGCCCTCCAGTCCAGAAAAATTTCGGCTTCTCCCCCGACCCTCCGGTGCCGACCTCGCACCCTCTGAAACGAGAGAAAACTTTGACTCAAAACAACCACAACATAAAATATTAAAGAAAGAAATTCCGACAACAACTTACCCGGCATCTTAACAACGATAATTCTAACATAATTCAAGAGAGCAAAGCAAAATGCGCACAGGTCATCACAACCTCCCCACCTTAGGAAATTTCATCCCTGAAATTTAACGACGCCGAAATAAAACTAACACTCCAAGAAGAACAACACGGTACCAAAGAAGGCCTCCCAACCAATCATGGAAACACAACACCAACTCCCGGCTACAACCAAACTTGGAATACCAACCTCGACTCTGGGCTCGACCTCCCGGAGCCCCAAGGATACAAAGAAGAGATTAAGGACATCTCCTCGACCCATACCACTCGTTGGGCCTATGAGACAAGAACAACACAACCACAACAACAACGCACATACCCAAGGCATCCGCCACCACATGCCCAAACATTCCGGAACGCTTCACATCCCAACATGGAGGAAAATAAAGTTTTCACCACTAGACCCTAGGTTAACTTACTCAAAAGGAAAGGATTACACGAAACCCAATCCAGGGCAAACTCCGGTCTACACACCCTTACAATTCCAATAGATCACATAACCGAACACACAAACTCAAGATTAGCAATTCAAATAAAGTGGTTACACCACCCCAACCATGAGGGTATATTAACTAACAACTCAACCCTTTTTAAAAAAAAAAAAAGAAAACTCACCATTTTTCTCAATTTTGGTAAAAATCATTTCTTCACATGTAAAACATTTTCTCAAAGGTGTTCAAAACTCACATCGATCACAAACCAAAATACTTTTTCTGCCTTTCAAGCAAGACCCAAACTCCATTTATTCCCAATTTCGTTCCAACATAATAACCGGCGAATCTCTGCCGTTATCCAACAATGCCCATCACCCACATGGTGATGCCACAACCAACATAAACATAATATTTTTACAATTAAATTAATAGAGACAACAATGGTGCTATTAACACAAAATATTATAATTATACAATTTTATTCGGCCAAGATCATTATTATTAGCATACAAGTTATCATCCACACAAGGTAACAAAACGGCCACAAAACTGGTTACAACAAGGATTGTTCATAACATCATGAATGCAACTCTTTTTCTCATTTATACCTTTTCTCAAAAAATTACTTAAATTCACACCGTCTTTTGACAAAAGTTTCACGTCATAAACTTAGAGTAAAACCCATTTATTTTATAGATATTTTCCCAATTTTTTTTTTTTTAAAATCTCACTCCGAGGGTTTTAGTTGAAATAGAAATATCATGAAGGTTTTCAACAACTAGCAATTACTTATCAATTTATCTTCCTCAACAACACCCGGTGAATCCCCACCATCACCCAATCACATCCATCACACTTACAGTGACTTCCAAAATGCGACAATTACATTTCTATAACAACAACAAATAGAAATAAACACGGTGCTAAAAGAAACAATGCAACACGCATAACTTTCCAAACTTTGAAGGTTCCATACCGACACAAACATTAATCAAAAGACCGTCGATACACGATGGCTTACGAATGTTTCCAATCAAAAAGCTATCACTTTACTCCAATTTACGGGTTTCAAAAACTCACACAGAGAAGCGCACATCGGTAACCACACACATACACAAGGCTTAACCCCCCAAGCACAACTCACGGTACTACACCGCCTTCTAGCTAAATCTATACTAAATTTCCAAAGGTTCAACTTTACAACCCACATCTAAACCATTCTATGTGTCACCCACCTTGATACAGATTAACTTAACTAATCACCCAAGAATTTTCGCTCCTGGCACTCAAACATCTACATTCTCCTCCCATCCCGTTCACTCAGAGACAAGGGTTCCAAACACTGTGCCACATATTACTATAACCTCCTCGGATTTCTCAAATGGCCTACTCCACTATTGTTCCCATAGGAATACTACTCACACGCCTAGATGGCAAACGCGCTCTTAGATTTCAACACAAGACAGAATAGATCAATGGCGATCACACGATCCCGATCACACAAGACAATTCTTACCAATGATACTCTCGTTACCTAAGGACACAAACCATTCATCATACTAGTAATACTTCGAGCATCTAACCATGAAATTCCTTTGCCATTCAAATCTCTACCCACAATCTAATAACGTCTCCAACTCACAACTGACCATGGCACAACACTGACCCCATTCACGGTCGATAGGACCACAACGAACTTATTGGCCAACAACTTAAGTCACTAAGCGACACATACTAGTGCCCTCCTCACTGTGCCAAGATTACAAACCTCACACTCCATAGTCATTCCCACAGCACTTCCACCAATCTTCACAAAACTCTAAAGTCTCATATTTCCTCGAACTTAACACAATAAAAGCTTTTAAAATAACATTTTGGCCCTCATCCTAACACTATGCTTGTCATAATTTTCCATAGACTTCTCATTTTCCACGAACAATTTCCAAACTAATTAAGAATCAAAGGCCATCACATGACCATCACAGAGTTCAACATCTAATATACAACAACACTAGGGTCATCATTACCCTTAACAACTTTTCATTGCACATATATATAAGAGAGTGTTCACGACTCACTGCATGCCCAACACATGAGGGTAAACAAACAACAATACATATACATACATAACACATAACCACAGTGCCTTAGCATCCTACAACACTCCGATCAATAACAAAAGCTTCACAATTAATAACATAGATCTCCAAACAAAAGTCACTCTCAAGGGTGATACTACTGTGCTGATTTAAAAGTCGACCCTCGCGAAGCTCTCGAAGTCTACCCTTTTCGGGCCTGATACCGATATCGTCCCCAACTGGATTGAGAAGCCAAGGTCTGACTAGGCTCTGAAACACCCAGAAAACTAACACGCAAAGGGCAGAAACGCCTAACATGGCCCTGTAGACCACAAGTAAAACAAACAACAGTCTCCCGACTCTGAGTCTGGCTTGGAGCCTGAACCTCACTGGGTCTCCCAACGGACGAGTCCGAAACTCCTGACGAAGACAAGGACTGAGTCTGGGAGTGAGCATGCCCTCGCCTCCACCTCTTACTAAGCCTAGAGTGCTTATGAACTGCATGCGTTATTGAAGCGACCTCCTCCCTAACCCGACCAACACTGTTAACCATGGCCTCCACATGGGCCACCGCCTCAACTAAAGCAAAATAATTCTTCCACATAGATCCAACCACCTTCTTCTGGATACCATCACGTAATCGCCTCTCAAACTTATAACAACGGTGCTCCTCTGTTGCCACCAACTCTGGAGCAAACCTCGACAAACTAGTGAACCTCATCTCAAACTGAGCCAAAGAAGTAGCATCCTGGCGCAACTCAACAAATTGTTCCCTAACCTTTCCCGAGCAGAAGGAGGGAAATATTTGGCCAGGAAGGCCTCTGTAAACACAACCCACGTGGTATCTATAGTGTTCCTAGCATACTTCCACCAATAATTCGCATCTCCTTTCAATTGGAAGGTTGCCAAAGAAATCCTCAACCCCTCGTCCTCGACTCTGAGCATATCAAGAGTTTTGGTAATCTGTTCCAACCAACTCTCCACCTCCAACGGTTTTGCCTCCCCTAAAAACTCCAATGGATTGGAGCGAAGAAACTCCTTAGTAAGCTTGAGGGTACATCCGTTGTCCCCCTCATTGCGAGCTAGAGCGTCTTGCACCGCTCTCACAACCTCGCGTGCAACTTCCTCGCCGATAGCCGATGCTACAACGGCAGGTGGTAAGGGAACCGTCGTGTCCCTACCGACACTCCTACTACTCATCCGTCCTCTATTCCCTTGTGTGGACATCCTATAAAATCTCAAAACAAAATCAAACTTAGTGCACATCACAACGGCCTCCCAGAGGCACACACTCACCGCCACTAAGCTACAAAACACACTTAACCCCCAACACATACAATTCTCAAAGCACATAAACAGTTTAAACATCTAAACACATAATCGAATCAAGTCCACAAGGATAACCACTCGTCCCGAAACTCCCAAAGAATTCCCATTAGAAACCACGTTGATCAAGCGTGTTTCCAAGAGGACCTCAAAGCAAGTTCACCAGCTACAAGTACTATCCAAGATACTTAATCCCATGCTCACAGAAATGCAACATATAAGTCCTAACATTTATCCTGACTATATGCATCGTCCTCACCAAGCATAGTAAACCCTTTTATGGTAAAAACCACTTCCCACGAGCCCAAAGTATTCAAACCCGGCTCGCTCTGATACCAAGTTGTCACGCCTCACTTTTTATTACTTGGATTCCATTACCAAAACCATTATTATAATTTCAATTTCAGAGATGGCATACAGAAGCTCATTTTATATATAAGGGATACATAAGTGTAACTTCTCTCATCTGAATATCAAATGAATGCAACATGAATTCATATCTAAATAAATTGCCCGTAGGCTTACATCATTTAAATCAAGGGGAGGGGTTTAACCCTTTATATCAATGGCATTTCGCCTACACATAAAGGCCCCGTGGCCAACAAATAAAGAAGATCCGTGACCTTGTAGCACATCTTGATATTCACCTGAAAAAAATTAGCAACGTGGGATGAACATAAAGTCCAGTAGGGATCTCAACATGATCCTCAACAATAACAACTTACAGATAGCTATGATCATGAATGCTAATTCATACCATATAAATAATGTGACATTTGTAACGAAAGTATACTTACATAGGTACTTTTCTCAAAATCATTCAGTTTATTAAACAACACCAAGGTTCGCTTTTACTGCCCATTTCCATTTTAACAATCATTACACGATAACCATAATCTCCATTTGTGACAAAATACCACATAATACCCTCTTTACTTTTGAAAACATTTTCACCAAATCCTATATCTTCACATTATTATTAACCCAATACATAACCTAAACCGTCTTCACACGTTCTTCGCATTCTCAATCTTTAAGCACAAGTTAAAAGAGATACTTATGATAACTAATTCATGGTAGAGAGATCCTTCAACCATCCTCTAACACCTCCCAATATACATAAACACATCTACACAACATATAAGACATTACGACCTTACTGAAACAGAATCATCATAACACATGACACACAAATCAAATCAGGCAACAATGATAAATAATCTCGCTCTACTTGCCAGAAGCACAGTAAGCCAATGATACATCTTTCCACAATGAAATGACGATTTACCAGACACCAGCTAGAAGGGAATGGTACCTCTGCCAATTCTCCAGGCGCTAGCTGGAAGGGAATGGTACCTCTTATTCTCAGCGCAACCAATTCTCCAAGCGCTAGCTGGAAGGTAATGGTACCTCTCATTCTCAGCGCAATACACATTTTCTCAATCATCACTTCACACAACATTCATACATAACTCAAAAGTACCACAGACAGATAACCATTTCAACATTCACAATGTCATCCTCCACCAATGACCAAGGACAAAACCTCTAAACAACATACGTTAAATCCAAGTAATCCAATCATCCAATTCTTATGAGGTTTTTAGTATAACAACAATGACCATATTCCAAGGATTTTCAACTTTTATCAAGGTTCTTTCTCAATTTGCAAAGGAGTTAAAATTTGTCTCTACATTCTAATGTCAATTTCCAAAATTTCCAATTCACAATACACCGAGTTCATGTACATGTATATATATAATAAAGAGACTCGTTTCATTCATTTAACCAAAAAGCCGACCCACCGATAACAAACCATGGTGTAGACGTCCCCGAACGCCCCGGGAGAGGATGAGTCTCCCGTTCCGTTCGTCTTGGGCTCACTATAGTTCAGGACTCAAATTGTCACGGTTCTTAATCTGAACCAAAGAGTCCAAATCCGGCAAATCGTTTTGAGAAAAACAGATTTTTAGAAAAGAAGTGTCAAACATGGACTGCTTTGCCAGATACAGAGTCGCCACCTAAATATTTTATTTTGGGAAATTTAGGAAACCCTGACTCGTTGCCTAAGGCCACGTGTCCGTCATTACCAAAGTTGCCTCGGCTCGGGAACTTGGGTACGATTGGGAAAGGTCACTTCGTGAGCACCCCAGCTCGCCCGATCAAAGATCGGCCTCTACTAACCATGATATCTAGTTTTGAAAACATTATGCATCCTTATTCCGGTTATTAGCCTAGATTTACTATGTGATGCGCATAGCATACAAGTATAAACCGGGTCGCTTGAATTGGAACCAAAACATTTCATGTTTGTTTTTGAAAGTGGTTTGCTACTCGCAAGTAGGCTTAAAATGCGGATTTTGCCACCTGCGGGTGGGCTTTGAAAACATGGTTTTGCCACTATCTAGTGGGCTTAAAACTCACAGTCGATGATTTGTTCCAATCTAGATAACCCAACCTTCACCTACAGGCATTCAGGCAGTTATATCACATAAGCACATAGCCTCATGGTAAGCATGCTATTCATGGCAGCAGTCACTCACACGCATGCAAGGATGCTAAAGCATAAAAACTTACCGAGTACTCCAAGCCAAAACAGAAGCTAATTAGAAATCCATGCATGATCCTAATTATACAGAAATGCCTAATGCAACACATGCAAAAATGCAACTATAGCAGGCTCGGCTATTCTAAACATGGCGTATGAGATGCAACAGCTAACAAGTACTCAACTTGAAATTGAAATACAAATGCAGTTAGTATGATGCGCCGAGCTCGGTGCATGTAAAACAGATGAATGAATGCAAACATGCTATCATACTGTATGCTAATTGAAACATGCTCTAATCTAACCATCATAAGCTGGTAAATAAAAGGGAGAAAGACGTGGGGTTGGAAGACATACATCACACGCACGCACACTTATTACAATTGTGCCCTCACTCGGAAGGTCCGAAAGAATAATATACAGTCCCGAATAAATACAGTCCGAATAAATGGTACAGTCCGAATAAATACAAAACCCTAATTTAATTAACAAATTAACTAGGAAAAATAGTAAACTAGCATGCAAGCTAGGGGACTGCCTCAACTCTGCTCCGGATGATGAATGATGCATGTTTGAGTTGCTTGGCGCGGAAATCCATCGCGATGCCCCGATTAGCCTCTGTTTACAATTGCCCCCGGAATGTTGCGCGAAGCCCCAAAAGATTACCGGTTTTTGATTTGCTGCAACAGAGAGCAGGAAAGGGGCATGGCAATGTATTTTCACATATGTATGCATGCCTTGATCCTCGTGCCACCAATCGCGCATCTCAATGCATGATGGCTGAGGAGTTGCATTGCACGACTCAATATGAAATGAATGCACATGAAAACACAACAAAGCCTAAACTCCATCATGGGTAATCCGGAGTGTCGGCGACTGGGGAATTGAGACACGTTCCGTCACTCGGAGTACGAAACGTACCTCGTTTCCCGTGCTCGGGCTAACTCCTATCCCAAACACAATGCAATATGCATGACATGCATGAATGCAACTAAGATACAACCTAACATGCACAACGCTATGAAATGGCATACACGATGCACGAGGTAACATGGCATACACAATGCGCTAATATACAACCTAGCATACACAATGCTATGAAATGAAATGGCATACACAATACATAATGGACTTACACCAACACGAGTGGACCTCAGCCACACTCACATAGGAGGCCATTAGATGGAAATGAGACACTCGAGATGCGTGCACACACGCACGCAAACCGAGGACCGAACCTAAGGCACGAATGCCACTCTACCAAAGCATGGTAAGACATGGAACATGATATGCAAACAAGCAAATTTCAGCACTAAAACATGATGCTAAACAGCCCCGAAACATGGCAATATGGCACCCGATGCATGAGATGAACCCCGAAACACAAAATTAGGCACATGGAATGACTTATAGCTATACAAAGCATGCATTATTTGAACATGAAGTGTAAAGACAAAGTCAAGAAAGTCCCAAAACATGCATTTTTCTAGTTCAAAGCATGGCCGAAAGATGCTAGCAAGATGGCCTAAAATAGCATGCGATTTTAACTAGCAAACATGGATTACATGGCACATATATGAAACACATGGAATCTCACCAAACCAGAAAAAATCAGTGAACTAAACATGCCAAAATACGCCCAAATACACATGGAAAGACAGCCAACACATGCACAAATGAGGGGCTCCTTTAGAGGGCTATGCAAGAGGTTATTAAGCATGTACAAGATAGACATGTGGCAGCCCCAAATCAACTTTGAAAATCAAATATGATAGTCTAAAAACTCACCAAATTGACCTTGAAATGTGACTAAGAAGCATGCGAGATAGGGTCGCTTTGGAAGGCCAAAATGACCACCAAACAAGTCAAGGTGAGAGGGGGTCACCCCCCTCTAATTTGGAGGCTCAAAACAGCATCAAAGCCGCTGGAAATCCACTAAATTCCAGTGGATAGAAGGTCAAATAAGGCATGCAACAAGGGCTAGGGTGTAAGGCTCAAAATGGGAGGCAACCAAGCATACAAGATAGCATATGACCTCAAAAAAAAAATGGAACCTTAATAAAACATGAAAATGATGTCAAAACAAGCCTTTTTCCAGTTTACAACCAGTCTAAAAAATGAACACAAATAAGGCTAAACTATCATGCAAAAATGGCCCTGAAAAGAGATAATAGAGACAAGGGGCAGCAGTCGGCCCCAAATTGCAAAGATCCCTTCAACAAAGTTGAAGAGGGGCTCAAAAAAAGTCACTTCATAGTTTACATCAATCCACGAAAGTGAACACAAGTAAGGCTAAACTATCATGCAAGAAAAGGGCCTAAAAGAGGGGTAAAGAGGCAAGTGGTAGTATCTGTCCTCAAACAGAGAAGATCCCTTCAACAAAGTTGAAGAGGGACTCAAAAAATGATATTTTACAGTTTATGACTAAGTCCAAAACAGCTCACAAGTAAGCCTAAAATACTATGCAAGAAAAAGGCCTAAAAGAGAGTTTAAACACAAAGGGTGAGAAGGAAGCCTCAAACAGGGAAAGGCCCTTAATCAAACATGACAAGGAGCTCAAAATAAGACTATTTCCAGTTAGGGTCGGAGCCCAAAAATATAAGCACAAGGAGCTAAGATATAGACCAAAATAGTGCACAAAAGAGGGAAAATGGGACTCACCCTTGTAGAACCAAACTTCAGCAGCCTCTTGGTCCAAGAAGTGGTGCTCCTAGCCTCTGGAAAGAGCCTCCAAGCTGCTGGAATGGAGTGTGGATTGGTTGGCTTGGAGATGGAGTAGAAATGGTGTAGGACTTGAGGGGTTTTGATGCTTGGAATAGAGAGGGAGAGAGATTAAATGCAAGAGCCTTAGAACAAAATTTTGTAACCCCTAAAACACAGCTGGGGGTGCTGGTCATATAGGCAAAGGTGTGGAGAAAAAGGGGGGAAAATTGAATTCAAATTTCCCCTCCAAAAGTTCCCCCCTCGGATACAGAATCTGGGGAGGAAAGGAGGGTGTATCTGTAAGGAACAAGGTGTGGGGAGTATGGCCGGCCAGTTTCTGGGAGCTCAGGTGGCCGGCCGGCCACCTCCCCTGGCCGGCCGACTAGGGTCAAAAAGGTCAATGAAAATTAGCTGGCCGGCCACCCATATTGGTGGCCTCCCATGTGTGCACAACACAACCATGTGGTCAAAACCCAGAAAAAATGAACCAAGAGAGAGAAAACCCAACTTTTCAGAGGGGTTCAAAAGGGTCAGGAAGGGTTGCTGGCCGGCCATGACATATTGGTGGCCTCCCAGGTGTGTACATCACAAATATGTGGTTGAGGGCCAAAGAAAGTGGCCCGGGAATGGTCAACACCAGCTTTCTAGCGAGAAAAACGGGCGACGGAGAGCGTTGAAGGAATAAAGCTGGTTCTCAGAACAATTGCTAGCCTCCCACCCTTCTACAAGCTTCATACCAATGAAAATAAGGTCCCTGCCAAAAATGAACTCAAACCGATGCAAAACGAAGGTTCGGGGGCCAAAACGCGCAGCCCGGGGCCCCGAAAACTGACTGTTAAGCACCGGAGGTGGCGTTCGACCACGAAGTTGGTCTCTCGAGCCACAGTGTCCCTCAAAAGGGATGAAATAAGATGTATGCCAAAAACCAGAGCAAATGGAGGTGGTTAAGCGGTCCCGAACCGAGGCACACGGCCGACGGCTCCGAAAACCGAGAACCGGGCTCCAATCGGGAAAAATGGCCTACGACCATGAAACGTAGCCTACGGCCACTGAGAGATGATCTACGAGACCTCTCTCTCCCTTTGGGAAGAGAAAATAGAGAAAATAGAGCCTGGTTCGCAAACCGAGGCAAGGCACAGAAAAGCCCAGAAGTTCGGAGGCAAGGCTCGCAGCCGAGACTCTGAAACCTCTGAACGAGCACGATATGCAATATCACCAAGCGCTCAATCGGTGACGTCTGAGTCTTAAGGTCGGTCAAAAATGGGGTGTCTACACATGGCCCGCTCGATTTCAACTCAACAAGGATATTACCCAAAGTTCCTAATCTCATGGTTAAATCTCCTTTTTAACAATTAATCAAATTAACAATTCGTTGTATTTAAACATAGTCAATCCAACACAAATTAATGCTCAAATCATGAGGCCGGAGTTAATCTTAAATTAACTATCAAATCATTAATCACATTTCTTAAATTCATAACATAATTATTCTACAATTTTAACCCCTTTTTATCTACTAGGCATTATTGCAAGAATTAGGGCTTTAACACTCTTTACTCATGAATATGTTGAACCACACCCCAAGTTAACCCAACACCAACCAATCTCATGCAATTTCTATCTCAACACCCAAATCTTTGATCCTCTATCATGATTTTCCGAAAATAAACTCATAACAACATGGTTTTTATGCAATAGAAGATACCATAAGTTTGTCTGTAAAGGAGACATTGAAAAAGATCAAGAAATCCCTACCTCAAGAGAGAAGAGAAGAAGAGGCCCAAAATCAACTTCGCCGGAATACGATCTCCACCGGTCAAGACGGAGCCCTCGACATGCTCATCATTTTGATATAAGGGACTAGTACCAAAATCCCAATGGATTCTTGGGATCAAAACAAAATACAAGATTTTGGAAAGTTTGGATAGAGAGGGATGAGAGAAAAAGAGAGAAATATGATATAGAGAGAGGGAGAGAGACATTCAACAAATGAAGTGAAAAAGGGTCAAAAGGGCAAAACATAGTTGAAAATAGGGGTGGGCGCGGGTCGGTTGCGGCCACGGAACGTCCAATCCGCCATCCGTCCGACAAATTGGCAGATTGGAGAAAATCAATCCGCATCCGTCCGCCAATTCGGCGGATGTGGATTGAACGGATTGGTGATTTGGTGGATGGATGCGAATCAGTTTGGCGGTTTGAAATTTTATAAATTTTCAACATAGTTCAACTTGTGCACTTCCTCAAAAAAAAAAAAGTATTACAGTCAATGACTTAAAAAAGTATTACAATTACTGCATGTCTCATCCAAAGAAAGAAAGTTTGAAATTTTAGAATATCACAATCACTGCATGCCTCATCCATATATTACAATCATAGCATGCCTTATCCATATAAAGTATTACAATATGTGGTTCTTAAAATGTAAAAACAATTCAAACCACCAAAATCATGAACAGAATAGTAGTAGAGATTGTATGTCTCTGTATTGTTACATTTATATATGTTTTTGAAAACAAAAACCAATTAGCATATATTATATTTTATATTTATTACTTTTAGAGTCAGATTTAAAAACAAAAAAATATAAATAAATAATATGTTTATTTTTTTTAATTCAAAAAATATATTCAAGTTGAAAACTTTTTTTCAATAGAATATTTAAACTCTTTTTTAATTGAAAATACAAACAAAATATTTAAACAAATTAAAAACACAAAGTCCTATAAATTACTAAGGGTGCTCGCGATTTGTCGGTTCGGTTGCGGCCAAAGGAACCTCAAATCCGCTATCCATCCGCCAAATTGGCGGATTGGAGAAAATCAATCCGCAACCGTCCGCTCGTCATCACGCATCTGTCCAAAATGTGGCGGATCGGTTCGGTTCGGTCAGTTTTGGCGGATCGGTATATCCGCTGCTCACCCCTAGTTGAAAATCACGGATTTTGAGACTTTTCACGCGCCTAGCCGCATGTGCGGCGCCTTCTCCTGCACGTGCGGAGTAGCCTCCCGCACGTGCGGTCTCCCCCGCACCTCTATTCACGCACCTGCCTTTTAGGCAGTGTGCACACAGCACAAACCTCTTCTTCTCGCACGTGCGTCTCCCTCCTCGCACGTGCGGCCCTGGCCCTCCAGTCCGAAAAAACTCTGGCTTCTCCCCCGACCCTTTGGTGTCGACCCCGCACCCTCTGAAACGAGAGAAAACTTTGACTCAAAACAACCACAACATAAAATATTAAAGAAAGAAATTCTGACAACAATTTACCCGATATCTTAACAACGATAATTCTAACATAATTCAAGAGAGCAAAGCAAAATGCGCATAGGTCATCACAGTGTCGACACCCAGAACAGAAAATAAAGGCTTCCAAAGCACCTATTACGACAAATCCAGGTGCAAAAGAATAACCCAATCAAGTTTAGACCAGATTTCACTCTTCAATACAATGATATATCAACCCAATGATCCTGAAAAGGAAAGTAATGAAATTAAATACACTTACTAATGGCTTAATGAACATAGGTGTTACAAGTTGGGGTGAGGGCATGGGTGGGCAGTGGCGGAGCTAGGAAATTAAGCTAGAGGGGGCACCTTACAATTTCAATTTGTTTTTTCATGATCAACTATGCGATAATAATAATTTTATAAGTTAAATTTAAGCATAAAAATTTAAATATTCATTATTAATGGTAACAAACCAAAATTCTATAATAGCGGCATGCGATGGTAATGTAAGTTTACAATTTTAGCAAAAAAAATTACAAATTAAAATTCCTAATTTTAGAAAATAAAAAGATATCATTTGTAGCATAAATCATTATAAAATTTCTTTAATTTTTATTTGAGAGAAAAATATTAGAGAGATATTATTACTTATAAATGATATGTTTTGAATAAAAATTATTAGATAGCTCGAGAATATAATATGATATTTCTTATGTAGTGCTCCCGAAATGAGAAATCGTAACTCACACAGTCTCGTTTGGGAATAGGCTATTTTAGTAACTTTTTACGAAAAGATGTGCAGAAAAGTAGAAAGAGTGATGGGACAATTTATAGTGATTTTTTTGACTAAAATGTTTAGTCTCCAAACGAGGCCGATTTACTCATCATCTCCTAACTACATAACAATAATGAGATTTTATGTCCCATCCATAAATTTTACACTAAACTATTGATTTAGCTCACCACATAAACAATACCACATAGTGCTTTCAAAATACCAAAAAACTACCTATTATGAACAATGAAAAAAACATGTTGTGATAAGTGAGAGTATAGAAATAGTAAAACAATTGCTTTTGAATAAAGTTGGTGTAAAAAAAAAAATTTGAAAAGTGAAGGGGGCACGTGACCCTCTAGTCCCTTGTTATTTTCGCCAACGTGAGATAAGCACTGTGGTGGTTTTAGGAGTTGAAGGGGTGGCGGGGTGCTGTTAGACGTGGGTAAAAAGGTATTAAAGGAGTTAGGAAATGTCACAACCCAACCTCCGCCCTAAGGGATTAGAGAAGTGACCAGCTAGTAATCCAAGATTACCAAAGGCTTGCTTAACAATAATACAATAACAGGGGTTGGCAAAAGTCTTTAAATAATTAAATATAACGTCCAATTAGTTATGAAGACTTAAATGGAATAAAACAAACTATAATTACATATATTTACAAATAAGTCAAAGCCAAGCTTAAGTACAAAACATAACATAATTTAGGGATTAATCCCAATAACAAAACCAGTCTTAAACACATTCATACACTTGATCATAATTCAAAAAGGTGTATTCAAAACCACTCGTGATGTCTTGAAGCTTGACCATTTGGAACCTCACAATGAAGCACGAGAGTTGGCTTGACAAAACAGAGATTAAGTCAAAGCCACTAGGTCCGATCTTGAGCTTGGTCACCTATATATATATATAACGGTGAGCTAGAGCCTAGTGAATAACAACTATGTAAAGGGGTTATGAATGATGTTCTTACAGTATTTAAAACAGTCAATTATCATCAATGAATTAGTTCCTCATTTCAGAATCATATTGCAATCATAGTAGTCATATGTGGTACATCCATTAGCAGATAGTACAGTAGGCCTTAAAAGACCGAACAATCATATTTGATGGCCATCAATACAGTAAACAGTAGTTCCAAGATTTGGAATTGACAAAGATCTTTATAACAGTAGCAATAGCAGTAATAGTAACAATAACAGATGCTATGGATGCCACGAATACATTTTACAAATAGGACAATCATTCAATCAGTCAGAAAGCATCATTTCATAAACAAAGCATTTTATAAGCCAAAAACACTTATAATTTGAACATATCTTTACAAGGTTGTTACTCACAGTTGGCTCCCTGAATCCTATGGTTATAGTGTGGTGTCTGACCTACATAAACACATTCAAGCACAACATCTCACTATACGTTCAACTCATATTCTTATTCATATCTATTAATCATATCACAATTCAATTCACACATGGCACATAATAACACATAAACACATAATCAACATAAATAATATAATTAGCTTTATTACTTAAGGAGATGGTTGTCACATTCTCTCTCCCTTAGGATATTTGGTCCTCCAAACTTAGTTACCTTCCTCCGAGAAAAACACGGGATCTAACGGAAAGAGCTCGAGATATCTTTTCTTCATATCGTCTTCTCTTCCCAAGTCGCATAAATCTCACTCTGGTTTTGCTAATCCACCTTCACTAACGGTATGTCCTTATTTCTTAACTTTTCGATCCGACAATTAACAATTTGAATGAGTCGTTCTTCATATGTATAATCATCACTCAAAAGAACGTGAGTAGACTCAATGGCATGAAAAGGGTCCCAGAGTAATTCCACAACATTGAAACATGAAATACATTATGCATATGCTCCATATCAGGTGGAAGAGCTACCTAATATGCCATCGGATTAATCTTCTCAGTGATCTCATACGGTCCAATGTACCGGGGTGCTAACTTGTCTTTCATTCCAAAATGAGTTTGCCCTTTCATTGGTGTCACTTTGATAAAAACATGATCGCCCACCTCATATTCCCTATCTCGCCTTCGAACATTCGCATAACTTTTCTGTCGGCTTTGTGCTGTTTTCAACCATTGTTGAATTAATTTTACTTTTTCAGTCATTTCTTGCACAATTTCAGGTCCAAGAAAAGGTCTATCCCTAACTTCAACCCAACAAATCGATGACCGACATTTCCTGCCATATAACGCCTCGTAAGGTGCCATGTCAATGCTTGAATGAAAGCTGTTGTTATAGGCAAATTCGGCTAAAGGCAAATGGGTTTCCCAATTCCCTTGAAAATCCAGCACATACATACACAACATATCTTCCAAAGTTTGTATTGTCCTTTCTGACTGCCCATCGATTTGCGGATGATATGCACTGCTAAGCCTCATTTCAGTCCCCAATGCCTTTTGCAAACTTTGCCAAAACCTCGAAGTGAATTTTGGGTCCTTATCAGAAACAATCGACACAGGCACTCCATGCAATTTCACAATCTCATTAATATAAATTGTAGCCAACTTATCCGTATTATAAAATGTTTTGACAAGTAAGAAATGAGCAGATTTATTCAAGTGGCCAATAATAACCCAAATCGAGTCCATACCTCTAATGGAGCGAGGTAGTCCCACAATAAAAATCCATAGTAATATGCTCCCATTTCCACTCCGGTATTAGTAGTGGTTAAAGAAATTCTGCGGGTCGTTAACGTTCAGCTTTGACTTGTTGGCATTGTAGACACTTAGACACATATTTAGCAATTTCTTTCTTCATTCCTGGCCACCAAAAATTTTACGTCAAGTCTTGATACATTTTTGTGTTCCCTGGATAGATGGCAAATTTTGAACTATATGCTTCTTGCATAACTTGCTTTTTCAATTCAACATCAGTCGGGACACATAACCTTCCTTGAAATTTTAACACACCATTTTCAAAAGTAAAGCCCGGTCTCGATTCTCTTTCTTTAATAACTTTCTTCATGAGCTCATCTTCTTGTTGTTTTCTTTAATTTCCTCAAGTAGTGCCGGTCGTGCAGAAATAGCAGCTAAAGTCCCACCTTGTTCCTGCAAAACCACTTCAACTTCAAATGTTTCTAAATCACGTAGCAATGTTCTTTGTCCGGTGAGTAAACAAGCTAAGTTTCCAATTGATTTTCAATTAAGTGCATCGGCAACGGTATTAGCTTTCCCTGGATGGTACAAGATTTGCAAATCATAGTTTTTTATCAGTTCCAGCCATCTCCATTGTCTCATATTTAGCTCTTTTTGGGTAAAGAAATACTTTAAACTTTTGTGATCCGTATAAACTTTGCACGTTGCCCCTTATAGATAGTGGCGCCAAATTTTCAATGCAAATACCACTGCAGCAAGCTTCAAATTGTGGGTCAAATAGTTTTTTTCATGCGGGTCTTAGTTGTCGGGAAGCGTAAGCTATCACTTTGCCATTTTGCATCAATACACATCCCAGACCTTTATAAGATACATCACTGAAAATAGTAAAACCATCTATATCTGAGGGTAAGGTGAGAATCGGTGCAGTTACAAGCCGAGTCTTTAATTCTTGAAAAGCTGACTCTCTCTGATCAGTCCATTCGAACAGTACCTCTTTTTGTGTCAACTGAGTAAGTGACAAAGTAATCTCAGAGAAGTCTTTCACAAATTTGCGGTAATAACCGACCAAACCCAAGAAACTTCGAACTTTGGTAACATTGGTCGATCTAAGCCAATTTACAACTGCCTTTATCTTTTGCAAGTAAACTGAAATGCCATCTTTAGTTATCACATGCCCCAAAAACATAACATTATCAAGCCAGAACTCACACTTTGTTAATTTAGCATACAACTCCCTCTCTCTCAAGGTTTGCAAAACAATTCTCAAGTGATGTTCATATTCCTTTTTACTTTTGGAATAAATCAAGATATCATCTATACAAACAACAACAAATTCATCGAGGAACGATTTAAAAATTCTATTCATAAGATCCATAAATGCAGCTGGCACATTAGTTACTCCGAAAGGCATAATAAGAAATTCATAATGTTCGTAGCTTGTGCGGAAAGTAGTCTTTTCTACATCTTCAGCTTTGACTTTCATTTGATGGTATCTAGATCTGAGATCAATTTTGGAAAAGACTTGAGCCGCTTACAACTGATCGAATAAATCGTCGACGTGAGGTAACGGATACTTGTTCTTTACTACCTTGTAATCAATACAGAGCCTCAATGAACCATCTTCTTTTTTATAAATAGGACTAGAGCGCCCCACGGTGAAGTGCTAGGTCTAATAAACTTCTTGTCCAACAACGAAGTGCTAGGTCTGATAAACTTCTTGTCCAACAACTCTTGTAATTGAATCTTCAATTCTTTCAATTCGGTAGTTGACATTCTGTATAGAGTTTTGAAAATCTGTTGTGTACCCGGTATTACCTCAATAGTGAACTCAATTTCCCTGTCAATCAAATTCTTTGGCAAATCATCTGGAAAAACATCTAAGAACTCTCTGACTATAGGAATGCTGTCCACATTAGCTTTATCAACAGTTGGCACATTCAATACATAACACAAATATCCCCTATAGCCTTTTCTAGTCAATTTGCATGCTTTCATGAATGAAATCAAGTATGGGGGAGGTACAACACCAACTCTGTTAAATGTAAATTCAAGCAATCCAAGTGGTTGGAATACAACTTGTTTGGTTATACAATCAATAGTGGCATGATATTTTGTTAACCAATCCATCCCCAAAATTATGTCAAAATGATCAATATTCAGAGGCAACAAATCAACATATAACCTCACATCCCCAACAATAATCTCACATGCAGGATACATATATGCACAAGTCATGGACCCCCCAATTGGTGAAGACACAGCTAATAGATAATTCATGGGTTCTAGTGGTCTAGTTAATTTTCTCGAAAAGCATACGATACAAATAAGTGTGTAGACCCTAAGTCAATCAAAATATAAGCATTTTAAGCATAAATAGGAAGTATACCTGACACTACTACTCAGTATTCTGCATATCTCCCAGTACTAGCGCAAAAACCCATCCTTGCCTTAGAGTTTCTTTCCCTGAAGTAGATTAGGATTTGGTTTTAGTGTAAAGGCTGATGTTGCTACACTTGCTATGGGTCTATTAGTGCCTTGGGGTAAGAGGGGACAATCTTTGACCATGTGGCCAGTTTTGCCACACCTAAAGCATGCCCCAGAAATCTTGTAACAAACACCCTTATGTCTTCTACCACATTCTAGACAAGGCGACGTAGAATTATTTCCTTGACTGTAAGTATTTGATGACCCTACATTCTATTTTGTATTCTGTGAGTTGTTTTGGCCTTTCTTGAAATTAAATCCTTGCCTTTTACCCTTCCAGTCAATTATCGGTGTCTTGGCCTGCTTTAAGGTTGCAATTACATAAGAGCTTTATTAAGAACATTCACATATTTTGTCAATTTGAGAACATTGACTTGATCAATTACTTCAACATTGAGTCCACTCTCAAATTTTCTGGCCTTTTTACAGTTAGAATCAACCATGTGAGGTGCGTACCGAGCGAGCTCTGTGAATTTGGCTTCATATTCAGCCACAGTCATAGTACCCTGTTTTAACTGCTCAAATTCAAACACTTTGTGGTCATGGACACACTGTGGAAAATATTTGTCATAAAAAACTTCTTTAAATTGAGCCTATGTCATAGAACTGTTGTTGTCTCGAATGAGCATCCACCACCATCTTGCTTTCTCTTGTAAAGTAAAAGTTGCCAACAAGACCTTTTATGCCTTTATGCATGGAAAAACCTCAAACAATTTTTCGGTCTCTAAAATCCATGCCTCAGCTTTCAAGGGTTCAATGCCTCCTGAAAGGTTGGTGGATTCATTTTGTTAAACTTTTGTGTTAGAGCTATTATGTCACCATTATTGTTTGGCTCAACTTGCACTGGTGGCGGAGGAGGATGTGGGAGTTGTTGACTCTGTTGTTGTTGTCTCAGAGATTTTGTCAATAATTCAACCATTCTTTCTAACCGATCTATTCTAGCATTAGAAGATTCTAACTCATTTGCATTTCTTGTTTTCTCCATTGGTCTATAAAACATGGTCATAATAAACATCGGAAATACAGTTCTCCCATTAACATTTACATTAAATGTGCACGTAACAATTCCACACACACTCACACATGTTAATGCAATGCCCTAATTTCTTTTCTAGGACATCCTATAGCTCATTTGAACGTGTATGTGCGGTATAACTCATGTTCTGATACCACTCTGTCATGACCCAACCCCTGCCCTAAGGGATTAGAGAAATGACCGGCCAGTAATCGGAGATTATCAAAGGCCTGCTTATCAGTAACACAATAACAAAGGCTAGCGAAAGTCTTTAAATAATTAAATATAACGTCCAATGAGTTGTGAAGACTTAAATGGAATAAAATAAACTGTAATTACATATATTTACAGATAAGTCAAAGCCAAGCTTAAGTACAAAACATAAAATAATTTAGGGATAAATCCCAATAACAAAACCAGTCTTAAACACATTCATACACTTGATCATAATTCAAAAGGGTGTGTTCAAAACCACCCATGAAGCCTTGAAGCTTGATTGTTTGGAACCTCGCAATGAGGCACAAGAGTTGGCTTGACAAAATAGAGATTAGGTCGACGGCACTAGGTTCGATCTTGAGCTTGGTCACCTATATATATATAAAACGGTGAGCTAGAGCCTAGTGAATAACAACTTTGTAAAGGGCTTATAAATGATGTCCTTACAGTATTTAAAACAGTCAATTATCATCAGTGAATCAGTTCCTCATTTCAGAATCATATTGCAATCATAGCAGTCATACGTGGTATATCCATTAGCAGATAGTACAATAGGTCTTAAAAGACCGAACAGTCATATTTGACAGCCATCAATACAGTAAACAGTAGTTCCAAGATTTGGAACTGACAGAGATCTTTGTAACAGTAGCAGTAACAGTAACAATAATAGATGTTATGGCTGCCATAAATATATTTCACAAATAGGACAATCATTCAATTAGTCAAAAAGCATCATTTTAGAAACAGAGCATTTTATAAGTCAGAAAATACTTATAATTTGAACATATCTTTACAAGGTTGTTACTCATAGTTGGCTCCCTAAATCACGTAGTTAGAGTGCGGTATCTGACCTACATAAACAAATTCAAGCACAACATCTCACAATGCGTTCAATTCATATTCTTATTCATATTTGTTAATCATATCACAATTCAATTCACACATGGCACATAATAACACACATAAACACATAATCAACATAAATCATACAATTAGCTTAATTACTTAAGGAAGTGGTTGTCACATGGAATGGTGTATCAGAGGTAGAGGAATCGTGGGGAAGGATTGTCAGAGACGGAAAAAAAAGGTTGGGATAAGGGATTAGCTATCGAAGGTTGAAGAAAGGGTGGAGGAAAGATAATAGTGATGGAGGGTGGTGTGGAGTGAGAAAATTATGCATTCAATATTTAGGGATACTTACGTGTAAGTTCTAATAGGTAGACTTATTGTCCAATAGGTCTTGTGATAATTAATGTTATTTTTCATCAAACAGTATTAAAAAAATCACTAATTGTTAATTTTTAGCGACAGTTTAAAAGTTTTCACAAATAATGTAATTAATTATAAGTTTTAGCGACAGTTTAAAAAATCGTCACAAAAAAAGTCACTAATTTTCAACTTGACAATTCAAAAAGTTCATCACAAAAAAACGTCATTAATTGTAAATTTTAGTGACAATTTATAAAAATCGTGACAAAAAAGTAACTAATTATCAATTTTTAGTGACATACGTAAAAAATCGTCACAAAAAATTATTTTTAACAACGATTTTAGTATGACTTTTAAGACTAAATTAATTATTTAGTCATTATGTTGACTCACATGATATGGTAATATGGATTAGAGATTTGGCAGGATTATGATTCCATACTTTTTGCTACAATTAATTGGTAAATAAAGAAGAGTGTTTTCCAAGTATCTTACTTTGATAGGAAAGTGAAATCATTGTTGAATAAAGAAATTGGTCATCTCTCTACCTATAAAAGGACATTTAGACTACCTATCAAATTTTTCTGAATTCAATGTATTCTAAAGAGGGTTAAGAGAAAGAATCTTTTTTCCACTAACATTGATATTAGGTTTAAGTTCATTCAATTTTGGATCACTTGAAGGTTTCGCATAACTGATCCAGGTATGTTGTTTATTTTCTGCATTATATTATTATTTGTGAAAATCATGATAGTTCACGATTTTGGATTAGGAAGGTTGTTATATGCATAACACCATAAAATTTTAACATATGGTATCAGAGCATATGTTTCAAAACATTATGATTTTCTGATTAAGTAAATATCAATTAATTTTGATGACAATTATGATTGCTTCAATCCAAAATTTCTAATTTGCTGAACATGATATGAAATTTAATAGGCAACTCTTATGTTTCTACTTTGGATTAGATTGCGTATTGTATAAATAATATTCATTTAATGAGTGTTAACTCTTTGATGATAAACCAAATGTATCAATATTTTGATAATTGAATACTATGAATGATTTAATTATCTTTATTATGAGGAAATGTTTAGTGGTTAATGACCATTGTATTGTTTGATTTAATAATGCCTAAAGATAATTGTATTACATAGTGAATCATTATTATTCATGTTTTGCTGAATTTTATATTATCAAATTTTATTGTGAGGCACATTAAAGTATTATTAAATTTTAGTATGAGAAAGCATATTAAAATTTTATTGTGATCTTTATAGTACCAAGCATATTGCTATTTAAGGATCTAATTATAACCTCTAAAAATTATTTCAATATGATGTTATTACCACCCTTATGTATAAATTTGATTTTTGTGGGTAGTTGATGATGTACAAAAGTATATATTCTTATATAACATAGAATATGAATTGTGTTAATATTTATTATCTTAATATTATTCTTATGATTTAGTAATATGCATTATGATTATGATGATGAATAATTGTGAATAAATTATTATTTACTCAATAATGTCCACGCAAAGTTTTTATTGTGATTTGAAATTTAAATTATGATACGATTGGTAGTTGTCAAAGTGATCCAATCGGAACGACACATAGATATCAAATCAAATAATTGAAATTTAATACCCTTTCCAAGTATTAAAAAATAATGACTTTGCAAATCGCAATTCTTTAATTACAAAGATATTATGTTAGCTCAAAGGTGCACTACTTCTAAGTAATTGTTGAATTTGAATAGGATAGTTGATAGGTATTCATAATTCATATTAGAATGAATACCGTAAGGTAACAGACTTACTTAATTATGAATATTTTATCAATTAGTCCTATTAGTGAAAGGGAATCATCATAATTGTTAAATAGTATGCCATTAGATTATCTCAAAGGTAGATCATGATAATATTATTTGTGATTGTTGTAACATAATTATTGATAACTCTTAACATTAATGTAGTGAGTATGAATTATTGATTAAAGTTTTATTTCGTTATATTTGTATACTTTGTTTGTTTCGATTTTAAATGAAAAAGATTTCTCAAAATAAATAGAACAAGTTCAATTTCATTTCGATGTTCTGAATTTTGACTTAGTGTTACTATCTGAGAAATTTACTGCTATTATGATTCAAGCAATGTAAAGAAAGAAAAGACTTTTCATAAAGTATAAAAAGATCGAACAAATAAAGTTTATGTTTTAATGCGAATGAGTATAGCAAACATTAAGTTCTAACTTTCTTAAATTGATAATGCTAAATAATCTGAAAGAACGTTTCCGAACTGTTAATAAGTTTTTCTGTTGGGACACTTATGGGTAAGCTTACCGACATAAAGTTTGATGGTATGCATGAGATGTATGAGCATGTCATTGAATTCTCTAACTTGACTGCTCAATCAAAGAATTTAAGAATATTTGTGAATGAGTTTGTTTTCGTGCAATTTATTTTGAATTATTTATCTCTTCAGTATAGGTCATTTATATTAACTATAATTCTATGAATAATAAGTCGAAAGTTAAGAAATTGACTAGTATGTTTATTTAAGAAGAGACAAAACTTAAGCAATTGAGATATCATTTATTGATCTTGTAATTCAAGGAGCCGAAAAAAAAATATATTTATCTTGTATCATTATGTTGGTCCTAAATATAGCTTAATAAATGAAAACTCTTCAAACTTGTGGCATAAAAGATTGTACTATTTTTCTTTATAAAAAAAAAAAAAAAAAAAAAGTTATAAAGGCTAGTAAAGATGAGATTCTTTCAAATTTAGATTTTATTGCTTTTAGTGGGAGTGAGGGTTACATTAAGGAAAAGCAATTCAATCACATTAAGTAAAGTACTACAAGATATACAGGATTTCTTCATATTTCCCAAATAGACATTAATGTGCCCTTTTGACACTTCATGTTTGGTAAATAAAGTTATTTTATCACTTTTATAGATGAATTTTCATTTCATGATTTTGTTTATTTATTGAATAACAGATCTCTAGTAAAACGGACACCATTGATGTGTACATTATTAAGGAAGAAAGACAATTAAACAAAAATATGAAAAATACAAAGATAGTGCAAAGCATAAGTCTATTTGTTAAACTCGATGAAAGACATAATGCCTCAGCAGAATGACCTAGTTGAGAAACATTATTGTACTCTAATGAATATGACTAAGAGTATGTTAAATAATTTCTAAATACCCATAACATTGTGGATGTATGTCGTTATGATCTATTATTTTCATATAGAATTGGGTTCCTAGTAAGGTAGTTCTAAACACTTATTTTGAACCGTGAACAGGAAGGAAATTGAACTTAAGACACCTGCATGTTTGGGGTTGTCTACAAATTTAGAATTATTGATCCAAATGAAAAGAAAAAGGATTTTAGAATAATTAGTGATTATTTTGTTGATTATCTTGAAAATTTAAAAGGTATTAGTTTTACTATCTTGGCCATAGTACAAGAATTGCATAAACCGATAATATCAAATTTAATAAAAATGGTGAAATCAATGGGAGTGATAAATCATGAAATGTGATTATTCAATAAGTTTGGGTACAAGTATCATTATCCATAATTTGAAGGAAATTACCGTTCCTATAGTTGTTAAACAACTTAATGTCTTGGAACAACAAATGAATAATCAATTACTCCATAATGTAATTATTATCAATGAAAAGTTGTAGAAGAACTACAAAAAGATCTCATAAGCTAAAAAGATTTGTTATTTTGAATGATTATGCGGTATATCTATAGCAATCTTATTATAATATTGGGATAAGTAAAGACTCGATTTTGTTGTCACAAGCCGTAAAAAGTATTGATTCTACTAAATAAATTGATGTCATGAATGATGAGTTGAAATCAATGAAACAAAATGAAATTTGGGATTTCATTGAATTGCCTAAGGATACAAAAATATTTATTGTTCTAAGGGCAATATAAAATGATATAATGCTAGATATGTGGCCACAAATTTTATTCAACAAGTAGACATTGATTATAATGAGATATTCCTTTTTCACTTGTATCTTAAAGGGTTGATTTAATAATCATTATGGCATTAGTAACTCATCATGATATTGAGTATGTGAAAATTAATTTTATGGAAGAGAGTTTAGATGAAGAATTTGTGTAGATCAAGTCAAAGGTTTCTCTATTGAGGAAAATGAAAATGTGACTTGCAAACTTAAGAAATCAATTTGTGGACTTAAACAAGCTTTCTAAAAATTGTATCTTAAGCTTTATGACACTATTTTTTCTTTGGATTTAAAGAAAACATTTTTTAAAACATTTTTTGTTAGTATACATATCCAAAGATTAGTGGGAGCAAGTTTATATTTATGATTTTGTATGTTGATGATATTTTGCTTGTCAATAATATACGTGATTTATTGCACGAGTTAAGAAATTTTTCTTTAAGAACTTTGAAATAAAATATATTAGTAAGACAATTTATGTGATAGAAATTAAAATATTTATGAATGAATCACATGAATTGTTGAGATTGTCTCAGAAAGTATATATTAAAAGTTCTATAGAGATTCAAAATAAAAGAATATTCACATAAAATTATCCATGTTCCGAAAGGAAATAAATCCAGTCTTATGCAAAAGAAAATTTTCTTTTATAAAATTAATTGGAATGAAAACGATTCTTTATACATTTATTGTAAGAAGTGATAAGGTAATCATAAGGAAAAAAAGATTACTTGCTTACATTTATGAGGTCTGATAATTTTGAATTGATTAGTTACTTAAATTCAAACTTTAAAAGATGCATTGATAGTAGAAAGTTCACTTTTGATTATTTGTTCTTATTATGTAAAAAAGAAATATCATAAAAAGTGTGAAATGAACTATAATAAATATTTCCTATGAAAGTTAAATTTGTGGTGTGTTTTGAGACCACAATTTTTGAATTGTTATTGCGGAACTTTATCTCAAGACTTGGAATTGTCGACTTTTGTTGCTAAGTTGTTGAGAATTTATTGTGATAATTTCGCAATTGTTTTATTTTCTTAGAATGACAAGTATTCTAATAATGCTAAACACATAGAATTGAAATACTTCATTGTTAAAGAATAATTTCAGAAACATAAAGTGTCAATAAAACACATAAGTACATAACTTTTAAGTGTAGATCTATTGATGAAGAGATTACTCTTAAAGACAATTAAGAAACTTGCCAATTGAATGAGTCTTGAATGTAATCCATAACAGTTGTTTATGATTGATTGTGTTAGTTGACACATTGAGATCTCATTAACTGTGTTTCTGATATATTTCATGTTATAAATGGTGTACATACATATATGAGAATAAATGAATGATAACAGAAATAGTCTTTGATAAAAAGACATTATTGGACCTTTTAAATATACTCCTCACTTAAAGATTATATTAAACTAGTTGCTAGTGTTGTGGTATATAGAAGGGACTATGTCGCACTATTGGTGTAGAACTACTATGACTCACATTAGTGAACTATTTAATTATAGTATTATGATGATGATCAAATTAAAGTAAGGTTGAATATGGTTTATTGTGCGCCTAATGTTAACCTTATTAAATCTTGACGTAAGTTATCATATGGGCCAAGTGAGAGAGTGTAAAACTAAATTAATTATTTAGTCATTATGTTGACACACATGACATCGTAATATGAATTAGAGATTTGGTAGGATTATGATTCTATACTTTTTGCTATAATTAATTGGTAAATAAAGAAGAACGTTTTCCAAGTATCCTATTTTAATGGGAAAGTCGAATCATTATTGAATAAAGAAACTGGTCCTCTCTCTACCTATAAAAGGATATTCAACTACCCATCAAATTATTTTGAATTCAATATATTCTAAAGAGAGTTAAGAGAGAGAAGTCTTTTTCCACTAACATTGATATTAGGTTTAAGTTCATTCAATTTTAGATCACTCGAAGGTTTCGCATAACTAATCCGGATATGTTATTTATTTTTCTGCATTATGTTATTATTTGTGAAAATCATGATAGTTCACGATTTCAGATTATGAAGGTTGTTATATGCGTAACACCATAAAATTTTAACATGACTTACTTTCAATAGGATTTAATGAGAATTAAATCTAATTATTAGTATTTATTAATAATTATTTTAATTTTTAAAGTTGGAAGGTCAATCGATAATTTTAAAAAAAAAATTATAAAAATAAATAAATTGAAGGGTGTGGAACCACCTAGCGAAAGTGTGACAAACTTTATGTGGATTTCACGGTTACGAATACAAACTTTATGCGGATCTGACATCAGCTCATTGTGGGCTCTATTAAACTTCATAAACGTGTTAGTTTTAAAATTATTAACAATAAGAGCTCGTTTGGAATTTGGGTTAGTTTTTTGATTTTTTAATTTTTTGATTAGGATAGATTTTTTAATTTTTTTTGACTTATATGAGATAAAAAATAAAATGATTATGGGTTAGATGTGACATTTTGTCTTATTTAACTAAAGGACTTTTCTTAAGTGTGCAATTGCACACCATGTGCCACTTACACAAAAAGTGAGTGTGTAAGTATAAGTATAAGGTGTAAGTGTAAGGTGTAAGTGTAATGTAAGTGAGTTGCATATGGTGTGCAACCTCAAAAAATGTGTAATGTAAGGTTTAATTTTTCACAAAAGGTGTAAGTGTAAGGTGTAAGGTGTAAGTTGCACACCATAACCAAACCCCTAACTAAAATAATCTATTTTTATATTTTAACTCCCAAAGACATGTCAAACGAACCCTAATTGCGCTGGTCTACTCACAATTACCATATTCATTGAGGATTTGGGCGATAAACAGGTCAAACAATTAACAAATTGATTATAATTAATTTAAATTTTTTAATGAATTTTAAAATTTATTTTACTTTGGTTGATTGAATTTTTGAGTTGATCTCCAATGAGCTTTGTTGAGTCGAATTCAAGTAATTTGATATTTTTATATAGTTTTAAGTTGGGTTGAATTTCTCTCATGTTTACATTTTAACATGACAAAATTTGAGGGATTCGCCCATTTCAATGATTTGAATTGTTCAAAATTTGTAAAGCCCTCATTGTATATATCATTCATTAAAAAAAATTAAGTTAATTTGATAATCATAATATTTTCATTTTATCATGCTTGTCTTTTAAAAAATGTATGGTCTATTTTAAAAAATATATTTATCGTATATTTTTTCAAAAACAAATACAATAAATAAAAATATTACGATTATTGAATCAAATTAATTTTTTCATTGATAAATATTGTACAAAATAAATGATTTGAATTATCAAAACGAGACTTGTGATTTCTTACATGTTGAGATATGAACCCTATATTCAAGATTGAGCAATTAACTTAAGAACATTAATGAATTTCAAAATATATTTGAGATTGGTTTATTTACCTAATTAATCGAACTTAAATAAATTTTTAACTAGTCAAAGATAGTTTGGGTGGTTTATCACATCTTATTCATTTCACTAATCAATGCATAGCAAAAAACAATATTAATAACTCGAGGGTTGTGGCAACTTGATAAGTTCTGGAGGTATAAATTTTGAGATTCAAGTTTTATTTTTATGAGCTAGTTATTCGGTTAACAGTACACATACTTTGTAGGATGAACCTTTCAACCTAGATGAATTATATTCATTAGAAATGTGAGTTCTAATCCTTATCTATATGTGAGTTCACAATTTATCACTATATAATTAAATAGTTCTAATATGCAGCACTTAAAAGTCAAGTCTAGATCTCGACTCCTTAGCATTTTCTCTCGAGTGACCCTTCTAATTAGGCCTTTTTAACAAAACAGTATTAAAGTATTGCTTGAGGATAAATTATTTTAATAATTTTTTAATTTATTATTAAAAAAATGTATAAAAAAAAATAAAATGTGTGTTATGATAACTGGCCTGTTTGGTAGAGCTGTAGAAAAATACTTATAGGTTATACCTAAACAGTTTATAACTTATAACTATGAACATAAATTGATTTTTGATCCTGCCCCACTCAAAGAATAAGTTGATTTTTAACTTCTAAAAAGTTATAAACTAAACTAAACACATCAAAATAATTTAAATTAAACTAAAAATTAAAATAAGCAGCTTTTAAACTGCACTAAACAGGCACAACGTATAGTTGCAAAAAGCAAAGAAAATTATTCAGCGGCGAGAAGGCCACAAGGCACGGACTCGGAGGCTCTCTCTCTCTCTCTCTCTCTCTCATGAGTCTCACCCCAAACTGTCACTCTCTCGTGAATGCACGATTCAATCTTTTACTTCTCTCTCACTATAAAAATCTCTCGCTTTTTCTCACTATTAAAAATCTCTCATTTGAATGCGATTTCCATATTTGTTTCTTTTTGGTTCTGATAACTGTTTCTGTTTGTTTCTCCAAAACCAACTAGGAGATTCCCTTTTTTTTCCTCTCCACTATCTTCCCCTCTTGATAAACCCACCATTTTCCCTCAAAGTTTCCAAGCATACTGACTTTTAATTATTCAAACAAAGCTAATCTTTACTGGGTTTTGATTGTTTCAGGTCCTAGTCTCATCTATTGCATCTGGGTATTTTCTCATCTTCTAGTATATTTTTTTCTCTCTTAGATTCTGAGAATTATTGTTCGGTTTCTTCATATACTTCGTTTGCCTTACAAAGCTAATCTTTACTGGGTTTTGATTGTTTCAGGTCCTAGTCTCATCTATTGCATCTGGGTATTTTCTCATCTTCCAGTATATTTTTTTCTCTCTTGGATTCTGAGAATTATCGTTCGGTTTATTCATATACTTCGTTTGCACTACAAAGCTAATCTTTACTGGGTTTTGATTGTTTCAGGTCCTAGTTTCATCTATTGCATCTGGGTATTTCTCATCTTCTAGTATATATATTTTTTTTTCTCTCAGATTCTGAGAATTATCGTTCGGTTTCTTCATATACTTCGTTTGCATTATCTTTTTCCAGTTCTGTTTGGTTACACTATGACTGCAACTCTGTACAACTCATTCTGTGTTTGGATTATAGTTTGTATATTTATTTGAGTCCTTTAGAGATTTAACAATTTGTAGTTGGTTCTTTTCCAATTTAGTTAGAGCGTGGTCAACTTATGATTACATTCTGATTTGAATTTTGTAAATTTCAATCTGGAGTACTTTTAGTATCAATTCTTGTTTATAATTTGTTTCACAGCTGCATTGAATCTGACAAATTACATCTGGGTTTTGCTAGATTTGGAAAAAATTTATCCGGGCCAGATTCATTTCTTGGGAAAATGTTCAATTTTGATTTTATTTCTGGGAGCAAGTCTAGGAAACCAGTGAGCTTGAGTTTCAGAATACCTTACTATACTCATTGGGGGCAGAGCCTTCTTGTGTGTGGTTCAGAACCTGCGCTTGGTTCATGGAATGTGAAGAAAGGTCTTCTGTTGAGTCCTCATCATCAGGGTGATGAGCTTGTTTGGCGTGGAACTATTGCTGTCCCAGATGGGTTTGGATGTGAGTACAGTTATTATGTAGTGGATGATGATAAGAATGTTCTGAGATGGGAGGCTGGGATGAAGAGGAAAATAATGCTGCCTGATGGGCTTCAGGATGGAGAGGAGGTGGCACTTCGTGACCTCTGGCAGGTGCTGCTTTTGCCTCTCTCTCTCTCTCTCTCTCTCTCTCTCTCTCTCTACGAACTTGTTTTGTAATTATTCCTTTTAGGTTACTTTTTGTTCCTGTAGTTGTGGAAATGCATTGTGAAGAGGAAAAAAAATTGGGTTTACACAACTAATTTAATTTTGGACACATGTTTGGGGAACCAATTCTGCAGAACTTTGTGGAACTTTGATTATTATTGTTATTTTTTAATTTTAAAAGTTGATTTAAACAAGCTCTTTTTTATAATTGTGCTTCATATGGTTGTTTTATATATGTGTGTGTGTGTTATAAATTCATAACTTCATATGGTTGTTTCATATTGTTTTTTACTAATGAGATTAGAAGGAATAATTGTATACAAGAAACATTCCAACCCTAATAAGATTTTGAATCCCTTGTATTCTCTTTGGTTAATTTCTTAGCTACCACATGGAGCTGCAATATATTCCGACAAATTTGTTGTTGTGGAATATGTTGTGAAGTAATATATATTGTGTATTCATTTTCCAACAAGAAAAAAATACCCACCTTTATGTTTTAAATTGTGACGCCCATTCAATTGTTATTGCGATGTCATCCATATCTCTGTTCTCTCAATTATTTTGTTCTTTGTTGAGAAGTTGGAGAGAGCAGCTTAGATGAATCTAATTAACCAGCAAGCATTTGAATTCATTACCAAAACTGTTTCCATTTCTTACGTATTTCTAGTGACAGGAGATATATGACACTTCCCTTTAAAATAATGAGATTCTACTTTCAGTTTTGTAACCCTGAAACATAGATTGGGTTTCATTTTGTATTAGGCTCCTAGATAATGAGAATTAAAATTACTATTTATTTCTTTTTGGCTATTATTAGCAATCTTATAATGCTAAAAAATGCAGTTATATGACATGTACATTTCGTAGTTTTTGAAATAGACTGTATATTGCAGTGTATGTTGAAGTGCTAATGGTACTTGTCTTATTCATAGAATAGTACAGTTCAACTATTGTTGCTTTTGGCACAATATAAATCATTTAAAGACATGAGAATTACTTTTTGAAGCGAAATACAAACTTCTAATTTGTAAGACAGAACTTGGGACCCAGAAGATGCACTTACAGATCACATCGGAGATAAATACGTTGATGAACTTGTGCAATTAGTGCTTTTTTAAAAATATATATATTATATTTCATGTTTTAAAATTCTAAATGAAAGATTCAAAATTTATTTTTAATGGGAGTATGGGATTCCTTTTATAATTTCAATCTTTCTAATTCTCGTGTTCTAGAAACTCATATTACCTAAGCGTTACTAATCAGTGTCTAGTTTTGAAAATTTTCATTTTCATGTAACTGAATTTTTTTTTTCTTGTTTATGCAATTTCTCACAATTCTGCAATCTCTAGCACTTTTTTCCCTTATAGTTTAAGGTATATGATAGTAGAAAATTAATACCTTATTTAATAAATGGTTTTGCAGAACTCCACTCTCTTACTTCTCATCACCCGGCCCGCAACAACCCTAGTGCCTTAGTTTTCAATGATAAGTCGTATACCTATTATATCTTAGACTTCAACAGAGTTGCGCCATTTATTTGGTTGGCTTGAGTTGACAAACATATTGCAGCCCTATGATTTCCTTTAACTACAATCATTGGCTTGGTTATCTATTTCTTTTAAACCGTATGTTTGTCTTTGCTTTATATTGGTTTATTGAGTCAACTTAATGCTTGACTTCAACTGAAACTTTTGTTATACTCTGATCCAGATTGGTTCTGACAGTCTCCCTTTTAAAACTGCCTTCAAAAATGTAATCTTTCGCAAACAATGGAGCTTTGATATAGAAAGACCCCTTGGGGTCATTCAGAATAAGTTGGATGAAAAAGGTAATTTTTCTCAGTTCGAACTAACTGGTTTTTCCGTTTGACATAATTCTCTATTTGGAAGCATTATCTAATTAGATGTGTGTTGTTTACAAATTAATATTGTAAGCAGATTCAGTCATTGTTCAGTTCAAAATTTGCTGCCCGAGTATTGAAGAAGACACATCAGTAAATCTCCTTTCCTGGATAAACACTACGCAATTCTCTGCAAACAGTTCAATATTTCCAAAGTTTTGTTTATGGTCTCATTGAAATAGTTAGGATTTTATGACGTTGAACTCCTGGCTTGACAAATTTTTTGCAGATATATGTGATTGGCAGTTCTGTAAAATTGGGGCGATGGAATGTTCAGGATGGACTTAAACTTAATTATGCTGGTGAATCAATTTGGCAAGCGGATTGTGTGATGCAAAAGGATGATTTTCCTATAAAATATCCTTTTTTGGGTGTTCTTGTCTCACATAACTATATGATGTAGCCCCAACGATTTAAGGTTGTCATTGGGATCAATTGTAAGCCCCGAGGTCTTGTGTTCAATTCCTGCTGGTAATGCCTAGGCTTACCTGATATTTGTGGTTTGTGGGTGGTTGCAGGGTTCCAGGGTTTACCCTTCAGGGGTGAATCCAAAGTGGCCTTGCGTTTGGAGGGGTTTCTTGTCATTTAAAAATAAAGGGGGAAAATAAAAGTAAAATAATTAACTAAAGTAAATATTATTTGTTAACTTTTACATTTGTTTGGTAAAAAAGAAAAAGAAAAAGAACTGTTCATCTATATTTGTTTGGTTTCTCTGCCTCCCTCCCCTCCTTAACAGCCATTTCACATACAAGTACAGTAAATATGGAAAGGCAGGAAACTTCTCTTTAGAAATTGGTGAGAATCGGGAAGTTTTTGTTGACTTCTCAGTTAGTCAACCAAGATACATTCTCCTTTCGGATGGAATGATGCGAGTAAGCTGCTAATCAAATATCAGTTCTGAGTATACTTTCCCTCGAGTGTAAATTAAATAGAATGGTCCCACTTTGTTAATGTGATTTTGCTAGGAAATGCCGTGGCGCGGTGCTGGTGTGGCAATCCCCATGTTTTCTGTTAGATCAGAAGCCGATCTAGGGGTTGGAGAGTTCCTTGACCTGAAGTTACTTGTAGACTGGGCTGTTGATTCTGGATTTCATTTAGTTCAGCTTTTACCAATCAACGACACATCAGTCAATTTGATGTGGTGGGACTCATATCCGTACAGGTATTGAATCATACGTAATATTTTCAATACATCTGTGAGGTTGCTTGCTGTTGTAGCTTTTCCTTCTGATCTCTTCTACCGTATGCTTGAGAACTTGTATTTGCCAAGTATATTCGCCGATTATACATTCTCATCGACTAGAACTAATATTATAATCTTACTCTTGCAAGGAGGGAGTAAATTTGTAAATTGTCGGGCTTCACTTATGTGTGAGTTTTATTTGTCTTAAATTTACTGATTCTATGTGACATCTTCCAAAAATATCATGTGGCTTAGAATTGTTTATAGGGTTGCAAACAAACAGACCTGAGCCCTCTATTGACCCAAAAAAAAAGACCTGAGCCCTGTATCTGGCTGTTTGAGCTTGGCTAGGTTGAAAGGAGTGTATAAACTCAGCTCAGGCTTGAATTGTGTCCCAAAAAGTTGTCTTTGAGCTCAGCTTGGCCATTGTTTGGCAAACTTGCAAACCATGTAGCCTTTGCTCATGTATCCGAAAAATTTCAGGAACTTTGAATCTTAACCAATTACTTGTCAATGTCCTCATTTTTCCTGGTTGTATAAATAAGAGTAAAATTCAACATGTGTGTGGAAGTCAAATGTGTCAGCTTAAAACAGTGTTGGACATGATATTTCACGTCAAAACACATTCATAAGCATACAGGCTGCGATGTATGAGTACTTGGATTTCCTTATCATATTTTTATTTGCATTCTTTATAAAAGGCCACAGGGTAAACTAACATTATAAAATTGCCACTGGAGCTTGCTCATGAACTTAGGCATGTTCAGGCTAGGCTTGTCAATAAAATGAGCTTCAAAATAGCTAGATGAGAAAATAGCTTGCTTTGTTTTCTGCTCTAGTTGTTAGTGATTTCAATGCACACGAAGTTTCAAATTTTGTCATTCACCATACCTAGTGATCACATTGTAATTTTTTTCACCCATTTTTGTCATGCAGCTCTCTTTCTGTATTTGCATTACATCCGTTGTACCTGAGAGTACAGGCACTTTCAGAAAATATTCCAGAGGAGATCAAGGTGGTCAGCATAACCCTTTCATTGTTTACATAAGCGTAGATAGCTGTATGCTTGCCTGTAGTACCTGCTGAAATGTCAATTCTCTGTGCTGGATAACCATATATATCATTGCTTTTTCTCATTGTATATTCCCTATAGGCAGTGAATTGAATGTAAAATTCAATAATGACCCCCAGTCTTCTCCTCCACTCCAATGACAATGGTGTTTCAGGTTTGCAAGAGACTTGAAACAGGGCATAGGGTATCAGATCACTAGGCTAACCAAACATATATATATATATATATATGTTAATGTCATTTGCTAAAGAACCATGCATGTATGTATCTTGATTGGTCCTAAGTGATACATTTTGTCTTATTTAATTTTTTTTTCCCTTTCTATTTTCTGTGATGCTTTCTGCAGCAAGAAATTCGAAGGGCGAAAGAACAGCTGGATGGAAAGGTATTTTACTGCTTGATTGATTTGTTTAGTTAGTAATACAATGTAATGGTTGAAAGACGCTTATAATTTACTTTAAAGATAGTTCTAAATTTTATTGTTATGGACTGTACTATTGAAAGCATAGCTTTAGAAGGCAAGGACACAAACTGTGAGCAAGCAGCACTCGAAACAACAAATTTACACAAAACGTATATGTTCTGCTTTGAGTCAAAAGTCTTCCAATTCTACTTCCAAATTTTACAATCTCGAACAAAGCAACTTTTGATCCTATTCATTTTTCTTCTTCCTTCCCCACCCATGTTTTCTGACCATTTTAGCTAAAGGGCAGTATTGATGCACTAATTGTCCTTACACTCAAACAATTACTTTTACCCCTTGTGTAAGTTTTTCCTCTCAACTACTTGATATTTTGAATCATCTCTTATGCTACCTCTCAAGAAATAAAATTTCATTCCTAAGTGAATTGCCATGGCTCTTGGAGCTCAAATAGCAGGAGAAATATGCACTGAACTAACTAAGAACTTCAATGAAAGCTTGCCTACCCAATTTGACCTCAATATTTTCTATAACAAGAGAACTTTCTATCTCTCATCTGCAGGGTGGGATTCATGGTAGAGGCAATGATAGATAGATCATAGATATATAGATCTAGATAAATCGAAATGGCCCTACCTTGTTGGTTAGAGAAGTTAGTCTCAATATTGAAATTCCTGGCACCCAAAGCAATGATCAACAGAATCCCATTTACTTGAGTGTTTACCCTTACAAAATTCCTTCATAGATTTTTGGTGTAATTAACCCTGCTTTTAAACATTAAGGCTAAATTTGGGAATGTTTTTGTTCATTTCTTTATTCAGATTTCTTTTTTGTTTTTCTCACTTGTAAAACTTCTATCTAGTTGTTATTAGGAACCATCCTCTGCTCTTATAGTAATCATACAAATGGTCACTAATGGTAAGTGAAATAGTAAATGCATTCTAGCTAATGGCATAGGGATGGACTACTTACCGTGGCAGCTATAGTTTGGCTGGACAGTGCATATCTACTTTGGAAGCCTAAAACAAAGTCTATTGCCTCTATATTCCTCAAGAAAACTTTTTGGTCTATGAGAAACTGTCCTTGGTAGTGTTTAGAGTCATAACTTTAGTTTATGTGGACTTAGTCTATTGTTGGTTGCTTTCTTTATGTTTTGAGGATCAAGGGTGTATTTCGGTAATATTTTGAATTGATGGACATGGATTGTGATTTTGGTCCACTAGCTGCTGTTAATGTTCCTAGTGGCAAGGCTGCAGGTTCAAATTATAGAAATAGCCTCCCAAAAAATGGGTTTTGGGGGGGGGGGAATAAAGCTGCATAAATCTTGCTGTCCCGGACCCTGCTTTAGTGGGATCCTTGTGCGCTGGGTCACCCTTTAGTTGTAACATGGGTCAAGTTGTGTTTTTGGTCTTTTTGTATGGTTTAGTAGGTCTAGAATATTCTAATTTGTAAAAGTTTACTAGTTTCCTATTTATGAGTCAGTCCTTGTAGAAATACGAAAAGTATAGCAACATAAAAATATTTTTGTAATTATTTTGTTCAGTGGAATTGAGTTTCAGAAAATTTGGTATTGTGTTTGCTTGATTTTTCTTAACCCTTGTGGCGACAAGTTCCCCCCCTCCCCCCCCCCCCCCCCCCCCTCTTCCTTTTTCTTCTTCTCCAGAGTGCTATGCTTCAGTTACTGTTCACAGTCTTAAAAAAGTGCACTTTTCAACCTTAAAATTCTATCCAATTTGGTTTCTCAAATACCGTCAAATATGAAAATCTAGGAAGTCCCCACTTTTCTAAACCAAATCAATTTTTGCTCTTTTCCTTCTACAAACCTAGAACTTATCTTCTACCTTTCAAAACCTCAAACATAGAAACTATTCCTTCCCTAAACCCATCACACGCCCAATTCTAGGCGGCTTTGTCATTAGTGTCCTAAAGCTATTCTACAACACTGCTCTTAGATGAAACCTTTAACATTGTAAACATGCCTTTTGAGATTTCATGACTGTTAATGTACTAGTAACTAAAATATTGGATATGTTTGTAACTGTCTAAGGGTTAAAATTCACATTTTCATAATTCATTGTGCCAAATAGGGTTCAATACAATGAACATTCTTTTCTGGTTACTTTGGACCTCTGGTTTAGTGTGATGGCATGATAGAATGTCAGTCAGACCTTTAAAGATTAATACAGTTGACTTTCTCATCTTAAACCTGTATGCCCTAATTCTTTTTGAAACTTAACTACTGAGCACTCTGGTATGCCTATGGACAATTTGTAACAGCTATTATGAACCTGAGCAACCATATAAATGGTCATTATGAGTGGACGGTTTATGGTACTTAACGGTTTACTTTCATACTAGTATTGGAAATAAAGCTTCTACCTTGTTCATCCTAACAAGTTGATTAATAAGAAAAGTCTTTATGTTCTAATCGAAGTAATAAAATTAAAGATAATACTTATTGGAAAAATTTAACTTTGCCGAATGGATCTATGTAAAAGTTCATAATAATCCTTGCCTGTGATGATTTATGATGGGCAGCTATCAATTAGACCAAATTTAATTGTTTTATTTCTATAGTATGAAGTTATAATGTTTGGAATTGTTTTCATAGTAATAGAAGTTCATGAATTCTGTTTTTTAATTTTTAATTTTTTTTAACTTCTCCCTGCATTATTTATTCATGTTTTGATCTGTGCAGGCTGTCGATTATGAGGCTACCTTGGCCACAAAACTTTCAATTGCCAAGAAAATTTTTGTTCTAGAGAAGGATTCTATACTAAACTCAAGCTCCTTCCAGATTTTTTTTTCTGGGAATGAGGTTATCCATATAAAATATTTCATTTTTTCCCCTTGCTCATTGGGTAGTTCATTGAAATTGTTGTGGACTTTTTTCAAATCTCTTTTAAAAGTCAACAACATTTTTTAACGTCTCTCTCTCTCTCTCCCCTTGGGGTGTTGGACAGGATTGGCTGAAACCTTATGCAGCCTTTTGTTTTCTTCGGGATTTTTTTGAAACATCAGATCACAGCCAGTGGGGTCGCTTTTCTTCTTATTCAAGAGACAAGGTGCTTTACTTTTGATTTGCCCTTGGTCGATTTGAAAAATAGATTATTGTTATTATACATGCGTGTGGATGTTTAACTTCCAGGTTTTGGTCTGTTTGAGTGTACAGGGTTTGCCCCCTTAGTGAGATTTTTGATATTTTATTTTTACTTGTCAAAAAAAAAAAAAAAAAAATTGTTGCTTTTGGTTGAACAAAGGTATTGTATTCTTATGAAATGACTGTTAAATACAAAGTTGATGTATTTTGATAGAGTAAACTTGATTTGGGAGCTTAGTACTCTTTTAAATTTAACCTCTAGCATTTCTTTTCTTGTTTCTTCAGCTTGAGAAACTTGTTTCGAAAGACAGTGTCCACTATGACATAATTTCCTTTCATTATTATATCCAGTTCCAATTACATTTACAAGTAAGTCCAATCATTCTTAACTTTCCTGCATTTTATGAATTATAAGCCACCCAAGTTAGCAAAATATCTCCTGTTTTTGTAATGTTTAAATGGCAGTTGGCAGAATCTGCTGAATATGCAAGAAAGAAAGGAGTGGTGCTGAAAGGAGATCTCCCTATCGGTGTTGACAGAAATAGTGTGGATACTTGGGTCAATCCAAATTTGTTTCGGATGAACACATCTACTGGTGCACCTCCTGATTATTTTGATAAAAATGGGCAAAATTGGGGATTCCCCACTTATAATTGGGAGGAAATGTCAAAAGACAATTATGCTTGGTGGCGTGCTCGTTTAACACAGGTTTCTTGCTCAGAATTATAGATCTCTCTCTCTCTCTCTCTCTCTCTCTCTCTCTCTCTCTTCATCTTCTTCTTCTTCTTTCTTTTATTTATTTTTTATTTTTTATTTTTTTTTGTAAGTTAATTTTTTATTTCTTATGTGTTCATGTTTTAGCCTTTTTGTCTTTATAACTGAACAGTTTCTTCGTTAAATAATTTTTTATGTTTTTGGTGTCTTACACAGATGGCAAAGTACTTTACAGCTTACAGGATTGATCACATATTGGGTTTCTTTAGGATCTGGGAGCTCCCGGAGCATGCAATGACAGGTCTAGTTGGGAAATTTCGGCCGTCTATTCCTTTAAGTCAGGTACATTCTTAGTTCAACTAATTTTTTTTTTCCTATTTCTTCTTTATAATTATTTAAAGATATGTTTGGATCTTGGATTTGTGGAGGAAAATGAACAGGAAAGGGAAAAAATAGGGAAATGTAATGGATTAGAAGCTAAATAATTTTTTCTTTTTTGTTCGTCAAAAAATCAACTTTTAGGTTAGTACTGTAAAAAAAAGAGTATGTATAAGTAATTCTATTTCCCATTTATTTTCATTTTCCTTGACAAATCAAGATCCAATCATAGCCTAAGAAAATCATGTCATATTTATCTGTGAGAGAACAATGTTCTCACTGTAGGAAGAACTTGAAAGAGAGGGAATATGGGACTTCGACCGCTTGAGCCGTCCATATATTCGGCATGAATTTTTACAGGTTATTTTACTTTCCTTATGAACTAGACTCACATTGTCCTGAATATATGATTTTGTTTCTATCCTAGTGAAGTATTACTGGTGCAACTAATTAGTTACATGTAATTTTCCCTTTTCCCTTTTGTTTCAGGATAAATTTGGTGCATCTTGGACTGTCATAGCTTCTAACTTTTTGAATGAATATCAGAAGCAGCATTATGAGGTGATAATCATATTTATTGAAAAATTCTTGTCCTTATTTTCCCCTATTCTCTCCATTTCTATTGACTCAATATTTTTCTGCTCTTGTTGGGTTTATAGTGTACTTCTGAATGTGCTGTAGGATCATTTGGGTAGGCATTTATTCAAGTAAATGATGGAACTTCATGTACAAATGTTTTTTTTATAGCTAGTCTTTGAGGTCAGAAAAGTTGTTAACATTGTTCCACAGATATGATTCTGGCTAAAATGCTCAAATAGTAGAAGCACTGCTAGACTGAGCTGCAATGTCTGGTGTAAATAGAGGCTAATCATTGATTTGGTTTTGAAAGCATAGTTTAATGGATACACCAATACATTACTAATATTTATATGTTATCGGGGTTGAATGCTTTTCTTAAGTAGACATATCTAGTATAATGGATATATCATCCCAGAAGAAGCTCAGTTCTAGTTCAATTGATTGGACAGCACTCTGGCCAAACTGAATAATAGATCCTTGTATATCAGATGAATAAATGTAGCATATGAATAATATGCATTCATATGGGATTCTATCATTTTGCAGCGTGGACTGGTATGAGATATGTATTTGTACATGTAGATGAAGGTCACATATTTTCTTTTTGTGTCCTTTTTCATTGCCACAGATCAAATAGGACTGATTCCACCTCGACATTTTATGATTATTCACAGCTTGGCCACCAGGACAAGACTACCATGATGGAATTGCCTTGGCCTTTACAATTTTGCTCTCTTCACTAGAAGTACCTACATATGGTCATGTAGGACAACTTTGAATACTCAAAATATGACAGCCCTATAAATGGTTCTAACGTGACAGGAGAAAGAGTGCAAGATTTATGAAGGAAAAGAAAACAAGGTTGAATTCTGAACTTTCGGCTAGCAGGATTTTTGGAAAAAGGTTTAAGGGTCTAGAAAACAACCAAATTTTGTGTTTTGGTGTTAAATGAAAGGTCTAAGGATTGGGGATGATTTGAGCTTGTTCGGTGAGGGTTTAGGGCTGAAGAGTGCACTTTTTGAGGGTTATGAACAATAACCCGAGAATAGAAGGAGAAGGAAAGAGGTGCTCTAGGCAAATTCAAACAGACACAATCTCAAATTCTCGTAACCCAAATCCATATTGAAAATATATGAGCTCCTAGTGACTTCTCATACTTCTATAATGACTAGGTAGGATTTCAATTTAGAGACTTAAGAGTATTTGGTAACTAAAAATATTCTAGACCAATTAGGACTCCAAAATTTGAAGCTCTGGTTTCCGGGATTTTGGTTTAGCTGGGTGCTAGATTATGACCCTGGCTTTAGAATTTTTTGGATAAAGGAAATTTTGATTCTTATTTTGTTTTATAGGCCTACTGATCTTATTTTGCATATTTTGTGTATACATGGGCTGCTGTCCCTTTTCGGCTTCTTCTAATGAAATAATTTAGTTTTCAATCAAAAGAGCAAGGAATTTACTTTGGGAGAATTTCAAAAAAGTGGTGAGTAGACAAAATAATTTCAAAATAATGAAAATACAAGTGGTTCGTGCATAAATTTATGCAATAAAAACTTTTACTGTCATCATCTTGAAATTATTTTTTCTACCCTCCACTTTTTTGAAATTCCCCCATTTACTTTATTGTGCGGTTTTCATTATTAGAAAAACAACCTTCTTGGAGAAGGTGCATTTTTTGTTCTTGGCTTTTCTTCTAGATATATTTGGATGAGAGGATGTTATTGAGCGATAAATATTTATCCATCTTTCAGGCATCTGCATGGCCCCAAGTTACCAATTTTGTTGCTTTGAAGTGACTCTAGTTTTTACAATTCTTTTTCTCCCTTCTTGTCTCTCCCTTTTTACTGCTTGTCTGTAGTCTTGTTACACTACCTTGGACATATATGACAGATAAAACCAACATAAGAAGTTTCCAGATGATAAGAAACATGTCTCTGTACTAATAAATTTGCTCATAAAACAATATACAGTTTAGGCTCACAATCTGATTTTCTTTTGAACGTGTCTGTTTGGCTATTGATTTTCTTTGTAAATGAGAGTTGTCTTTTCTTTCCCAAAGTCTGGAACTTATGCTATTGTTTTTGTTAGATTTTTTACTCTCCTATCAAACATTTTCTCATCAATCCTCACCTTAAATTATTTCTTTGTTTCAATTGTTATAGTTCAAGGAGGACTGCAACACACAGAAAAAAATTGCTTCCAAGCTGAAGTCCTGTGCAGAGAGCTCTTTATTGTTGGATAGTGAAGACAAAATAAGGCGCAATCTTTTTGACCTTCTACAGGCAAGTAGAGTGTAAAACATAGATGTGTAAAGTCACCCATGCTCTTTAACTTTATTCTAATTCTTATATGAGTAATCTTATTGGCTAATGCAAGTGTGATGCAAGCCTATTCACAGTCCCAGCCTTGGGTTTTGATATGATTATTTGTTTGGACAGAATATAGTTCTCATTAGAGATCCAGAAGATGCAAGAAAATTCTATCCTCGCTTCAATCTTGAAGATACATCAAGTTTCAAGGATTTGGACGATCACAGGTGCTTGAATGATCGTGATCTTGAGTGAATGTGTTACTCTCATCTTGTTTTGGGAAAAAAAAATTTTTTTGCTTGCTTTTATACTCCTATGCTTCTTGTGCTTTGTATAGGAAATGAAGGCTGTTAACTTGTTCAATAATGCTACACTTTCCAAGTTTCTATACCATATTATGCTTACCATCTTACTTGTCAACCCAGTATTGGTGTAATGGGTCCCACCACTACTGTATATCTCCTATGCAATACTGACAAGTAAGCTTGACACATTAGATGGTAAGATAAAATGGTGGAAATAGACGGTCATTGTAGCATTACTCTTAACTTGTTTGCTATTGATATACTTCCACTGTGGCATCACTAATGTTCTGTCCTATAATACAGCAAAAATGTTCTAAAAAGATTTTACTATGATTACTATTTCCAACGGCAAGAAAGTCTTTGGCGTCAAAATGCTCTGAAGACCCTGCCTGTCCTCTTGAACTCATCAGATATGCTGGCTTGTGGGGAAGATCTGGGACTTATTCCTTCCTGTGTTCATCCCGTATGCAAATTAACTTTATATTTATTATTTCATCCTTCTCTTTTTTCTTTATTTTGCATTTTATTTTTTTTCTTTTACTGTATCTTTTTATTACCGAGTCAAGCATATCTTCCACCCGAGTTGTGATATGTTACAGCATTTTGATGCAGGTTATGCAAGAACTGGGATTAATAGGGTTACGCATTCAACGTATGCCAAGTGAACCTGATTTAGAGTTTGGGATTCCTTCTCAATACCCCTACATGACGGTAAGGTCATTCATTGTCTAGTATCTCTTTTACCTACTTTATTGTGGTCGTATTAGATGTTACATGGATATGGAGCCTTACCTATCTTTTCAGGCAGACAAAAAAATAAAACAAAGAAAATTGAACATGTCCATTTTAGCCTTCGTGGCTTTTGACAGCACAAATCTATCACTATAACGCAAAATTAGATAAGGAGTAAACACAACAAATGATTGTGGACATTGAAATTATGCAATGACTATAGTCATTTTTGAAATGCTACAAAACAAATTGGATTTAGTTATAGTGCTACGTGCAAGACTATGGAAGAATTCCAAGTCTCTTGTCCAAGCACACCATATTAGTTTCAAGGAAGGAACTCTTTTTTTTTTTTTTTTAATCCTTGAGAGATGGAAAAAAGATATTAGATGAAACTGTAGGTGTTGCTTGATACTTGAAGATGACCCCAGAGTGTCTTTAGAGGAGGACTTGAGAATTCTTTTTTCGTGACGGGGATATTGAGCACTGTTTAGTTATTCCCATTAAGCCATGTAACAATGATTGTATGACTGATGTTTGGCTTGGGCATACAAATCTGCTCCCATAGTCACTTTCGGAATCATCATATTCTTTTTTTTTTTTTTGATAAATAATAAAATTTTGTTAAGAAAGCATCAAGATGATGCACTGAATACAAAAACAGAAAGAGGAAAACAAAACTCGTCTAACCAATTACATCATCCAAAAAATCTAAGAAAGTAAACAGATCCGAATGAACTTTACACTCCAACCAACTATACAAAGTAACTAAGAACCAGTCCTCCAACCTCCACACCGAATGCTCAATTCCTTGAAAAACTCTCCTGTTCTTTTCTAGCCAAACCAACCACATCAAACAAAAAGGCACCAACGACCACACCCATCGTTGACGCCGCCCAACCTGAGCCCCCCACCAACTGCACAACATGTCGACAACCACCTTTGGCTACACCCACATAATCCCAAAAAGAGAGCAAGCTAGCCCCTAAAGTCACGAAGCAACAGAACAATAAAGAAATAAATGATCAACCGACTCCGCATCAATACAACACAAGCAACAACTATTCACTAGCACATGCTCTCGACAAACCAAATTATCAATTGTAAGATTTCGACTTGAGGCAGCCGTCCATAAAAGAAAACCACCTTAGAAGGAACTCGAGGTACCCAAATACTCCTCCAAGGAAACGCACCTCCCACCTCCCCCACTAAACTCGGATAAAAGGATCGAATAGAAAACTTACCCTTAACATCCACCACATTCCAAACTAACACATCTTCCCCCTTACCCGATATGCCCAACCCATATAGAAAACCGAACAACTCCCCTAACTAACCCACTTCCCAATCTTGAACTTCACGCCGAAGCTGAATATCCCAAACCACCACCTCCCCACCCTCCTAATAAGAAGCAACCATGGCCTCCCGATCCTTAGCAATATTAAAAATCAAAGGGAATCGCACCCTACACATCTCCCCACACCATTTGTCATTCCATAATCTAACCTTCTCCACAGTGCCAACCTCTCCCAAAACTCCCCCTTCCCAACCAAACCCCTTTCCACAAGCCCCCTCCCGATCCTTAGCAATATTAAAAATCAAAGGGAATCGCACCGCCTACACCATCTCCCCACACCATTTGTCATTCCATAATCTAACCTTCTCCACAGTGCCAACCTCTCCCAAAACTCCCCCCTTCCCAACCAAACTTCTTTCCACAAGCCTCCTTCCATGAGACCCCATCACATCCCCTGACCGCCAATTCCCCTCACCAACCCCAAACTTAGAAGCCACCACCCTCCGCCATAAACGATCCCGCTTTCCAGCAAACCGCCACAACCACTTCCCTAACAAAGCCCTATTAAACTGCACCAAACTCTACACCCCCAAACCACCCACCTCCTTAAGGTGACAAATCCGCCCCCAATTAACCAAGTGATATCTGAAATCCTTTCCTCCACCCCCACACAAAAAATCCCTCTGAAGTTTCTTTAGACGCTCAACCACAGAGACGGGAATAACATGCAATGACATAAAGTTGGTCAGAATACTGTTCAACACATTTTTAATTAACGTTAACCTTCCCCCTTTCGATAAATATTGTTGCTTCCATCTTGCCAAACAATGTTGTACCCGCTCCACCACCCCATTCCACACCCCTTTCGCCTTGAAACTAGCACCCAACGGCAGTCCCAAGTAAGTCACCGGTAAATTTGCCACCTTGCAACCTAACACCGCCGCTAAGACTGGCAACCTCCCAACCTGATATTCTACTTCCTTTGCTGAGACCTTTTCTTCCTCTCTCTTTGGTCCCCTTCGTTTTGGAAGTCTACATTTGGACGCTCGCTTTTTCTTGAGCTAAGCTTTTTGAGCTTTCTTTCAGTTAGCTCCTTTCTCATCGTCTAAACAGAGTAATATACACCATTAAGTGAAGAAAAAGCCTGTTGCCAACCGAAAATTTATAGAAGTGATGTTTGAACATAGTTATATATATATATAAGCATGTAAGTGTTTGTATGTATAAAATTACAACTATACATATATGTATGCATGAGATATAACTTATAAGCATGCATAGACATGCTTACTAGGGTGTTGTATTTGTGTTTGACACATTTTGGCCATCAACACTCTTTGAGCACACACCGACACAAAAAAAAAATGCATCCCAATTGGTCCTATTGTTTTTTAATATTTTAAAATTGGACACATTTCATACTGGTGGGATGTGTCTATTGCCAGACATGTGACACGCATCTAGGGTCTTGGCACAAGTTGGTAGAAAATAAAATGGAGGCCCAACACTCTTTGAGCACGCACTGACACGTCAAAAATGCACCCAAATTGGTCGTAGTTTTTTTTTTTTATATTTTAAAATTGGACATTTTTTACACTCGTGGGACGTGTGTATTGCCAGACACGTGAGACACATCCAGGGTCTTGGCACAAGTTCATAGAGAATAAAATGGTTGCCCAACAATTACAAAAATATGGATGTATACATATTTATGCCTTTTTAAGTTTTTATTATTTAAATTCTAAATCTTTACAACTTCTGATTTGTTTGTAACTTTTGCTGTTCCTACTTTTCTAACATATAAAACGACTATTTGTTGTTTTCATATAATAAATTTTATTTACGCGTTATGTAAAAAAAAAAAAAAAAAAAAAAAAAAAACTAATTTGTTATTATTTTGGTATTTATATATAGGTAGACACTAGACAGACAGACAAAATGATGGATTTTGTTTACTTTCATGTCTTTGCCTTGTTTGTGTCCTATAACATGTTAGAAATTGCTGTATTGGTATGTCTTTACTGTGTCATATCTGTGCTTTTTTGACTGTATTGTTTTATTTTTTATTTTCCCTGGTTGGTGTTTGTAGTTGACAGATACTGTGTTCCCTGCTTCACCATGGTCTTGGAACTGAACTTACGTTGAAACTGATAGAATTTATATGAATTTCTCAAGCCTTTAGGTTGCTATCTCAACAAAGAATTGATATGTATTGCAAATGATTGAACGTCTTTGTTAAATTGTATATATCTGCAAAATGTGCTTCTTCCGCTTCATTGAGGTTGAGTACTGGTTTTACACCATACTGCGGAAGTTGTTACCTTCCACTGATTAGTCTGAATTGATTCACAAGCTTTATCATGGCTATTGCTGTTTGAATCAAATCTTGTCCAATTGCTGATTATCTTGTTTTCCTTTTCTTATGGGTGAAAAATTATGGTTTTTGATAGTGAATCAATTTCCGTCACTAATATATTGCAAATACCTGTCACTGAATTTTCAAGATACTTTTTTAATTATGACCAAAGCATAGCTTTAAACTAGTAGACTGCCTGAATCCATTTTAGGTATGTGCTCCATCGTGCCATGATTGCTCCACCCTACGAGCTTGGTGGGAAGAGGATGAAGAGAGAAGATGTCGATTTTTCAAAAATGTGATTGGGTCCGACAGCTTGCCACCTAGTCAGTGTGTTCCTGAAATTGCATATTTCATCCACCGGCAGCATGTTGAATCTCCATCAATGTGGGCAATATTCCCTCTCCAGGTATTGTAATTGAGGCAATAATTTACTTCTTGATGTTATTCTAACAATAACAAGTTACTCAAACATTGACCGGTGATTCTATCAAGGTTCAGAATGACTCTGAGTATGAGAAAAAAAAAGTTAGCCATCAGGAGCCAAGTGAGGACAACTTTTTGAAAATTACACTTTTACCTCTGATAAAAAAAATTATTTTCAATTTGTTCCTTTGAAGTTCAAGTGTGCCCCTAAATTTTTAAGCTTCCTCTTTTTTTGACATTTTCTTTTCAACAAAATACATTCAATTTGTCACTTTATATGTTTAATTATGTTAAAATCTTATCTTATAAACTTCATATTATTTCTCCACCCTCTCTTTCATTTCTTTCTCTACCCCTCTCTATATCTCTCCGCTATATTATTGAATTAAGTGATATTGTCCGACTCTAGTCATTTCTATGCATCATTATGACTATGCTGTTTGATATGTATATTTTAAATATCCGCCAATTCATGTTTGACAACCATTGATACTTGTAATAATCAGGACTTGTTAGCGTTGAAAGAAGAATACACGACACGCCCTGCAGCAGAGGAGACAATCAACGATCCTACAAATCCAAAGCACTATTGGAGATACCGTAAGTACAATTTTTCTTTTATGTCGGTAGTAGGCCTTGCTTGACTTCGCATCAATGGAACATGAGGTGCTCATTCTTCTAGACATCTGAGATGTCAACTGGAATATGGATCGGTTCTAATTTTATTATCTTTTGTGCTGTCTTTTGTAATCAGGTGTACATGTGACAATGGAGTCGTTGCTGAAGGATAAAGAGCTTAAATCAACCATCAAAGATCTGATCCGTGGGAGCGGTAGATCATATCCTCCCTCAGAAGAAGTTGAAATCAGAGCAGGTGTAGCTTCAATAAAGCAGCAGGTTACAACTGGCCAGGAGAAGATCGCATCGGTGACCCACCTAATTGGAATTCCGAAACAGGAAACAGTAGCAGTGTTGTAAGTTGATTATTGTTTTGTTTTGTTTGTTTTACATCTATTATAGAACCGGATTATTGAAATTTAAGAAAGCATCACGGCTTCAGTATTCTGGTGGTTTGTAGAAAGACGCCAGTTCTTGCTCCAATCTCTATTTTTCTTTTCTTTTCTTTTTTTCCTCCTAGAAACAAGCACATATATTTGTAATCTAAATAAAGTATGAACAATGTTGCTTTGTTGTACTCTTTGGTTTGAAATTTTAGCATAGCCTAATTAAGCTATCTATTATTTGCTTGCCAGAGGTCACATAAGCGATGGTGGTACTGATAATGATGGTTTGGAGTCGAAGCTGGAGAGTTTAGATAGCTTTTAGAAGGGCTGAGCATGAAATTGAAAAAATTACAAATCGGTCCAATTCAGATCAAATCGAATGGTTTTTTTGGTTTTTTCAGTGCATGGATCAGTCTTGATTCTTAAAATAGGCGAACCGTATTTTATGGTTTGGTCTATAGTTTTATAATTACAGATGCGATTTAAAACTGACCCGAACTACGTATATATATAATTTGTAACCTACTGTAAACATTCAAATATGCTACCTCCTTCCACGAAATCCTAGATCTACATGACTCTCTCTCTCTCTCTCTTCCCTTGTAACTCTATCTCTCTCTTTAGTGATGGTGGGTGGTGGGGTTAGGGTTTGAGAAAGAGAGAAATGGAGGGCAACAAGATTTGAGAAGAGAATGAGAACGGTTGGAGAATATTAGGGAGGGAAGGAGCGAGGGTGGTAGGCAGGGGTGTTTTGGGAACATTCCAAGAAAGTCACAAAAAAACTAGCTTTTTTAGTACAAAGTGTCATTTTGGAAACTTTCATAAAAAGTCACGTTTTTTATCATTTTTCAAAAATGCAAGTGGTCAAAAAGGCAATAAAATTGGTTTGGGAAGGGTCAAAAACGCAAGTATGAAATTATAAATTAGGACCTATGACAAAAAATAAAAAAATAAATTTCTTATATTGGGTAAGGGTATTTTGGTTATTTTAATTTGATTTGACACCATAAATAAATATTAAAGTAAAAAGTAAACTTTTTACTAACTTCCCAAATTACTTTTCAAAAAGTTAAAAAGTTTGGCAAAAAGTCAAAAGTTAGCTTTTTACCAATTTTTCAAAACACCCCAAAAAAGCCAGAAAGTCACAAAAAAGTCAAAAAATCAATTTTTTATCAACTTTTCAAAACACTTTGCAATGGAAAAGAAAGGGTAGAGGCGACTATAATAGGGAGGGTGTGGCGAAGGTGGCACTTGTGGGATAGGTGGGTGTAAGTAAGGTGGGAATTGATTGGAATGTTAAAAATAATCAACAAAATTTAAATTTGAAAATGATGTTTACAAAGAAATGAGATGTCTAACGAATTTATTTATTTATTATTTATTTTTGAAATATATTTAGAGGCTCCCAGTTTGAAAATACCTCTTGGTGATTTGGGCTATTTGACAAAGGAGAATAATAATCTAATAGTTACAAGATGTGAAAGTAAAAAAATATGACAATGTTCACACTAATTTAAATATATGCTTTATTTAATAAAATTGATTAAATAATTATTAAAATATTACTTATAAGCCAATTACCCTAATAAAAAATTACAGGAGACTAATCTCAATTTGGACATATTATTCACTTCTCATAAACTTATATAATTACTTTACTATTAGTCAATGTTATAGTAATCAACATAAGAAATCAATAATTTTTTTCTAATAAATTTAACTGCTTTTTAGCAATATATATATATATATATTATTTAATAATATGATTTCACATTAAGTAGATTATATTTATTTTTAATTACCAAAAATAAATATTTCTTGTTTATTGAAATAAATTTTTAATATTGGGTTACCGTTGGCTTATTCACATGAGATCAAATTAATTTTTGTGGGATATTATACGAGACATTAAATTTTTGAACGGCAACCCTTGTCTAGATCAGGCTTTTCCAAATTTTTTTAGATGCAAATTTAATTTGGGACGGCCATTATACAAAATATAATAAATTTTGAAGAGTTTTTCATATAAACATGAATTTTGTCAAAATTTTAGAAGGTCGGGACCCCTGATTCCCCTTCACATACACAACCCCCATCTTGTAAAATAATCTTAGGGTGCTGCTAGGCTTAGGTTTTGAGAGGATTGAGGGTTAATTTTGATATTAAGGTCTCGTTTGGAAAGTTAGCTATTTTAATATGTTATTTTTGTTTTTGGCTATTTTAGTAGGCTAAAATATTTATATTTGGGAAGAAGGTTTTATTTTTTTGTAGTTGAATATGATATTTGTGAGAGAAAAAGAGAAATGATTATGAATTTGATATAATATTTTGTCTTTTTATAAATTTTAGCCCAAAAAGCTAAAAGAATCCTTTCCTAAACACACCCCTAAGTAAGGTGTCTAAAAATATTTTCAAAATTTGAACTTGATTAGTGGAATCCAAAGAAATAAGGGGTTCAAAGAAGTTGAGAACTATTAGTAGCCATCTATCCTATCATTCTAAGTGTATTTTTTACGATTGAATTTGTGATTGATTTTGTGTACGCAACATTATATTGATTTGTAAAACAAATTGCTCAGACCATGTAATGGTGATTATATGTATACCAGTGAGTGTAGGTTGACAATGATCCAATGCAATGGGATCAAAATGGAATGCAATGAGATGAAGAAATAGTAATTCAATGGAACAATGATGGTTAGTTTATATAGCATCAGAGAATAATCCCAATTCTTTGATGCATCAGTTTTATAACTGAGTAAGGTCAAAAAGATGAACACTAAGGATTGACTTGGTAGATCAGACGCTCCCTTATCAGGCGTGATGTCTGAATTTAAATTTTATTATTATAAATGTACTTTTTCTTATCATTACGAAACTCATTGTTTCAAATTTTAATCTCTGCAATCCAATAGTTGTATTTATCCATACAAGCACGGGATGTTATAATGATGAAGTGTAGTACATGCAATGCAAAGAGTAAATGATTTTCATTTAAAACTCAAGAGAAGTTTGCCTACATATGCAAAAGTTGAAAAAAACTCAAAACTCTTTGATGAACTTTTATAGTTACTCAATATAACAAATTGGGAGCTTATGCATGTGTCATTAGATATTAGGTCTCTATGTAATCAGTTTGACTATGTGTCTAGTATATCTAAGGCTCCATGGAAGGTAGTTGAAGTAGCACATGTCGCTGCTAAAATTGCCTCTCATCGGAGCTAATGACTTCTGTAATATTTATTATGTGCTATGATATTTTGTCTTAATTCCAAAAAAAAAAAAAAATCCTCAAAAGGGTCCTTTATATCAGTTAGGGGATTAGAAAACTAAGATAGGTTAAATTAGGCTTATTTTTACGACTCCTAAGCGATATCTACACTTTGGAGTGAAGAGTCATCGTTTTGGCATCATGTTGACTATTGTTTAATTATCAATTGCTTGTTTCTTGTGAGGGATTGATGACCTATCAATTCCTTATCAATCATTTGTAATAAATCGATCACTTATCAATTTCTTGACTCTAGAAATGTGCAGACTCACTAAATTTGCTAGAAAATCACTGTAACACTACTGCAATACTCATATAATATAAAAACATCAAAATTGGAGTATTTTGAAATGCATTTTGAAAACACAAGTGTCATAAGAAAATATTTTTACATGAAATGCAAATATATTTGTGAAGGTAACATAGCGATGTCTGCAACTGTTGGTATAATTCTTCAACTTGAATACTCTCAACAATCTTATCTAGTCTACCAAGCTCTATTACAACACATTCCCAAGACTCAGGTTTTGTCATATAGAAATTTATCCTTGTCTCACATTATTTATTTAAGATATTTCTGGTTTTCTTTTTTTTTTATTTTTATAATTAATAATACTGTTATTCTTCAATTAAATCCTTGTCACTTTTTCAAGTAATTTTTCTTTCTCATAGTTATTCACATATTGATTTAGATAGAATTGAATAACTTCAAGGGTGAGTTCATTTGAAGGGTTGGTTGGCAACATTTTTGTTTTCTGTTTTTTTAAGACCAAAAAAATAGGTCTATCCATAATAGAAAGCGTGGGATAACTATCCCTAAATAGAAAAACGGTTAGCGAAGATTTCGCTCTAGACAAACAGTTTCAAAAATCCAAAAAATAGGGAAGAAAATATGTGAAGGAGAGATTTCATCGTAAAATAAAAAGGATAGAGAGGTGGTTAGCTCAACCAGAGGTTTGCTTTAGGGGGTTATTACTATTATTATTATTTTGGTTTATTATCAAGAAAAATTAAGGGGGGAGGGGAGAAGGCTTGTCTTTCAGCAACTTCTCGGTGACTGATTCATCCTCCCTCTCTCTCTCTCTCTCACGCTCTCCTGAATGCCTCACCAGTGTTCAGGGTCTCTCTCTATCTCTCTCTTTATTATACATACATATACGTATATATCAATCTATTCTTTAATATATGTATATATATGAAATCAACCCTTGAGTTGGTATAAATAAAGTGAGTCTTGTTACGGGACTCGAATATTGAGGCGTGAATTTGCCTAGAATTTGTTTAACCGGTCGTCTAGCCGGTCATCCGGCAAAGAGGCTGACAGCTGCGGTCGACAAAGTAACAACCGCGGTAGATAAATGGTTCACCCAGTTGTTCAGCCGGTCGACCGGTGATCACAAATTCGCGCTATTCGCGCCTGAAACTCTCGAATCCTGAAGCATTAGTGAAACAAAGTAGGATCACATTATACAAATGTTTTATCTGACATCCACTGAAATGGACATATATATTTTTTACAAAATTATAACCTGTTCTTAACTTTACCTTAAATTCAGATTTGTGCGTATCTTTCAGTACATTGTGGCGATCTCTAAGCGGAGGAGCGAGGGACTAAAAGGTCAATTAACAAATATTATTATATATTATTTTGTTGTTACTGATTTATATGATGTCCATTTGTTTATGATAATTGGTTCTTTGATAAGAATTAAGAAATAGTGAAAATTCAAATTATATTTTACCATGATCTTTTGTAAAATTCATATATTAAATTTTATGCAGATCTGCACAGGGCATGAACGATTCAAAAATGAGTGTAAATTGGTTTTTATAGCAAATTGGATTAAGGGTTGATAGATGAAACTTTCGATTGCGAGTAAGAAGGTTTGTATTGATTGATATTTGTACCTCACGTATATATTATTAATTTGAACAAATAAATTACATGAATTTATGTGTCAATTGGCAAAAGGAAAATACTTGAACCCTCACAATTTTTGACCCACACAACCCCCAATTGATTTATGACCACACATTATTTTTATTTTTTTTCCTCTCCCTCACAAATGTGTGGGGGTGTTGGGGGTCTGTATCACAGCTGATGACAAAAACGTTAATTTTTCAATTGATAGGAGATAATTACATTGATTTCCCTTTAAATAGAACATATGTTTATTCTGTTAATGGAAGGAAAAATTTGATAAAAATAGCTTCAAATGCATCCTCTCCAAACAAGCCACTCAAAATGCTAGCTCAACCCATTTCCTTGCTCATTCTCCCATCTCCACCACCACCCTCTCGAGGGACAAAGAGAGACCAATGATGCCACCACCATTGGCATCTACCACCTCTCCTCCGCGCCGCCACCCATTCTCTTCCCACTCATTTTGCCACCACCCACCGCGTCATACTCCCCTTGCTAAGCCTTTCTTGGTTTCTTATTTCATCTGTTAAAAAAAAAAAAAAGAAAAAAAAAAAGCCTTGCAACCTCCTCCATCTTCCCCTGCCACCACCTAGCCACTACTATCATCCACCACCCTTTTCTAGTGCCGCCTCCAGCAAAAGCCCCCTTCTGTACCCGAGCTCATCCATTGCAGCCCCACCTCTACAGCACCCCTAGCTACACTCAATGAAATCTTGATTTTGCAAAGCAAATGGCATTTCAATTGTGCAGCAACACACTTGACCACCAGCCCACCCTAACTCACCTCCAACCATCACCACCTCTGGCCATTACCACTGCCACCTCCTCTAGCCATTACCGCTACCACCATACTCTCTATCGCGCCACCTTCCAGCGATCAACAACATCACCTGGACAACAAAATGAGTTGCACCAAAGTAAAATTTTAAAAACAAAATAAAATAAAATAGCAAGGATGAATGATCTTGTAGTCCATATCAACATTTGACTCTTCAAGAACTATATACACATGTTAAATCCACTTCCCACTTTAATTGCACATTCTTCTTGTTGTAAACTGGTAATGAATAAAATTGATTGTTTATTTTGAATTTGCAGACATGTGAGGGGTTATCTCCCAGGGAAGAAGAATTTTAACACTACCCTAGATAGAGATCCCCTAATCCTAAGAAGAAAAGCTGCTTAATTCCTGCCATACTCATGAACTACAGCCACGTATATCTACAAATATACATATTCTCAATTGCATTGCATGAGATTCTTCAAGATGGCTGTAGCAGTGGATCATCAACACCATGAATTCAAGTCGTTCGGCCGACCCCCAAGATGCAGACTCCAATCCTACTCTCATCTGGATTACACCATGCCCGAATTGATCAGCCAAACTAATTTCCCCTGCCATTACTCCTCCTCCTTAAAACAAGCCTTTGAAGTTGCCAACAACATTCATCGAAGCTTCTCAACCCCGTGCCTACCCTTCACCACCAGGCTGGAGGAAAAAGAAGAACTCGATGCTAATCCCAGTGCTAATAATAGTAATAATCCAAGGATTGAGATTGTTAGTGGCCATAGTGACCCGAGAACACGTGCTCTTGTAGTTGAGGTTGCCATAGCTATGGCCTCTGGTGCTGTTCCTGTGCCGGTATCAAGTGGGCTAAGTGGGGCCTACTTTTTACGTGGTCGAAATAATGACACCATTGCTGTGATAAAGCCCACTGATGAAGAACCTCTGGCCATTAATAACCCGAAAGGTTATGCAGCTGGTCGAATGCTTGGCCAACAACCTGGCATGAAACGGTCTTCTATCCGGATAGGTGAAACGGGCCTGCGTGAATTGGCTGCTTACCTTCTTGATCATGGTGGCTTTGCCGGGGTTCCTCCAACAGCACTAGTCAAGATTTCTCATGTTGCTTCTTTCCATGTAAATGTAAATAATAGTAACAATTCAGAAGAAGAATTAGCAAATATTTTGGATCAATCACCACCATCTTGTAAGATTGCCTCGCTTCAACGATTCGTAGATCATGATTCTGATGCAGGAGACCTGGGTCCTTCTGGCTTCTCAGTCTCTTCGATCCATTGTATTGGGATACTCGACATAAGAATCCTTAATCTTGATAGGCATGCTGGAAACATGCTTGTAAAGCAAGGCCATGGGCATGGGAGTAGTTATGCTGACGGTGCAGCCGAGCTTGTGCCCATAGACCATGGACTTTGTTTGCCTGAGTCACTTGACGATCCATATTTTGAGTGGTTGCACTGGCCTCAAGCCTCAGTTCCCTTTTCGGATTCTGAAGTTGAATACATACTCAATCTAGATCCATTCAAAGATGCACAACTTCTTAGGAAAGAACTTCCTTCTATAGGGAGTCCTCTATTCGGGTTCTAGTCCTTTGCACCATTTTCTTGAAGCAAGCTGTTAGTGCTGGGCTTTGTCTTGACGATATAGGTGAAATGATGACTCGGGATTTTCATGGAGGCGAAGAAAATTTGAGCGTGCTAGAGAATCTTTGTTTGAACGCAAAGGGTATGGCGAGTACCTGCAGTAGTATATTGAATAGTGATAGCACCAATGAAATTGATGATTATCAAAGTGAAGTAATGGAAACTGAAATATTTCAGCTTGACAAAGAATGGGAAGATAACTCAAGTCAGGCTTTGGACTTTCCTTGTAAACTCTTACAAACCCCTCCTATCGTCATAGGCAGGCCACCAAGAATCACAAGATCAATGAGTGGACTGCTTCCTTCACAAGATGAAGAGGTCTGCGGAGTCCACAACAATGATGACAATGACAGTGGTGGCAGCAATGAGTACAAGGTGTGGACAGGCTTGATTAGGAGCAAGAGCTGCTCGGCATCAAATTACAACCATGAAAATGGTGGCATCTCTTTTGAGGAAATAAATGACGAGGAATGGGAATTGTTCTTGGAGCATTTTGAGAAGCTTTTGCCTGGGGTTTTTGAGGGCAGAAAGAGCATGGGTTTGGTGAAGCAGAGGTTGGGAACCTCTTGCCAGTTCTGAAGAACGATTAATTGGAGTTAGAGAACTGCTTGTATTTACTAGTACCATGGAGTAAATTGTATGTACATTAAGAACCAAAACTAATAGAAATGCATGTATAAATATATGTACTTTAGGGCGTAAACGGAAAAGTGATTGGCAAAATGCTATCCTTTCCGGCCATCTGACTTTCATCGGTCTTATTTATTGTTTTCCCTTCTTTTTCTAAAATCATTTGTACACTAATGTAAAAAGCTCTGTTTCCTTGCATTAAATGTTAATGTAAGGTTTCCTATTGGATATTCCTAACTGTTAATATTGATATTATGGTGTTTTACTTATATTTTCTATTTGTGAATAGATGATGTAGTGATAGAATTTTGTAGAGTTAAACACACTTTTGGTTGTCAAAATATTCAGTGTGTTTCATTTTGGTTGTGTCAATTTGATCCTTAACAGATCCAATTTATGTTTAAAATATCCCAATGCTGTTTCCATCCAAAGTTTCGTCCAAATTGTCTAAATTTGGACAAAATACCCCCGCTTCTGTTATAAAATTTGGACAAAAATAGCATTTAGCGACAATTTAAACACAAACTGGATAAGTTGGGAACCAAAATTGACACAATTTAAATATTGGAGACTCAAATGACAGAGCGCATACTTTGAGGACTAACAGTGCATTAACCCAAATTTGTAATATCTTATTTAAAGTCCAAAATTATGCTGGTCGTTTGTCTGCCTACCCAGGTGGCAATTGGAAACTCAGATGTACAAATGTTTTTTTTTTTTTTTTCCCATAACAATCTGCTTAACAAAAATGAGAACTTAACTTTGTAAAAGTTTCTGTTAATATTACATTTGTATAGAAACTTTCAGGAGACCAAATGAAAAAATTACATATTTAAAACCTTGGCTTGAGACCACCACAATTTTCATGTCTAATTGTCTATGGTGGTCCAGACAAGCACTTGGCCTTTGTTTTCAAAAACAGAAATGAACAAAAGTTAACAATAAATCAACAGAAACATTAAATCACAATCACCAGAATTAAAGAACACAGTGAACAATAGTAGTTGGATTGCCTGGCCGATCATCAAATTCTCTCTTCTTAGCATCTCCAATCTTTCACCAATTCTTTCATCCAATTCAAATTTGATGAATACAGAGCTAAAAGTCAGTTCCAATCATTTCATCAAACTTGTATCAAATTAGGGGAGAGGCAAAATTTTCACCAAATCAAGGATTAACCAATTCTTCACTGAATTTTCAACAGTTAAATTTTTACTCAAATTTGATGAATCTTAGAAAGTAAGAATTAGAGATGGTTTTCTTTCATCAAAAATGGTTAAAACAGATTTTTAGCATAAATGTTGGAATTTTTCAAAAGGATTTGATGAAAAAACAAAGAAAATAAGGATTACAGTATTTCAAACCTGATCAAGCTTATAACAAAACATTTCACTCCAAAAAAAGAAAAAAAAAAAAAAAGAGAGTAAGAATTGGAGCAATTACTAATACACCAAACAGATCAAATGTAAAATAAAGGCAGGAAATGAAAACCCAGATTCAAAACACACAAGAAACATCAATGCAAAAGTGATAGAACTTTAAAAAATAGATGAATATTTAAGATCATTTAACCCAGATTCAAAATGCACAAGAAACATCAATGCAAAAGTGATAGAACTTTAAAAAATAGATTAAAATTTAAAATAATTTAACCCAGATTCAAAATGCACAAGAAACATCAATGCAAAAGTGATAGAAGTTGAAAATGAACATTTAAAATAACTGTATCGAAAACATCTGAGCAGGCATTTGATCGAGCACATTGCAAGCATTGCAGCAAGAGCTAAGAGTAATCGATACTGAGAATAATATACAGACACAGGTATTTAGAATCATAATCACACAACTACTTACCAGGAGTGTTTATTGTTATCATCCTTGTGTATTTGGGTTGAATGGGACCATAGCCATCGGTTGGTTGAAACAACCAAGAGCAACTCCAATGGGATTACCAAAATCCAATGCCAAAGTCAAATTTTGACAATTGAGTCCACCAAAAAAGAGTAAATTACAATTATATTTGTTTAAAATATAAATTGTCTATAATAGAACTGATAAACAAATTGAATGAGCCGAACAGTTAACCATTTAAGTTTGGTTTGAAAATTGTAATGAAAGCTTAGTTTATTAAACTTTTGAGCCGATCTCAAACAAGTTTTTGTCGAGCCGAACTTGAATAGTTTGGTATTTTTTTTTTTATAGATTTAATGAGTTGAATGAGTAATTGATTATTCAACTTTCATTTGAAAACTTTAACAAGTTAAAAATGTTTAAGCTTGAACGAGTTTTTAACAAGCTGAACACGAATCGAACTCAAACTATTTGGTTTGTTTATCACCTCTACTTGTAGTTTTGAAAATTACATCCCATTCAAAAAAAGTTTCTATTGGATGACAAATGACTACTTTTATTAATAAATTATTAAATCAATTAACAATTTTTAATAATTCATAAATATATTTTAATTAACAATTCAATTAATTTTATTGGTGTATAAGAATAGTTAAGAATTTTTTTTTATTAATTCTGTTAAATAAAAAATTTTAACAAAAAATATTTTTAATTTCTATAACCAGATAGTATTTTAAGTAATCTCAAAAAAGTGTATTTTTAATTTATCTGAAAAAAAAAAAAAAAAAAAAAAAGGCCACTCCATTGATTTGTCAAAATTTGGTGTTGTGCTATAAAAAGTGCTAGACTCACAACAAAAAATATATAAAAAATAAATTTATACAATATTCACATGGATATAATTTTATTTTCTTGGCTCCGTATTCTCTTGTACCATACTTCATGCCATATTTGGCACAAATAGAGATGGAATTAGAAGAAGATTATGGGGGCCGAATAATGCTCGGACCCCCTTTTGGGGGTCACCCCTTACCCCCCCTTTGTCACGTGGCGGGTGGTGATTGGAGGAGCAGGAAAAAAAAAAAAAAAAAGAAAAGAAAAGGGGACCAATGAGAGAGAGGGGGTCAAAGGGGGTGGGGAGAAAAGGGGGGATGAATCATTGTTGTATGGGGCCACGACTCCTCTGTTTCTGTGAAAAATATTCAGTGTATTTGGTTTTAATTTTCTGAATTTAATTTTCTGAAAATTGAGTTTTTTGTTTTTTTGTATTTTTTTATTTTTAGTGAATATTTTTTAAATTTTAAGCAACTTTTTTTACTTTTTTAGATGCACATTACTTAAATGTATCTAAATAGTAAAATATATGTGAAAAAATATTATAAAAAATTAATAAATACACAAAAATATGAGAAATGTACTAAATTTTTGTATTTTTTTTTATATTTTTGGTATTTCGTGTATTTTTAAAAAAATCACAAATATTATACTTTTTAAATGTATTTATGTTCGGTGTATCTAAAAATTAAAAAAAAATTCTTAAAATATTAAAAAAATTCATTGAAAACATTAAAATACGAAAATAAAAAAGTAGAATTTTCTGAAAATTGTTTTCTGAAAACCAGAACCAAACAAAGTTTTTTGTCATAGCACTTTAAAAACATATACATAAAATGATCCCCCAGCATAAAAAAAAAAATATATTTTTTATTATTCTTCTATTTTGCCCTCTTTTTCTATTTTGCACCAAAAAAACTTTTTTATCCTATTAGAGATTGCTTCTATGGTATTTAATTTTTTTTTTTTATGTATATGTAGTTTATATATCATATTGTAGATACATATGTGTATGTGTATATGATGATGTATTTTTTGGCCCATCCGATAATGAAATCATAATTTCACCCATGCACAAGTGTAGTATAATGCAAAATTTTGACAACTTTGACCAATTGACTTGTTACTTCAAATTTATAACGGTAAATTACTCTATTTTATTTATTTATTTATTTATTTTTTCTGAGATTTGAAAAATATACAATAATTTCATAATTTTAATATATCTACACTAATATCCCTTTTAGTAAAGTAGAAGAGATTAAAACTAATGGAAATAGTATAAAGACACAAAGACAAGATAAAATGTGTATTTCAATATAAAAGAAATAATATCATTTTTTTAATTTATATGACCATCTAATTTCTGATGAAAAGGGAGTTAAGTGTTATATGAATTAAAACCTTAAGAGAGTAGTGTAATTATACCAAATTTGTGAAGTGTACTTTATTTTTTTCAATCCTCAAGGGAGATCAATGATTGGAGTGAAGTCGTAACAAGGTAGCCATACTAGAAGGTGCGGTTGGATCACCTCCTTATATTTTGGTTTGGCACTGCTTCACACCTAAAAAGAAAGGAGTTAGGTCTGAGTTAATCTTTGAGATGAAAGTCTTCTTGTATTTCTCAACGGTGACGTATGACTAAGCTCATGAGTTTATTATCATAGGTCCGAACAAGCTGACAACATCCCTTTTTACATCCTTATAAAGTTCTTAATTTTAAATTTTAAAATTATATATATAAGATCTAATCCTACGATGAACATGGAATCATATGGTGATTGTGTCAAAATATGGATAGGATATTGGAGTAATATTGATAAATTTTGATATTTTGCTACTATAATATTACCACAAAAATGATTTTGGCTATCCATTTTAACAATGTGGCGTTGGAAATGCTCTAAGTTATGCTTTAGGAAGAATCTCACTAACAATTATTCATGTTACTAGAGCAAGTTCGTGTGATGCACTGAATTATTAGCCATTCTCGGAGTATTTGTAATATTATCGTATTGGTAAATTTTATAGTAAGACTTGGTGAATTATACTATAAAGTTGCGTAAACAATCTCACATAATACTTTGAAACTACCTAACAACTTTTCCTAAATTAAATAGTTGTTCAACACTTTTATATTGGAGTTTTAAGAAACAATGTGTAAGTATCAATTAGTCCATGTAATTCTCTAAATTAATAGTTATTGGTCTAAATTACTAGAAAATGTTTTAGGGTAAAAATCAACTAGTAATGATAGATATTCTTAAAGTAGTATTCCTAAATGTATTTATACTGATAGGATAGGAGTTGAGTCTTGGTTGATTTGTAAACCAAACAACAATTCACATGCAACATTCTACTATGTTATTAGAGGTAAATTTAGATTATGTTTGAATGACGGTAATCTTGAAGGATGATGGAAATGTGATTCCGAGTCTCATGATTTCAACATTTAGAACATATTAAAATGAGAAAGTGATTCCTTATTATTTATTTCAGCAGAAATCACATTCCCAAACTAAGTACAAATTTGATTTCCCTACTCTACCAGGGAAATCTTGCACTCCTAGAAAAATGTTAACCATTTAAACGTAAAATAAATAATGGATCTACAATATTTCTAGTTTTATTATTTTCCCATTGAGGATTCTACACGAAACCAAACACTTGAATATAATTAACAAAAGAATTTTATTACTAGTAATAGCATTCTCATTTTCCCTTAAATTCTTGTCATTCAAACTTAGCTTAGGGATAATGTTTTCGGGCCAAAAGCCTAATTTTGAAACTTTTGGAGTAATAGCCCCATATTCTATTTTTTTGGGACGAAAATGATAATAACAATTTAAAAGATTTTATTACCCTACTTATCGTATATTTGCCCACTTGTTCACCTATTTGTCGTTTATTTTTTTATTTTTTTTTTTGCGCACCTATTAGTCCACATCACCTATCTATCTATTTATATGTCCACATATCATTCCCTATTTGTTCACGTGTAACCTATCTGTCAATATCACCACCAACTTCAACTATCGCCGTAGCCTTCACCTACTAACTTTGACGAATTTTTTGACAAGTTTTTCGGTGTTGGTGACTAGCCAACAGTGATCTAATAATAGTAGGTAAATATAGAAAAATAATTCATTCAAAAAATAATTTATCTTCCTCATCAATCAATTTCATTAATTTTGTCTTTATTATCAAAACAAAACAAAACAATCCTTAGACTTCCATATGCACCAAAAAAATAAATTTTCACCATTTTTGAAGAGAGAGAGGATTATGGGCCAACAGATAGGTTTCCACATGTCAATTTGAACAGATCGTTGTCCTAATGGACACAATATTTTAGCATGTAAATAAAATTCAAATTTGAATTTATGAAGGTATTTTTGTTGACCAAACCCCTATTGCAAATCACTGTTAATTTTTTCTAATCAAATACTATTTATTATTTATAATGACATACAACTTTTGATATTTGGAAAATGACATGTATCCTTGACATTTTGCAACAATATGCACATGCAGATATATGGGATTTCAAGATGCAACAATGATTCATCCCATTAAAAACACCACCACTAATAGCACTAATCCATTAAAAAAGTAAAAAAAAAAAAAAATACAACTCCAAGACCAAAACATCACATCATTACTGGCGAGACCCACTGTCACCTAATTAGTGGGAGCACTAATTAGTGCTCCCAAGCATTTTTCTTTCAAGATGAGACCATTAGAAATTGCATCATTCACATACTAATTGGAGTTAAAAGGGGACGGACATTAATGTTTTCACTAAAATTACTTTTCTACTCTTTTTTATGGAAATTTAAGAAAAAATAAAGCACTCCAAGTCATTGAGATTTTCAATTTTTTTTTTAAAAAAAAAATTCTTTTTCACAAACCACTTTACAAATGCACGATTGAGACACAATATAGAGAGATGAAACATTATTATTGGTTACACTTCCTTTTTTATTTATTTATTTTAAAACTAAAAATGAAAACTTATTTGTTATATTATTTTTGTTTAAAAAAAATAGTGAAATGGATTTTAAAATTTTCAAAAAGACAAAATTGTTTTTACTTATTTTCAAAACAAATTTTCATTTGCTTCTCTCTCTCCACCACCTTTGGCCACCAGCCGCCACCACTACCAGCCATAAGTTGCCGACCCTCCCATGAGCTATGGCAAGCTTTATGCACTCTTCAATATATTCCGGTGACTATCTAACAATCTCCGATAACTCTTGACTTGTCTCTAACCATCCAATGAATGTCACCCTCTATTGCCAGCTATCACCACTAACAACTCATCAATTTTTTGTTTTAATCAATTCTATTTATTTCAATTATTTGCATACACTAATAAGTTTTAATTTTTGTTTAAAAAAAAAAAAAAAAACTTGTTACATCTATTTTGTGGTACAGAGGAAACAAAGCATAAAACAAGAAACTGCTTAATCAAACCTCAACTTATTAAAAAGTAATATATAGACTTAAAAATTATAAAACAAAAAGCCAATTAAAATTAAGTCAAAACAAAAAAATGCAAAACTAAAAGCATGTTTTTATTTGCTTTTCTTTTTGATAAAAATCCCCAATTACATAGAATCAATCCCTTAGTTTCAGAGCTCTCATCATCAGCATACAATGTACAAAAAGTCCCCCTCTCTTCCCTCTTCTCTTTAGCTCTCAAACCCCCATATGCTTTAATAATCACAAATTCTTCAATCAACACAAGTCTCAACCCCATCAATTGAGCTCAATATAGTCCCAATCTCTCTCCTCTCTTCACTCCCCTCTGATTTCTCTTCTTCTTCTACTACTTGTTCTACTTCTTCTTCAGCTTCGGCTTTTCTTTTGCACGTCGCCGGAATCTGACTTCTCCGATCTGTTTCCGGCGCCGCCACTGACGAATTGAAGGAGCCAAATTTGGGGGTGAACTCTGGAGTTGCGGCAAAATTGGTGTCGAAAGTGAAGGAAAAGCTGGAATTGGGCGAAGAGTGCTTTATCGATTCGAAATTGGTAAGGGAAGTTGGGCAATTCTTTTTCCTCTTCGGCTGCCGAGTAGTAGTACTGTCGGGGTCGTTGTTGTGAGGCTTTTCTCCGCCGTCTGCGGTGGCGGAAATCAGTGGATCTTCGCCGGGAACTGAGCATGAGGTTGCCGGAATTTCTTCTGTGTTGTCTGCCATTTTTAGACCACAAGTGGAGAGCAGCGAATGAAGAGTGTCTGCGTGTGAACAAGACTTGTTTTTTTGTTTTTTTTTTCCTTCACTGGCGGCTATTTTTTTACGGGCAACCGTGCAAATGGCCCTTTTAATATTCTTTTGCCCCTGAATTTGAAAAGAAATTTAAAAATAGAAAAAGTAAATATATGTGAAATTAGATAAATATATATATACATATATTATTTATTTATTTATTGTTTTAAGGGGTTGTTTGGGGTGTCTTAAATAAGTGTACTTTTTGTCTTTTTGAACTAAAAAATGGAGGTTGAAAATATGGATGTTTGGGTTAATTTTTTTACTTTTTATAGAAAAATGTGTAATAAAAAATTGTAAAAATTGATTTGTAGGGAAAAATTCGACTTGGGAGTTGTGCAGCCGTAATTGTTGACTTTTTGTGAATAGTGTTAACTTTTTAACTTTTTGAATAATTTTTTGACTTTTTAGCTATATGCCAAACTTGACCTAAATTTCTTTTTAATTTCTTAAACCGAACACAGTCTAAATAAAATAAAGAAAAGAAAAAAAATAAAATAAAATAAAGAAGAGAAAAGAAAAATAATATACAACTTATTTTGGGTAAAATAAAATAAAATAAAATAAGAAAAGAAAAATAAAATAAAATAAAATAAAAATAATATATATATATAGATGACGGTTTTGGGTAATTATATACAAATTGGGAGGGGGAATAATAATAATAACAAAAAGGAGATTGATTATTGTGATTATATACAAATTAGTGGAGAATCAAAAAAATAAATAAAGGTAAAAATTTACAAGCAAGTAGAATTTACTATTGTGATTACTAAAATGCCCTTCTTCTTTTGTCTTCCTTACGCAACTCTCCTTCAACTCTTTACTAGTATTGCCCTTTCCAACTTTTTTCCATGTCTTTCCGTGCATCCTAAGCCATTCCTCGCTTTAACTCCTTTTATTAGCTATAGTTGCAAAAACAAAAAGAGAGAGGGGGAAAGAGATAAACAAGTTTTGGATTTTCAATCGAAAGAGATTGATTTGGTGCTTAATTTGTTCATGGGGAGGAGATTATCGTGGTGGAGGCACGATGAAGCCATCGCAATGGTTGATGGGCAGGAAAAAGGACTAAGGGTGGATAGAAGGGGTAAAGAGAGAAGATGAAAATAACGTAGCAAGTGCCTAAGGAGCAGTGGTCGTGACAAAAGTGTTGGGATAAGTAAGGGCAATGGGGTAGGCGAAGAGACTAGGTGTAGATGATTGAGAGTGGGGTGGCTAAGGTATAAGTGAAATAAGTTTTTTAAACGAGAGCTGCTATTAACACCTACCTTAATTCTTTGGACCCCCCATTTCTTTGAACCCCCACCCTAAATCATAAATTTTAATGAGATTTCTTTTAACACCCCATTTAATTCCAAATTTACCCTATTTATAATATCATCACACCCAAGTGCATACCCACTTAATTTTGCACACGCTCCCCTGTTGAAGACGACAGTCCTTCTCGTGTTGAAAAACGACAACGATGAACAAGGATGTTCATCTTAATCTTTCTCTTTGATTTATTCGAAGCCACTGTTGTGATCGGTGAACACCATTACATCTCTTCATCAGTGAACAACGATGAACACCATTGCACCTTTCCATCAATAAATGACAACTCTTCGACTCGTTGAAAATCTCTTCTCAGGTAACCTTTGACTTTATCTTATCAACATCATTGCATCTCTTCTTCCCATTACATTTTCTTTTCTTGGTTTATTTTGGGGTAAAACCCTCGATATAAAGGGTTTTAGAGGAAAAAAAACACAACTAGGAGAAAAACCCTACAAAATGGAACTGTTCGGCATACCAATGTCAATCGACTACATTACTGGTAGAAACCCACCTTCCGAACTAAATGTTTATGTTCAGCATTGTGTTACTGAACAAAACCTTTACAATCAGTAAACCAGTACTGATCATGCTCAAACAAAACAGCAACAATAAAAAATGACCAAGAATTTGTTGGTAATTTTTTCATAATAATACAAGAAAAAAAAATATATATATATAATGAATTAAATAGAAATGACAAAACAATTATTATTATTATTTAAAAAATGAAATATATAATAAACTGTAGAACTAAAAAAATACAAGAATGAACTAAATTATACCATGGAACATGTTACAAGATGGATTGAAATGGACATACAAAATAATATACGAAAAATTATTTAAATTTAAAACTTTGAAGAACAAAAGATAAAGATGCAAACCAAAGCTTGTGTGATACCACAGTTTTCTTAAAACAGATTCACCGCCTCCCAATGGATGCTAGAGGTACCAGCTAATGCAGAAGCACCTTCTGAATAGTTTCAGCAAACTTGACAATGGATGCACTCTCTTTAACAAGAATCTCCAACTTTTTATCTCAAAATACCATCTCTATTTTCCATTAAAAATCTCTCCAAAATTATCTTTTCAAGTTGGAGGGGAAATGCCTCTATTTATACTAGTAGGGGAGAGTCTTAGCTATGAAGGCTAACATCAATGGGGCCATCAAATGTCATTAATCAAGGCCATCAACTCCAGCCATTAATGCTAGAGTTACAAAGGTTGAAAACCTATGGCTACTAATATGGTCATCAACTTCATCATTAAAAGATGAGAGTTCCAAAGGTCTAAACCTCCTATGTGCTTAATATATACAAATAAATATGTATATAATGATATTTGAATAAACCAACTAGATGGGTTACAAAATGGATACTAATGTTGAGTCACAACTTCATCCAAACCCAATTCTCAAACATATGTACAAGCTAAGTCCAACATAACATATCTTAGCTCAAGTTTAAGATTAAGTCCAAGTCTAAGTCCAAGATCAAACCCAACACATGAACAAGCACAAGCACAAGTCTAGGCCCAGTCCAAATTAAGATTAAGTCTAAATCTAAGTCCAACTTTATTGATACCCACTTTATGAGATAATTCTCATTAACAACTCAATGGTTTCGGCTCATTATTTTTATATTGTAATCTTCTCACTTGAGAGAATACAAAACCACTCAGACCCACCTCAATCGGCGGTTGGATCCCACTTCAATTTCGAATTAAAGTTGCCGAAAAACCATTATTTTCTAACAGAATCGTTAATGTAAGATAGATAAATTTACCAATGCAATGCAAACATCATCCGAGTTGTTGTCATCATCCTCTATTACTCTATAAGCATCAACGAATGGTGAAATCTTAAACTGATATGTGGTATGAATAGTGCAACGATTTGAAATGACTTGAATGTTGGACTTCAGCCACTGATTTCTAGTTTAGGATTTATGGTGGTAATGAAGAGGAATACTATTTAGGGTATAGGTCGATGATAAAGATGGACTTCAGCCACTATCGAATGGTTTGGTGAAGGTGGAAGTGAGTCTACAATATTGTAAAGTATCATTTTAATTGGGTGTTCAAATCATCTGCTACCTTAAAATGTTCAACCTTTTTTCTATTAGATCTTTTAGTCTTGGAGAGTGAACACTTCGATTAGATGTTAATTGGAGTTCTAGAGGAAAAACGGGAGATCAAAATGAGAGGGGGAAATTAGGGTAGAGTTAAGGGCTAATGCATGAGTTTTTATTTAAATATCCTAATACCAAACAACAAAACACAATTAATTATTTAAAAAATATTTAATAAAACATAAATACAATAAATTGTAGCAAATTACTGCATTTGGATATAACCAAATTAAGTAAATAACACACAAAATTTTGTGTCAGCAAGTGTAATACTTTGTTAAAAATATTAATTCCATTTACGATTGGAAATAAACTTAACTAATGTCATCAATAGTTTAAAGGAATAATTGTTCAAATTATTAGTTGTGAAATTGCGTTGTGATATAAATATAATAGTTAAGTAGATAAAATAAAAATAAATTTTTTTTTTTTGGAAAATAAAATATATATGAAGATTTAAAGTAGACCACACTCCCAACAAATTTAGGGAGCTTGGGCCTAAATCTATTTTAAAACTTTCATGGCAATATATTCAATATTTTTCATATTTTATTTTTTTAAAGGCCACAAATATATTTCTATTCCAAAAGACCACTTTACCCTTTCCATTTAAGACTCTCCATATAGATTGAGGTTTTGTGGCGTCGTCCATCACGAATTCCTTTGCCACAACATACAACTTTAGGTAGTATTTGATTCAATGGAATAAAGTGGGATAGAATGATCTTTCCATCAAAATATTTATTCCTATATTTGGTTGACTTGAAAAATGATGAAAAATACATTAATCATCATTTACTATTGTAAAGAATGATCATTCCATAAATAAGCCTAAAAAATGACAATTCTATTCAATTTCATCTCATTTTAGTGAACTAAACACAATATATATATATATATACAAAAAATTTACACAGAATAATGTAGCAGCATGACTGGTCTATCACTTCAAAATAAAGAACTAATCAAGTTGACTATTAATTGCATAAATGTCAATGACACATCATTCTAATGATAGATTCTATAAATAATTTTTGTAAGAATATTTTTTTCCCATCTATATTTTTGTGCTACATTTTTTGGAATGTGTTCTTCATAAGCATGCTCTTTCTTCTAGAGAGCCCAAACCTTGTGAATATAAAATTCAGCTCCGATATGGAGCTCGAATTTTAGGGGCACTAATGCCCCGAAATTCCAAATCAGGTAAAAAAAAAAAAAAAACAAAGTTACCAAAACAGGAAATTAGTGCCATTAGTGCCAGCAGTTTTAGTGCCACAAATCATTTTTCTATAAAATTTCACTCTAGTACTACTTGATTAGACCTTCAATTTCACTGTGAAGTTTTGTTTATGTATAGGTTTATTCATAGTGGTTACTGAGTAGATAATGTGTAGATATGCATATTTAATACTTTTATTTTTTGTGTAGTGACACACAATGAAAGAGACAGGGTATATGATTATTTGTACATGGTCTGGCTTTCTCTATTTGTCACTAAATACACAGTTAGATCTATTTATGTTTATGTACACATGTCTACCCATTCAATTTTTCACATTAATCAATATTTTAATATTGATAAATACTCATTTAATTCCCATGAGAAAGTATAATTGTTTGAATTTTTAAATTATGTAGAATTATATTAGCAACGGACTTAAAAATAGAATTTGAAATACAATAAAGGATACCGTTACATTTTACTGTATATGCACATTATAGTCTAATTGTGTTAAATTCTTACATTTTAAATCCGTGAAATTATTGTGTTTTAAATCCATTGCATAATATAATTCTATTGAAAATTAGTCATTTAATTTTTGTTGTAAAATCTAGTTGCGTGAAATTATAAGTTGTGTGTAATTATATTGATCAATGACATTAAAAAGGGTACAATTTTTTCAGTTAAACAAACAATTAAATCTAATTGTATGTTTAGTTGTCCACTTTAATCACTACTAAATATATTAAAGTTACTCATTTAATCCTCACAATAAAGTTTAGCTATAAATTTGATTTTTTTTAGATCCCTAATCAACAAATTTTACTATTTTAAAGACAATTAAAAAAGATTTGCTAATTTAAGGACATTGAACATTTTCCAGCCATTAGAGGCCATTTTCCAGTAACCTCCACCAATCGTAATTTTTTTCTAACGACTCTGTGGCAAGGTTTCAATCAACTATCCAATGGCTTCTTCAACAAAGTATAATTTTGTTTTTGTTTTTTTTTAAAAAAAACAACAAAAATTGCCCTTTTAGAACCTTCAGTTGAAATTTTTAGCCATAAATTTGCAATAAGGTACCCTTTTTTTTGCATGACTCGATTTTACAATTTTTAGCCTTCAATTAAAATTTCACTATGCATTGTCAGAGTTGTGAAATTTCATCACCCTTACATAATGAAGCATTGTGAAATTTCACACATTATGACTGTAAAATTTCATCTTGTGATTGCAAAATCACACATTTTTTAACATAAAGATGAAGAAGATATAATAAATAGAGATAGAGAAAGGAATTTGAAAGAACAAAGAAAGAGAAAGAGAAACACAGATTTGGATCATGGAGATAGATGAATGAACAACAAAGCGGCATTGGGCGAATGATAGATGTGGAATTAGTGGGAGCAGTACAAGAATGATGACATAAGACCATTAGTGTGAATGATCTTGATGGAGATAAGAATGATTGGCGATGGCGAGAGATGGCGGTGGTGATAGAAGGTTCAGTGGTGGACGATAAGAGTGGTAATGGCGGACAGTCTTCAGTAAGAGATAATAGTCATAATGCCTCATGTATAATATAAAATCGATTTATGACTCATTTATATTTCAAATTATTTTTAGACTAAATTGACTCGAAAAATGACAAGTACATCAAAATTGTTAATTTGAATGAAAAGACTAAATTGAAATTAAACTTAAAATATAAGGGCTAAATTATTCAAACTAAAACAACAAGGGCCAAAATGAAATTTAATTCAAAGAGTTTTTTTTCTTAGATAGGAAATTCAAAGGGTTACGCTTCTTCAAAATTCAAATATGAACTAGAGAGAACTTGAAAGGCATATGAGACCCATTACGGGTGTCGTTTCGATAATTTAAACAGTTTATTTTATAAAACCCATTGTATTATAATTTGTAAAAAAAAATAGATTGATTAGATAATTATAACCTTTCAAAAATATAATTTTCTCAAAAAAATTTAAAATCTTCCCACTCCTTAATTATGAATTTCATAACACGTAATTTTTTAATTGCAAACTTTAGTGTGCATATCTTTCTAACAATTACAAATTTAAAGCATAAACTAAACTTATGATTGGTTTGGGACTTTTTTATTAGTTTTTTTATTTTTTATAAAAGGATGTGTAAAAAAGTAAACAAAATTAGTTACATTTTTGTAGTGATTTTTTGACTAACACCTTGTTTGGTTTGAGTGATTTAGAGAGAAAAAAAAATGAAATGAATAGAAATGGATTTCAATCACTTGTTTCGATTACCAAATAGGAGAGAAAAATGCATTTATCTCATTACTCTTATTTTGAATCTCTCTAATTATGGAGAGATTGGAAGATGAAAAGAACCTCTATTTACACACCACAAATTCTCTTATACCATACCATTTCTTTATTCACACCACAGACAACATTTATTTTATTTATTATTATTATTTTTTTGTTTTTATCTTTTTCTCAATTCAAACTACCAAATTCCTCAAATACCCTCATCTTTATCACTTTTTCATTAACCTTAACCCTAATGTTGCCACTTTTACTGCTAGCACTGGAACAAGAGCAGTTTTTCCCTTAGCCATTGCCTCGCCCCACCGCCACCCTTTCCTATCTTTCTTCCATTCCATTCCCTTTTCTGTCATCCACCTTCACTGCTACTTTGCCACTGTTGCCACTATCATTCCCGTCGCTTCTACCGTGTCGTTACCACCCTTATCTTTCTTCGCTACCTGCCTACCCACCTGTGATCTCTCTCTTACTCTCTTGCTTTCACCCACTTGCGATTTCTCACTCTCTCCCTCTTTGTCTCTCAATCATGATTGGAAGATTGTAATCTACTTTCTTCATCGGGCTGTCACGATCTAAACCCGCCCTATAAGTTTAGTATCGTAACCGGCCAGTAATCTTGGGATTACCGAAGGCCTCTGAACAAATTAAGCAAAAGTAAAGGGGCTAGCGGAAGTAAATACAACATACAATGTCCATAGAGCTATGCAGACATATATGAGACAAAAAATTTAATACTTTATTTATATAACTATGACATTATCCTTGGGTCAACATATATACAGATAAAGAAAGATATGTTTAGACTTAACAAAAGAAATACAAAAAGGTCTAAAACACTGTTCACAAAAACTTGATTGCCTCACAAAATAGGAACCTCCTCGGAAGGCACAAGGGTTAGCTGACAGGACAAATCTCCAAGCAATCGTCATTAAGCCCGGTCACGTGCCGGATCACCTACATACATAAATAATACAGTGACCTGGAACCCAGTGAATAATAACAAAGGAAAGGTTTTAATGAATGATGTCCATAATAGATTCAAAAATCAAGGTTCAGAGTAAAAAACATATTCAAATTCATATTCATATTCAGAGTTCACAGATATTCATACGTGGTACATCCAATGACAATAGCAGAATAGTTGACCCATTTATATGGGACATAAACAGTTGACTCATGTGCACGGAGACATTCATAAGGATCCATAACAGTTGACACATGATCACATGGGACGTACAATTGACTCATGTTTACATGAGACGTTCAGTTGACTCATGATTATATGAGACATATACAAAGCATATAACAAATATCACATGATGCTAAGAATGCCACGAATACATTTCAAAAATCTAGACAATCATTCATCTATACATAAAATAGCATTTTAGAAAGCAGATTATTTCATATCATCAGAAAATAATTAAAGTCAAACATAGCTTTATAGAGTTGTTGCTCATAGATAGCTCTAGTGGCAGAACAGATAGAGCAGATAGATTAGACGGATTACGACGCGTGACCTACACAAATACATAATAGATATACACTAAAACACACACTCAGAAAATTATTAACTTATTTCTTTTCTATCTTGGTGTGTTTTTAATCCTTATCCTCATTATTATGTTTTAATTAGAGCTTAGGAATGCTTAAGATGCAATGAGGATGTCAAAATGTAAGTTGAAACACTTACTCAAATTTGCTGAAAATAGGGTCTTCGCTTAAGCGTAACTTTAGTTGCTCGAGCGGTGTGCAAAACTCTGCAAAAACTTCTAGGAGCTCTCATTTTACACTTGAGCGCAACTTTCTACGCTCGAGCGGAGGATAAAAAATAAGAGTGGTAGCTCGAGCGCAGGTTCTGTCGTTCGAGCCAAGACTCATGTCTGCAAAAGTACTGAGAGCTCGAATTTTACGCTCGAGCCAACTTTGAGTCGCTCGAGCGAAAGTGCAAAACAAATAGTGGTCGCTCGAGCGCAGGTTCTGTCGCTTGAGCGATGATGTAGAATTTTGGAATTTCCAAATTGTTGTTCAAGATGCAAAACTCACGTGTAAAGCTCCAAAACACATCCTTTGGGCCCTAAAACTTAAGAAAACACTTGTAAACTTGTAATACATTATGAATTAAAGATCATTTCACAAAATCAAAGCCCAAAGGTAAGTCAATTGTGCAAAACCAAACTTGAAACTTGAGTTAAAACACATGCAAGAATTGACATGATTTCATTTCTTCCAAAACATGATCAATTGAGATAAAATGTCAAGAAATATGATGAATTCACAAAACAAAGTCAAGATGAACACATGCAAGTGAGAATTCTTTGACAACAATTTCAAAACTCCATGAAATGCACATACATGCATGGTTGACTCTTCTTTCCTACCTCCTTAGCTCATTTCATATTAACCAACTCAATTACAAATCTAGAGGCTTGAATTCTTACCTTGGATGCTTAATTGTGTTCTAGATGTTCAATTGCTTGAGTTTCCAAGTCAAATCCTTCAATTCTCTACAATTCTTCTTCCTTTCTCTAGAGCTCAAGCTCTTCCACTCAAACTCTCTCTCTCCCCCACGTTTTGCTCTCAAGGAAATGAAGATGAAATATTGTTGAGTCCATTAGCCTTATATAGGCTTGATTAGTGGGGTTTAATTAATCCTAGCTTAACTTAATCAATTAACATTATTCTATTCTAATTATTTAGATTCGAATCGAATTTCAATTAAATCTACCATAAAATTCTAAACATTCTAATTAACACATAATTCATATTCAATGGCCGATAAGGCCTTCAATTCACATATCGAAATAAAAATTCAGATAGATATAAGCACAAATAACACAATATACATGTAATTAATTTAGGATTTCCCCTTAATTACTTATTAGGCATTCTTAATCATGGTTTAGTGACTAATCACAGTTCAGGGTTGTTACGGCGGCGATGTTGAGAAGCGGCGGTGCAATGAAGTTAGGGAGTGGGTGTGTAATGCCCCACTTTTATTTACTCGGATAACATTCCAAACCATTATTATAAACAATTTCAAAGATAACAGACAGAAATTCCAGTATCTTAATAAAGATAAGTAAATGACGATTCTCTTATTCGTATACAGAGTAAATGCAACATGTAACATGATTACAGTAAATTGCTCGCAGGCTTATATCATTACATAAAAGAGAGAGGGTTCAACCCTTTTTACAACAACGACATTTAGCCAATAAATAAAAGGCTTCGTAGCCAACAGATAATGAAGATCTTCAATCTTGAATCACTTCTTGACATTCAACTGAAAAAGGATTAGCAATGTGGGATGAACATAAAGTCTAATAAGGATCCTAACATGATCCTAAATAATAACAATTTACAGATAGCTATGATCATAAATGCTTTATGTCATACCATATATATATATGTGCTAGTTTATACTTGAAGATATACTTATATAAGTATTTTTCTCAAAAATCATTCAATTTGTCCAACAACATAAAACTGTTCGCTTTCTTTTTTCGTGTCCCTCTTTATTTTAAACTTGCCAGACAATAATAGGTGTTTGAAAACAACTCACGAAATCCAATTACTTTTTCCCAATTACTGAACTCATACCCAATTTCCAAATAGGAGCATCCCAACAAACATGAAGACGATACATATAAAATACTCATCACGTAACCATATAAGACAATTGAACTCTTCTACAAAATAATCATCACCATGCATGAAACACATAAATAGAACTGAGATGATAACGAGAAAACCTAACAGCGCTTTACCTGCCTCAAGCATGGTAAACCAAGGATACACATTTCCAATACTCACTTCAATTTATTGGTCACCAACTGGAAGGTAATGGTACCTCTGTCAAGTTCTCCAGGCACTAGCTAGAAGGTACTAGCACCCCACATTCTCATTGCAGCCAATTCTTCATACGCTAGTTGGAAGGTAATGGTACCCCTTATTCTCAATGCATGCATATTTCTAACCATCATATAACTCAAATAAATATAAATGACCCGAGTGTTCTATATACACAAAATCTATTCAACGTCACAATGTCATCCTCCACCGATGACTAAGAACAAAACCTCTAAGAAAAATATTTAAACACACATAATTCGAAAACAAAGTGACCTCTTAAGCGCACAATGACACCTCTCAGAAGTTCAGACCCACAAGGCAGACCACTCGAGCGACAAGACCTGCGCTCAAGTGAAGATCAACAACTTTCAAAATCACAGACCTGCAAAAGTACTGGAAGACTTGAAAGACCGCTCGAGCGACCAATCCATCACTTTAGCGATGAAGAAAAAATTAGAGTACTACATGGTGACAGAGGTGAGAGGACTCACAGAGGATGGTGGTCGTAGTGGTGGCTGGTGGTTTTGGGAAAATGAGAGGGGTGGTGAAAGGAAGGTGTTGGAAAGAGGTGGAGAGGTGCTGCAAGAGTTGTAGATGGCGTCGCCGACGTTGGCACCGTTGCCAAATTTGTAAAGAGAGAACCCTACAACCTTAGCTTGTCCTCTTTGGCAATTTTCTTGAGGGGCAAAACGGTAATTCAAAAAAATGAAAAAAAGGTATAAGATGAGAGAATTGAGGGAGCTTTTATTTGCACCCCAAAAATTAGGTTGGACACCCCAATTTAATTATATTTTTTTTATTACTATTAAGTCCCTATTTAAAATGACCAAAAGGGACTTGACATTAGAAAAAAGTGTAAACAAAAGTGTTTTGGACACCCTATTAATCATCAGCCTCAATATTCCTTTTCTCTCTTCTCTTCTTACTTTCATCACTTTGCATTTCATACCCAACCGTAACCCAACCCTATATGATTTAATTCATTATTCTTGCATTTTATTTCATATTGAAATCAACAATGGACAATAAAGAAGATGTTTCCAAATAATTTTCTTGGTGTTCATTGTTTTTCATAGTTTGATTTTCTGAATTCATTCAGAATTGAGTATTCAAACACACTCCATATGTTTGAAATTAGTATCGACAAATGGCACTGAATATCTATATGAAACAATTGGAACCAATTTTCTTGTGTTCAGTATTGAGTATTCAAACAAACTTCATATGTCTGGAATTAAGTATCTGGACAAATATATTTTGTTCAACACTGAGTATCTATATAAAACAACTGGAATCAATTTTCTTATATTCAACATTGAGTATCTGAACAAACTTCAGATGTTTGGAATCAAGTATCTGAACAAATATATTTTGTTCGGCACTGAGTATCCACATTAAACAACTGGAATCGATTTTATTGTGTTTGGCACTGAGTATCTGGAAACCGATATCTGTCGGTGGATGTAGAGTAGGAGGAGATCTTTGTCTGATGTAGAGTGGGAGGAGACTGTCAGTAGATCTAGAGTGTGAGGAGACCTTCATCACTTGGAATCCCTCTTTATCTCGAATGAACCCTCTTTGTTGTTTGAAATTATCTTCTAATTTTGTTCGTCTGTTTATAGGTAATGGGGTGTACAAAGTAGATTTGTATAGGGTTTTAGGGGTTTTAGGGTTATGATAGGTATTATTTGAGGTGTCTAAACAAATAAATAAAATTTTAAATTAATTATTTGGGTGTTTAAAGTAATGGGGCATCCAACCTAATTCTTGGGGTGCATTTAGAGTCTCTCAAGAATTGATGGTGTGCAAATAGAAGATACTGAAAGAAATGAAATCAACTAACTACTATTTTATTATAAAACCAAAACTACCCTTTTAGATGAGCGACGCTACATGCCCCAATTTCCTTCCCCTCCAAAACTTCTCCAAATTGTTTGCCACATCATTGGGGGAGTCTGTGAAGAGGGAAGAATGAGGCATTTTTCCCTTTAGATATAAAATAAATAAAAGGATTAACACCTATAAAAGAATAATTTGATAATATAAAATTATAGTAGCTTAACCAAATAAAAAGGAAGAGAAATTAACATCATTTCTTTTCTTTTCTTTCTTATCTGTCCAAAAAATAAAAAGAAATTACAATATTTTCTTTTATCTAATAACTCACATAATCATTTCTTTTTTCTTTCATAAATTACCAAATATAATGGACTTGTTTGGGAAGTTGACTATTTTAATATGCTATTTTAGTTTTTGACTATTGTAATACGCTAACATTTTTATATTTATGAAGATAGTTGGATTTTTTTATAATTAGATTTGATGTTTGTGAAAAAAAAGTGAAATGATTATGAGTTTAATGTCACATTTTATCTTATTAGTTATTTTATCATATTTTGTCTTTTTGCAAATTTTAACTAAAAAAAAAAAAAAACAAACAATCACTTGCCAAACAAGGTAAACCTTCAAATTCCCAAATAAGGCTTAGGCCACCAACATTGAATGATTCATTACATCCCAACATTGAATGTTTGTTTGGACGGACTGGATAAGGGGGGATTGTAATCCAGGACTGTTAGTCCCGGGATACATTGTCCCGGGACTATTTGATTGGATTGGATTTGTATCTTATGTTTATTTAGTCATGGGAATTAGATGTCTGGATTGGACTATTTTAGTCAATCAATGTTTGGTTAGACGGACTGGATAAGGATAAATGTTCAAAAGACTATTTACCCTTATAATCTATAATTATAATTAACAACATTAAAAAAATTTAATTTATAAGGCCACAATTTTAATTTATTATTTTCAATTAAATTAAGGGAAATTTATCAGAAAGTCCCATATGATGAAATTGTATTCCATTTGATCCCATGATGAATATTTGTTTGATGAACAGTCCATGATAGTAGAGATATTTACTAATAACTCCTTTTTTAAAATTATATTGTTATGTGGGGGACAAATATACCCTCACATCAATTATGGGCTGTTATGTTTTCTTTTTTATATGTAATCCCACGTTTATATGCCCTCACATCAAACGGTTCGTCATCCAGCCCCTCTAGCTTTCGTCCCAACACCTGCGTGATGTGCGCCGGCGTTAACCACCTCCGCCAACCACTGCCCCTCCTGCGTGATGCGAACCATGCCCGGCATCGTCTGATTTGGATTTTTCACAGATTTTATACAGAAACCCTAGCCCGATTGCACATAAGGATATCCTCCAACCGCAGCAGCTCGATCTCCACCGCAGCCTCCTCCATCAACCTCGGGTCGCCGGAACTCACGGCTGTTACCATCTTCATCACGCCAGGAGTAGTACATCGCCTCGTCGTCGGTCGCCGGATCAGCTAATTCGGAGTCAGGCTCGAAATCGGTCGCCACGACCCGGGTTGAGCTCCTCCTCGCGTTTGGTGTCGGAGTCGCGAACTCGTCCCAGTCGGAGGTGGAGGAGGAGGCGCCGTCGTCATCGGCGGCGGGGGAGCGGCGTCGGTGAGATCGTCTTGGGAGAGGACGAGGACGAAGGGCGCGGCGGTGGCGGAGAGAAAGAGGAGAGAGAAGATGAAGAGAAAGAGGAAGAAGAACTTGTCTGTGGAGAGTCGCATTGGAGTGTGGTAGATCTCTCTGTATCTAGTACTAGTTGAAGATTGTTTGGTGGATGTTCTGGGTTTGAGTCTGATGATGGAAGATTATGTAAATTTGAGAGAGAGGAGGGGGAGAAGGGTTGTTCTTGATGACGTCAAGGGTTGTGTAATCCACCGTCAAGGGTTGTTCACAGATTTTATGAACTTTGATTTTGGTGTACCACGTCGGCATCGCCAGATTTGGGAATTGAATTTCATCTCATGATAGCAATTGGAAAACAAAGGGTGAATTGTGGGGAAGCCGAAACGTGACACAACTCACGTCAGAGAAAAAGAGTACTATTACCTTCTTTTGAAACGTGAATCTCACACCCCTTTCCAATAGATATTTTGCCACGTGGAATCGGTGAGGTTCACGTTGAAACGTCACAAATGCAATTGGAAAACAAAGGCAAACTGATGTAAAGATGCAACGTGACACAATCCACGTCATTAAAAAAAAAAAACAAAAAAAAAAACAAATTCACATCACAACCCACGTCACAGCAAAAGAGTATACTACATTTTTCGAAACGTGAATCTCACACCCCTTCCCATAAATACATGCGGGTGTACAAACTCAAATAAGCACTTTAATGGCAAAATAGTAAACAAACAACCCAAAGGACTAAATGGTTTAAAAGAAAACAATTAGGATCACATGATCTATAGATGATAAATGGGATTTATGGTCAATTCCCTTAAATTAAATTTATATTTTATATTTATTTTTATTTAATATATAATTTAAATAACGACAATAAAAAATAATTTTATTTAATATATAAATTAAATTTCAACAACACTAAAAAAATTTAATTTATAAGGCATCATAATTTATAATTTATATTTTTAAATAAATTTAATTTATAATTTATATTTTTTTATTTAATATATAATTTTAAAATTAACAATACTAAAAAAAAAATTATTTAATATGTAAATTTAATTTTTTAACAACACTAAAAAAATTTAATTTATAAGGCCATAATTTATAATTTATATTTTAATTAAATTTAATTTATAATTTATAATTTATAATTTCAATTTTTTATTTAATATAGTTTTAATTAACAACACTAAAAAAATAATTATAAATGTTCAAAGACTATTTACTCTTTTCTAATTGTTTACTAAGTAATAGCATGGAGGGTAAAATGGACATTTCACAAAATAATCCCATGGGATACCAATCCCATGGTTTCTATCCCACACCTCCCTATGGGATAGGATAGTCCCATGTTTGTGGGACTAATAGTCCGGGGGACTATTAGTCCGAGAAAAATTTTTCAAACAAACAATGGACTATTAGTCCGATGGGACTAATAGTCTAATCCCACCTCTTATCCCTCAAAACAAACATGCTCTTAGTTCACAAAATAGAAGTTATTGATTGGTCCTGAGACAGAGCGTGATATGACGCTTTACATGTATTATGATTGATGAAAGCAGTGAAACTTATAATTTTATCAAAAATGGTTATATCCTTTTAAAATTAGAACTCTAGTGAGGTGAAAAGTAAAAAGAAAAAGAAAAGAAATATAAGGCTAAAACATCATATCAAATAAACTCCATGTATATTAAAATTATTAAAACTAATAAATTAAAATTTTAAAATATTTTTATAATTTTATATTAAGTGATTAAGAATATAATGGATATGGAGATTGTGATAACAAATAATTTGGGAAATTTTCGTAGCTCGAAAAAGTGTGGCACGAATGGCTCGAAAATAATCTCTTACCGGTAAGAGATTATTTTTTTACCTATGAAAATAATTCTTACCGTAAGAGTATTTTTGAGCCTATCGAGCCGTGATATTCGAGCTACGTAGCAGTGCCGAATAATTTTTTACATACTACCGTGAATGATTTGTCACGTCTGACGTGGTTTAACACAGACTGGCCTTTCCCATATACAAAGCAAAGTTCCACTCTTTGTTTTTTCCTTTTTGGGCTACTCGGAAAGAAAAAGTTCCACTCTTTTAGAAGTGGAGTTTCCTCTTCGTTATTCTCAACACACAGAGACAGCCTTTGCTCTCTCTCTCTCTCTCTCCTCTCTCTCGATTGGCTTCACACTTTGACACACTGTTTCGTTTGGTTATTGACGTTATCACCAAGACTCTCTTTCTTTGGATTGGAGCCTTCAACCCATATTACAAACCCTTCATGTTTGTCATATTCTTCTTCTTCTTCTTCTTCTTCTTCTGTTGTCTTGAGAGCTTTTAATTTTCTCTGCTAACACCAATTTCCAGGAACCCACATCAATCGGTACCTTCTCTACTTCCTTGAAGCTTGTATTTGTTGTTTCTCTCCTCTTTGCTTTTCCTTACTCTCTTTATTCATTTGGGTATTTTTTCTAATTTTTGTTTTTCTTGGAATTTTGTCTACTAATCCACTGATACTATTCTACTTTCTAATTCTTGAAATGGGATTCTAAATCTTTTTATTTTTTTACAAATTATAGCTCTATCTTGGTATGGATACATATAATTGTTGACAAATTTGTGGGGAAATTATATTTGAGGCTTTTTGTAAAGCTCTTGGAATCATTTGCTCACTTGTTATTACAATTCTTGTTAGCATTAATGATAAGGTCATGGGATTGGACTATGTATTCTAGCCAATTTTGAATCCCTTGTTTGGATGCAAAAGTGGGTCTGGCCTTCAAATTAACACTCTCCCTGAATTGTATATCCCTAAATGGGGGACTATTAAGTCCCATGGGGGTGATTAAGAGAGTCCCATATTAGGGGCTAAAAAGATCAAAACACCCTCGAACTATGGGCATTACATCATGTACTCTATATCTAGTGATTCCAAACAAACATGGAATAAGTAGGATTTTACTAATCCCCCTCCTAATCCTGGAGGATTCGAAGCGTGAGATAAGATATGTCATCCTAAGGAATTTGTAATCCGATGACTATTAGTTTCGGGACTAATAGTCATATATAATCCAGTCCAATGAAACAAACAAAGTTTAATGATTTCAATGGCATGATAGAGGAATGGAGAATCAAACCACACATAGGCCAATAGCTCAATTTATGTTTGTATCATTCCTAAGCATTCAAGCAATTGTGGACAACCAATATTCTATTTTTCATAAATGGCTAACCTCACAACTAGAATTATCAAATTATGATTCCACCCCTACATTCCAATGCTATATTTGGTTGAAGTTTTCAAAAATTAATTTCAACGCCACATTTGAAAACATATTTCAATGCATGTTTGGCAGTGTGAGTTTTTGATTTTTGAATTTTGCTTTGGGTTGTCCCCCCGGACATCCCCCGGATGTCTGGCCGGTTGACCAGAATAGTACCTCCTTTTTTTCTTTTCTTTTTGCAATTATTTTTGTTTTTAATATTTTTTAAATATAGAAATTATTTTTTTTAGACCAAAATGACAAATTATTTTTTTGAATTGAATTTTAAAAAGAGTTTGTGTATGAATTTTGAATAGAATTTTCAATAGAGTTTTGAGTTGTATATTTGGTTGAGTTATAAGTTTTTGAATTAAGTTTTGAAAATTCTTTTCAAAACTCATAATTAAACATTTTTTCTCATTTCATATGTCACATCAAAAATTCAAAATTCAATTCAAAATTCTTTTTAGAACTCTTAACTAAACAAATTTTCTCTTTCCAAATCATAATTTCAAAAATCACAAACTCAAAATACTACTGTATTCTCAAATTATAATTCTAAAACTCTACGAAACGCTATCTTAATTTTTGTCACTGCATCATCAAAACAGATAGTAAACACTCTCTCTCTCTCTCTGACCCAAGGGTTTGGCCTAGTGGTCAAGGTCTGGGACCTAGTGGTGTGCTCCCTCCATGGTCTTAGATTCGAAACCTCCTAGGTGCAAACAATTTCTTGAGGCTAGTCCATATAGAGTTTTACCCCGGCTTTAATTAGGCACACCACTAGTGGACGGTGGGATTGATCCCCCGGATTAGTTGATCCATTGGGTCAGATATCGAGTTATCAAATCTCTCTCTCTCTCTCTCTCTCTCTCTCTCTCTGTTCTAAAGTTTGACAGGCTTAATACTTTTTTCTTTATAAGTCTCCTGTAACTTTTTTCTTACTCAAAATACTATGAATAAGTTTTGTGACTGAGGGTTAGTTGGGCTTTCCACGTTTGGAAAGTCTTGGTTGGTCCCTTCAAATTGAATGGTATACAAATCTTGTAGCTATTTTATTCTCATGGTTAGATAATCTTTAGTAAGTTTTTTTTTTTTTTTTAATACCCAAAGAAACAGCTGCCTGCTATTTTGCCTCATTTTTATTAAGCGTTATGGTTTTGTGGGTCACTGGTAACTCATACTAATTTGTAACCAACAGCTTTGAAATGGATGGATCTGATGCTAAGGCGAGCACATCATCTAAAAACCTTATGTCAAATTATAGGCTGGGGAAAACTCTTGGTGCTGGGGCATCTGGTAAAGTGAAACTTGCACTTCATATTGTGACAGGCATTAAAGTTGCTATTAAGATCCTTGCTCGTCAATCAATTGATGATTCTGCAGCAGAAAAAGGTGCGTTGTACATTTGAGTACTAATGTGGTGTTGTGTTTCGGAATGAGGTTGAAACTTGTCTTTCTCAAGTTACTAGTGGTATAGTAATTGATGTAAGCAACAAGCAGAAGTGAGCAAGTGAAAAAGATAGCGAAATAAAATTAGTAAAGCATTGATGTTGTGGCACACCTTGATAGTGTTAGATGAGACTTTCAGAAGCATTTTGTTAAAGTGTTTTTGTCATCAATAAACTTATTATTTCTGAGACATCATAGTGGGATGAAACATTAGTATGTTCATGTTCTCTACAAGTAGCCTTTTGTGTGGCAATTGTGTGCTGAATCAGCTGATAAAAACACCTTGATTTTCTGGGGAACCCTCAAAATTAGTTCGTTTTTCTTCATCTTCTTCCTTTGCTTCATTTTCCGTCTTTCTTTCTTTTTTTTTTTTAACTCCTTTTCTTTTCTTTTTCTTCTTCTTTTTTTCTTTTTTCTGGGCACTTGTGAGCGTGTGTAAATTATTGCTTGTCATGATCATGAAATATTATACTTGATATTAACTTCTATCAATGACAAAAGCATTAGATCAAATACTTGTATACACAGATTGATTAAAGTAGATGCAACAGTGTAAAACATGAGAAATGTGCTTTGATCGAATACGTGCTTTGTTTCTTTGACCTTTTAGACATTATTTAACAAATATCTCCTTGTATTGTGTTATTGTAGTGAGACGAGAGATCAAAATCCTGAAGCTATTTTCACATCCCCATGTAGTTCGCCTATATGAAGTCATAGAGACGCGGTCGAAAATTTACGTTGTCATGGAGTACATGAATTCTGGTGACCTATTTGATTATATTACAGAGAACGGAAGGATCCAAGAAGATGAGGCGCGCCACTTCTTCCAACAGGTATTTAAGGTGCTAGTATTGTTATTATTTTTTTTGTTTACATAATACTGTTTCTGAGTTGAACTTTGTTGAGTGAACAACTTTCTAGATGGAACTACACATTGCTAATTTTGATGTGATTTGCTATTAACTTATTTTGTGAGTAATTTCATTTTAGTGATAAGGAAAAGTGGCTGAAATTGATCTGGCAAAACATTATCTAATGAAAGAGTAGATTATTTCAGGTGTTGAATGTTGCCATCTCCACATGGTGGTTCACCGAGATCTCAAGCCAGAGAATCTGCTTTTGGATTCCGAACACAATCTCAAAATTGCTGACTTTGGTCTTAGTAATATCATGCGTGATGGTCATTTTCTTAAAACAAGCTGTGGAAGCCCAAATTATGCTGCTCCTGAGGTATGGGTTCAGTAATGAAATAGCTAGGTCCATCTGAGAGTAACCTTGGGTTCCAAATAATTTTGCACAGCCAAAAAGAAAAAATATATATTATATATATGAAAAGGAAATTTGTTCTCTGGTGTAAATTAAATTGCTCATTATATATATAGGTTATATCTGATAGATTATATGCTGGTCCTGAGGTTGATGTTTGGAGTTGCGGTGTCACTTTATATGCTCTTCTGTGTGGAAGACTTCCTTTTGATGATGATAATCTTCCCGGTTTATATGCAAAGATAAAGGTCGGTTAAGTGGATTGTATATTTTGACATTGCATTTAAATTATTTTCCCAACTCTATGATTTTTTTAATTTTTTTAATTTTTGCACCAGAATGGAGTATACACATTGCCAAATCAGTTGTCTCATGGTGCCCGTGATTTAATAGCACGCATACTTACCATTGATCCTATAAATCGTATATCAATCCCTGAATACGTCAGCATCCTTGGTTTCAACAAGATCTTCCACAATACATAGCTATGCCATCTGTCATTGCAGCGTACGATACCAAAAAGGTAACTATGTTTCCTTGTGATTTTACAAATTATTTAGCCTTTTATTATTATTATTTTTTAACTGAATAATCTATTACAATCACTGGAAGTTTACATTTAGTGTCTGATGTGTGAATCATGTTTTATTTAAGTAATATAATAATACTTGATTATTTTTTGTCTGATGAATTCTATTTCTATTCATAAATGTAATGCATCTTATATCTAGCGAATATGTTTTAGAGTACGTGAATATGTTTTAGACTTTTACATGACTCTGAAGAAATGATGAAGAAATCAACTTCATTTTGTAGTTGATGATCTTGTTTCTTTTATTCGACAATTCTATTTATATACCATATTCACATTTGAGAAGGGTTTTTTTTTTGGGTGGTATTTTACACTTTTTTATAGCATCAGGGTAGTACTTTCTTTTGAAAAAAAAAAAAAAAACAACAACAACAACAACAATTTGATAGGAAAAATTACAAATTGAAAGAAAAAGAAAATAAAGAATTGCTTTTGATAGTGCTTCTTGAAAACAAGTTACAGACAATATTACCAATGGATTCCTTTTTAGCGAATCTTGAATACAAAACATGCTCAAGAGTGAACTAAGTTAAAATAAAAATTATAGATTCAATATTTCGAATAAATTTACCAGCACAAAAATGAGGCTAGTAATATAGTCCTCATTTTGAAAAATCATGTTCTGTTCCACTATGGTGATTTCATAAGCTTTACAGATCTCATTTCCTGATTGCCTTTGCAGTTCTTTTAGCCTTTGGAGGTTCCACGTGCCAGATCCATCTTGTACCCCAAAAATTTTGGTCTTATTTTTGCAATATGCTTATTTTGATGGACTCTAAATTGGCTTTTTCAGTTGGGCCCTTGATCCTTTATTTCTAGGTTCTTGTAGTTTTATGTTTGAAATTTATGTGCCAATAATTATACTCTCATGATTTATTCAAAGCATATTTTGATTGAGTTTGGCATTTTCTTTGGATTGTAATTTTTCCCATGAATCGCTGTGTGCTCTGATTATATTTACTCTTTCTTTTCTTCAAATGATGCACACCATCAAGGTGTTGCATTTGAAATGCTTGATTATTGTATATTCCTATTTTGACTTTGTTTTTTTCATGTGTGCCTGATCAAGGGGTATGATTATGCTACAGGGCTTACATTTTTTTTAAGATCATGGGTGTACTGGTATTTTTCTTTTAAAATACTATTGCCTGGTGGTCTTTTTATAACATCTAAGAAATGTTTCTAGAAATACTATCCGAAGTTCTCTGCTTAAGGTTCAAAATGAATCTGTTATTGTCATTTTGCTCAATAGGGCCATAGTTCTAGTTAAATCACATGATAACATGCTTTTTAATGGGTACTAATTGGCATTGTTTTTTTTACATGATAACATGTTTTTTAATTATTATTATTATTATTATTTTTTTGGGGATGCCTCAACCCATGTTAAATTTGGTTTCCCTTGTCCCCTAGTGTCACCCTCAATAAGGACAATGCACCCTTCCTTATTGGTGTTGTTTTTGTTATTCATTGTACATGGCCTAACCATCTTAATTGATTGAACATATTTGTTTTCATGGGACAAGCACGTGCTTTCAATTTTATCCATGTTTGTTTTGCTTTTCTAGTGATGGCCCAATTAGTTAAGTAGGGCTATGTTAACTTGCTGAGTTTATTTCTGTCACACTAAACCTTTTTCTCTTTGCTTTTTTGGTGTAAATATTTCTTTTCCATCTTCTATTCTAATAGCCCGCTTGTCATGTGAGTTAATAATAATTTTATATATTATCTGTTAATAATTTGAAGCTGTTAATTGAAACTAATCTTGTCTATATACATCGTATTGATAGATTAATGAGGGCATTATCCTTGAAATGGCTAAGATGGGCTTTGATATCAATGAAGTGATTGGGTCTCTTCAGAATGGATTGGAAAACAAGGTGTGCAAGCTGTCTAAGAAAGAATTTCATTTTGTGTTTCAGTTGCATGTCTGATCTTTGCTATGATTTCAGGCAACGGTGGCATACTATTTGCTAGCAGACAGCCATTTTAGAGTTCACCACAATTACCTGAAGAATGAGCTTTTGGAATTATTGGTATCATTTATGTTTTTTCTCTTATTTACGATAGCATTTCGTGTTTGTGATCAATTTATTTGCATATCATTATAATTTATTATACCATTATTGATAGATTTTGAAATGGTTTCTTCGTATGCACATTGTGTTATTTGGTGTTTAGAATTTTTGTTTCAATTCTGTTGTGGTGAAGACTCAACAGTACTTTGCTTCTTCAACTGCAATTCTTGCAATTATCAACATTTCATAAGAGAATATTATTAAGAACTGCCTCATATTGAGGTTTACAATCCTATTTATTGTAGACTAATCCTAATTCTTGTACAAAACAACAAATAGTCGAGAAAAATTAGAAACGTTACTAAAAATAGCAAATTAAAGGTCTAGGAAACATGCCAAGACAAGCAACACTGAAAAAAGAAATAAAACTATGAGTTGTGTTCCAAAAACAGAAATAAAACAAATTTAAACAATGGAATTTGGCCAAATTCCCACAATGCATCATTGCCAAAGGCAATAATGAGTTGTGTACATTGCATCCGATCATAGTACCAAATTTGAAGTAATTCTGAGCTCATTAGTCCAATCTTACCAGCTGGGTCCCCTAACATGGTCAGCAACAGCGGTCTTAGTTTGGCCTTTCTTAACGGACCTTCTCATACTTCTGATGCTCCATTTGTTCAAGAAACTTTATGGATTTTTTTTGTAAAACAATATCGAATATAGATTTTTGACAGATGTTTCCTGTAATGGGCAAGTTGAACTACTATTTACATTGAGTTACTGTTCTCTAACCTTGGATTCTGCAGCCTCCGGTACATGTCCACCGTGATGAAACATACACGAGACCACCGGCTCCTGTTCAAAAAAAGTGGGCTCTTGGGTTTCAGGTTTTGTTTTGGTTTTTAGTTTTTGACTGTTTCTTCTTTTTTGTTGTAAATGCCTTGACCATATTTATTAATGTAGATTTTGTTGGTTTTATGTTTTCTGTACAGTCTCAAATATCTCCCCGTGAGACAATGACAGTTGTTTTAAAGGTCCTTGAGAAGTTAAATGTGCGATGGAAGGAGATCGGGCATTACAACATGAAATGCCTCTGGGCACCTGAATTTTCTGCATATCCCAAAAATACACTTAATGGTGGTCCTACTCTGATAAACGATGTCCATGGCCTTGAGTCATCAATTATAAGTACGAGCATATTGGGTATTAGGTTGCAAAATGCTCTCAAGTTCGAAATTCAGGTAATGACTTATCGTGTACTTGCTTCGTTGATCAAGCCTATGCCTAGTAAAGCGATAGAAATAATCGTTCGTCATTGGGAGCTTGCACACTATACTTGTTTCAGTTCACATCATATTTTTTTTTGGGTTCGGATATCAATTTTCAAACAAAAATCAATTGTTCGGATATCAACTATTGAACAGGGTTTTTGTTCAAACAATTTATTTTTGTTCGGAAATTGGTAAAATGGTGTGAATTGAGAATATTTGTAATGTGTGAGTAGAATTACCACTTTTCAAGACATTGTTGGTTTCTTTAAAATTTTAAAAATATTGGACTGATTTTTTAGTACAAGGATGTAAACTAAATTCGATCAAACAGAGTTTTGTCTAGTTTTAGAAATAATTTGAGATTATTCATTAAGTTTCCAACAATTTGATTCATACATATATATAGTTCTTTACCATGTCTGTAATTTCTACAGCTTTACAAAGCCAGTGAAGAGATGTATCTTCTGGACTTGCAAAGAATACATGGCCCCCCTTTCCTCTTCCTCGAAATATGCGCTGCTTTCTTCGCACTGGTGGCGTAATTTTCTGTTAAAAGCTTCAGACCTTAGAATATAATAGTTTAAAAAAAAAGTAACGATCAATTAGTATACATTAATGTGTGTTTAGGACCTAATTTTCGGAATAATGCATAAAGTGATAATCGTAAGACTTGAACCCATAATCTCAAGATTATTAGCTTAAGTCTTAACCATTGAATCAATGGTCGCCTCTAATATAATTGTTTCTTGCATATATATTAATTAAATAAAAATTTTGGTGGGATTGTTTATTCTGTTTCTTATATCTTTTTATGTTGTAAGCATAATGCACTTTGAGGATTGTAGGTTTTTATTGTGGTTTTGTGTTTGAATTTTAAACTCTGGAGTGGTTTTTTAAAGTGTAATTTTTCAACATTTGTGTAGAGCTTTCTAGTTGTAATTCAAATAGACTAGCCTCGTTTGCGAATAGGTTATTTTAGTAATTTTTTAACTTTTTAGTTAAAATATGAGATTAAAAAAACTAGTAGGTTTAGAATGATATTTTAGTTTTTTACAAAAAGATGTGTAAAAAGTAGAAAAAAAAAAATCTTTGATTTTTTAGTATATGTTATAAGTTTTTTGATTTTTTTAAGTAATATTTTGATTTTTAAGATAAAATTGTTGCATGTCAAACGAGACCCAAGTCCATTTAATGGGTTTGGTCCGTTTCCGAACATCATCTTTGTTGGTCCGTTTCCGAACATCATCTTTGTATCATTTTGATTTTTATATTTTCAAATGACTCAATTTTAACCTTAAATTCTATATTTTGTGTCATTTTGCTCTAATAGATAAAAAAAATATATGCATGGATGACATATGACCATTTTCAAGGGATAAAATAGATATTTCACCTATTCTATTCTCCTCCCTCCTCCTCCACAGCAAACAACCACCTTCCTTCTACCACACACATCCACCACCGAGTACCGGCCACCCGTTTGTCACCCACCGCCACCAAACAAGACAACCCACAACCATCAAAAAAAACAAAATCAAAATTCACCAACAAAAGTAAAATTAAAATTAATATCAAAACTCAAAAATAAATAAATAAATCCTATTTCAAAACTCACCAGTCAAAATCTTAGATTCATTGCCAAAACATTGCTAAGAAACTAGAATTGATAAGACCTGAAAGAAAAGAAAAAATAGAATTGAAGAAATGTAAACAATAAAAAAACAGAGTACAAAGATCTCTATTTCTTTTTAGGGTAAATTACACTTACACCTCCTGAGGTTTGGATTTAATACATATCACCCCCTGACGTTGGAAAAATTACACTAACCCCTGTCATTGTAATTATTCAGACGGAATGAAGACATTAAACTCATGTACTCTCTTTTTTTTTTCCTTTGCTTTACTTTCTCTTTTTTTTTTTCCATTCCTTTACCTTTTTTTTAATATAATTTCCTCTGTTTTTTTACTAGGAGTTGTTACTTTTTATATAAGTAGAGAGTTTGTGAAATGAGACTATTAACCACAAAGGTGAGAATGTAATTTTCAAAACGTCAGAGATGATAGTAATTGGACCAAATCTCAAAGGGTGTCAATGTAATTTACCCTTCTTTTTATCATAATTCAAAGCAGCACAAATGGTTTCTAAACTTTCTCTTAGCAAAAATTCCCAGTTACAAATCAATTATAAACCCACCACCGCTTAAAACATACAGTCAATTATTTTATTTTTTATTTTTAAAAAATAACAATTAATTAGAACAATGAAGATAAATAGTTGAGTCAGAGTTGCAGAGTAGTTTACATGGTAGATTGTTGTTATATATTACATTCGGTTGTATACGCCTTCCTCACCGTTTTCCTCCTTCACGACTTGCCTCCTTCCTTTTCCCTCTTTCCGTCTAAATATAAACAACAATGACAGACTCCTTTTTAGGAGACTCAAAACTTTCAAAAAGTGATTCACACTACTCATCATATATGAGTGGAACTTACATCATGAGTGGTGTAGATTAGGAGTGAGCAGCAAATATACCGATCCATCCAAACCAACTGAACCGAACCAATCCGTCACACATTTTGAACAGATGTATGGTGACGAGCTGAACCGAACCAATCCGTCACACATTTTGAACAGATGTATGGTGACGAGCGGACGGTTGCGGATTAATTTTTTTTCAATCCGCCTAATTTTGGACAAATAACGGATTTGAGATTCCTTTGACCGTAATCAAACCGCCAAACCACGAGCACTCCTAATAATTCGTAAGACTTTGTATTTTCAATTTGTTTAAATATTCTGTTTGTGTTTTCAATTAAAAAAAAGTTTAAATATTCTATTGAAAAAGAGTTTTCAACTTAAATATATTTTTTTAATTGAAAAAAATAAATGCATTATTTATCTATATTTTTTGATTTTTAAATCTAACTCTAAAAATAATAAATAAAAAAGATTATATATGTTGGTTGGTTTTTGTTTTCAAAAACAGATATAGATGTAACAATACAGAGGTATACAATATTTACTACTACTTTGTTCATGGTTTTGGTGATTTGAATTATTTTTATATTTTAAAAATCATAGATTGTAATACTTTATGTGGATGAGGCATGCTGTGATTGTAATATGTGGATGAGGCATGCAGTGATTGTAATATTCTAAAATTTCAAACTTTTTTCAAACTTTTTTTCTTTGGATGAGACATGTAGTGATTGTAATACTTTTTTAAATCATTAGCTGTAATACTTTTTTTTTTTTGAGGAAGTGCACAAGTTAAATTATGTTGAAAATTTATAAAATTTTAAACCGCTAAACCGATTCGAATCCATTTGCCAATTCGTCAATCCGCTCAATCCACATCCGCCGGATTGGAGGACGGATGCGGACTAATTTTCTTTAATCTGTCAATTTGGCAGACGGATGGTGAATTGAAGGTTATGTGACCGCAACCGACCCGCGCTCACCCCTAGTGTAGATCACTTTAGAAGTTATGGGAGTCTCCAAAAAAGAGTCTCACTTATTTTTCAAATATAAAATTTCGTTATTATTTGACCGAGTTGATTCATTTGGTTATGAGAGATGAAAATTACACGCAAATTTACAATATTAACCTTACAAAAAAATAGGGCATAAAAGAAAAAGAAAAAGAGAGGCATGCTCCAACTAATTAGTTAGGGCACATGAGTTAGAGCATCTCCAATGGTAGTAGGCATTTTACCTATCTAAATATTACTATAAAGTATATATTTTATTTTGCCTATCAACTGTTTTATGTTTTTACTCCAACCATGCTCTTTATTTTAGCTATTTATCCAAATACTATTAATTTTATAGAATGCCACGTCAACAACAAAGATGGAGGGAAATGATCCTAATGATTGAATATATTTTGCCTAGCATTAAAGGCTAGCTACATGTAGCTAGTGAATATGAGTTGAGCCAAAATGCCTAATCATATGCCTAGTGTATTGGAATTGAAAAAAGTGAATCACACTAGACATTTTAACTAACAAATATTATATGCCTAGTGCATTGGAGATGCTCTTATGCTGTTATTTTGTTCTGTTAGTCACTCTATTTTTTTGGTCACACTGTTGGTTCCTCCCCAATAAGCTGTTGACTTAGGCCTCGTTTGGAAACAGACTAATTTAGTAACTTTTTGACTATTTGGCTAAAATATGAGCTAAAAAAAATTAATATGTCTGGGATGACTTTTTGGCTTTTTACGAAAAGATGTGCAAAAAGTAGAGAGAAAAGAGAATGTTTGACTTTTTGGTATGGGTTGTTGGCTTTTTGGCTAATTTAGTAACTTTTTGACTTTTTAGCTAAATGAGAGAGTTCCCAAACGAGGCCTTAGTCAAGATTAGAGTCGTTTTTGGGTTAAATTATATTTTGGAAAAACCAAACATCAAAGATAGTTGAGTCTCAGATTTTTCAAACGATGAACTTCACTGCTGCTTCACAGCGTTTACTGATGTTGATCATGATCTTGGTCCTTTTTTTATTAATCGACAGATTTTGTGCCATTTCTATAATGTTGATGATCTTGGTCTTTTATTAATTGCTAATTGCTGCTTATTTACTTTATTGGAGTCCCTTTGATCAAGTGCTATATGTAGATTCCCCTGGGTGGCATACCTTTTCGCTATGCTTGTATTATTTTTTCTGTTTTGGAAAGAATGGAAATGTTATTATTATTATTATTATTATTATTATTTGATTGTGAGGTCAGATTTCCTCTTTTGCTTTCTATTTTTCAATGGGTTTTGACGTTCCATATGCCAATATGGTTGAGATATGTTTTCTAACTCATGATGCATTTTCACTTCGGCCACTTTTTTTCATTAATGTAATCTAATTGTAATCGTTGTAAGTTTGATTTGCATCAATGTTATCGCTGATTTAAAAAAAAATTGCAACCTGCAAACCCCCCTCCCCCCAAAAAAAAAAAATGAAGTAATAATAATAATGTCCAAGCCCGTGCCTCCTTGTGTCCAAATCACTAATGTGTTGAAGGGTGGTTTTAGTTAATTTAATTTTTTTGCCAATCGTTCCCATCGTTTATGTTGTGGTGAGCATGATGATTGTAATAACCCCGACCCATGATTAGCGCTAATTCATGCTTAAGTAAGCCTAACAAGTAATTAAGAAGAAATCCTGAGTTAATTACATGTGCATTGCATTAATTTGTGTTTATATCTGTTTAACGTAGAAAGATCTGTTCATGTTTTTATTCGGTTTGCGAATTGAAGGCCTTATCGGCATCTGATTCAGAAATTGACTTGATTTATGTGTTATTTGAAATTTTTAGAACATTATGGTAAGTTTAATTAAAATCCGATTCAGAATGATTAAATTAGAATAATTAATGTCAATTAATTAACCAACTCTTAATTAAGCCTAAATAAGGCTACTATGACCCCACTAGTTTATTTGTTTTGCACCCTCATTTCCTTAACTTCAAGCTCCAAATGTGTGAGAGAGAGAAGATGAGAGAAATTGGGATCAAAGCTAGAAAAGAGGGGGATTGCTAGAAATTGTTGAAGAATTGAAGAGCATTTAGAAGTTTGAGTCCTTACATTTGTCAATTCAAGGTTTAAGGTAAGAGATTAAGCCTTTGGTCTTGCTTTTGAGTTGATGAGTTTATGAATATGAGAGGTTTAAGTGTTTAACTTGAGAATTGAGTTGATTAATGTAAGAATTGAGTTGGAAATGAAGAGTATTGAGCTATACCATGCATAAATGCATATTTTCTCATATTTTAAGTTTAATTTCTAAGAATTCCCTCATGTATGTCTTGAATTCATCTTAATTTTGGGAAATCATCAAGCTTCATGTTGTTTTGTAGCATTTGATCATGTTTTGAGAAGATTAAATTCAAAAAAATTTATGCATGTCATGTTCATGGAGCATTCATAAATTTTAAGTTGAATTTTTACACAATTGGCAAGCTATTGAGCCATGATTTCTTGAAATAATCCTTAATTCATGATGCTTTATGAGTCTCTCAATGATTCCTCAAGTTTTGGCCCAAGAAGATAAGTTTTGGGATGTAGAATTTGAGCTTGGAGTTGGAGAGTGCAATTTGGAAATTTTAGATTTTGCACTTCCGCTCGAGCGTCGAATTCTACGCTCGAGCGACGACCCTGTATCTTGCACTTTCGCTTGAGCGAGAGCGTGAAATGCATGCTTCCAGAAGTTTATGTGTTTTTGTAGATCGAGCGACGAAAGTCATGCTCGAGCAAAGGTTTGAGTTTCACGCTCGAGCGGGGATCGAGCGTTCGTCGAGCATGAAAATCAAGCAACCAGTACTTTTTCAAAGTTTGCAGACTGCTCGAGCGAAGGAAGTTACGCTTGAGCGGACCCTCACATTTTGCATGCCCGCTCGAGCGAGGAAAGCCACGCTCGAGCGTGGGCCTTGTTTTCAGCAAGTTTTGAAAAATATTTTCAAGTACATTTTTGCATCCTCATTTCATCCTAGGCATTCCTAGGCCAAGATCAATACACCATGATGAGGATAAAGGCTAGAAACACACCAGGAACAAATAAAATAAGTTATGTACAATCCGAGCGTGTGTTCCAATGTATGTATCTGTTATGTTGTATAGGTCACGCGCCTTAAGTTAAGTGAATTACCTACTCTACTCATCTATTTGGAGGCACTGGTTATCTGTGAGTAATAACTTAGTAAAGTTATGTTCAAGTTAAATTATTTTATGTATATAGACTAAGATCTGTTTCATGAATGCTATGTATTTACACTATGAATAATTGTCCACTTCTGACATATATATATGACATTAATGCTATGATTCAAGTATGCTATCTGTACCCGAACCGGAGGTTCCTTAATGGAACTGGCACTTTACCTGTACTTGGCTGGAGGTTCCTTTATGGAATTGGCAAGTTATATGTACCTAGTCCGGAGGTTTCTTTATGGAACTGGCAAGTTGTCCGTACCCGACCCCATAAATTGAAGCAGCTGTGAGAGGGGAGAGAGAGAAAGAGAGAGTACTTTGAAATAGTTTATATTAAGGAGAGGCGTTCCCTCCGGTTTTTATAGAGTAACCTAAAAACATGACCAAATAAGGCTTCTTCGAGACTGGGCAGTGCAGTAGAGTAGTGTGTGATGTGGGATGTGTCTGGTGTGTGTGTGTCCTGTTAGAAGCCTAATGAATCTCTAGAGACATGATTCGGGAATCCTCGAATGTTTACCAACTTTATCTCCCAACTAATTCCAAATTTTAAAGTAACAATTCAAAATGTAACATTTTGATATTTCCTTTAACCTTTAACCTTTAACCTTTAATCAAAATTTATTTAAAAGTCTAATAAATAAAATCTTCAAGATTTGATCTCCACATCAAATTAAATTTTATTTTTTTAATTGTTTCAATTTAAATTTTAAAATAATATCAATTCTAAACATTTGTTTGTATTTGTTAATAAGGAATTAGCAATTTAGATTATTTAATCATTTTTTTTCCCTTAATTACTGTTGACGATCACTTTTCACCTTTATAGTTGTCCATCACGTAACATGCCCGGGGGTACCCGCCGCGCGTTAAACAGTTCGGACTCCCAAGATCTCTTGATCTCAATGTTTCCGAGTACAAATGTGAAACGTAGATGAAAGTCCAGATTTGGCAACTTTTATTGAAAATCTATTTGATTGCAATTTTGTTAAAAATGGACTGCGTCATCAGAACTCAGAGTCGCCACCTAATATTTTGAGAAATTAGGAAACCCATGACTCGGTGCCAAGCCCACTGTTCGTCGTAACCAAGGATGCTGGCTCGGAACCTTAGGTATGAGAGGGGAAGGTCAATAATGAGCACCCCCGCTCACGCCGATCAAAAGATCGGCCTTACTAAACCACGATATGACTTTATTTTCTTTATATGTTTATGTTCTGATTATTTTAGTAAATCCTAAAATTTACTATGTGAAGCATACAAGTAATAGACTAGTTTGCTCAAATTGGAACAATTCAACTTCATGTTTGTTTTGAAAAGGGTTTGAATTTGCCACTTGACAAAGTGGGCTTAAGACGTACATTTATTGAATTATTCCAATTCAAACAACAAGCCTTCATCCTAGGCATTCAAACAGTTTATCACTTAAACAAATAGCCACATGGTAGGATGCTAAACATAATAAGAAATCACACACAAATGGATGCTAAAGCAATAAAAACTCACAGATTGACCGAGTCCCTCGAACAGCTACAAAACAAGTTAGTAAATATGCATGATCTTATATACAGAATCCTAATGCAATTCACTCATGAGATGCACTAAAGATTTGGCTTCTAGAATATGGCATGTGAATCATCTTAAATAGCGCACAAAACATGGATAATCAATTGAAGCAAAAATGCAATTTTAGCCAAATCTTATGCATGGATCATGGATGTAAAGCAGGGATATGCATGGTATGTCAAGATATATACATACACACAGTTAGGGAAAGCGATAAAGAACGGGATAGAAGAAGCGGGGTGGGGGAATTATTACAACCCTTAAATATTACAGACCGAATGAGGGGAGAGGAGAGAAAATAAAATAAAATAAACCTCACAACACACTCAAAAATAAAAATAAAAAAAATAAAAAAATTCATCGCTAGCACAAAGATCCATATGTTCTTCAATCTCTTAGACCTGCACACCTCAGCCCATGTCAAGTCATCTTCGATGGAGGTTCCTGCCACTTAGCCACTCAAAATTTGAAATTTGATCAGGACTTCAAGTGGGGATATATTCACTCAAATATTATAATCGAGAAATTTCCAGTGGGAATATATCCACTCAAAATATCCACCCATGATTCAGATTTATACATATAACATATTATAATTGAGGAAAATGGCAGATAACACCCATGACTCACTATTATACAATATATATACAAAAAAAAAAATGGCATGACACCAATATTATACATATAAAATATATATATAATATTATATACATAAAGAGAGAGAGAAAGTGAGTGCCATGTGGTCTCTAAAGAGAGAGAGAGTGATGCCGTGTGGGTCTCTAGAGAGAGAGAGCCGAGTCTCTAGAGAAGAGTGCCGTGGGTGCATGTGAGAGAGGTGCTGTGTGGTCTGCCTGTGTATGCTAGAGAGATGCCGTGGGGCATGTGAGAGAGGTGCTGTGCATGGGTTTGGGGTGGTGGTGGTGTGTGTAGGTGTGTGGGTGTGGTGTTAGCATGTAGAGAGAGAGAAGATGCCGAGAGGGAGAGAGAGCAGTGTGCATGGGTGTGCATGTGGGTTGGCCACGTGGTGGTGGTGGTGTGTGTAGGTGTGTGGGTGTGTGTGTTAGCAGGTAAGAGAGAGAGATGCCGAGAGGAGAGAGAAGCTGGGTTGATAGATGGTATGTGTGAACCGTGTGTGGTCTGATGAAGCTGCATGGTGGTGTGCTGGGTGTTTCATCAGTGATGAGAGAAAGAGGTAGGTGTGTGATCCGTGTGTGTGTGATGAAGCATGCATGGTGGTGATGGTGAGCTGTTGTTTGGGTGTGTTAGTGCATGTTGTGCCTGCCGTGAGGGATGACAGTGTGTTGGTGTGTCAATGGCTGCTGCGTGAGGTGAGAGAGAAGAGAGAAGAGAGGTTGGTCCTCCTCTCCTCCTCCATGTGGGTGTGGGCAGTATAGATGGTGGCTGCCGTGTGTATGCTATCTCCCTCCCATTTTCACTCACTAGAACCGTGTGTTATCCCCTATGTGCTCTATATCTGCCCTTGCCTGTGTGCTTCTGGGGGGGTGTTATGTATGCATGTGAGGTTGGTCTGCTGCCCCTCTCTCAAAACTCCTCTAACCGGTGTGTATTGTCTTGAGCATGGTCTGCTGGGTTTGCTCCTCTTTTTTTTCTGTGAGCTGTGTCTCCCTCTTTTTTATTCACCAGAGAGAGCCATTAGATGCCTCTCCCCCCACCCACTCTAAACATTATTATTTACATGACTCACCACCCACCAAAAAAGCTTCTTCTACCACCTCCCTTTTTTCTTTCTTTTAGCTTGTTTTTTTTGACCCACCGAATTCAACCACTCCACCACACAATCTCTCTTTTTTTTTTTTTTATTATCAATTGTCCCCCACTACAATTATTTATCTAATCTTCCATTTAAAAACCAACCCTCATTTTGACCATTTTTTATTTTCTTTCTTTCTTTTTTTGTTTTATTATTTTCTCCTTTTTTATTTTTTTATTATTATTATTATTATTATTATTATTATTATTATTATTATTATTATATTTTGTTTCAATTTTCTTTTATAGTTATCAATTATAAAACACACTTAAAAGAGATGCACACACCTAATTTAATATGTACACACATTATAAAACACTACAAACTAGTGATGGCCAAAATGGGTGAGGTTTGGAATTTAACATTTCAATTTGATTTTTTTGTTTTTGGTGAGGGTGGTCAAAATAAAATGCCCAAGTCTTAGGGCCGGTCAAAATGGGGTGTCTACAATCACCATCTCTGTTTTTCCCTAATCCACTATCACCCCTCTTTTGCCCATTCACCGCTACTACTTCCCTTCCCTACCCAATTCATTGACATTCTCATTTCTTCCCCAATTTATAACCACCGCTACCATCTAGCATCACTGACAAAAAATAGTTAAATTGTCTAAAATATCCTTGCTCCATTGATGGTTTAAATTAATATAATTTAAAAATTCATTCTAATTTAAAATTGAAATAATATAAATATATATATATATATAGGATTTTATTTGTTACTAGTGCCCAATCATAAATTATTTTTTACAGTTTGTCTAAATTTATTTATTTAATTGATTTTATTTTATTTTATTTTATTTTTTTGAGAAGCAAAAACATGCAATATATTAAAAGGAAAACAAAATACAGGGAAAAAAAATTATTACAAACTACAAAAAGCCTACATTGATATTTGGTAGACAAGAGCAAGGATCTCAAAAAATATTATTTATTTATTATGCGAACCCACTTTAAGAAGTTTGTCTACAAATTTGAAAACACGAACTAAATTAAAAATTATATATAATAAAATAAAATTTAACATATTAATTGTAATACTTATTTTTTAGAGGATGTTAAATTATTGCTGAGAGGAGGATTTGTGCCAAATAATGGCTAAGCAAAATCAACACAGTAATTTTGTTGGGCCAGGTAGGACTAACACGAAATATGGTGTTGGGCCAACACAGAACGTGGTGCTAGATTGGGTTTAACTGGGCCAACATGCAGCGTAATGTTTGGTCGAGCTATCTAAGGTGGCACGGCTATATACGTCATGGTTGGGTTCACCGATCGACTGAGCTGGCGATGGATGGATCGAACGAAGAGAGCGAACGGACCGCATTAAGGCTGTGGTAAACGGCCAAGTTGATAATGGTCACACATGTCGACAACGTAAAGGTGTTGACTAAGCGCGGCGTTGATCTAGGATATACCTTAGCTCGGCATCAGTATGTCCAGAATCAATATCTTTAGTGCAACCCAAGTATAGCACAATTAGGTATTCCACGTGGACCAATGGAAAGGAAATCGCTCTGGGTGTACGTCAATACTGTTTGGTAGTATTCATATATACACTTGTGAGGAATGAAGATGGCAGTATAGCCACACATCCAATAAAGGACAACAGAGGTAGTGTGCACACAATCTAAGGCTGCATGACCAGCCTAGAAAATGAGGCGCAATCAGACTCAAAGGGGTAAGCAACTTTTAGCCACTCTCTCTCTACAATGCTCTGTATTTTCTCTTCTTCTCCAAGAAAGCTACCTTGACTGTCGGAGGGGTTTTCTGGTAACCCACTCATCGGGTAGCTCATCCTTGTTTGTTCACAGTAGGCCCATTCTGAAATCAATTTTGGTAATTTGAACCATTCGCTTTGTAGGACTCGTTGAGTAAAATATTTATGTAAAAAAATAATATGATCAGATATCAATAGCTATATGTTTGAATTAAATTTGTATTACAAAAATGGATGATTATTATCGAAATTATATTTATCGGCTATTTTTTAAAACAAATATGACTTAAACATATAGTTACCGATATCTAATAATTTTGATTTTTTTGCATAAATATTATACTCAACGAGCCGTAAAAAATGAACTATTTAAATCACCAAAATCGATCTCAAAACGAGCTTGCAAAGTCCAAATACTATTTCAAATTGACATAAGACAACTTAAAAGAAGTCGTACCCTTAAAAAGATTTATACATCATAACATTTGAAGGTTTGATTAAAAATACGAATAATGCTATATGCACCAATTAGGCCTCGTTTGGGAACATGCTAATTTAGTAACTTTTTGGCTATTTGACTAAAATATGAACTAAGAAAAACTAGTATGTTTGGGATAACTTTTTGGCTTTTTACGAAAATATATGCAAAAAGTAGAGAGAAAAGAGAATCTTTGACTTTTTGGTATGGGTTATTGGCTTTTTGGCTAATTTAGTAACTTTTTGGCTTTTTGGCTAAAAGGGAAGGTTCCAAACGAGGCCTAAGTGAGCGAATTCACCATCAATTCGTCGAATTTGTTGATCCTCTGTCTATCCCTCTTTTTGCTTGGAGCTCGGTGGTTTACCCCTATGCATCCATTAACCATCGACGCAGTCTGGAGGACAACTTACTTGTGGTGTGGTACACATCTTCTATGCCCACGAAGATAGTGCGAGCAACTCCTCGTCTAGAGGAAGCACAAGGATACAATCCGTTATTCTTGGCCAAAAAGGCAAAACTTTGCTCTTCTGGCTGGCTTGAATGTATGAATAATCCCCAGTTCCCCTCTTCATTTGGAATGGACCCTCCTGCGCCTCCTCTTCCTCAGAATCCTCACTGGATGGAGGAACTGAAACTTACTCTCTTCGAGAATCAGTTTCTTCCTTCTTACCAATTTCCAGATTTGCCCATTACATTTGAGCGATACCAAGCTCAACTTCTACTTGCAGCCTTTTCTCACTTGCCCTTCAATGTTCTTGGAGATGAGACTCCTCTCAAGAACTTCCGTTGGGCCTGTGACATTATGACTCGAGGTCATGTTCTCAACCCTATTGCTCAAGCAGAACTTCAGGCTTTTTTGGATCAACTCTCGCTTCTTCTCCATTCGTACCACATTTCTTTGGTTACCACTAATTCTTTAAATAAAATTTCAGCCAAACGAATTCAAACCCAGTACGAGGCAGAGAATCTTATTGACGAATATAATGACTTTAAGAATAAGGATTCTGCATATTGGAATGATTTAGAGATAGACGAAATGGAACAAGGATTGAAGGAGATAGAGTTCGAAATGAAAGCTGAACAACTTTTCAATCAAATAAGAACATATCAGCTACAGCAACCCAGATTGGATAGGACAGAGGACAGAATAAAGAAGGAACATAAATTCATTGACTACTGCTGGGACAAATTTCATGACCTTGTTATTCTTGATATTCCTTATTTTTATGAGATTGAATTTGTAGCCAAGAAGGCTTTCTAATGTAATTATTTACATATCAATAAAGTTAGGTTTTTCTTTCTTTATTAGGCATGGTCTGGTTTTGTGTTCCAATTGTATGCTTGGTTGTATGATTGATGTGACTTTGCTTTTAACTCAGAAGCTACTATGTTCACAAAAAACTTCGAACCAATCAAACTTATTCTCAAAGTGTGGAAACGAAATTTTGTCCTTAAGGAAGACAGCTTCTGCCCTAAGCTTCACATTCCAATTATATAATTAACATAATCTGCATAACCAATCAGCTTCGAATTGAGACATTTTTGCTTCGAAGAACAGTCTATGAGCTTCGAAGTATGGAAACTTCCCTTAGGAATTATAGTGCTTACTTCTTAAAGAGTGAGCCCCTTTGGGTTTCTTCACTACTTGACCAAATACTGGTTTTGCAACTTTGAAGTCTAAAACAAACAAATTCTAGCTGCAGAGCACTTCAAAGTTTACTTTGAAGGATTTTATCTTTACAAGAAACCTAATAGCAAGTCATCAATCCCTTTGAAGCAGACAAAACCTAAGCGTTCTTATATTTTTAAGCATGAACTGTGCTTCGAAATCAGTTACCTGCTCTCGAAGCCTTAATTGATCTTTTGACATCTGGCTTTAGAGCAAAATCTTGACTTTCGAAGCCAAATATTTGTTTTCAAAGCCAATTTGATTGTTTGAGATATGTCTCCCGCCCAAACAATCAACCTTGAGAGAGACTTTTCATATTGCACTTTTAGGACCCTCACAAATTTTAGGACAAAGTCTTAAACTTAGGCGGGTTCCGACATCAGCCAAACAATCTATCTCCGGTCTTTTTACCTATTTAGACAAATAGGGCATCTTTCGAACAGGAAGGTTTAAAACCCTTTCCTTTCGCGCTTTTATCTTTCTCATTTGCCGAAAACACAAACCCTTTCATTTCTACTGCTCTCTCCTCCTCTTTACTCTTTTCTCAGCTTCATCCTCCGAAAACTCTTGCTAATGGCTTCTTCCTCCCTAAAAGTACCAGTTGTGGAGCGCGTGAGTCCATCATTGGCTTTAAAGAGGTGTATCGACGAAGAAATATCCAAGCTCAGAGCTGGTGAACCGAGTGCCATAGATGGTCGACTCTTTATTCCTCGTCATAATGAACAACAGGAATACGTCTTGGGATCCATCTTCAGAGAAGCCCCAGCTTAGCTTCTTGCTTTGTATCCTCGTCTAGAGGATCACTGTCTACTTTACGAAGGAGGTTTTGATTAGGGAAGTTGGAACTTAAACCGTCCCCACTGTTGTTGGCCCACATTGAGGGTTAAATGAAAGGAGTGGTATGACAGAGTTGTGCTAGCCAGAGAATTGGATCTACAAGAGCTCTATATCCTTAATGCCTTCTGCATTTCCAGGTTTATTATTCCTGAGGATCATTTTTTTATTCCTGCAGCTCTTTGTTTCTGGAATTCGACTTTTAATTTTTTTCAATTTCGGTGTGGTATGATGGCTCCCACCATTGTTGATATCTGCCATCTCTTAGGGCTCTCACCACTTGGTGCTCCCTTTTCACCTAGTTACCCAGACACTCCGGTTAACTTCACCATCCCATCCTTGAACTCTTCCTTCAGTGATTTTGTAAAAATTGAGAACAAAAAGGTAAGTCCTGTAAGTGATCGAGAATTATTTTCCTTCATTCTGTACTGGTTGTGCAAATTTCTCTTTTGCACTTCATCTCAGCGGATTATGCCTGAGTTTGGCCCACTTGCCAAGACCCTTGTCTCGAAGAAGAGGATAGCCTTGGCTCATTATGTTTTAGGCCATGTTTATAGAGTTTGCTTCCAATTTTATGAGAAACCTCTGGATGTCAACCAAGGAGGCCCTTTATGGGTATTACAGCTCTGGCTCTTTGCATATTTCACTGGTCTACATTCCAAATGCTTGAGATTTTTGGTGCAAGAACCCACTACTTATGGAGAGAAATTTTCCAAGATTTCTTTATATCCCTCCAGCTTTGCCTACTATTTTTCTTTCTTTCATCAAATCCCAATTTCTCTACTTCCTTCCTTCTTTTGTCTCTTCGAAACTAATATAGGACCAGCCTGGCTCAAGGCATTTTTGGCTGATAGGAAGTGCTCTAATTCATTACATAAGGATATGTGGGCCTCTATCTTGTAGCTAAGGGAGCTCTTCATTGGTACTTTGAATCGTCGAGCTTACAAAAGTATACTTGAAGTTTACTGTCCTTCCCAATTTGCCATGCAATTTGGGCTTACTCAAGGAATCTCTGTCCCTCTTTGTAGCCTCTCCAATACCAATCTCACAGTCAGAGACTTGAAGGTACCCAAAAACAAATTGAGAGAAACAACATTCAAATTGCTACAAAAGTTGAGTGAGTTTCAATTCACCCCCTTTACCCCACATGACACAACTTTGAAAATATTTCAAAATTGGTAGATAGCCAATATAGAGGTGCTCCTGGCAATACCTCCCAAAGATTTGCTAGTAGGACTAGAAGTGCCTACTCAAGCCAAACCCCAAAAGACTAGGGACCACTATTATAGTCTCTGCTGCTCCTGCTATCCCAGCTCTTACTCCTACTGTCACAGAGACTACTCTTGCTGCCTCTCTCATTCTCCTAGAATCACCAGGGCTGCTTCGAAGAGAGGCATGCATTTCCATTTTTCCCTTATCTTCTCTCTATGATGTTTATAAGGCCTTATCCATCAACTTATGGCTTTCTTTTTTAATGCAGGAGCTTCACAAGTAGAATCTCCTCAGAGAGTTCAGGCTTTGAATGTCCTCAAAGGCAAGCAACAACTGCAGAGGAAAAGAAAACTTTTGCTTAATCCTGAGGAGGAGATACCTGAAACTTACTTGGAAGAGAAAGAAACAAAAAAAGAGAAAGAGATACCATTGAAAAGAAAGATGAAAATGACAGTTTCTCCCTCTGACTTTATTGGGGACTCTACTCATGAAGCAGCTGCCAAAGCAGTGGAAGAGGAGCACTCCAAAGAAATCATTGTATTTTAGAGGTCTGAGAAGAGGAGACAGCAGCAAGTACTAATGGATGAAGCTACTGCTGCTAGTACTAAGGGATGAAGTTACTATTGCTGATACACTCCAAAGAGAAGCTGCAAGGAGGCAACAAACTGCTGAACATTATGTCCTTCGCAGTTCTCCAACCATTGCTGCTACTTCTGAAACTGGTAATCTCTTTTTGTGTCTCTAGTAATTTCCTTTCCCAAGTTTTCAGTAATGAAACTTAACATTGCTTAATATTTCTTATTTTGCAGCTATAGTCAATCTACCTTTCTTTTGACAAGGGTTTCTTCAGTTTCTTATGAGGTTGAAAGACCATTAGAAACAACTTCGAAAAGGAAGAAGAAAATTGACACTAAAGTGCCTTTAAGTGTAGAGTCCATCCAGGCAATACTTCAACTTCCTGGTTCTACACTTTTCATACCTTTTTTGAGGCAGAGCATTCTTATATCTTTGTCTTTTGGCTTAACTCCATATCTTCCTCATCTAACCTTTACCTCGGCCCAATTTACTCTCCCTACAATCCTGGCTGCTCCTTCCCTACCTGAGGAGATCCCAGTTATTACTTCATCTTCAGTGATAGCTGATACTCTCAGAGAAGATACTAGTACTCATCAATTCTTTGCCCACCGATACTAGTACCTCACCAATTCTTTGCCCACCATCACTATCCAACTCCAGTCTTTCTTCTCTTGACTTACTGGTGGCCAAGATTATAGAGATTGCTAGGGACATTTCATCTTCCTCTCCTATCCCTATGCAGTCATCTCTTCCTTCCACTAGAGACCTTTCTGCACCTCCAATGTCAGTGGAAGAGATGGACATTTTCGAAGCTAGGCTGGCTAGCCTTTTTGACATATCTCCTACCATTCCAGCAACCAATAATGAAGCTGAGCCATTAGTTCTGGCTGACTCTCTCTTGGAAATTTTTCAGAGCTCTTCAACTATCAATAAGGTTTCCTTACCTCCGCTGGACTTAGGCACCTGTTTGGAATTGCTGGCATTATTTTCAAGGATCCTATTCGAAGCCTTACAAAGACCTATCATCAAGAATGGTTTCCTCCAATGCTGTAAGGTCATTGAGCAATCCAACATAGCTATTTCAAGTCACTTGCCCTACGCAGTAGCTACTATAGATTTTTATGTCAACATCTGCCAAATTGCCATGTTTGCAGAAAAGAAGCTATTAAAAGATAGGGAATTTGTTTCCTATATACATGCTGAGGTGTCTGAATTGAAAGAATAACATTCCTCTGCTTCTCAATTTTGAACCCAGCTCTTGGAGAAGAAGGCTCAATTAGAAGAAGAGTTGTTAGCGGTTAATCTAGCTTTGGATTGAACTGCTATAAAGCTGCAAATCACCAATCAAGCGTTGGCTGATCGAAGGCAGGACATGGCTACTGCCATTCAATTGTTCCTATCCCTTAGGAGTAGAGAATCAATTGTAAGGGAACAACTGAAACATTGTACTGATTTTAGGGCCAATTTATGGCTGCATGCACTCAACTCTATATGAAATGAAATCTTTATTCATTATTTGAGTGCCTTTTTGCTTTTCTTGTTTAGCATTTTCTACAATCCTTGTGTTTCCCACACAGCTGGATAATAAGGTTTCAAGTACCTGCCGTTAATTTTCTTAAGATGCACATATCCATTCAGATTTCTCAAATGCTATGCTCCCCCAGGCAAGACTCTATGAATTTGATATGGACCTTCCCAATTAGATGACCATTTGCCAAACTTATGGCTTTTAATTCTTATTGGAAGTATTGTCTTCCATACTAAATCACCTTCATCAAAACTAATGTGCTTAACCTTCTTATTGTAGCTCTTGGCTGCCTTTTTCTTTTGGAACATAATATTATATAATGCAAGAATTCGAGCTTCATCTATACTCTTTAATTCCAAAAACATGCTTTGATGGTATTGCTTAGAAGTTAACTGGTCCTGGCATTTCACCATCAAAGACTTAATGTTAATTTTTACAGGCAACATTGCATCATGTCCATCCTGGCACTCCTGTACTTGATCTTGGAGAAGTCTTATAAGCCCATAATACATCCAACAACAAATTATGCCAATCCCTAGGATTGTCTTCCATAACTCTTTATATTTCCCTTTTCAAAGACTTGTTGGATGATTCTGCTTGACCATTTGCTTGTGCATAGTAAGGGATAGAATTAACAAGACTAATCTCAAATTCTGCTGTGAAAGACTTTACCATCTTTCCATAACAAAACAGTCCCATTATCTATAGTTATGGTCTATAGGGATACCAAATCTGTGGATCAGATCTTTAATAAATCCAATAACCTCAGTTTGATCCACAGCTTTATATGGTTTAGCTTCAACCCACTTAGTCAAGTAATCTGTAGCCACTTGGATGAAACAATGGTACTTCGAAGATCAAAATGTTCCGAGGCCATCTGAATACTGTCTTATGGACATCCTTCTCTGCAATGCAGATTTGGTTGTAACCAGAATGACCGTCCATCATAGAAAAAATCTTGTGCCCTGCTGAACTGTCCACGGATAAATCTACTATGGGCATGGGGTACTCATCTTTGGAATGCTAAATTCAGGTTTCTAAAATCGATGCATACCCTCATTTTACCATTCTTTGTAACCACAGACAATATTGGATAGCCATTCAACATATCTGGCTGTTCTAATAAAGCCTGCCTTAAAGAGCCTAAGAATTTGCTCCTTGACCTTCTGAACCACTTCAGGACTCATCATTCTTGGCTTCTGCTTGTATGGCTTGAAATTAGACTTCAAAGGGAACCTATGTTCTACTAATGATCTGTCCAATCCAGGCAGCTCATTATAAGACCAAGCAAAGCAGTCCTTATATTGTTTTAATACAACCAATAACTGACTTCTATCACAAGGACTTAACCAAGCACTGATATAAATGGGTTGTTGTGCAGAACCTCTCTCTAAATTGACTTCTTCCAAGGGGTCTTGTACTTGAGCACTCACTAATGCTTTTCTTTTGATTTCTTCTGCCTTCGAAGTAACTTTTTTGCTTTGTTCTGCTCCCATTTTCTCTGGTTCAACATCTTTGCCTTTTTCCTCATAGACAAAGTCTGTCCATAAGGCCTCATCCTCCTATATTTCTTGGACTCTTGTTTCGATGTCCAATGCATAGTATTTATCAAAGGTCAAAGACCTGACCTGTTGTTGCTCCTACTTACAACTAACTACCATGGCTTCTTTATCTTGTTCTTGAACCTTCTGGACTATCAATTTTATGTCCGATATCGAAACTTTAACCAAAGCCAAGGGTCTGGTTTCTTGGGTTTCATCTTCTTGCCTACAACTAGGCATCATTATCATCTTTGATGACAAATTCTTCATTAGCACTCTTCTGCACTAAGTGCTTCAGGTGTGTTACTTCCTCATCAGCCGTCACTTGGGCAGAACCATCAGGTTTTCTCAATATACTGAGTGGTGTCACTCCTTCAGTATACAACTTGGCCTCTGCAAAATCAGCACAAACGATAAAGGGTTGAGAGTCTGCATTGATCTCTTCTGTCTCTCCATTATATAAGGCCATCATTATCTTCTGATGTAGAGAGGAAGACACACATTTATTGGCGTGTATCTAATTCCTGCCAAGTAAAGCATTATACTTGGCATTGCTATCTATAACAAAGAATGTCGTCATGCAATCTCTAGTTCCCACACTCAGGTTGATGGTCAAGATACCTTGAGCCATCTGTTTATCCCCAGCGAAGCCAGCAATGGTTGTGCTGGTTGGGATTAATCTGGGGTTTCTTTTTCCTAGTTTCTTCAAAGAGGACTTCGGAAGCAGGTTCACTGCTGCTCCATTATCCACAAATACCCTATTCAATTGTATCCCATCGAAAAAAGCCTTGATATACAAGGGCTTGACATGCTGTGTCATGGATGTTATAAGATACTCAAAAGGATATGAGAGATTAATACTCACTTCCTTACTCTCATCTTCAGTTTCTATTTGTGTGGCCACTTCAGACTCATCTTGAACCATGCTAATCTGTGAATCTTCACTAGAAACTAGAATATGATCAATCTCCTGACCTTCTTGGTTTTCATCTTCAGCCTAGAACTCCTGTGGCAGTATATGCACCATATTTACTGACACAGGAGGAAATAAGCCAAACTGAACTACTGGCTGCACTTGTTTCTTTTCCAGGCTAACATGTTCGGTTATTTCAGAAGTATCTACCATGCTGTACTCTGGTACTTCAGTACTAGTGACTTCCTTCGAATGGTCTTTTTTTGCTGGTTTTTTGACCAAAAATGTCTGTTCAGCCATGAAGGCTTCAAACATCTCATCCTCAGCCATTTCTTTCCTTTGGCCTAGTTCAACTTCTCATTCTGTCTCACTATCGCTTTCCATCAAGGCGTTTTCAAGACCTGCTAAGCTGGATCTTTCCTTGGCTTTCAGTTCAGTGTGAACTTTAGCCAACTGCTCTCTGCTGAAACTTCTTTTGTTCTGAGGAGCCAATTTTATACTAGAATCTAATTTTGGACTTTCTCTTTCCTCTATTTGGCCTTTTGACTGGGCTAATGAAGAACTTTCTCCACTTTCCTTTAGATCCTTTTGGTACTGAGTGTACCTTCGATGCATCTTCATTCTTTATGACTTGGAAATGACTGGAACCATATTTGGTTACTTTGTTTTTGGTTGTTGTAGTAATACCCAATTATTTGGAGCCACCAAGGGAGGTTTAATCATTCTACCCTAGTCTCCAAAGATAGTTCTTTGGACAGGCATTTCCTTAGGCTTGTTTTGCATGACAAACCAATTTGAAACCCCAGGTACCCATGAACTTGCTAGTTCAGTTGCTGAACTAGCTCTTTCTGCCTTCGAAGCCAGCTTTGCAGCTGCCTGTGGAGGCTATTGCTTGGGCCTGATCCCCTGTCTTGAGCCTATTTCAGGCCTTCTGTCAGGGTGGTTACCTTCCATCTTGTTTGCAGCTGATCTTGGAGGCCAATCTTTGGCTCTGATTCCATAACTTGAGCGCACTTCAGGCCTCCTCTCAGGATAATTACCTTCCATCCTGTGGTAGTTGGATGGTTTGAACTCATGTAGAGGTCTCTTACCCTTAGGATGCACTCTAGTGGCTGGTGATCCAGCCAAGAATGACTGTTGTCTGGGACCAGTTGGGTATGGCCTCATGTTGTAGGTACTAGTTGGCTTAGGGCGTCTCTGCACATCTTTGTAATACTGTCTCCCATCAATTGGGAGTCCTTTCAACCATTTGTAACTTAACTTACATTTGGGACACATCCTTTGTATGATAGCTGTATCTAGAGAGTCATTATCCAGTGCCTCCTCACTAGAGTCCTCTTTTTGGTCTGCAAAGCTTTGTCAATTTATTGGTGAACTTCTGATATCTTTCCTGGAAGCAGTTTCGCTGGCAACATGCATCTGCACATTAACCTCCTCCAATTTCTTCAAGGATAGGTTTTGGAAGTCAAGCATATCAACATTGGCTGTAGTTTTCCCAATCTCTGGGAATGGGTTAGTGTCAATCCACATAGCTTTCTCTGCTTTGGTTGGGAACTTTAAACTCTCTTTTCGAATCTGTTCTTGCATCCTGTCCCAAAAAACAATACAGTTTTTAGTTGAATGAGACCAAGAGTTGTGTCATTTACAATATATTTTCCCTTTAAGTTCTTCTGGGGAAGGAATTTTAACTCCCTTTGGTAACTTTAGGAAATTTGCTGCAAGCAAATGGTCAAAAATGTCATATGTCTTTGTTAAATCAAAAGAGTATTTCCTATGAAGGTCTTTCTTTTTAAACTGCTGGTCTATTGTAGTATCCTTATAAATTAGTGCCTCACAGGTTATAGGCTCTTTCTCTATGATCTCTGCTGCATCAATCTCGTAATTAGGGTCTCTATAATAAGTCTTGTATGATGCATTACTTTGATCTTGTTATTCCTCAAGTAATGATTTATATCTAGACACCTTATAGGTTAATTCCACTAAGTCTCGAAACTCAATTGAGTAGAATTTCTTTCGAAGCCTAAACTCTAAAGGCTCTGGTAGAATGACCCTACACTTATTTTGTGCTCTTTTGAATCTGATAATAAATTGAACAACCTTCTCATCAGGCCTTTGACTCAACCTTGCCAAGTTTGCCATGAAAACTTCTAGCTCTATTTGGAAGAATTAGCATGAAACGCCTCCTCCATTTGCTGCCAAGTTTGGATAGAGTCAGGTGTAAGGTCAATATACCATACAAAAGCTACCACAGTTAGAGAATTTGGAAAAAGTCTTAACTTCATGTCATCATTAGTGGTAAACTCACCACATTGGGCTGCGAACCTAGCAATGTGTTCTACTGTTGACTGGTTTCCAGTCCCATAAAAGAGAGCAAAGTCTGGTATTCTAAACCATTTTGGGTATTTATGCACCCTATTCACCCATTCATGGTATGGCTTCCTATACACAGGAGTTTGAACCCCCCGAGCCATAGGTCCACACATTTCTCTAACAATATCAGCAATTTGGTCCATAGGAATCATATTTTGTGCTTGTTGGACTACCACTGGAGGAACAAATACAGGATTTGGCGGAAACCCTTGTGCTTGAGGTCCTCTTGGTCCATAGGGAGGTATATTTGGGACTGACTGTCCCTGTGGTACTGGCTGCTGTTGAGGGTATGGTTGACCTTTCTGAGTCTGTCTTGTGAAAGGACCTGCGAAAGATGCTGCAATAGGAGGAACATGTGTTGTTTTTCTCCCAGTCGCAGGAAACCCTTCGAACCCCTGGGTGTGAATTCGAACAAGGGATTAGTGAACCCCCTTATGCCAGGTATGGCTTCGAACATGGGATTTGGAAACACTCTCATACCATTTTCTTGTGTTGGCTTAAATCCACTAATTTGTATGGCTTCGCTGTTAGGTAATGAGACATTTTGATTTACCACAGGCCTCGAAAGAGGCTCATACCATGACTAGTCTGACCATTAGTATGTCCATTACTTTGTATAAGCTGTTTATCTCTAGCCAATCTTTGCTGAGGAACATTTGAATTTTCCTCCATATGCCTTGTGTTAGTTGGTTGATGGGAATTTATTTAATCCATAAAGGATGTTGCCCATCTCTCCATTGTGTACATTAATTGCTGTCCCATGGCATCTACCAAGCTTCCCCATGGATTCATTGGCTGGGTAGATGGAACAGTGGATGGCCTAATTCAATGGCCTCGTTCAATATTTTGAACATGTGGTGGATGTTCTGAATTACTGGCCTGTTCGACCATAGGTTCTGATGAGATAGGTGCTTCTATAGGTTGTGTTATCACATTATCCTCTAGATCAGGTGCTTCTATCTTTCCCTCCACACCTTCTTCCATGCATTCATTTTCTCCTTGTCTCCTACGTCTAGCTATTTTAATTAGTTCCACTGGGCGTGCCAAAAAATATATGTTGACTTTTTTGGCTTTCGAAGGTTAATAATGTAATTTTAAGCGTGCCGGCAAGGATTAATCAGTCCTCACAAAATATTAATTGCCAACCAATTATCAGACGATTGTGTTTTAGTTCTCTCAACCTCAATGAAAAAGACTTTTATTGGTGGCTTGTTTAGGAGAATTTAGTAAATAACAACAAGTGAAGAACAATTTCAGAATCTGAATTTCATTAAGTAAATGAAAACTTACAACGATCTGACCTGGCCTCATAGAGGTTTACAGTAACAAGTTATTAGAAAATTACTCTCAGGAATGAAGTGCAGTATAGGAATTGAAGTACAGAAATGTAAAGAATTGTAAAAACTGGAAGAAAAAAACGAAGTAAATAAATTGATTTTTTGATCTGAGTTTGGATCCTTCATTCTGGGGCCTTCTCTACTATTTATGCTTTCCAATGATAACCGTTGAAGTGGGCTTCTAACGGTCGAAATGTCCTCCCATGATTGCTGAACATGCTCTCTCACAGTCAGTCCCACTACGCCACTCTTGCAGTTAGGCTTCCCTTTTGATTTTGAATTTGAACTTTGTGAGTAACCGTTAGGCCACATCACCTTGTATCTCTCGATTGTTCCAGTGCTACTCATTATTATCAATATAGGCTGACACGTGTCTGACTTTGGTTGGCAACTTGTATTAACTCCCTAAATTGCCCTCTTCATGCCACGTGTTGAATTGTGATTGGCTTTTACAAATTATACAGCCAACAAAAATCAAATTAAGTTTACAAATCTATGACCAATACTATTATTTTTGGATTTTGCTAACAAGTTTTCTAGAAGACACGAAAAAAACAACTAATAAATGGGACATTTACACACAAGTCTTAATTTATGAATTTATGCTCCATTAAATCCTAACAAAAGTTTTTTGGACCTTCAACTCCTATTAAATTTTGAATAGTCGGAATTGTTCATCATTTATGATTATCTATAAAGGAACATGATGATTTGACATTTATTTTGATTTTCAAAACTTTAAAATATCAACTTTCAAATTGAAAAAACTAAAAAATTATGCACAAAAAAAAAAAAAGAAGAAAATTTTGAATTTTTTTTGTGCAAAACGAAAATTTTTGTGCCTATAAGGGAGCATGATGATGAACATTGATGTGCAAAATTAGGGGAAAAAAAAAACTTTAAAAATGAAAAAATTGATAATGTTTTTAGTTTTAAAACTGAAAAAAAATTAATAATGTTCTCGATTTTATTGAATAGTTGAATCAAACCAATAAGTAGAAGGACAAAAACATTTAATTCCATGTTATATTTTTTTTATCAGTTAGTGAAATAATTATCTGAAACATTACTATGCAAAATTGATAATGTTCTTAGTTTTAAAAATTGAAAAAAACTGATAATATTCTCAGTTTTACTAAATAAGACTTATTGGTTCAAAAGATCTTAGATAGGACATGAGCTACCATAACATTTGTAAATATAATTTTTAAGTAATTAACTCTTAATAAATTGACCTTTACTAATTTTGAAATACTTTTCACAAATTTTAAAACTTTATTTATCACCCTTTCTAAAACATTTTTTATACGAAACATGGGATAACATCAACACTATCCACCTACTCCGTCCTCGCATTTCAAGCTCCACGCCACACAAATCTTCCCGCCACACAAATCTTCCCCACCACCCATGAGCAAACACAAATCTTCTCCACCACTAGGGGTGTGCGCAGTGCGGGTCGGTGCGGTTTGAGAGAAAAATAGAAACCGTATGGCGGGTGGCGGATTGATAAAAGTGTCACTAGAATTTGCCATTTTCCTTATCAAAAACCGACGGTTCGATTGGCCAATAATGACGGATTTGCCTTGGCGGTTCAGGCGGATTGGCAGTTTATAAAAAATATAATTCAAATTACAAAACTTAAATCAAAGAGTAAAAAAAAGACAAGAGATACCGTGATGTTAAGCATCTTGCGAAGCTTTCTTCTGATGCAGCAAGTGTAGCAACAACATAATAATATCAACGACTATGCCATCAATTCATTACAAGCATCTGTGGAAGCTACAATGATCAAATACAATACATAAAATTAATATCATTCAAGGTTTACAATATATGAAAATGTTTACTGTTGAAAAGTATTTAGATTGAAAAGTGAGCTGATGCAAGTTTGCAACATGACCAGAAAAAAAAAAAGATTGAAAAGTGAATTGGAATCCAACTTTATTTTGGATTACTGACATCTTGAATTCCCCGAGCAGTAATGTAATACTATATTCTAAGGTATAGAACAACAAGCAAACTTAAGTAAAAAAGAATTTTTAGAATCTTACAAACATGATTTAATAGCGGTGCGGGTCGGTGCGGTTTGGAAGAAAAATAGAAACTGACGGATTGATAAAAGTGTCACTAGAATTTGCCATTTTTCTTACAAAAAACCGGCGGTTCGATTGACAAATAATAACAAATTTGCCTTGGTGGTGCGGTTCGGTGCGGTTTTGGCGGTTTCAGCGGTTACCCACCACCCATGAGCAAACGAGTTCCTTCTCCAATAGTTGCACCCGTTCCAACCCGATTAAAATTATTAAAAATATATATATATATATATATATATAACTTAATTTCTTTAAACATAGATTCACCTTGTTTGATTTTGATTGCTTTTTAAAAATTAAGTTTTTTTTTTAATTTTTATTTTCATATTTTTTTATTATTTTTAATCAATTTTTTAAAGAAAAATATTTGGGACCCCCTTTGGGGAGGACCCCCACACCTCCAACGTGATCCTAACTCTCCATGTACGTATGGGGTCCACATCATGAGTGGTCCAGATTTGTAGGGATTTTGTGTAAAGATCTCAATCATTGCTCTTTTTTTAATATTTTAAGTAAATTTTTACTTTTCTAGATGCACAAATGCACTTAAAAAGTAAAATATTTGTGAAAAATATTTAAAAAATTCAATATATACACAATAATATGAAAATGTACTGAATTTTTTAATTTTTTATATTTGATGAATTTTTTAAAGGTTTTTTTTTTTAGAAATATTATACTTTCAAATATATTTAGGTTAAGTGCATCTAAAAAATTAAAAAAGAAAATCTTAAAATAATAAAAAATTTGACCAAAAACAAAAAAATACAAAAAATAAAAAATTCAATTTTCTAAAACCAAACAAGATAAATAAGTCTAATAATTTAAAATTTTACACTTAACATTCATTTTCACTTATTTATTTATCATTTTAAATTTTTATGGAACTCTTATAAATTTATTACATACCATATCACTTACCTTTAAGATACAAAGAGCTCTTCTTCTCATCTGCTTTTCAGCCATCAGGTTTACCATAGAAAATGTTATTTTTGCTTCTTTTAAAAAGGAAAAAAATATTTATTTTGTATAATTTGATATATAAATTGATGTGGCATCTTATGTATAGTTGGTTTTTTAATCTTTTTTGGGACAAAATAATAACTTCATTCAAAGAGAATAACAAACACAAATAAGAGTTCTCAGATTCAAATTACATAGCTAACGAAAAAACATTGCAAGTAAAACAAGGAAGCTAAATTACATCCAACTATATACACAATCATCACCAAACACTTGAAATTTGTAGCTCCACACCACCATAAATGTAGCTTCCCAATCTTCTTATCCTTCAGTCAAAACCCAAACACCACCCGTCCAAGATGAAAAGTAATAACACAAGACCTGCAAAGAGAAGAGGAGAAATTTATAAAGCATAAATATATACACACTAAAGCCATGTAAGTTAACAATTAAACAAAGTCACATGTTCACATGTTCACATTTTTCTACGGTGTAAGATAGTAACAACTTCAAAGGAAGTACAGGAAAACACATATTTATCTTTATATATATATATATATATGAAGATCAATCTCTGCAACATTTCGAATGCAGTCTGAGTAGTGAATTGGAATTCAAAGCATAGGTTGTGGAACCAAAAGCTAACAACTATCTCCAAGGGCCAAATGTGGGTCAACCAACTCAATCACTTTCAACAAAATAAGTGCACATACCTCAAGAAGAAATGCCACCTGAAACCTTGATCAATGAATTCTCAAACACGTTCAATTTGACAGGTATTTGAACATCTAGGAGCCATGACAAGTTCCTTAAGAAACTCATTCTCTCCCTCCATGCTTGAAATTACATTCCTAATTGTCATCTTTGTCAAGACCTCCGCATTTTTCAATAGATACTTTATCAGATTAAGTTCATCTTGGGACGCATCAATGCCAGAGATTTTAATTTCTTTAAGGGAAGACCTCAAACAACTTGGCACCTCTTGTGGTTCAAACCAATTGAATTGCTTTGAATATGCAAAACCATCATGAAGTGGTACCTAGAAACCAAAAAACAATAAGGTAAGAATTTGCAAATCACTGGCTTGGAATTATTCTTTTAACTCACCTTTGCAAATACCATAGTGCACAGATTAGGTGCACCATTGAGCAAGTCAAACAAACTCTCGCAGCAAAAATTGTGGCAAACACCCAATTCCAATTGGGTCAAATTAGGAAACACAGGCCAATTTTTGTCATTAGCAAAGCTGAGCGCCTGCATCAGAGATGATAAAAGATAAAACTAGTCAAATATATAAAACCGAAATGATGTTGGACAAAGTTCTAAAATGATAGCATATATATGATAATCTACATCTTATCTCAACTTCTTATAAGTAAATGATCAAAAGGTCGGGGTTGTTTGGGGTGTCCTAAATAAGTGCACTTTTTATCTTTTTGGACTAAAAAGTTGAGGGAAAAAATATGGATGTTTGGGTTAACTTTTTGACTTTTTATGAAAAAATGTGTAATAAAAAATTGTAAAAATTGATTTGTATGGGAAAATTAAGATTGAGAATTGTGCAGCCGTAATTATTTAACTTTTTAACTTTTTGAGTAACTTTTTAACTTTTTGGCTTTTTTCATACTACCCAAACTTGACCTAAACTTACTGCCATAGTGCTACCCTTTAGATGTAGATGCTTAACATTAGAAATTACTTTCAAAAGCCCAAATAATTGGTTGACCTGTGTAATGGCTGAAAAAGCATATGGAAAGGGGGCTTCAACACAAACACTTGCTTTAACTAATGAGGATAGGCTCTTCAAACAATAAAGAACCAAGCAACTATCTGCAACATGAAGGCATTCAAGAATTGGTCCATTGACCATGACCACAGTCTCAAAGTTTCGGTATTGCGTCGAAATTAAAGATAAAGATATGTATAAAGTCTTCAGAGCTGGTGAAGAAATGTCATATGTTGTTTTCCCAAAACCCACTAGTGCTGAAATGGATAATTCTTCGAGCACAGGGCCGGAAGAAAAGAGCTTCTGGGTCAGGTCATTACTTGGATAAATAAGTGAAATATGAAAGATCTTGAGACGAGGGAAAGAGATTGAGGCAGGAACATCAAAATGAACTTGAGATCCTAGCTTTAAGACTACAAGCGTTTCGCAAATAAAGAGGTTGCTAGGCAACCTAAGAATTATTAATCCGCAAACATTGATATCAATTTCACGGACATCACGCTTTACAGCAGCACTTATCCATGAATTCAAACGAGATTTGTCAATATCTGGATCACAACTTAGATAGAATCATTGAATACTTGACAAATCATGTAAGAGAAGTACTCTTTCAATGAAATTCATAAAGCTCACATGGCGATGATGATCTTTAGGCTTATGTATGCCAGACCGAGGATGCTCATTTAACAGTGTCTTCTCATCGAATTCCAGATTGGGGACACAAGTCCATATGTGTTTCCATCTTGGTGACAGAGTGCTGGTCGCAACTGCATATTTTGTTGGAAGGAAAGAGAGAATGTGGGCAAGAACTGAATCTGGTAAGGTACTGATCCTATCTTCTCCATTCCCTGCGTTTGCTATCTTCTTTAAACTTGGTTGATGGTTCGAGCTCGAAGCCATGAATCTGCAGCGCCTGAATAGATCAAGTGTATCAAAAATTCATTCTAAAGCATCTCCAATCTTTCACCAAACCCTTCATCAAATTTAAATTTGATGACAATTTTGGTGAAAATGAGATCTAATAATCAAAATTTTAACAAAATTTACATCAACCCGTTTTCACTTTGTTTGATTAAATTGTTAAAAAGAAAGAACTGAAGTTTTTGTTTTTGTTTTTTTTTTTCCTCATGTAAATTGGTTAAAGACGGATTTCAGAATAAGTTAGATATTTTTTAAAATATTTGACCAATTTTTTTTTGATTATTTTGAACATTGAAGTGAGCTATATCAAAGCTTTTGGTCTAAATTTTAAAACAAATTTGATGGGAAAAAAAAAGGTGAAAGGTTGGAATGCTCTAATAGGTGTCTCTCTGTGTAACCGAGAGATGCAATAGAACCTCACAGAGAAAGCAATTGTAAAATCCGTTGAGACCCTCTCAAACATTTCAACAAAATTTTCATGAGTTTGATTTGACATGAACTACTCCAATACTTTTATTAAATTTTCATAAAAATCATTTCAAACATTCTCCTTTTATACCAAATTTTCCGCTCCAATGCTTCATCTTTTTAAATTTTCATTTAATTTAAATATAATGAAGGATTTGATGAGTTCTCAATTTGATGAAAAAAATGACTTTCCCTTGATTTGATGAACATTTGAAAAAGGATTGGATATGATTTTTGAGTAAATTTTTCTCAAATTTAAATCGATGAAAGAAAAGATGAAGGATTGGAGATGCTCCATAGTAGATCCACAGGTTCTATTTGGATATTGAGAAAACTCAAACAAGAAAATAAAATAGGATTGTTATTACCTAGTATGAAAAAAGGGTAAATAAATAAAATTGACCCTAAGACCATCTCCAATCTTTCACTAATTTTTCCATCTAATTTGATTATAAATCCGAGCAAAAAATTTGATTTGATATGAACTATTACAATCCTTTCATCCAATTTTTATCAAAATCTTTTTTAAGAATTCCCCTCTTATCCAGGTTGTTAAAATCAGGATACTATGTTGAATCATTGGAAGGGACTCATGGATCAGATCGTAGAATCGGATTGAAAATCGTAAAATTCTACTTTCAATGTAAAAAAAAAAAAAAAAAAAAAAAAATTATGAATAATGATAATATATATTACATAATTTTTATAAAATTAAAAAAAAATGATAAATTTGATATAATGCATTTTTTATGTTAACATCGATTAGAAAGATATACACATATACATACATATATATAAGAAATAAATAATAACAAAAAAAATGTATGGGATTGGGATCGTAGTGAAATCGGAATCGTATTCTACACAATTTTATGAATAGGCTTGTAATCATTTTAAGATACTACTAAATTTAAGATTATAGTGTAATCCGAATCGTTTGACCCAAATAAAGTTGTAGAATCATAAAATCTTACAATTCGGATCGAGATTTTAATAACCATACTCGTATCCCAAACTTTTCTTTCTCCCCATTATATATACAACAATGATTCATCCTCTAATTTAAGAGCACTAATTGAGCATTAATGAGGGTTTCAAGTTATAACCTTCTCACTTCTTTCCCATTATATATAAACAATGATTCATCCTCTAATTTAAGAGCACTAATTGAGCATTAATGAGGTGAAAATTTATACAAAAAAAAAAAAAAAAAAAAAAACTTAAAGCTAAAATATCACATCAATGAGTGTGACTCACTCCTAAAGCTCCTTTAGAACTCATAATTTAGAGTTTCCAAATATTTTTCTTATACATATAGCTCAATTTAAATTTCACTTTTTTTTGTCTGTATTATTTTAAATTTTATAATTTAAGTCTAATTTTAATTTAATTTTTCTATTCAAGTAGGAAGTTACAATGAATGTCTTTAGAATAATTGTTGGTCACAATACACTGAAAAAAATTAACAGATACTTGGAAAGACGGATCAAATAAAACTGAATTTAAAATGCAAAAATTAAATTATTCAATTTAAAAAAATAAAATTCAAATAAAATTACATTAAAAAGTGTAATTAACCCTAACATATAACCACTGTTAAATTACATTAAGTGTTCCTCCAAGTTCAGAGATTCCATTTTTTTTTTCTTTTATTACCTGAACGGATCAGATTTATAAATAGAATGAAAGTATAAGAATATATATATATATATATATATATTTAATGTGAAAAGGTGACAACATAATTTTTTCATTTATATAATTAATAAATTGTTATTAAAAAAATAACTTAAAAAAATTTAATATAATTATGACAAAATCATAAATAAAAAAACTTCAATTTTATGAGTAGTGCTAGAGATCCCAAAAATTCTATCAAAATTTTTACCAAATGTCTCACATGGGGGTGAGACCCACATCATGTGGGTTTCACATCAAGTCACACCTGCGTGAGACATTTGATAAATTTTTTAAGATCTATAACATTTTTGTTATATGAGAAATGAACCTAAACAAAACAAAAGAATCACAAAAAGTCATGAGAACTAACAATAAAATCATTAAATAAAGACAGATCCCAAAACCCTAAGAGATTAGCTTAGTGGGTATAACTTAGGACTTAAGAATATATTTCCTAACTCTAGGTATTTGTCCAATCCACGTGGTGAGAACGTTTTACGTAAATATCAAAATTAATCGAGGTGCATAAGTTAATCTAAATATCCGGTCATCATAAAAAAAATAATAAATAAAGACAGATCTATCCAAACAAGTCATTGATGTTTGCCACTAAACGTGTTGGTTTAATGCACTTTAAAGATATGCACAAAGCTGTCATCAATTTAAATTTTTATCCTCCGAGCTATAATCAAATTTTTTTATTTTATTCTTAAATTATCAATTTCACTTATTTAATTTTTTTAAATTTATATTTTAAATTATCTTTTAATTGAGTATAACTAATCACAAGAATTTCTTTTAATTATATTGTTATCAAACTATCTATCTATCCTTCTTATCTATCTATCTGTTTTTCCATCTCCTATACTTCTGTATCTCTCTTTCTATCTTCTATATCTATCTATCTAATCTATCTATCTAAAGGGAAGACTTGAGTTGATGTTTATTCCAAAACACTCCTATATCAGTTACATGAGCATTTATGCCCAAAATTCAAAAAACAAAAAATGATCATATTTGCCCGTATCGCGTGTGCCACCGCTTCTAGTATGTGTTACACATACAGATTGGCCATACATTCAAAATCACATATTTACCATCATCTGAAACTAATACTTTCTTTGAATATATATGGTTTGGCACCATCCCCCAAGATCAGTTTGGGAAAAAAAAAAAAGAAAAAAAAGGACCACTACGCAGAACAAAGATCACTAAAGCACATATCAAAAGATTAAAATGAACCCAATAAACAACAAAGATCATCTTATCCTTGAAACAGAAAATCATGAACTTGCAAGACCTACTCAGTAAAAGGAAAGAAATCCATCAAGCCCACGAACCAAAACCGCAAATCCAAGACAAGCTGCCTAAAAAAAAGAAAAAAAAAAGAAAAAGAAATGTTAATTGGAATCACACCGTAAACATTTCCTTAAAGAAATATTTTCAATTTTTTTTTTTTTCAATTAGAATTAGAAATAAGGGAGTTCGAACATAACTGATGAGATAACTGACTGATTTACAAACTTGAAGACTTGAAACACCTAATTCAGCTATTTCATGGACAATCTCTATACAAAATTCTTGATTTTTTCTCTTGCAAGGTTATAAAGCCTAGAATGCAGACCCAACAAAAGCCATTTCATTTGTTGCCTTGTAGGGAATACATCAGTATTCAAATGGTGTCTCTATGAATCTGAGAATCTAAGGTATTGTGGTGTGGTTGAGTAACAATCTCTTGCACAAAGAAAATTGAAAAAATAACATGACGAAGAAGGATGCCGGGATTCAAGCTACACAGTCCATTCCTTTAATCCAAATCTCAGTTGTTAATAGGACTTTTTAACTAATATCACAAAGTACAAAAGCATTTGATCAATTGAAATTATTAGTTTCAATAGCAGCTCAAGAATAGAATATTTATCCATCATAACGACTCCATTTAGTAACAATGGCTGGATCTTAAAAGACACATTTAGCAAGTACCTAAAAAATAAAAAATAAAAACATTTAGTTTAGTAGGAAATAAGAAAACATGTTTCAGACCACTCATTTGATGACTCCATACACTCTAAGACAATGTTTGGTTCACTAAAATGAAGGTAGAATGGAATGGAATAATCATTACTTAGCATCCCATTGGAATGACTATTCTCTTACAATGTTGAATGATGATTCTATTTGAATGAATTTTCTATCAATTTTTTGCTCTAATTGAAAGCTCATAAACTCACTGCAATATTGAATTTGCACTTTCATGATATGTAAGTGTGCAAATGGTAGTACAAATAACATTTTTCTTATTTTCATAATTAGTAAACATACCTCCAGAAGAAGTGCCAACTGAAACCTTTATGAATGATATCTCAAACAAGTTCAATTTGACAAGATTTTGAACACCTTGGTAACCTGACAAGGAGCCTAAGAAACTCAGCCTCTTCCTTCATGCTTAACATTCTGTACCCAATTGTCATCTTTTCTAAGACTATTGCATTTTCCAAGAAATACTTTACCAGATCGCGTTCATCTTGCAACCCATCAATGCCAGAGACTGTAATTTCTTTAAGGGTACACCTAAAACAACTGGGCACCCCTTGTGGTTCAAACCAGTAGAATTGCTCCGAAGGTTCAAAACTATCAAGAAGTGGTACCTAAAAACCAAGAAAAAGCAAAGGTAAGAACTTGCAAATCACCGGTTTGGAATTGTAATTTTATTTATTTATTATTTTTAACTCACCTTCGTAAATACCATAGTGCACAAATTAGGCACACCATTGAGTAAGTTGGGCAAACTCTTGCAGCCAACATCATCAAATCCTAAATGGGTCAAATTAGGAAACACGGGCCAATTTTTGTCATTAGCAATGCCGAGAACCTTCATCAGAGAAGATAAAAATAGTCAAATATACAAATCTGAAATGTTTCTTGATGAAGTTCAAAAAATGATAACATATGACAATCTACATCTTCACTTCTTAAAGTAAATGATCAAAACGAAGAATGAACTCACTGCCATAGTGCTAGACTTTAGATGCAGATGCTTAACATTAGAGATTGCCTCCAAAAGCACAAACGCTCAGTTCAGATGTGGCATGGCTCCAAGAGCATGTGGATGGGAGGCATCAACACAAACACTTGCTTTAACTAATGAAGATAAGCTGTTCAGACAATATTGAACAAAGCAATCATCTTCAATGCAAAGGTAGTCAAGAATTGGTGCATCGACAATAACCACAATCTCAGAGTCTCCATATTCCTTTACACATAAAGACAAGTATAAAGTCTTCAGAGCTGATGAAGAAATGTTATATACTGTTTTTCCAGGACCCATGACCGCTGTAATGGATAATTCTTCGAGCATGGGGCAGGATGAAAAGAGCTTCTGGGTCAAGTCATTACTAGGAGAAATAAGTGAAACATGAAAGATCCTGAGACAAGGGAAAGAAATTGAGGTAGGAACATCAAAATGAAGTTGCGATCCAAGCTTCAAGACTACAAGCGTATTGCAAGTAAAGAGGCTTCTAGGAAACTTAAGCTCCAAGTGTTCACAAACATTGATATCAATTTCATGGACACCTATGTTACACGGACTCGGGTACGGGTATCGGGTGCGGGTGCGTATCTAGGGGTCGGACACTTTAAAATTAAAAATTAAGGATACGTGGATATGTATCCAAATTTGGATACGGGTACGGGGATACGTTAAATAATTTAAAATATATATATATATATTTATTATATTGAAGATGAGTTATATTATATAAAACAAATAAAAATCTATGAAGATGAGTTATATTATCTATATTTTTTATAATATTTTTATTTTAATATACATTAATTATTTAATTTATTTATTATATTTTTTAAACAATGTGTTCTAATTAAATTTTTTTATTTCATTTTACATACATGCATTTATTTATTTTTTATTAATATATAAGTATATATTTCTTATAAATATATTATATGTTATATAATAATTATTATATAATATAAATATATAATAATAATAGTTATTATTATAATTATTAATATTAATAGTTATTAACTATTATTAATATTATTATAGTTATTATAATGATAGATAGATATACGAATAGATAGACAGATATGGTAGATCGAGAGGAGATCGAGAGCAGTACGGGAGAGAAGAGGAGATCGAGAAATCGAGAGCAGTATGGGAGAGAAGAGGAGATCGAGAGAAGATGAGATCGAGAGACGACAGAACAGGAGAGATCGAGAGACGACAGAACAGGAGAGATCGAGAGAAGAGGAGATCGAGAGACGAAAGAACAGGAGACGAGATCAAGAGTGAAGGATCGATTGGGGTGAGATCGAAGCCTGCGACTAGAGAGAAGTCGGCGACCAGGTTCTTGCTCTCTCCTCTTTCCTCTCTTCTGTATTTAGGGCTATTTCGTTGCTTCTCTATGTAGGGCAAAACATAGCCGTATCCATTTGTGATGAGCCGTATCCCGGCCATATCCCGCACCCGTACCCGTGTCGTGTCGTGTCGACACGGGTACCTCCGAAATTTCAAAGAGTCCGTGTAACATAGATGGACACTATGCTTTATAGCAACACCTATCCATGTGCTCAAATGAGATGTATCAATTTCTGGATTACATCCTAGAGAGAATCGTTTAATACTTGACAAATCATGCAAGAGGACTCGGTCAATGAAATTCATGAACCTGCCATTGTCATTGTGCTTACGGAACGGAATATACGAAGGTAACAGTAGTGGACCATTGAATTCCAAAATGGGGACAGAAGCCCATATGTGTTTCCATCTTGATGATAGAATGCTGGTCCGAACTGCATATTTTGTTGGAAGGAAAGAGAGAATGTGGACAAGAATTGAGTCTGGTAACCTGCTGATCTTATCTTCTCCATTCTCATTCCCTTCCTTCTTCAAACTAGGGGTGTAACTCGGGCGGGTTCGGTCGGGTTGGGGGTCTGCCCAAGCCCGACCCGAATTGCCCAGAGCAGTGCCCAAGCCCGAACATGAACCCGAGCTTTGCTGCCCAAGCCCGGCCCAAGCTTTGTATTTTGAACTCGGGTTAGCCCGAATTGCCCGAATTGCCCAGAAACTTGTAGGTAGATTTGTTTTGAAACCTGTAAGGTAGAATTGATAATTAACAAAGAATTGAGAATTATTCAAAGTTATTTTCTGGTCACCAAAAATAAAAATTAAAATTAAGACTAACTCTTTTACTTAATTTATATATATATTAATTTATTAAATTATATATATATATTATATATTATATATTATATAATTTATATAATATATTAAATTCAATTCGGGTTCGGGTTCGGGTTCGGGTTCGGGTTCGGGTTCGGGTTCGGGTTGCTCGGTTGGCCATTGGTTCTGCCAAGCCCGGCCCGAATTACAATTCGAGCATCAAAAATCTGCCCAGGCCCGTCCAGATTACAAGATATAGTTGCCCAAGCCCTAAAAAAACTCGGGCTGGGCTCGGGTTTGCTCGGGTTGAGCCCCCGAGTTGCACCCCCTACTTCAAACTAGGCTGGTTGTTCAAGCTAGAAGCCATAAACTGCGATGCCTGAATAGATAAAGTGTGTCAAAATTCATTCAAATAGTCAATGGTGGAAACATGAAGGCACCAGGAGTGGACATACCCCACCTCAATTTTTTATAATTACAATAGTACCTATATAAAGTGATTTTTGTTTACCCTGAGAAATTATAATGTTGCCCACCCTAAATCATTTAAGACCCCTTCAAAATTAATTTTTTTAATGAAGCTTGTTCATCAGATTTTTTAATAATGCAACATACTTTTTTTTGAAAGAAAAGAAGAAGAAGAAGAAGAAGAAGAAGAACGAAAGCAAGAAAGAGAAACCAAGATACGAGTTAACAACTCACCATATTCCGTTAAGGAAGTGATAATTATAACCTTGATATTAGTCATATAAGCAAAGGCCTTAACAGACCAAGGTTACAAAGCAAGATTTTAGGTCCAGAATCGCAAGGTAACTATGTTACATATTGAAAATAAGAAGTCCTATAGCATCATTGTGGATATCACTTCATACATAGACATGACATGTAGATACGCATGCACATGTATCTAGCAAGGCAAATAGATACAAACATTCAAACAACCACTCAACACCCACGTTAATGGTACGTGTTGTAGGTATCCATTGAGTATCATATGCATATACAAACACATCCACGCAGACAACCAAATCAGATAAATTACTTACACGAAAATCACAAGAAAGAAGCACAGATACATAACAAGTGCAGCAAGTCCTGATAAGTTCCAAGTAAAAGGTGTAGACTGCCTTTTTCCATTGTCCTTCCATAAGCATGTCGCTGACGTAGAAAACATATTTTACAAATGTTGACACTGTTGTTGTTGCCAGTATCATATACCTGATATACATTAACAAAAAATAATAATAGATAGGTATCAGAACCACCTACAAAAAACATGACTCCAAAGAATTTACCCAGGTGTACATTTGGAACAACTACTGAAACGTAAAACTTAAACAAGTAGGTTCTGTAAACGAACCTACCAAAAATAAAAATGAAAAACTTCAATAAAATATGAACTTCCAAATCCTTATAAGCATGTATACCTGTACTACATAAATATAAATATATTGCTTCCTTTACCAGTGCTACCCATGTGCACCATGCTCAAATTACAATGCCATGCCATAAAAAAGAAAGGAAAAGAAAAAAAAAAAACTGGGATATAGCATTATGTATATGCATGCATCATTAAGTGTGAAATTATCAACAATGTGCCTTTTTTGTTTTCAGCATTATAAGCATTTTTATTAAATAACAATCCATATTAGGTCCAAGTCAACTATTACCAGGAGCCATGAGGTGGTTAAAACCATGGTCAACTGAATGTCTACATATAAAATGTTCGATGGACTGAAAGAGTAAGTTATGTGGCATATATATCATAATAGATATGTTCAATGAATGTTACACAGAAAATATCATAGGGATAATCTGCTTTACATTTATAGTTTTCATTATTTCTGAAATGGGAAAACTGTGATCCCATCAATTACTTTCGGATCATGAAACTAAAAATAATTATTTTGTTTCAACTCAAATAAACTAGTGCACAAGTTAGCTCATAGCTGGTATGTTCATTATGGTTTCATTACATGCCTAGCTGTAGTTAATACACTTTTTTTTTTTTTTTATAAATATTATAAAGATTCTCAATGAATGTTATAAAGCCAATATAATGTGCTTCACATCTATAGTTTTTGTTATTTCTGAAATGGCATCAACTATGTTGCATTATTATCACTTCCTTAACTGAATATGGTGACTTATTAACTCGTATCTTGGTTTCTCTTTCTTGTTTTCATTCTTCTTCTTCTTTTTGTCTTCTCTCTTCTTTTCTTTTTCTTTGTCTTTTTCTTTTAAAAAGTACGTTGCATTATTAAAAAATCTGATGAACAAGCTTCAGTGCTAACCTCGTTATGTTTGCCACACCTTTGAGGTGGATCGGTTGTGAAGCAGATCTTTAATTTGCATCTGCTAGCAAATTGGCATCTTGTTTATCCTAGAAGTGAGTGCCTTGCTTCTAGTGAGCACACCAACAAGAATACTATTATCATAAGGATTTCTAGATATCTAGTAAAGCTCCATATATGTATATATATTTTAAAAAGGAGTTTTTAAGAAAACTTTTGAACATGTTTAAATACATTACTGACATGGTTATGTAGCCTCTTCCCCCCCTTCCACCCTTCTCTGTTTCCTGATTAAAAATACAAATTTATCACAAATGTTTGCTTTCCTCATCTCACCGCTGACAGTCCTGAGAAATTTCTGTCTGCGCTCTTTTACCCATGAAATGACTATTTTTAACAATGTTTTCTTTTCCGCTTCTTTTTTTTTTACTCCCTTCTATTGGGTCATGTCCCATTTAGGAGGAGGTTTTTTATTAGTTTTTTCTATTCCACCCATGGAATGATGTTTACTTGTGTTGTATTTCCCCAGGAACTATGGTGTGCCTCTGCACTTGATTCGGGAGCTCTATGAGCATTTCGTAACTTTAAGGTTTCGGGTTAATGATTACATTCGTATCGGAAGATCACTTCGATATGAATGATCGTTTTCCAAGATGCAACACCTGAAGAGCTCAATGCGTGAGTTGTCCCTTGATTCAGTACATTGAATGTATGTCTTCTTATTAAATACTCTGATGTATATAACAATGATTTGTTCCGATGCTCATGCAGAAGTGATGCAACCTGCATCATTTGTCGTGAGGAGATGACCACAGCCAAGAGACTAAGTTGTGGCCATCTGTTTCATGTGCACTGCCTCCGGTCATGGTTAGAGCTAGGGGTGTGCGCGGTGCGGGTCGGTGCGGTTTAGGAGAAAAATAGAAACCGTATGGCGGGTGGCGGATTAGTAAAAATGTCATTAGAATTTGCCAATTTTTTATCAAAAACCGGCGGTTCGGTTGGCAAATAATATTGAATTTGCCTGGCGGTTCGGGCGGTTTGGCGGTTTATAAACAATATAATTCAAATTAATAAACTGAATCAAAGAATAAAAAAGATCTAATTTACAGATAATTGCATGTAACCTAATATATTAGACTACAATTATTACTTCATGTATTAGACTACAAGTAATTCAAATTACTCCCTCCGTCCCAAAATATAGTCCCTTTTGGGGAATCAACTTTTTTTGGTAGTACAATTATTGCTTTTGAAAAAAGTTGATTTTCCAAAATTATCCTTTTGATAGTACATTTTGGAGAATATCAATGTCATAATTGTACTTTTTATATTGTTTATTAATTTAAAAGAAGGGCAAATAGGAAATTTATATTATTTTTGTACTGATTTTTGAAGAGGGACTAATAGTTTGGACAATGAAAAATGGAATAAGGGACTAAATATTTTGGGACGGGGGGAGTATTACTTCTGTATTAGATTGGACATGAGCAAAGAACATAAATAAATAACAAAAAAAGTATCATCAAATCATTATAAAATATAAAAAAAAAACATTATAACAAAATAATATTCAAGAGTAAGAATTAAGTCTAACCTCAAGAACTTTAAAACCAAACTAACTTGGAGACAAATTAGTCCTCAACAATAGTTGCTTCTTGTGCAGTAGATGATGAAAAAAATTCTGAAAAATAAAAAATATTTATAATGTTATTCAAAATTACATAAAAGCTAAAATCAATATTGAATAATCTTTTTAAAATAAACACATATCAAAAAAATTACCTGACTCAATTTCTTCAAGAGTGGTTGATTCTGCAGTTGGTGTAGGATTTCCATCAACATTTGTATTTTCCTCATCCATTCTCTATTACAAAAAAATAAAAATAAAAATTATATGAATATTATTTTAAATTCTGAACCTACTTATAAATAAAATCTTGAACAACAAATCATAAAAAAGAGTAGAACCTACTTATGATTTTAGTGTGTTATAATTAGACCATCAGAATTTTTAAGTTTTTATTAATTAGGTTAAAGTCAAGGATTATATTGATATTGATTTAGAACCTACTTATTATATATAGTTACTGTGTATGTTGATTTATTCATCAGAACCTACTTATTTATATTGATTTATTCATTTTTTTAAAAAATTGAAGAATTTATTTAAAAAGAAAAAACACTTTTACAAATTTAAAACAAATTCACCCAAACATGATATTATATATAGTTAATAGAGCAGAATATTATATATATATATATATATATATATATATGTATAACAAAAACAATATAATGTTTACAGAGAAGAACCTAACATAATAGTGGTAGTATAGAAACGGCAGTGGTAGATCGGCAAACAGAGATAGTTTGCTATTGTGTGAGGATAGTTTGCTTGACTTGCATTTTACTGGATAACAAAGGCAAGCAAATTTTGAGCTATCAATACAACAACCATTTTTCTCACCAGAAATTAATTACTCCTAAGCTCCAAATATTTGCTTGACTTACAGTGGTAGATCGGCACAGAAACGGCAGTGAGAAGAGGAGATGAAATCGGCACAGCAACGGCAGTGAGAAGAGGAGAGGAGAAGCTAACAGATCAGCGGCGGTGAAGAGAGTGAGCCGATCTGCGATGAGGAGAGTGAATCGATGAATGAGATGTACATAGCAGCGGCGTGGTCTCTGTGTATGTGAATGAGATGAAATTGAAAAGTGTGGGTGGGTGTCAATTAGGTTTATTTGAGAAATTATTGTGTGTGGGTGAGTATATGTATGGTTGATATGATCTGTGGTTGGTTTGTAGTTGGTCTGTGGGTGCATAACAGGGGAAATTTTTTTTTTAAACTTTGGCAGGTCGGGTCGGTTAGACCTGCGGGTTTAGAAGTTACCACCCGCCACCCGCGCCGACCCGCCTCTTTTGGCCCTCCAAACCGCCCAACCCGCCTGCCAAGGTTGAAATTTTGCACGATTCAGAGCGATTCGGTGCGATTTTGACAGTTTTGGCGGTATTATGCACAGCGACAACGCACATGTCCTACTTGCAGAACCCTTGTTTCACCACCTGAAAATGGGACTAGTACTTCTGGATCACGGGCAGATGCTCACCAACAAGGTAATCATATCTTTTGTTTTTTGTTTATGTTGAACAGCCCTTGATACTTGTCCGTGGTAATGAACTCAATTTTGTTGATTGAAAATTGTGAAACTTGATATTTGACCTTAGATTAGATGAGAACTTCAATTTGAGGGGTTTGCAATAAATAAAATAAATAAATAAAATAATAAAAAACTGCGCAATATGGTCCCTCCAAATTACTTTTGTCGTGTTCTCATTAAATAAAAGTTTCTGCATCGCTTATCAGAGTCATGTAAAACATGCCCAAATATTCTATGGGATTATTCACTGGAAAGTCTTGAGGACTTTCCTTTCCAACTGACCAAAGTATTCGGCATTATGTATGGCAGCTTCCTTAAAGAAAACAGAAAAAGAAAATAAGCTATATAGCAATCAGTAATGTGCAAATTGTATGGATGCAGTAAGATTTATGTTAATATACACTTTTTTCGTTTATTTATTAAAATGTTTTGCTCTTACATTTTTAAGCTTAGTATCATCCACAACAACAGACACAGGCAACAGATAGTAGCATGGCTTTGCTTATTTCTTGCTAGCAGAAACATCAATGTGATTAGATGGTATTTTGTGATCTTAGATCCCTTAGTTTTTGTGGAAATGTAAAATTTTCTTCCATCTAAATGATATTGCATACTGAGGTGTTATTGGTCATTCTAAAATAATCCAGCTATATCTTTATTTTTTGGGCATAGTTTAATTCTTAAGCTTGATTATGGTATGTGCCATAGTTTGTTTGTTTGTTTTTTTTTTTTTTTTTTGAGCTAGGTATGTGCCATAGTTTGATCACACTTTCTGTACGTGCAACTTAAGAAGAGGCTCATATAATGGTTTTGAGATAAATTGATGAATCTAGCTTCATGTATGTTGAAAATGGTGGCTAACTCTTTTAGTTGGGTTCAGGAACAGGCACAGCAAGTACACCTTCTCAGAATCCAATTGGAGATGATGTAGCAAATAACACTATCAGCCAGCATCAGACCAGACTCCAAGCTGCTGCTGCCGCAGCCTCAATATATGAGAGATCTTTTGTTTATCCTTCAGCAAATACATTAGTGTGGTATACAATTCTTTTCGCTGTTATACTGATGTCTTTTACTTCCTGATGCATTTACATTGTTGCTACTCCCATTGCCATTATTGTTGGTCTTGTCCTGCAAATGAAAAAAGAAAAGAAAAAAGTGCATTACATGGGCCTTTTGCCTACTAAAGTTCAAAAAGTTGGTAGGCATCCTTTATTTGATATGATGCTTCAACTCATCTGTCAAAATACTTGATTATTCCTTCTTTTTTGACATTTTTTTTTTCTTAATTAACTATACGCATCTGAGATTTTTTAATATAAGTTATCTCGGCCAGCAAGCTAGAGTTCTAATGGAGAGGAGAGGAGTCTTGGCATGTCCTGCAACTCAATGCAAGCCCTAGGGCAATCAAGTGCCCCAAGTTTAAGAGGCCGGGGACTCTGTTGTCCTCTATCCTGAACCTGAGTAGAATCAATCACTCGTCTTTCCCATTACCTTCCTTAGCATTTATGCTTCAACATTTATTCATCAATAAGGTATCTATATCACATTAAAAAAACTCCCAATCATGGATCGAAATTTTGTTTCGGTTAGCTTGGAAACAAAATCATCTTGGAAACACAAGGGGAATGACAAGAATTTTGGAAATGTATGAAAATGTTAGGAATAAAAAACTAAAACCCATATAAATGTTAATACATTCTCAACTATTAAATAATTGAACATGTTGAGGTATATGAATATTTGATTAACAAAATGTTTAAAAACTTAATTAGGAAAGGGGATTTGCCATTGTAAGAAAATTGTGAATTTCTAGTTGTAGTAGGGATAGAAAAAGAAAAGAAAGAAAAAATACCAGTGTCAGTGACAGTCTTTATTAAAAAATGTACTTTGCAATTACAAATATAGAGAATACGTGACTTAATCATGCTTGTTTTATCTCTCTCTCTCTCTCTCTCTCTCTCTTGTTTTTCTTTCAAATTTCACAGATTCTTTAATATTCTATTCTCATAGCTTGTTTTCTATAGGTTTGAGAGAGAGAGAGAGCAAGAGAACATTCTATCTAAGCTTCTTTCCTGTGCATTAGCTTTCCCCCATCGTTGATGGTTCAGTGACTAAGGGGTCAGACCAGTTTTCAATGGGTTACTCATTTTGGGAGTGAGAATTTTGTCTAGGATTGGTTTTCCTAATACACTTGCATTCTTGATACGTGGATGGAGTAGCACTTCTTTTCTTTTCTGGATTTTTGGATCTAGGTGGGTTGCAAGGAACTACTTCTGTTACATAAATTTTGGCCAGTTGGTCCACAGAGTGCTGCTTACTCTTGCTCCATGTCAGCATGGGTTAAAAGAGATGAAAACTCATGATTCTGGTGGGGTACAAAATCTGTCACTTAAAGGAGTAATGTGACTAACAATGCAATAATTTGACATGATTTGCCAAGATCTTTGGTTTTTATGTTTTGGTTCCTTTTCTTCACTGTTATATATATGGATGAACCACTTATTGGTGCAAGTTGTGAACACTTCAATAAAGATTTTGAAAAATCCAGAAATGCTACATTTCGTAGCTGTGGCCTGTGGTGAGACATGTGTCTGGTATTCATAACTGTTTTACACCACAAAACAGTCATTATGTATAACACAAAAGCATGAGGTTAACAAAATTATTCTTTGAGTGCAGGTCCCCTGGATATGCTTTACTTCCCCAAGCACAGAGGCCACTGTCAGACACTATTAACATGGACTCTAGTGGAGAACAATCTTCGACTAGTCAATCGCAACAGCATCCGATTGCAATCCCTGGTGGGCCTGCCAACTTGCCCTTTCCTCACTCTGGTTTTGTCGATTTTCTTGCTCCTGGTGCAGATGTGAACTATGGAGAGAGATTTGGCAACAATCTAAATACACCAGACTCTCAATTAGAGGCCCAGGAAAAAATTCTTCAGAACCAGATTAAGGTATGGTACATTATGTGCTGATCTTGTATCATTTGCCCTCTGTTATGAAATGATTCATCCTATATCTCTTTTATGTTTTTATCCTTTATTCGACTGCTTTGACATCATGATTTATTCCTAGAGTTTCCATAATCACCGTTTGCTTAGCTCAAGATTTTTAACCTCCCTCTATATCACTAATCGATTACCTGTTACTCGTGAAAAAATGAATTGGTTACTTGTTCCCTGTATAATTTATTGGTGAGACATTTCCTATTTTTGTGCTGTGTTGGATAATAAATTCTGGGGTTTTCTGGTTTGTGAATGTATGTATAAATGCATCTATGTTTCCATGCATTATACATATATATGGAGAGAGGGAGGGAGGGAGGGAGGTTTTCTATTTTTTATACGTGACATGTACCTATCACTTTCCTTTCTTCTTTTTATTTTTATTTTTAATTTAATTTAAATAATTGAAATGTACCTACCAACTTTTTCTTTGTTAGTGACAATGTGAAAACTGACAACTTGGAGTGGAAATATTTTGTGGCAACTGACGAGACTTGTTGAATATAAAATCTACAAATAAATTCAACGTGGTTTAAGATATGAATGAATTATTTTGCTGCCATAACAGTTGAACGAGGAAGTGGATATGTTTTCTCAAGAATATGAGTTGATGCATGGTCTTTTTTGTTTTTCCCCGAATTTTTCCCTTTACATGATTGTTTTACCTACTGAATTTTATTTAATTTATTATCTGATGAATTACTTCTTGGGAAAATGGTAGCCCAACTGTACCAGATCCAGATCTGCCTTGCAAAACATTACTGTGTTATCTGCTTAAAGATGGACTCCATCCATCATCGATGAGCCCTGCCCTGCCCTGCACCACACTCTCCTGAAAGCCCACTGTAACAAGAAAGGATATAATGGTAACAAGAAAGGACATGATGGATTCTTGTCTCAGCTGTCAATTCACCTATAGCGTACCGTCAAAATATAAATCCAAATCCACTATCTCCACCTGTAGCCAAAGGCCATCCTTTGCATCAAGCACAACAAGAATTCCCAATTCACATGATCATGTCTTTCCAATATCCAACTTACAGTGCCCTGTTTCGCCACTTCTCAATTTAGAGTCAACACATTTATTGACCACAGTAACTGTATTCAAGATTTGTCTACCTCAACAAAAGTATTCTGAGAATCTGAAACCACCACATTCAACACCTGTTTTCAATCTAGAAATCAACACCTTTGCCCACGACTTATATGCATGCAATGCAACAACAGCAACACCAAGCAAACTAATAGGCTGAAAATCATTGATGTCTTCCGCACATCTTTTCTTTGGAATTAGAACTACAAATGATGCATTTTAGACATTCTTAAACAACACATGCTCTTCGAATAATGTCATCGTACCCAACACCTCTTTCAGCACACTCCAATACTATTGAAAGAATGATAGAATCATCCTATCAGGCCCTGGCTGAAGCCACAACGATGTAAATTTCTGCTTCCAACTAATTGCTCCATCTTTGCAATTCTTCTCCTTCCTCCTTCCCCTCTCCTTATCAAGAAGGTTGCTAACAGCCTTTGTAATCCAATCTCCGAATCTCCTCAAGCACCCTCACTTTCTGCTCCTTTAAGCAGCCAAATTCCTCCACATTCCATGTCTTCAAGTCCTCCCAGCAGTAGGTAGGGTTCTCCACCAATTTATAACCCCTACTCAGATCAACCACGTTATACCAGAAACCGTCTATGTGCAACCACCTTTGTTTTAAATTGGATTGGTGCCCTACCTATAGTAATGCCACTACTGTCAAGCAGAAGGGGCACATGGTCTGACACCGGCCATAGCAATGGAAGCCAGATGACATTAGAAAAATGCTCCTCCCGTCCCATCGACACAAAAAGCTATCAATATTGGATAATTTTTTTCCACATATACTTGCTATTTAGTGAACACATGTATGCACTCATAAAAATATCTGCATATGTTTGTCTTATGTGTCCTCTATATTCTAAGAAACAAATGTTCTCATTCCCCTGTTTAATATTCTAGGGATGTGATCTTTATAAATATCAGATTTGGTTAGGGTTCCACTAAATTGTATATAATGACAATTGTTTGAGTTTTATTTATTTATTTTGTGCAGTGAATGGTGGTGCCTTTCTATCCATGCTCTTTTTTTCTCATCTCAACCAGTCAAAAAAAGCCAAATAACTTGATTTTGTTTTTCTGTCTTGACCTGACCACTTTCTCCCATTTATTTACAATAGATGTTGCAAAGCCAGCTCCACCTCGTACAAAATTCAAGAGCTGAGAAAAGCATGGACACAATTGTGACAGCATCTTCTGACTACAAAGGAAAGGCAGTTGCATCATCATCTTCATCGTGTGTTTCGGATTGTGGTCGACATGGACAGAGTGAAGAAACAGAGAAGAGGTAACTGGCCTTGCGCAAATGTGAACCTATATTACAAGGGCCTAGAGGCTGTGAATATAGGAAAAGACAAAGTGGTGGCGTCACAGCATTACCGTGTCTGCAAGTCATTTTGAGGTAGTTTTAAGAGCTCTGGAAATGTTGTACTTGAGTAACCTGCTCATTTAAAATTTTCAAGGTCTATAGCAAACAATGCCCCTTGTAAAGGACATTCTATGTAAGTGTGTGTGGGGTTTATATTTTTGTATATCAACACGTGGCAAGGTGACGCTGACGTGTCAGCCGAGGTTCCACGTGTCACGGTAAGTTTTTGCTGAAGTAATCTAAGGTTTGCCGAGGTTATTTCCGAAGATATCTTAATCCGGGTAAAGGCCTCTTCTTTCCCATACCTCGGCCTCACTTCCAAAGCCGAGCTACCCTCAGAAGAATTAAGCCGAGGTAATTGTGAGCTCGACCATACTTGCTAATACAAAATATTATCTTGGTTAGGTGGATGTACAGCCATGAGGCCAGCACTTCACCAACTACCTGGCATTGAGGCCATGTGAGTTGGCCATGAGGCCACTAGAGGCCATGTGAAGCCATGAAGAGCTTTTACCTGGAAAGCTGCCAAAAGCGTAACAGTGGGCTGGCAGCCAGCTCAAAAGCTGGTGACCTCTCCATTAACTTTTCTGGTATATATGGAGAGGTTGAGAAGAAGAAAGGAGAGAGGGATCATTCTGAACAGAGCATATACAACTACAAGCTAATTGTAACACTTACAATTACAGGCTTAGAGAGTGAGAGAATTACAGAGAGTTAATTGTAATTTTTACCATTCATTCAATAGTGAATTACCTCGGCCCCCCGTGACGTAGGCATTTATTGCCGAACCACGTTAAATCCTTTGTGTCTTTGTGTTATTATCTGTGCCATCTATTCTGCCTGTGTTTTTACCGCTGATCACTAAGATAGGCAGTGTGATCAGAAAATCACTCACACAGTGTACATGTTTAGTATAGACTGACACACCCCTTCTGTGCTTCATCTTCTATTTTCTTCCCTGTTTTCCTTTTTATAGTTGGCCATGACTCTGTAATATGCCATTTTCCTTCAAGCTATTTTTTGTGTCAAGAATATGGGGTATATTTGGAATATTAGTCTTTTTGGAGTCCGTCTTTTTTCTTTTTTTGTCCTTTGATCTTCTGGGTTTAATTTATATCCAAAATCTCTATTTTAAACTTTAGTTTCGCCATTGTATATGCTTTTTGAGTATTCAAATTACAATTTATATAGCGCCTAAACGTATGGAGAAAGAGAACAAACAGAGATCAATGAAGCTATGTCACCATCCTAAATTCTCTGCTTGTTGTATTAGAGTGTTTAGAAGGTGTCATTGAATTACAAGTGCTTGGAGTAATGGGATATGCTTGTGTGTTGTGTACATATGTTCTTTATTTTTTGGGGGGGAAATATTAAATTAAACCAATATCTCTATGAAGTGAAAAAGTTTTGTATAGCAATAGGGTACAAGTATCACTATCCTTCTATCACTCACAAATATATATGGCTCTAGTGTTCCCTAAACATTCAACAATATAGCCTATATTTCATTATTTTTACCAATTATAATAATGGAAGGTATTATATAGACATATTCCATTCATATATAAAAATCACTCAAAGTGAACTATATGATGAGAGCGGTGTGCATGTTTCAAAGAGTCATTAGTATATGATGAGAATAATGTGCATGTTCAACGAGACATTACAAGTGGTGTATTAATATACTTCTGGAGATAATAAATAAGTTTTATTGGCCTTAATATTTTGTAGAAGTCACCTTAGAAGTCTGTATAGTTCGAAAATCTCTGAATTACGGAGGAACTTGGTCCTCTTTAATGACACAAGGTGATTAAGAGTATTTTTAACGGTGGTGCTACATGCACTAATTAATATACTAATTAGTGTACCAACACCAGCTATGACATTATTATTGACTCCACTTATTAATCACATTACAAATATCAAAAATCACTTAAATTATGTCACATCATCAATTGGTATACTCTTTAGTATACTAAGGCCTCGTTTGGGAACAGGCTAATTTAGTAACTTTTTGGCTATTTGGCTAAAATATGAGCTAAAAAAAACTAATATGTTTGGGATAACTTTTTGACTTTTTACGAAAAGATGTGCAAAAAGTAGAGAGAAAAGAGAATCTTTGACTTTTTGGTATGGGTTGTTGGCTTTTTGACTTTTTTAGTAACTTTTTGACTTTTTAACTAAATGTGAGGGTTCCCAAACGGAGCCTAAATAACCATTGGCCTTTGTTTGGCCACTTTGTGGTCCTCTATTTGTCATGGATTCATTGACCTCTGTTCTGTTCTATTCTGTTCTGTACCGTGATTATGGTTATTTATTTACATAATTTTCGTATTTCAGTTTCTGCCACTTTGAATAATTTGTCTATTCAAATTAAGTTATGTAAATATTTTAGCTTAACTAACTATCCATGGTGATTTTGTGTTCCCCATACTCTTGGCATAATATTTCTCAATCTGTTGTGTGCTTATAGCTGTTACCCTTTCAGGTGATGAGATGTAAGGAAGACCCGTAACCTCATGTAATAGAACCTGAACAAGAATTGATGTTGATCCATTATTGTTTTTTTTTTTCCCCTTTTCTTCCTTTTATTTTTATTTGCTTTAACTGAGGGCCGGTCGATACATAATAAAAACATAAATAAGTAAAAGCCCTATAAATATATTTTCTCTTATTAAAATAGTAGAATGAAGTAAATTTTCCGTTCAATTATTTTTATTTGCCTTCGCCTGCGCCTTACTACAAATAAATTAGTAAGTTGCAATTCTAGCCCTAAGCCCCTAGGGGTTGGGTCGTAACAAAGGTGGTATCAGAGCAACGGTTTTAACAAAAATATATATATAATATATATGTATGCATATACACCTAGAACTACATAACCTACGACGTTAGTCCTTTTATGTAAAATCTCATGTTATTCTGGTGATGTAGGAATATAAGAGAATTAACCTTGATGAGGCATTTTGGGAGGAGCTTGGGGCCATTAACTTGGAAGATATTTAGCAGAGCACCCCGCCCCTGCCTCACCTGAAGGATGGGGAGACTCGGAGGATATAATTAAGAGACTACATCCAGGCCTTACCCAATTGATGGGTCGGCCAATCTATATACAGACTATCCTACTGATGTCCCATACTTACTTTGGTGGTAGAGCTATGCCTATACACGTGGATGCTTTCTCGAACCCACTCGTGTCCTAGGCATTGCCCTGGGATATGAAAGCCCGCACTACATTATAGGCCCTTTGCCTCTAAATTTTGTGGCAAGAAGGGAAAATGTGTACCCTGAGGACTACATTTTGACCACTGTCCCTAACCCGTTGGAAATTATTAATATTCAAAATGTTGATTTTAATAATGACCTATCATATATTGAGACACCCGGCTGTATTGTTGATCAAGCATTTTTGGGATACATACAGTCTGTTCCCATTTTCACAGTCCAGTCAGCATGGATGTGTTTTGGTGTGGTCCAATTAGGATGGGAATTTGAGCTTTTTATGCAACACTACTTCCCGTGGTTGTTTGACCCGTTTGACCCACCACTCTAGATTTGGTAGAAGAAAACCTTTTTTTTTGTACGCTAACCATGATGTGTTCTAATCCCTTTTTTTTTTTTTTTTTTTTTTTTTTTTTTTTTTTTTTTGTACCACAAGGATGAGACACTAACATATTTTGACTTTTGAACAATGATGTAATATTAATTGTAAAAATAGTAAAGTTGGTATTTTATATGTATTACGCTATATATGCTTATATATATGCTGCGTTATGGATATAATGCCTCGTTTATTACTTTGTAGAATGGCCAATCATGGTAACGGAAGTGAGTCATCAATTAGTGGTACTGAATCGATGAAAAGAATCATAGAAAGAGCGGTTACTAGCTTTTTGCAAGTCTTGCAGACTAAAATCAACAATGGGATGCCGGAATAGCGAGAAGAGCCGGTTATCATAAAACAGTTCCAGGATCTGAAAGCCACCGCATTCATCAGCGGCCCAAATCCAATGGTAGCAGACACTTAGGTTAAAGACAAGGAAAAGATTTTTCGCGCCCTACCCTGTACTGAAAGACAGAAGGTTACTTTCATTACTTTCACCTTTAAAGATAATGCATAGGAATAATGGTTTCTCACTCTAGAGAAATAAGAAATTGTGACTTGGGCAAAATTCTTGGAAGTATTCTATGCAAAATACTTCCTAGATTTGTTGTGGGAACAGAAGGAGTAGGAATTTATACATCTAAAGCAAGGAATTATCACGGTGGCCAAATACGAGAGCAAGTTTACACAACTCGCTCAGTTTGTGACATATGTCATCCCCATCGAAACTCAAAAAAGCAAGAAAATTCGAAGCAGGATTGGATACTGAAATCAAAGATAGGCTTGAGGTTTTGAAACTGCCAACCTATGTGGAAATGGTAGACCGAGCATACATTGCAGAAAAAGGAGAATAAAGCCTCGCGTTCTAGGGAACCAAGCCAAAAGAAGTGATTATGGGAAAGAGACAACATAAGACCTGGCGTTGCGTCTCCCAAAAAGGTAAATACAGGCATATCCAGTTCAAGCAATCAAGGTCCTACCAACCCCCGAGGTAGCACTATTCTAACTTGTCATACTTGTGGGAAAGCTCATTGGGGACAATGCTATCGAGACACGGGAGCATGCTTTAAATGCGGTCAAGTTGGCCACTTGCTAAGGGATTGTCCAAAGCTGACCAATCTTACAGCCAACCTCTCTGGCCCAGTTAGAAAACCCGCAAGACCTGGAGGAGAAAAGAATGACCAAAAATGCCAAAGAAGGACTTTTGCCTTGGTACTTGGAAAACCAGAAGTTACCGAAAACTTTGGGTAGGTTTGGTTTGTGTTTCTGAAAAAAATTTCAGAAATTTTCTCTACAAACAAATTTCAGAAATTTTCTCTACCAAACAAATTTTCCCAAAAAATTTCCCAAAACACACAAACCAAACAAGTTTTCCAAACAAATCTCTCTCACACACACATCAAATCAATCACTTTTTCCAAAACTCTCTCTCAAAACAATTTTCCAAAACAAATTTCCCAAAAAACCAAACCAAACATGTTTTCGTACTTTTTATCTCTAAAACACATCTCTCAAACACAAACCAAACATACCCTTTGTGTTAGGTATACTTTCTATCTATGGTCATTTAGCTCATGTCCTAATTGACTCTAGGTTAACTCATTCTTTCGTTGCACCACGCTTTGCTGCTAAGTTGGCATCAACACCCGAACCCTTAGGATATATATTGTCTGTGTCTTTTCCTTCTAGTAAGTCTACCTATAGTACTGAGGTGTACAGATCATGTACTATATCCTTAAAAGGCAAAACCTTATACGTAGACTTGATTCCCGTCCGCATTGGGAACTTTGATGTGATCTTAGGGATGGATTGGTTGGTTGCCAACCACGCCTCTATTGATTGTAAAGCCAAAAAGGTCTCCCTCAGGTTATCAAACCAACTCAAACTTGTCTTTAATGGGACTGGAGTTTCCAACCCTCCTTGTATTATATCCTCCATGGCAGCCCAAAGACTTCTAAGAAAGGGTTATTGTAGTTATATCTGTTATGTGATCGATACACAAAAGGAGGCCCCCATCGTTGATGTAATCCCTATGGTTCGAGAATTCCCGGATGTCTTTCCTAAAGATTTACCTGGTATCCCGGTTGATTGGGAAATTGAATTCAGCATTGAAACCCAACCTGGCACACAACTAATATCAAAAGCACTTTATCGCATGTCGATGACAGAATTGAAAGAACTGAAGACTCAACTCTAAGAACTACTGGACAAAGGCTTCATTTGACATAGTACCTCACCTTGGGGAGCCCTAGTATTGTTCGTAAAGAAAAAAGATGGCACGATGAGGTTATGTGTTGATTACCGGGAGCTGAACAAAGACACTATCAAGAATTGATACCCCTGCCACGAATCGATGACTTGTTCGATCAACTACAAGGCTCCAAGTATTCTAAAAAATTGTCTTGCGTACTAGCTACCATCAACTAAAAGTCAAAACAAAAAGTATCGAAAAGACTGCATTTAGAACCCGTTATGGGCACTACGACTTTCTCATTATGCCATTTGGCGTCACAAATGCTCCAGCAGCTTTCATGGACCTCATGAACCGAGTGTTCAAACCCTATCTTGATGAGTTCGTCATCGTCTTTATTGACGACATTCTCATATACTCCAAGTCACCAAAGGCCCATAAGCAGTACTTACGAACGATTCTCCAAACACTACGTGATCACAAGCTTTATGCCAAGTTGAAGAAATACGAATTCTAGATCACTAGTGTACACTTCCTCGGTCGCGTCATTAACAATGACGGCATCTCGGTTGACCCCCCAAAAGTTGCACCAATCGTGGACTAGTCACGACCTACTAATGTGTCAGAAATTTGAAGTTCCTTGGGTCTAGCTAGTTATTATCGACATTTCGTGCAAGATTTCTCGAAAATAACATCACTTTTGACCCAGCTAACTCAGAAGAACACACTCTTTGAATGGATTGACAAACAAGAGCGTTGCTTCCAAGAATTAAAAAGTCGACTTGTGTCAGCTTCTATACTAGCACTCCCTACAGGAGCTGATGGGTTCTTAATTTATAGTGATGCCTCATACAATGGTTTGGGTTGCTTTCTTATGCAAAACGGAAAAGTCATTGCTTACGCTTCGCGACAACTAAAGACTCACGAGAAGAACTACCCAACTCATCATCTAGAATTGGCTACGGTGATCTTCGCCCTCAAGATCTGGCGTCATTATCTCTATGGTACAACCTGCGAGGTTTACACTGATCACAAGAATCTCAAATATCTATTTACATAGAAAGAATTGAATATGAGGCAACGGCGATGACTAGAATTTATGAAAAACTATGATGTAGAGATCCATCACCATCCAGGCAAAGCTAATATGGTGGCAGAGGCATTGAGCCGAAAGATAACCAGAAGTTTGGCATGTACTCTCGTTTCCTGCAAGATCAATGGACTGCTTGCTAACATAACCGTGGAACCTACATTGATTGAAAAAATTAAAGCGCGCCAATGTGAAGATAAACTTTTGAAGAAAAAGTACGAGAAGCAAAAGAGTACAAGCTCATAGCTCGAGATTTGCAGTCTAACCTGGCAACACAAAGATGTACCAGGATCTGAAGGAACACTACTGGTGGACAGGAATGAAAAGAGACATAGCAAGCCATGTCTCTAAATGTTTGCATTGTCAGTGTGTTAAAGTAGAACATCAGAGACCTGCAGGACTGCTGCAACCACTCCCTATTCCTAAATGAAAATGAGAGCACATTACTATGGGCTTCGTGGTCAGGCTACCACAGTCATTTTCGAAGAATAATGCAATATGGGTTATAGTAGACCGATTGACGAAGTCGGCGCATTCTCTGCCAATTACAATCATGTACTCCTTTAATAAGTTTGCCACCTTATACATCAAGGAAATTATTTGTTTGCATGGCACCCTAGTTTCAATCGTGTTTGACCGAGACCCCCGCTTCGTGTCTCACTTCTGGAACAAATTGTAAGAAGCTTTGGGAGCTACACTGAAGTTTAGCACGGCTTATCACCCACAAACTGATGGGCAATTCGAAAGAACAATCCAGACGTTGGAAGACATGTTATGTGTATGCGTGTTGGACCTCAAAGGTAACTGAGATGAGCACCTACCTTTAGTGTAATTCGCCTATAATAATAGCTACCAAGCAAGCATTGGAATGGCACCGTACGAAGCTCTGTATGGAAAGAGATGTCGATCACCTCTGTGTTGGACGAAAGTCGGGGACAGGAAACTGCTAGGCCCCGAGATCGTGCAAGTCACAAGTGAGAAAATTCAACTCATCTAACAGCGAATTCGCACCGCTCAGAACCGCTAGAAAAGCTATGCAGATACACGGAGACGGGACTTGGAATTTCAAATAGGAGATCATGTGTTCCTTAAGATCTCACCAACAAGAGAAGTTATCCGATTTGGAAAGCGAGGAAAGTTAAACCCACGTTACATCGGGCCATTCGAGATACTGGAAAGGATTGGTCTTGTAGCCTATTACCTTGCATTACCACCCGAATTATCCAATGTCCACAATGTGTTTCACGTTTCAATGCTTCGACGGTATCTTCGAGATCCAGAACATGTTGTTGATTATGAGAACCTAGAAGTTCAAGAGGATCTCTCTTATGAAGAGCAACCAGTGCAGATTCTTAATCGTCGTGATCAAGTTCTTCGAAATAAGACCATACCGTTGGTAAAAGTCTTATGGTGAAATCATCGTATCGAAGAAGCTACGTGGGAAACGGAAAGTCAAATGCAAGCCAAATACCCACACCTCTTCGAAAATTAAGGTACGTCATGTTTGGAGACAAAATTATATTTAGGATGAGAGAAATGTGATACCCTGAATGAAATACCACATAAATATTTATAGCTACTATATATATATATATATATAATTATGGTTGTATGTGACAATATATTAAAAATAAATAACATATATAATTATTAGAAGAAATGGTTCAAAGTAAAATGATACCAAAAGTTAAATAAATAAATAGAAACAAATAATAATAATAATAATAATAATAATAATAATAATATAATAATAATAATATAATAATAGGATAGTTATCTAAACAAGATAACAAATCTGTGTGAATTTATTAGGATGAAAGGTGGCCTTGGAGGATTATGCCACCTATACAAAATATACATAATTTTGATCTAGTCATTATGGTGAAGATACAAGCCTTGTGTATATAAGCAAGCCAAAGCAACAAATTTGAAGATACTAAAACGAAGGAAAATCAGCGAAGGTACTGTATATGAGAGAGTCTCGAAAAGATAGGAAAAATATGAAAGAAATAGTAAGACTCAATCTTTAGGTGAGTTACATTATATCTTGAGTCACCATAATATATTTTACGTATGTTTTGATTTATCATAATTTATTTTATACAATTATATTTTATAAATTATATTAATATTTCAATTACGTGGATTAATTTCTGAACTCTATTTATTTAAAATGAAACCCATAGATATGTTTATTTAAATTTTAGAAAGTATTTGACTATGACCTTATAAACAATTATGTTTTATAAGTACCACCACGGGAGTCTTACGTCTTGGGGGACTTAAATAACCATTGGCCTCTGTTTAGTCACTTTGTAGTCCTCTATTTGTCATGGATCCATTGACCTCTATTTTGACTGTCACTTCTGTGACCTCTGTTCTGTTCTGTACCGTGATTATGGTTATTTATTTACATAATTTTCGTATTTCAGTTTCTGTCACTTTGAATAATTTGTCTATTCAAATTAATGTAAATATTTTAGCTTAACTAATTATCCATGGTGATTTTGTGTTCCCCATACTCTTGGCATAATATTTCTCACTCTGCTGTATACTTATAGCTGTTACCCTTTCAGATGATGAGATGTAAGGAAGACCCGTAACCTCATGTAATGGAACCTGAACAAGAATTGATGCTGATCCATTATTGTTTTTTTTTTTTTCCTTTTCTTCATTTTATTTTTATTTTTATTTGCTTTTACTGAAGGCCGATCGATGCATAAGAAAAACATAAATAAATAAAAGCCCTATAAATGTATTTTCTCTTACTAAAATAGTCAAATAAAGTAAATTTTCTGTTTAATTATTTTTATTTGTCTCCGCCTGCGCCATTTAAATTGCTTCAAATAAATTAGTAAGTTGCGATTCCAGCCCTAAGCCTCTGGGGTTAGGTCGTGACAGCAACCCTCCTTCAACTATGCTTAGCACGATGAAGGGCAGGACTCCAGCCTACCCCATGGGTTTATATCCTCCTCGCCGAGCTTTAGATGCACATCGGGCGAAATGTCGTACTCTTCTCGGAACGCGGCCAGCGCGCCCGGCGTATTAACAAGGAAGCAGTAGCACCCCATTAGAGGCTGGTTTATTCAGCACGGCGGTATTAAGTTTGCAAAGTTTTGCACGGTCGCTGCTCGGTATTTGAGAGCCCTTGTGTTGGTGATAGCGCGGGCATACAAACGAGCTCAACTTTAGCTTGGTCACTTTGGGCGCAATAGCACCCTGGTCTCGATGGGTAAACTCAACAGCTCAGTCGCTCAAACGGATCAGATATTAGCCCGGTCGAGCGGCCCAGCGCGTTTATTAGCTCGGTTCTTCCCCTAGGTTCTACAAACAGGGAACTTGCTCAGTTAAATCATGATTTTGGATCAAATAAAGTTTTGTAGCCCGGTCGATCTCAGATTCACACATGCTCATCACAGAAGATGGTGAACAGTGTCGAGGTCGTAGGGTAGAGACATTTTATGTCATAAAAAAAGAAAATGGGACAAAAATCCTAGCCTAACTTCATTTGAAGCTATGAAGCCTACTGTTATCACGCTCTAGACTCATCTATGGGAGTTATAGTTTAAGAACACGAGAAATTCATGATGAAACAGGAAGGGGTTGGAAACTTACAGGTTAGGGCACGGATCGTAGCTCCAATCTGTGGGATGGAGCCCCTACGACAGCGATGGAACAGAATCGACTCTCATCTGAGTACAATGAATGGAAATCGAAAGCTGGATGCTCTGTGTTGCTGGGTTGTCTGAGAAGAAGATGAACAGTGGATGAAGAAATAAGAAGGGGCGAGTGATATATGTATAAGAGGAGAAGAGACGCCAAAATTTGAAACTAAAGAGACGACGCGTGACAGCAAGATGAGCGACACGAGGCCAATCAATGAACGCCATGTGTCTATGATAGGACTGTTGCAATCTTGAGAAGACAGGTTGGAAACCCAAAACGTCAACTAGGTGAGCTATTTGATCGAGCGTACTAACTAGCCTAGTTGAAGGTGGTGAACTAGTTTGGTAGCACAGATGGCTAAGCGTGCAACTAGGTGGCGATGACTGAGCAAGGGAATAAGCTCGGCCTCTGAATGTAATCCCGTTCCCGTTAGGGCGAACAAAATTAAGGGACAATTGAGAAGGAGATTCATAACCTAACATTGGGTCGAGCTATGTTGGGCCGAGCTAAGTTGGGCCAAAGTGTCCTTGCTCGGTCGGACATTGGGTGCGCGCCGGACCAAAGGGTCAGTCTGGTGAAGTTGGAATAACTATAGACCACTAACCCGGTGGAGATGTGCATTCTGTTGAGTTAGACAGGTTTAGTCCTCGGAAGATCAGATCGACTGAGTAGTAGCTCGGTCATGACTGAGGAAGCTCGGTTGAGCCCACGATGAGGAACCATCAAAGAAACCAGACAAGTAGTACGGTCATAAGTCGATGGCGTGGCGCTGCACTAAGAATAGCTCGGTGGGGAATACTACGCAGTGCGGCATGATTGCAGGAAGGAGATTCTGCTGTTCGTACGCGTCGATACCGTTTGGCAGTTTCGTTAGGTGGCGTTTAGTTGTATTAGCGCTGACATGTGAGGGAATATGAGAGGAGAGCAGGTCCATGCGTCAAGAAGGGAATGGGCGCAAAAGCGCGCGCAAAAACTACGTAAACAACACTACGCCTCCATACTCAAGTCTGTAACATCTTCTAATCGGAGCTCACTTACCACTTTGTCCCTTCTCTTTTCTCCCTCTCCCTAGTATGCTAACTTGACCGTTGGAGGGGTTTTCCGACAGTACATCGCCGGGTAGCTCGCCATCATTGTGTTCTCAAGTCAATCGAAGGGAAGCGTAGCTTGGGCACGAAGAGTACGGATAACGTCAGACATTTGGCTCCCGTACATTTGTCAACATAGTTTAATTCAAAAAATATAATCCAACATAATTTTTCGTCTGCACTAACTTAAAAAAACAATAACTATAACTAGACTTCAACGACTAAAAGTTCACCATATAAAAACAGTGTGCTCTAGTCAACACTTTATAATAATATAAAAAACATCATTCTATTCCAGGCTTAACATCAAAACCCTCAAGTAATATATTTCATATATAATGCTATTAAGTAACTAATCAGAAAATCATCTTACATCCTGTTATGCAGCTTCATCTTAACAAATTTCATGGTTGAAAATATACATTCTATTGCGTAGCTAGAACAAGAAAAATTAACACAATGCTAATCAATCTATATATAAAAGATAATTTGTTTCAATGAACAATATCAAATTTTATTAACACATTTTTAAGAATGTCATGTCAAACATAAACAATATTCCCATTTTCAGATAATATTTTTGATACCATACAATGAACAAATAAGAATGAATACAAAACAAGGGTATAAGCAAATGAAAATGAAATATATATGCGCGTACACACAAAAGCATAAATCACATACAAACAAAAAACAAGGATGATAACAAATAAGAACAAATCCAACAATAGAAGTAACTCAAAAAAATATATAAACGTAATAACAAACAACACATATAACAGACAGAAGAGATAAATATTTTATAGAACTCATCTTGAAAAATATTTTTTAATTTAGTTACACAATTTATTTGGGGCTGCAAGCCTTTATAATTTTTAGGGTACAAACTACTATAGTCTTTGGAATTATCTTAAAAACTGTCCCACCACAGCAGATCCATCCTTTTACAGTAAAGCTGTTACACAAATCTTACAGCAGATCCATTATCATGATCCAAACCCGCCCTATAAGTTTAACATCGTAACCGGCCAGTAATCTGAGATTACTTTCGGCCTCAAAGACAAAATTTCAAAATATTTAAATTATATTGGGGCCTAAAGCGGAAGCAAAACAAAAATAACAATGTCCATTGAGCTTGTGCATACGCAATGACTAAAATAATTAAAACATTTAAACACAATAATAATTTATATACAAATCTTATATAACTCACACACATACATTTAAAACTCAGCAAAATTCAAAGCTCTGACAAAGCTAAGGGCTGATTTTCTTGGCTCTACTCGAGCCTAACTTGCTCCATTCCGGAAGCTCTTCAAAAGGTTGACACGGGTAGACTCCGAGACTTTCTCTATCTTTGTTGCTCAGTTTGCTCCCCTACATATATATATATAATAGTGAGTTAAAACCCAGCGAGTAATAACAAAATAAAGAAGCTAAATGAATGAAATTCAACGGTAATACAAAAACTGTTTTCCAATTTCGAAACGATTCTTAAATCATTTTCAAAATAAGGCATTGCCATATTATATCAAATTTATAACAAAACATTTTCCATATCAAATCCCTTACAATAATAAAAACCATTATGCGATAGCATTTCATTATTTCATTAACTTCATCATCAAGATCTTTCAATGTCAATTTATGTGGTACATCCATGAAGTAATAACATTTCAGTAATAACGAACCGTATGTCAAACAATCCAAAAGCCATGGTATTGTTACCCCCAGGCAAGGGCCTAGCCATGGTACTATTACCCCCAGGCAAGGGCCTACATTCAATGGATGCCACAATACAGTTTCAAAACAGAACTTCATTCATTAAATGACATAACATTTCAATAAATCATACTATCAATTATCAAATCATTTTAAGAATTCATTCAAACAATCACATATTCATTTTGATAGTAATAACATTTTCGCAAGTAAAGACAATTTGAACATATCTTTATAAGGTTATTACTTACAGTGGGTTAAGTCGATATAAGGCCTCGGACGTCCACCTAAACGAATCATAAAACAAAAACACAATAGAAATACCATTCAATATTCATGTCATTTTAATTCAACTCTCTTTATGTATTTCTAGCTCATCCCATGACTATGTGAGTTCAATTGGTGCCTAAGAATACTTAGAATGTCATAAGGATGCAATTATGCATCTAAAAGAATTAATCAAAAATTGCTGAAAATAGGGTTCTCGCTCGAGCGCCGCTTTGGTCGCTCGAGCGGACTGTAAAATTTGCAAAACTCCTGAAGCTCGATTTTCACGCTCGAGCGGACAACACCAATTCTGGAATTTCCACAATTGTGTTCGAGCTTCAAGGTTGATATTTAAAGCCTCAAAACTTGTGTTTTTGGTACAAAAACTTGGAAAAACATTGTAGCAATGAAAATACTTCCAATTCGAAGCCATTTATTCAAAATCCTGCTCCAATTGTCCAAATTTAGATTTAATTTATTTTCTTTATATCAAACCCACAAATTTTAAAATATAAATTAAACTTTCCAAACTCTTGAAAATTTCATGATATACGTAAAAATAGAACCCAATTTTATTATTAATAACAAAAATCAACTTAACTATGAATTACACAAATCAATTTCTTAGAAATTCAGCTTGACTCAATTTTTAACCAAAAACTTAATTTATAATCATAGATGTTCTAAAATGTGTTTAAATTGAATAAAACTTTTTAATTAATTTATATGCATGGATTAAAGATCAAAATCAAACAAATTCCTAATTTTCAAAACTTTTCCTTTTTCTCTTCAAAAAAATGAGATTGAATTAGTTCAAATTCTTCAAAATCCATGATGCATGTACAATTAGAGTATTAAAACTTACAAAATTTGTTTATGCATGCAGAAATAGAACTCAAATTCATGCAAGACTACAAAAATCAAACTTAACATAATTGATTCTCAATTTAAGTTCCATAACCAAATAACCATAACCTAGATCAATTTCTTTATCAATTTGTTAATTTCTTCCAATTACATGATGTTAATTCCAAACTTATCTTTAATTTCAAGGGTAATATAAATATTACAAAAAATCAAGCATGATCTCATATCTTAAACTTATTTCCAGCATATTTGGTTAATTTTTCTTTCTTTTCTCTTGTTCTTCTTCCTTCAAATTTGGACTCTTGTTGAATTTCCAGCACCCTTTTTCTTCTCCAGCAGTCAAGTAGATTGAACTCTCTATCTCTCTCTCAGTTTTTCTCTCCCTTTCGTTGGGTCTCAAAGTGTTTGAAGCAATTCCCACAACTCCTCCAACAAAATACATCATGAACTCTCGCTCTTATTATCATTTTATTTTATTTTATTACAAGGTAGTGGGACACTTGTCTTTATAAGGTTTATTCATGAAGTGATAAAACTTACCAAACACAAATCTGCCCTTCCATCAACTAATAATCATGCTTGAATTTCATTTGTTAGGATTATCTCTGATAAAAAATACAAAACTAAATCAAACCAAACCAAGCCTTAAGTCCCATCAAATGGGATCGGCTACATAAATTCTTCTTCTCCACGCGGCCCTATCAAAGGCCATTTCATTAGTCAAATTAAGTAGATTCATATCTCTATTTAAAACGCTAGTCAACGTTAATCTAGGCCTACCCCGTCCCCTAACACTTCCATCTACCGTTACAGCATCGTATCTCTTTACTACTGCCTCTATTGGTCTCCGTTGAATATGACCAAACTATCTCAAACGATTCTCTCTCAACTTATCTTTTATCGGTGCTACTCCTACCCATTCCCGAATACACTCATTCCTAATCCTGTCTTGTCTAGTCTTACCACACATCCACCTTAGCATCCTCATCTCAGCCACACTCATCTTATCTACATGTTGTTTCTTGGTTGCCCAACACTCCGTCCCATACAACATAGCTGGTCTAATAACCGATTATCTCTGATAAAAAATAATTTGCCTAATTTTAATTTAATGTAATTAAGACTTAATTTGATTGTATCTAATTTTACGAATCTAAATCAAATTTTTAAATTTTTAATTAAGCTCTTATAAGGCTCTACTATTAAATTGATTCAAATTTGGACCTAATTAATCGAAAATCAATTTTACTAAACTGATCGAATATATTAAACTCTCAATGGGTCCATAATTAAAATTAAATTGATTTAATTTCTTAATTTCACTTCCTTAAGCATTTGGCCACTTAATTTCTGATTTCAAAATAAATCTTTAATAAAATCATATACGAATCATATTCTACAATTCTCATAATTCTCAAATTAAATTAGGATAATGACTAACTAAAATCCCAAATCTCCTTAATTAACTAAATATAAAATATTATACACATCCATCTTTTTGCTAACACCCACAGCAGATCCATCCTTTTGCAGTAAAGCTGTTACATAATCTTACAGTTACAAATATGGTCATTTGTCATAAAAAATTGTATCCATTTGAGATTCAATCTTTCCATGTAATCAACAGAAGATCTAAAACCTAGAAAAGGAAAATATATAAACATATATAGATGCAAGGATAGCCATGCAAAAGGTAACAATTAAACAAAGTCACATGTTACCATTTTTTTACACAGTAACAACTTCAAAGGAAGTATATAAAACAGTCAAAGACTGATAATATGTGTGCAAACGTACATAGATCAGATATGCAGTCTGACTACTAAAATAGAATTCAAAGCATAGGTTTTGGAACCAGAAACTAACAACTATCTCCGCGGGTCAAATGTCAGTCAACCAACTCAATCACTTCCTACAAAATAAGTACACATGCCTCCAGAAGAATGGCACCAGAAACCTTGATGAATGAATTCTCAAATAAGTTTGACTTGACAATATTTTGAACACCTTGGAAACATGGCAAGTTTCTTAAGAAACTCATTCTCTTCATCTATGTTTAAATCTCCCTGCTCAATTGTCATTTTTTCCAAGACTTCCGCATTTCCCAAGAAATACTTTACCATATCAAGATCATCTTGCAACCCATCAATGCCATAGATATTAATTTCTTTAAGGGAAGACCTCAAACAGCTTGGCACCCCTTGTGGTTCCAACCAATTGAATTGCTGCAAAGTTTCAAGAGTATCATGAAATAGTCCCTAGAAACTGAAAAAGAAAAGGTAAGAATTGGCAAATCATAGACTAGGAATTGTTTTTCATTAACTAACCTTCACCAATACCATAGTGCCCAAATTAGGCACATGCATGAGTAAGTCTGACAGACACTTGCAACCAAAGTCATTGCAAACATCTATTTCCAAACAGGTCAAATTAGGAAACACAGGCCAATCTTCATCATTAGCAAAGCCGAGAGCCTTCATCAGAGATGATAAAATTAGTCCACTGTATAAATCTGAAATGATTCTTGATAAAGTTCAGAAAATGATAAATAACATATACAATCTACAACTTCACTTCTTGTTAAAGTAAATGATCAAAAGGAAGAGTAAACTTACTTCCATAGTTCTAGACTGTATATGTAGATGCTTCACATTAGTGATTGCTTTCAAAAGCACAAATATCTGGTTCACATGTGGTGTGGCATGTGGATAGAAGGCATCAACACTAACACATGCTTTAACTACTGAGGATAGGTTGTTCAGACAATAGTGAACAAAGCAATAATCTTCGACGCAAAGGCATTCAAGAATTGGTGCATCAACCATAACCACAATGTCAGAGTTTCCAGATTTTTTTCTAGATAAAGATAAGTATAAAATCTTCAGAGCTGATGAAGAAATGTTATATACTGTTTTTCCACGACCCATTTCCGCAGTAATGGATAATTCTTCGAGCACAGGACAGGAAGAAAAGAGCTTCTGGGTCAAGTCATTACTCGGACAAATAAGCGATACATGAAAGATCCTGAGACAAGGGAAAGAAATTGAGGCAGGAACATCAACCTGAAGTCGCGGTCCAAGCTTCAAGACTACAAGGGTATTGCAAGTAAAGAGGTTACTTGGCAACTTAAGATTCACGGATTCACAAACGTTGATATCAATTTCACGGACACCACGCATTATAGCAGCTCTTATAAACATATTCAAACGAGATTTATCAATATCTGGATCACAATTTATACTGAATCGTTGAATATTTGTCAAATCATGAAAGAAGAATACTCTGTTAATGAAATTCATGAAACTGAAATGATGCTTCCGGAGAGCAAACGGAGAAAAGATTTCCCACTCATTGAAATCTAGATTGGGGACGGAAGCCCATATGTGTTTCCATCTTGATGATAGAACGCTGGTTCCAACAGCATATTTGGTTGGAAGGAAAGAGAGAATGTGGACAAGAAGTGGGTCTGGTAATGTGCTGATCCTATCTTCCCCATTCCCATTTGCTTTCTTCTTTGAACTTGGTTGATGGTTCAATCTTAAAGCCATGAATCTGCAATGCCTGAATAGATAAAGTGTGTCAAAATTTCATTCTAGTAGGCAGTGGTGAATGCACGAAAGGGACCAGAAGGGGGATGTACACGACCTTAATTTTTTAATAATTGCAATAGTACCTATATATTTGCAAAGTGCTCTTTGTTTAACCCTGAGAAGTCATAATTCTGCCCGCCCTAAATCATTTAAGATTCCTTAAAAAAATAATAAATAAATAAATAATTTGAAGACCCTTCCTTCTTATTTTTCTATCAATCACACAAGAACTCAGAATATAGAAATGACACTCTTTCTTCTATGTGTTCTCTATTTTTTTCTCTTTGCAAAATTAATTTTTCCCTTCAAGCACTTCTCGTATAATTTTTCTTCAAGGCCTTTCTTATTTTCTTATAGGGAAAATTAAACATGTGGTCCATATAGGTTGCTTGTTGTGTCAATTTGATTCTATAGTTCCAATTGCATAAACTTTAATTTTTCGCATTGTGTCAATTATGTTAATTGAAATTTCAATAGATTTCTCAGCAACCAAACGGAAGGTCATTGTTTCTCTTGATTTCCTCACTCTTGTGATACCCCACCGCCAAGTGTAATTTGTTGAGCAATTATGGTGAATTAATGGTAATGTATCCTTATTGAATAAAATTTGGGTATTGATGTGGTAGAGTAAAATCTCAATTAAGAAGAAATTATAATGGTTATGTTGAATTAAAGTTGTGGCTCAATGATCTTATTAATGTGTGAATTAATGTAAAAGAATATTATAGAGCATGCCATAGAAATATAGGGTAGTTCTTGTGAGAGAATACGATCATATATATAAATATATCAGCATTGGTGTTGTGTCACATGAAAGAGAAACGAGAAAGTAAACAAATCAACTATGAAAAGAGAAATGTGGGAGAAGTGAAAGTGGTGGACTCTTTAGTGGATTGGTGAGAAGAAACAGGAAAGAAATCAAGAAACTAAATAGGAGAGAGAGATGTGATACATGGTGAGAGAATTAAGGAATTGAACAATGGCTTGAGTCAGATAGACGTGTAAAGAGATTAGAAGTATTTATAGAGAGGGAATAGATTAGATCAGGAAAATATGAACAAACAAATAGTAAATAAAGTTTGATGGCATGTACTACAATAGTTTATAAATACATGTGTGCACCCATGAGAGAGAGAGAGAGAGAGAGAGAGAGATTTGGAAAGGAATAGAGAAGTGATAAAGTTGAAATCAGAATAGAGAGATAGAAAAAAATAGGTAATAAAAAAATTAGTAGCTCAAAGAGAGATGATTGTCCACATAATCAAACAGACTGGCCCAATCAAACCAAACCAACCAGAACAGTCGGCTTCATTACAAAAATTTGTCAGATACAGTTTTAAAATGGCTGAAATTTATATGATCGGTCAACAATGGCTCCAGAAAAAATTGAACCACTTAAACTAAACCAACTAACTGTACACGTGGCTTCATTTTATTGGCCGTTTCAGCTTTCACAGCATCGTTATCACCTTATAACTAAAAGAAAACTTAGACGTGGGTTTGTCCAGTACAAAACCTTAGAAGATTCTATGCTTTCTCTTCATCATTATGACTCTCTCTCTCTCTCTCTTCCCAATACAAACTCTCTCTCTCTCTCTCTATGAAAACTCTTGAAACCCCTTCACCTCTTTGTTCTCACTCACTAAACGAAAGCAGGTCTACCCCCCCCCCCACCTCTCTCTCCCTCTATCTGAAAAATGTTTTTCACCACTCTTTCTTGTTTGAATTTGTTCACTATTTTGTTTGAATTGCACGTTCAAATCACTCTTTCTTTCATGTTTTTTACTCTCAGTTTGTGATTGTTCGTATGTGAGAGTCGTGTTTGCAACTCCGACCAAACCAACCGTCAAACTGAATGGTTTGATGGGATCGATTTAGAATACCATATCAGTCGATAACAGGTGATCAATTTTCAAACTAAATGCATTCAGTTCGGTTGACATATTGAGGGCAGACCCAACTCAAACCAACCCGTGAACACCCCTAGGCTGTGACAAGGACTTGACTTTACGCAAATCGATTTCATGGATCTATCCCATTATGGAACATGCATATCAATGATTGAAACTATATTAAAATTAGATCTTCTATTAGAACATCTCCAATCCTTCACCTTTTCTTTCATCAAATTGAGAACTCATTAAATTTGAATTTGATCAAAATTCATAAAGATGAAGCATTGGAGGTGATTTTTTTACATCAAATTTGATGAAAATGAAAATTAGGGTTAAGAAAAATAAATTAAAAATATTTTGATGAAAATTTGATAAAAAGATTTGAATAGTTCATATCAAATCAAGTTTTTTACTCAAATTTTGAATCAAATTAGATGACCAAATTGGTGAAGGGCTTGATCTTACTAGTAAGTAAAAGATCTGAGCGATTTCTAATACATGATTGAATTTTCTTTGTCTTTTCAAGAAAATTGAAACAAAGTGGGGAAGTCAAAGAGAAAATTTAGGGGAAAGAGAAGTACCTGGTCTCCATATGGTGTGCTTTCGCCGAAGAGAGCTCCGAATATGAAATGGAGCTTCTTCACTCTTCACAGTTGAAGCTGCGGTGGAAAATGAGGGAACCTGTTAGGGTTTTTTTGGTTTTGTCCCACTTCTCTGCCGTTAAAGTCAAAATATTTAAAAACAAAGGTTTGTTTTGGTGGAGTGTAGTAAATATGATTTGAGAATAAAATTATATTTTTAAGTTTGTGATTTTGAAATTATGATTTAAATGTGAAAAATTTATTATTGAATGAGTTTTGAATTGAGTGAGATTTTTAGATGTGACATACATATTTGATACCTTCTGTCCCACAATATAGTCCCTTTTGGGGAATCCAACTTTTTTTGGTAGTACAATTATTGCATTTGAGAAAAGTTGATTTTCCAAAATTACCCTTTTGATAGTACATTTTTTTCCGGGAATATCAATGTCATAATTATACTTTTATATTTGTTTATTAATTTAAAAGAAGGGCAAATAGAAATTTACATTATTTTTTGTACTTGATTTTTGAAGAGGGACTAATATTTGGAACAATGAAAAATGGAATAAGGGACTAATATTTGGGACGGAGGGAGTACAAAACTACAATTTATAACCAAACATACAACTTAAAATTTTATTACAGCTCATAAAAAATTTTAAAAATTTTGGAAAATATTTTTTATTGAATATATAAAAATTAATATGTGTCAATTGTTAAAAAAAATAAATTTATACTGTTCTGGTCAACTGGCCGATCAACCTGTCGAACGATCGGTGGGACGTCCGGTAGGACGACCGGTTAGCCCAAATTTTCCCGCATTCGACTGCGACCGATTAGCCTAAATTTTCCTGCATTCGACCGGTTTTCAAAAATGAATGTGGAATTAATTTTTAAAAATCGTAAACAAAAATCATATTCAAATCAACGTTCCAGAGCTCCACCAAACATAGCCAAATATTTTGATTTTACATATTAAAAACAAATTACAAAATCTTCCATAACTTTTAGGACAAATTATAAACGAGGGCATATAATCAAAAATACTTACCAATATGTGAAGATTTAGGGTATGTTTGGTTTGGTTTTTGAAGAGTAGTTTTTAAAAATTATTTTGGGTTTTGGTTTGTTCGGTTGTGTATTTTGAAAGTAGTTTTGGAGTTTGGGAATTTGAAATGATTTGATATTTTGTTCTAATTGAGTAGATGTGTGTGAGAGAAAAAATAATTGAAAATGAGAGAGGAGAGAGAAAAAGTGATTGATTGATAGGTAAGAGAGAGAAAGTGATTTTCAAAATTATTTTAAAAAATTTACAAACCAAACATTTTTTTTTTCTAAAATCACTCTACAAATCCCAACCAAACATACTCTTAATTTTTAGAAAAATTGAGTGGTAAATCCCTTTTACTTATTCCAATATTTAATCTATCAAATTTCAGTTTCCATATTTAAGATTTTCATGGGTATGTTTGCCTTTGTTGGAATTTTTTTTTCGTTTAGCATAAAATATATACCATATGCAAAATGCTTCCTACCCCCAGTTTTCTTTACACCCAGTGACACCCAGTGCCACGTGTCACTGGGTGATTGGACTGAAATAAAAAAATAAAAATAAAAAAAAACTGACCAGTGGGGGAGCCCCACGTCACTAGGGGTCAGCCCCCACTGGGTGTATAAGGGAAAGTCCTATACCATATATAGGGGATATTATAGATTTCTTTAAAATAACTGGCTATGTCACTAGCAATTTTTAAATTACTGGTTATGTGACTGACAACTTTAGTTCCGTCAACCATTAACACAATCATTGTTCCGTCTATTTTCGTTGTCTACTCTACTACCAACACCAATGTCCTCTCTCACATCAAAACTCTAGCATACGATATAAGTATTTTCTCCATCCTATGATACATTTTGAAAATCAGAGGTGTGAACATTTTTTTATATTTTGAAATATCAACAATGAATTTACATTCTACTGTGATATGAACATTCAGATTATTACATTATATTCATAAGAACATTTTGCTATGATATGATTATTTTGTGTTGATATGGACATTCACTATTATGAATATACATATGGTAATGAAGTTAGTATTATGCTATGATATGAATATTCATATTGCTATTGAATAATATATTCAATATTTATTCTAATGTAAATGTTTACATTGTTAATTGTTGAAAAATTTTAAAAGTGAATGAGAATTAATTCAATTTGTATGAAAAGGTACAACCTTTTTATGACGACTCTTCATATGAAAGAGTGTGACCTAATGGTATCTTTTCATATGAAAGGATATGACTCAAGAGTCATGACTGTTCTCAATTAGAATGGAAACGTGCAGCATTTCAGGGTGATTTTTCATATGAAATGATATGACCCAAGAGCTATGACCCCTTTAAATGGTCACGAATACTTCTGTGAATAGCCTTCACCATTTCCTCAAATCTTAATTCATTTCTAATCTGTTTCCTCTCATTTTCGTTTCTTCCTATTCATGTTTTTGCTTTCCTTCATTTTGCATATATTCTGCAAGTTAGAATTAGGAAGCGCTTGTGAGAAAGAGATAGTTACAACACTGGTTTGGTTCACCAGGCTTGAATTTGTAGTGCTACAAATTTAAGATAGAGTCGTTGCATCTGGGAAGTAAATGCGGGTAAAACTTGAAGCACCGGAGCAAGGGCAAAATCCACTTTAAGGAGATTGTGTCCACCACAAGTCTCAATAAAGTTTTGTAATTTTCAAAGCGTTGTAAGCATCAAATTTAGATTTTAATTTTTCATAATTATTTTCTAAAGTATTTACTTGTAGTTTATTGGGCGAATTATACTAATGGTCTTTATAGTTTTGGGTTTATGTCACTTTGATCCCTGACTTTTCAATTGTGACACATTTGATTTTAAATTTTGAATCTTGTTCCAAATAAGGACAATTGAATATACCATTGCTTAATTTCATGGGCAAATTCGTCAATTTGATAAAATATAAACTAATTTGATAAAAATAAATGTCAACAAATATTTTTAAATTTTTAAAAATTATTTATAGTCACTAAAGATAAAATTATGTAAAATTGATAAATCTTTTAAACATTTATTTATTTTTTTATTTTACCAAATTAATTTTTATTATATGCTTGAATGATGATCATGTAATAGGTGGTTATTTTTATTTTCATTAAATTAGTTTCTATTTTTTCAAAAGTCAAATATGATGACAACTTTGATATCATTATTAAACCAATTCATTAAATCAAAAAATTCAAAACTAAAAACATTTCATATATTAAATATATTAATTACACATTAAAATCCTAACAATCATCTATTACATTATCATCATCTAAACACATAATAAAAATTAATTTGGTAAAATAAATAAATAAATAAATGTCTAAAAGATTTATTAATTTTACATAATTTTATCTTTGGTAGGTAGAAATAATATTTAAAAATTCAAAACTATTTTTTTGACATTTATTTTTATCAAATTAGTTTATATTTTATCAAATTAATGATTTTGCTCTTAAAATTAAGTAATGGAATCTTTAATTGCCTTTATTTGGAACAAGATTCAAAATTCATGGTCAAATACGTCACAATTAAAAAGTTAAGGACCAAAGTGATACGAAACGCAAACTATAGAAACTGTTAGTGTAATTCGTCATTTTTATTTAATTTATACATTTAAAATACGCACATATTACGCAAAGGACCGTTGATTTTAGAAATTGAATATTTATGATTTTTATATGAATGTTCACATTACATTGAGTCGTAAGAATTGATTTGGTCAATAATGGATGTTCCATGAATTGAAAAGAACTTCAATGAAAATGACTATGGTTGATTTTGTTAAAATAGATGTCTGGTGAAATTGAAGGACAATGGTGGATTTTGTTAAGAATGGAAGTCGAAGAAATTGCTATGAATGTCCGGTTAAATTGCTATGAATGTCCGGTGAGATCGTACCGACCTATAACGAGAACCACGATAGCTTGAGGGCTCGAAACCTACAAGTTAGGCCTATAAATGGATCGGATTCGGATTGGATCTGTCAGAATCGAATCCGATCCAATTAAGACAAACCCGAATCCGTTTAGTCTATATCCGATTATAGATATCCGAATCCGAATCCGATGATTTCGGATATCCAATCCGATAATCCGATCCGATCCATTTTATTTACTTTTTGAGCTACAATTTTATATAATATGATTTTTTTTTTTTCATTTTGTGTTTTTTTCATTCAAATTGAGAATAATCAGATCGGATTATCGGGTCAGGTCGGATTTTTGCATATTCAACCCGCTTAATAAACGGATTAAACGGATTCGGATTATCAGATTATCGGATTGGATTTTTTGTAAATGGATTCGAATTATCGGATCGGATTCGGGTCGGATTCGGATTAAATCCGATCCATTGACAGCCCTACTACAAGTGATTTGTGGGGCGTTTGGGCAGGGACTTTCGAAATGGTACTCAAACTATGGACGATCGATTAATTAATCCGCAAAGCACCAATTCGGTATAAGCTAGTCGAGATAGACTAGAAAGTGGGTTCTAGGCCCACTCAAATTAAGGCCTAGGATCGGGCTTGGTGGGCTTTTTTTTTCTCGAAACAAATAGACGATAAATATATATTATATATATATAGATTATTTATAAGGAATAAAAAACAAAAGAAAAATGGCCAATTACACTAATAGTCCCTATAGTTTGGGGCTCGTGTTACTTTAGTTATTGATTTTTCAATTGTGACACATTTGACTTTGAATTTTGAATCTTATTTCAAATAAGGACAATTGAAAATATTATTGTTTAATTTCAAGGGCAAAGTCGTCAATTTGATAAAATATAAACTAATTTAACTAAACTAAATTTCAAAAAAAGTATTTTTGAATTTTTAAAAATTATTTCTACTCACCAAAGATAAAATTATGTAAAGTTAATAAATCTTTTAGACATTAATTATTTATTTTTTTACCAAATTAATTTGTATTATGTGTTTGGATAATGTAATGGGTGATTGTTAGGCTTTTAATGTGTAATCGATATATTTAATATATGAAATATTTTTAGTTTTGGATTTTTTGATTTAATGGATTGGTTTAATAATGATATCAAAGTTGTTTCCATATTTGACTTTTGGAAAAATATAAACTAATTAAACCAAACCAAGCCTTAAGTCCCATCAAATAGGGTCGGCTATATGAATCATTCTTCTCCACGCGGCCCTATCAAAGGCCATTTCATTAGTCAAATTAAGTAGATTCATATCTCTATTTAAAATGCTAGTCAACGTTAATCTAGGCCTACCCCGTCCCCTAATACTTCCATCTACCGTTACAGCATCGCATTTCTTCACTACTACCTCTGTTGGTCTCCGTTGAATATGACCAAACCATCTCAAACGATTCTCTCTCAACTTATCTTCTATCGGTGCTACTCCTACCCATTCCCGAATACACTCATTTCTAATCCTGTCTTGTCTAGTCTTACCACACATTCACTTTAGCATCTTCATCTCAGCCACACTCATCTTATCTACATGTTGTTTCTTGGTTGCCCAACACTCCGTCCCATACAACATAGCTGGTCTAATAGCCGTTCTATAAAACTTACTTTTTAGTCTAGTGGCTATTCGTTTATCGCACAATACCCCAGATGCACTTCTCTACTTACAACATCCCGCCTTAATCCTATGGGCCACATCTGCATCAATCTCTCCCGCTGTTGTGATAATCGACCCTAAATAATGAAAATGTTCACTCTTAGGCAATTCTTGGTTCTCAATCTTCACTTCTCCTCTGCTTTCATTGTTACTGTTACTAAATTTACACTCCATGTATTCTGTCTTAATTCTGCATATCGGAATCTTTTAGATTCAAGAGCTTTTCTCCAAATCTCTAACTTTGTGTTAACTCCTTCTCTAGTCTCATCCACTAGCACAATATCGTTTGCAAAAAGCATGCACCATGGCACGTCATCCTGAATATTTATCATCAACTCGTCCATAACTAAAGCAAAAAGATAAGGACTTAAGGTAGATCCTTGGTGTAACCCTACAATGATAGGAAATTCATTTGTCTCTCCAGCTGGCGATCTAATAGTGGTCACCACCCCTTTATACATGTCCCTAATCACGTCAATATAATCTTTTGTCACCCCTTTCTTCTCTAACACCCACCATATTATATCCCGGGGCACTCTGTCATATGCTTTCTCAAGGTCGATAAACACCATATAAATGTCTCTTTTCTTTTCTTTATACTTTTTATTACTCTCCTTAAAAGATAGATCGCTTCCATTGTTGACCTACCAGGCATAAACCCAAATTGATTCTCTGACACCTCTGTTATATCTCGCAATTGGCATTCCATCACCCTCTCCCACACTTTCATTATATGACACATTAGCTTGATTCATCTATAGTTGTTACAATTCTGGACATCACCTTTATTCTTATAGATTGACACTAAAATACTCTTCCTCCACTCATCTGGCATGTTCCTAGTCAACAAAATTTTGCTAAATAACCTAGTCAACCAACCAACACCCTTTTTACCCAAACACTTCCAAGCTTCAATAGGGATATCATCGGGTCCTAAAGCCTTGTTAACAACTCCGCTGGTCCCAAGCCCGAGTTAAGGAGGAGGGTTGTGTGTTAGGTAGCCGACAACCAACACATAAAAAAAGCCGCTCGGATCCCTTATGAAAATGGAAAAATATAAACTAATTTAATGAAAATAAAAACAACAACCCATTATATGATCATCATCCAAACACATAATAAAAATTAATTTCATAAAAATAAATAAATAAATAAATGTCTAAAAGATTTATAAATTTTACATAATTTTATCTTTAGTGGATAGAAATAAATTTTTAAAATTCAAAAATATTTTTTGCCATTTATTTGAGTCAAATTAGTTTATATTTATTAAATTGACGATTTTGTCTTTGAAACTGAGCAATAATATCTTCAATTGTCCTCATTTGGAACAAGATTCAAAATTTAGGATTAAATGTGTTACAATTGAAAAGTTAGGGACCAAAGTGACATAAGACCCAAACTATAAGGACCATTAGCATAATTTGCCCAGAGAAAATTGTACTAGAATATTTTAGTTAAAATTAATGAGATGTTTGGTTTGTTTCATGTGTGGTGGTATTTAAAATTAATTATGTATGACTTATATTTTTTTGGTTATGAACTTATGACGAAAAAAGTATAAAATTATGTAATTCTCTTATTTTAAAATGAATAATTTTATATATATCAGAATGAAACTTTCAATATTATAATTATTAAATTAAATAGATAATATTTATTGAATGAATAATTTTTATTTCAAAATGAAATAAAATATTATAAAAATTTATATCATTAAATAAAATAAATGTAAATTATTGACAATGGTAAAGCAATTGCATCACTATAGGTCAAGTATATCCCAACTAGGTTGGCATCTATTAGCTTACCAATCATTTGCATTATACTCCACCACAATAATCTAATAAAAAAAATAACGAAATAAAATAGTGAAAAACAAATTGTTGATTAATCATCGGAGGAAACAGACAATTCACTCGTGTTGCCCAAGGATATGTCATCCATATCGCTTTGAATTCTCTCATTTTCCCTATAATTTTGTCTTCTCGTAAATACATGCATATGATTTCTAGATATTATCAGCGCCTTAACCATTTGGGCAAAAGCCTGCTGCGGTAATCGCTTAGCACTCGTCCACCTATACTAAAAGTTATTTTCGAAGCAACTGTAGAAATATAAACGGTTAGCATATCACGGGCTATCTGTGAAAGTACATGTTACATAGTTTCATTTTGTTTCCACTAATCCAAAATGCCAAAATTTTCAAAATCATCCACTGCTAGACTTTTTAAACAACGTTGTAGTTCAGAACTACTTACTCTTGTATGTTGAGATATTCTTCAATTTTTTTTACTGAAAAAAATACTTAATCTGCCTCAAAATGAGGTTGCTAGTGTAGTGTGTACAAGTGTATTTGCATATGTAGTTTCCCTATAGTTTTCAAATAATGTTTTGGATGTTTACATAATAAGGGTAAATTATTTTTGATCAACGAAAATACTCTCTAAAAATTCTTGTAAATCAATTTCTTTACATTTAGGATCAATTAATATGGTTAAACCTAAAAGATGAGTTAGTGGATCAAAATATTTATCAAAATTTTCTTTTATTGCAATAATAATGGTTATATAATATTCATTACCTATATATTTTACGAAAACTTTCATTATTTCTGCTAACATATGTAAAACAAATGGTGAAATATGAATATATATATATATATAACAAAATAATTTTGTTGCAGTATTAAAAACTTTTAGAAAATCTTTATATGAGGTTACTTGGTGCTAAATAAGTTATGTGGGAGTTAATACTTCTCCTATTGATGTTGTATTCTTTTCTTTGTTTATAAACTGTTTTAAACATGTTATATGTTGAATTTCACATGTTGCCTATATTTAAAAATAATTTTTTAATGACATGCCTTCTCGTTGATAAATTTTTCTGTATTTCGAAATTCGATTAGCAGAAGACATAATAGTAATAACCAAATTTTTTATTACCAGTACAAAAGTCTTATATACATGCATAGCTTCTTTAACAATTAAGTTTAAAATATGGGCACAACAATGAATATAAAATAAATCACCACTAACATGTAATTGTAAAGTTAATTTTAAATGGGTTATAATCTGATTGTACTATGTTGCATCATCTAAACTAATGGTAAATATTTTATTTTGTAAGACCACTCATATAATACATTTCTTATTTCTACGCTAAGCAAATGACTAGTGTATGAAATAATTCTTTTATTTAATTTTAAATCATTATCAATAAAATATGCAGTGATACATTGATATTCTAAACCATTATTTGACTACAGATCAGATGTTAAACAAACTTTCTATTCAAAAATTTGAAGATGTCAAATAATTCACTTTTAATATTCTAAAATTTCTTTAAAATTCTGTGTCTAGTAGTATTTCTTTGAAAAACTTTGATATTGTGGTGAAAGATATTATAAAAAATTGAGACATTCACTAGTAGTAAAAGATTATTCTTTTTTAATAATATAATTTATTATAGAATTTGGTGCACATATAGGATCATATGAAAATGTTTGCAAATGACCAGTTGATGAAATCCCTAATTGCATTTGACTTCTATTATCAAGTTGTTGACTTTGTAAATGTTTGTTAGCATGCATTTTTAGATGATTCGTACCCCCTGCAGATGAAACACTAAGTAAACAAATATCAATATTTACATTTTGCTTTAAATGTAATTGTACCATTAGGATTATTTACAAATATTTTTTCAAAATGATCCCAACAGTCTTAGTCGTGCTTCTAAATAATGATCCAACTGTTGGAAGAAAAATATTAGGTACATTAAAAAGAGTGTCAACAGATTCATGTTATGTAGTATATACATCAATTTCGACATAAACATTAGGAATACTAGGATCCATAGTAATGTAAGTAAAATAATACATAAGAACTAACAATTAATTTAAATAATGAGTAATATATGTTAGGAAATAATTAATGTAAACAAATGAGTACTAATAAATTTAATTCAACTAATTAATGTTACCGACTAGTGACTGCGATACAAAAAATTGATTTTTTCTGATAAATTTTTTTTTTCTTGCACAATTACAATTGTCACTTAGGGATGAGACTTAAAATTAATTGAGAGAGTTGAGAGAGAGAATTGTCTGTGAGAAATACAATGGGAGAGAGGGGATATTTATAGGAGTTTGGAAGGAGAGGGTCAATTTGTAATATAAAAAAAAAATTACCGTTGGAAGTAAACGGTCATTTGATTGTTTGAATATTATTTGTTTATTTGAATTTTGACCGTTGGATAGCAAAGAGTCGTTTGGGGGGTGGGTGGGCCATGGGTCGGGCCGCTTGCAAGGCGAATTTTTTTTTTGGATCAAATCAGGCCGGGCCAAGTTTAAAAATGACGACCCCAACCCAAGCCTAGGGTCTTTGGCTGGGCTTAGGACCAAGCCCACCTCGGACCACGGGTGGGTTTCAGACTACCTACGGGTCATGAATCATTTTTGTACCCCTTGTCAAAAGTAATCCAAATCAACTCGCACACATCTTTTCTAAGAATATAGAATGGAGAATTTATACTAAACACCGTTTTAGAAATGTGAACCACTTATCATGATTTGAATGGCAACGTTAGTAGTATTTGATTATAACTCGCTTAACATGAAATAATTATAATGTCTATTCAATGTAAAATCGTTGACTTTTTTGGCTTTCGAAGGTTAATAATGTAATTTTAAGTGTGCCAGTAAGGATCAATCAGTCCTTACAGAATATTAATTGCCAACCAATTATCAGACGATTGTGTTTTAGTTCTCCCAGTCTCAATGAAGAGCACTTTTATTGGTGGCTTGTTTAGGCAAATTTAGTAAATAACAACAAGTGAAGAACAATTTCAGAATCTGAATTTCATTAAGTAAATGAAAACTTACAATGATCTGACCTAGCCTTGTAGAGGTTTATAGCAACAAGCTATTTGAAAACTACTCCTAGGAATGAAGTGTAGCACAAGAATTAAAGTGCAGAAATGTAAAGAATTGTAAAAATTCATAGGAAAAAACGAAGTAAATAAATTGGTTTTTTGATCTGAGTCTAGATTCTTTATTCTGGGGCCTCTATGTTATTTATGCTTTCCAATGATAACCGTCGAAGTGGATTTCTAACCGTCGAAATTTCCTCCCATGATTACTGAACATGCTCTCTCACAGTCAGTTCCACTACGCCACTCTTGCAGTTAGGCTTTCCTCCTAATTTTGAATTTGAACTTTGTAAGTAACCGTTAGGCCACATCACATTGTATCCCTCGATTGTTCTAATGCTATGCAGATCTATTATTATCAATACGGGCTGACACGTGTCTGACTTTGGTTGGCAACTTGTATTAACTCCCTAAATTGCCCTCTTCATGCCACGTGTTGAATTGTGATTGGCTTTTACAAATTATACAGCTAACATTACCCCTCGCACTAATATACCCAATACTTGGTGATATTAGTGGATCAAAGCACTTCACCCACGTCCTAGGACGTGCATGGACTTTGCATCTTCTTATAAATGTAACCGACGTCCATCATTGCAGTGTTTGTACTGTATTAAATTCTCTTCTATGCCTTGAACATTTTCCATTATCTGAGCATTCGAAAAGGCTGATACAGTTCTCATGGCCAAGCAAACCTTTTCTTTCATAGATTAAGCATACAAAGAGTTGTTAGATAATGATGTTCGTCCTCGAAAGAACTTTTATGCATTTATTAGCCACACCTATCCACCTCAATTTATTCAAGTTACGGAAGCTTTTGCAACGTACCAACCTTTAGACCCAAAGTTTGCCAATTACGAACCCTTGGATCAAGCATTTGCAAAACTGGATCTTAGAAACTCTTTTTCTGCCTCACCATCCTCTACATGGGATACAGCTACTTCTTCCTCTGCCTCACCACCCTCTGCATGGGCCACAGCTGTTTATTCTTCCTCTAGGTCTACTAGCTAGGGAAGCTGGCTAGAACCTGATGAATCCAAACCAAGGCATGGGACTCCTGTGGTGGTACTTACAAAACATAATTGTTTATAAGGTCATAGTCAAATACTTTCTAAAATTTAAACAAACATATCTATGGGTTTCATTGTAAATAAATAGAGTTTAGAAATTAATCCACATAATTGAAATATTAATATAATTTATAAAACATAATTGTATAAAATAAATTATGGTAAGTCAAAACATACGTAAAATATATTATGGTGACTCAAGGTATAATATAACTCACCTTAAGACTGAGTCTTACTATTTTCTTCATATTTTTCCTATCGTACCTTTGCTAATTTTCCTTCATTCTAGTATCTTCAAATTTGTTGCTTTGGCTTGCTTATATACACAAGGCCCGTATCTTCACCATAATGACCAGATCAAAATTATATATATTTTGTACAGGTGGCGTAATCCTCCAAGGCCACCTTTCATACTAATAAATTCCCACAGATTTTGTTATCTTGTTTAGATAACTATCGTTTCTATTTATTATTAGTATTAGTATTACTTTTATATTTATTCGTTTCTATTTATTTATTTAACTTTTGGTGTCATTTTAGTTTGAACCATTTCTTCTAATAATTATATATGTTATTTATTTTTAATATATTGTCACATACAACCATAATTATATATATATATATATATGTAACTATAAATATTTATGTGGTATTTCATTAAACTTTTAGGGTATCACAGTTGCGCATCCCAGTGCAATCCCTAATGTGCGAGTTTTTGAGGCGCACCGGGCTAGCCCCCACACAAGTGTCCACAAACACTTTTAGGATTATAAATGGAGTGGCCGAGCTAAACAACCGGCTAGGACTACAATTGGGTATGGCCGAAATACTACATCAATACACGCTCGGTCGAACAAAAGACGGTTATAATTATTATTTGAAAATAAGACCGGGCAGGGAACGATTAGTGACTGACATGCCAGACAAGGACATGCATAATGGTGATTTCTTCTGGGTGTCCGGTAACTATGAAACAGCTAACGTGCTCGGTTGGTACATCAGCAAGGACTTCGGTTCTTCTTGTAAGCCGACCTTTTTGACTGATTGATTTTGTCAAATATTAATTGAGCCGAGCTACTTGTCTTCCTTTTGCAGCTATCGAAGAGTTACAAGCCAATTATCAATATCCGAACGAAAAGGCGATTAGGGTCGCGCTGAGATATAGGCATCGAGATTGTTATGAGCTTCTTGGTTACATACCGACCTACCGTTATTTAGCTCCCCGCAAGAGCAAGGTCATAGATTTTCTGCGAGCGCCTTCTCCGCCTCTCGACCTACCACTTCTAGATGTTCCCCTCATTCGCTTAACCGAGGAGCAGGAGATGGCAAAGAGAGTCGAATTAAGAACCTCATCACCGCCACTTTAACCAAGCTACCGAGCTACTAAGCATCCCTCCTCCAGCTCTGGCGAGTTCAGGGACTGCGATTGCCCTGGCTTCTACTGTCGCTCCACATGCTGAGTCTCGCCGTGCTAGTAAGCAGGCCCGTTCAGCTGATCCTTTTGTCGAGCTCATGGCCAAGCTAATCATCGAGCAGCCAGTGCAGGATGCTGAGCCCACACCTCCATGGAGGCTAGAGTTCAAGCACCGGGGTAAAGAGATCCCGGCCAACGCATCAGTCAAGGAGGACAAGGGGTATCTTTTGGCTTTTGACTTATCAAAAGCATTGTTGCTGCTGAGCAACGTGACCGAGAGCGATCGTGTTCCTGACACCCAGCTCGTGAAATTAGTGATCAAGTCCATGACTAGGGTATGATTCAAAATTTTATCAAGTCTCTGCTTGGTTTACTTCTTTGCTTGGGCTAACTTTCTTCTTACTTCTTGCAGTCCATTCAAAAACAATATCTCATCATGGACCGCATTGTTAATTTGCGTCATAAAGTGACCGAGCTGAATAACGCCGGCAAGAACGCTTCAGTCGAGCTCAGCCAAGCTAAGGCCTCTCTCGACATCGCCAATGCTGACAATGCCAGGCTTCTTGGCCAGCTTAGTAAGGCCGAGCAAGAGAGGGACACTTTGAAAGTTGAGCTAGAAAAGGAGAAAAAAGCAAGGCAGAAGGCCGTAGACGAGGCCAACAACCTCGGCTTCAAGGAGGCCGAAGAGAACTACACCAAACAAGTTGAAACCACCAAGGACATCTTCTTCAAGTCCGGTTAGAAGGCTGCTTATGAAAAACTTGGCCAAGGATCTGAAACCGAGGTGTTCACCTCTCTTCCCCCCGCCTTCTTGCCGGTCTATACGATGCCTTATGCTAATGAAGTCTTCAACTCTTTGCAAGAGGAGGCTGAGGAGGAGGCCGGCCAGAAGGAGATCAACGACAAAGAAAGGACTGCTGTGGTCGATCTGGAGACTGCCACAGAGGGAGCCGGAGACAAATTCGCCTACCTCTCCCCCCTAGCTTAGATTTATGCTCTTTCTTGTTTTCTTTTGGAAGTCTTTTGTAACCAGGTGCTTGCCCTAACTCTTGTACTTACAATCTCAATCAATGAAATTTTTTCCAACTTGTCTCTTGTATTCTTGCCATGTATGTTGTGTTTCTTCCTTCAACTGCGCAATACGTGCTAGACAAAGTATCCATTAATTTAACCGGGCAAAGCATCTCGGTCATGATAAAAATGGAACAAAACATCAACATTCTTGGCCGGGAAAAACGGTTCACTAAGTGTTAGCCGGGCAAAAGTCCTCAACGAAAAGCCTAGGGCTGTACAATTCGTCAACTCTAGAGACCGAACAAAATCATCTCGGCTAAAAGCCTAGAGTTGAACAATTCGTCAACTCTCTAAGCTGGGCAAAATCACCTCGATTAAAACCCTGGAGTTGAACAATTTATCAACTCTGATGGCCGAGCTGAATCATCTCGGCTAAAAGTTTAGAATTGAACAAGCCATCAACTCTCCGAGCCGGGCAAAACCACCTTGGCTGAAAGCCTAGAGTTGAACAATTCATCAACTCTCATGGCCGAGCAAAATCATCTCGGCTAAAAACCTAGAGTTGAACATTTCATCAACTCTAATGGCCGAGCAAAATCATCTCGGCTAAAAGCCTAGAGTTAAACATTTCATCAACTTTCTGAACCAGGTAAAATCACCTCGATTGAAGCCTAGAGTCGAACAATTCATCAACTCTCATGGCCGAACAAAATCATCTCGGCTAAAAGCCTAGAGTCGAACATTTCATCAACTCTAATGCCTGGCTAAAAGCCCAAAGTTGAACATTTCATCAACTCTCTAAGCCGGGCAAAATCACCTCAGTTGAAAGCCTAGAGTTAAACATTTCATCAACTCTAATGGCCGAGCAAAATCATCTCGGCTAAAGCCTAGAGTTGAACATTTCATCAACTCTTTCGACTGGGTAAAATCACCTCAGCTGGAAGACAGTTGCTTTTTGTTCTTTGCAATCCATTAACCACGACAAATTTTCTATGTACAATAATTCATTTCGATTACATGTAGCTTTCATAAATTCACATGGTGGCTGAAAGAATTACATTGGTAAATAGAGGGGAATGCTTGTCCCTTATAAAAAAGTTACATGCAAAGATTAAAACTAAAATAATACAACTTTAGATTGGCTGCGTTCCATGGCCGGGGTATAGTTGTGCCATCCAAGTCTTCCAGATGGTATGCCCTTTTGCCCGCCAAATTAGTTATCTTGTAAGGCCCTTCCCAGTTTGCCCCTAGCTTCCTTTCGCCCGGCACAAGAGTGTTACCCATCACCTTCCTTACGACCCAATCCCCGACCTTGAACGGTCTGGGATGAACTGTTTTGTTATACTTTTTGGACAGTTTTTGTTGATATGCTGCGAAATGGATTAGCTCCTTTTCTCGGCGTTTTTCTGTAAGGTCCAGTTCTAGGGCAATGGCTTCGGCGTTTAAATCGGGCTCAAAATTTTTACTGCGGATGGTGGGCATACCAATCTCCAATAGGATGACTGCCTTCATGCCATATGCCAAAGCGAAAGTTGTCTCCTCAGTCGAGCGTCTTGGTGTTATTCGGTAAGCCCAAAGGACATTGGAAGTTCCTCGGCCTACTTTCCTTTGGCTTTCTCTAACATTTTCTTCAGCCCATCTAGAATGGTCTTGTTTGATGTTTCGGCTTGGCCGTTGGACTGAGGGTAGGCCAGTATGGAATTATAAAATTCTATCTTTAGTTCCTCACAAAATTCTCTGAACAACCGTCCATCAAATTGGGTGCCATTGTTAGAGATCAAAGCCTTGGGGACTCTAAACCGCATTGTCACGTTTTGCTAGACAAACCTCTTCACATCCTTTTCTTTAATTGTTGCCAAGGGCTCGGCTTCAATCTGTTTGGTGAAGTAGTCTATCGCCACTATGAAGAACTTACGGTTGCCTGGCGCGATTGGGAGTGGTCTCACTAAGCCCCCACATTGCGAAAGGCCAAGGGCTCATGAGATGAAGGAGCTCTCTAGCCGGCTGATGAATTTGGTGGGCGAACTTCTGGCACTTCTCGCATTTTCTCACATATTTTTGTGCATTTGCTTGTATGTACGGCCACCAGTATCCTTACGAAATAGTGCGGTAGGCTAAAGATCTCCCGCCGATGTAGCTTCCGCACATTCCTTTGTGAATCTCATAAAGAAAAACATCGACTCTGTTTGGGTGAACGCACTTGAGGTATGGACCGGTGAATGACTTCTTATACAAGGCATCGGATGGAAAAAGCCAAAACCGCTTAGACTTCAACTGGATTTTGTGTGCCTCTTTCTTGTAGGTTGGCAGGATCCTTTCTTTAAGGAAAAGGATAATAGGGTCCATCCAAGAAGGACCTAGCTCAGTGCAGAGAACTTTCGTTTGCTCTGAGTCTTCAATGCTGGATCTTGGGAGGAATTCAATCAAGAGAAGGCTAGCGAATGATTTGTCGGCCATAGAAGTTAAACCGGCCAACTCATCTGCTCGGCCGTTATTTTCTCGGCCAATATGTTAGACTCTTATGGCTTGGAATTTCTTGATTTGCTCTCTTTACAAAGTTTGGTACTTGGCCATTCTGCCATCTTCGGCTTTGTATTCCCCAAATACTTGGTTTACAACGAGTTAGGAGTCACTGTAGACCATCAACTCGAATGCTTACATGTGGAGTGTGCTTTTCAGTCCGGCTAGCAGAGCTTCGTACTCAGCCTCGTTGTTTAACGTAGGAAATCCTAGCGTGATGGAATGTTCAATGGTCAGTTCGTTTGGAGAGATCAAGACTACTCCCAGCCCGGCTCCATGCCTGTTTGAGGCGTCATCGACAAAAAGTTTTCACATTTCGCCGATGAAAAGCTTCTAACATTCTGCGGGGTCCTAGGACGTTTGAAGGTTCAGGTGACCAGAGTTGCTCAGCTGCTTAGCTATTTCCGCAGCAAGCGCGCCGTTGACGATTGTAACAAACATGCCTTTATCCCCCCTTAGCGATGCGGCATTAGATCCAACAGGTTGTCCTGTTATTCCCAAATCCAACGGCACATTGCTAGGCTGAAGTGGGCCTTCAAGTGATGGGTCCGTAGACGGGTACGCAACTTTCGCATCACCTTCAACGTTCGGTTGGATGGGAGGTTGTGCAGTTTTTGTCGTGCCTACCCCCTGCAGCCCGGTTGTATCGGTATGATCCACTAGGCAAACCGGGTGAATTCCAGGCGAGAATTCCACAACGAAGTCGGCTAATACTTGGGCTTTGATGGCGGTTCGAGGTTGAAACTTGACGTCGAATTGCCCCAACTCAAATGCCCATTTCAAGATTCGGCCAGAGAAAGTCTGCCCGCTCAAACAAGGCTTTCAAAGAGAACTCGGTCAGCACCACGATCGTGTAAGCATGAAAGTAGTGTGTCAATTTTCTTGAGGCCATCATTAAGGAGAGTTTCTCTAGCGGCAAATATCTCGACTCCGCCGAGAGCAAGGTTTTGCTCACGTAGAAGATCAACAAGTATTGGATACCTTCTGCCCGAACAAGCACTGCGCTCGTAGCATAGTGAGAAACAACCAAGTAAAGATAAAGTTCTTCGCCTTGCTTCGGCGTGACCAATAGCGGAGCAGATGATAAATATGCTTTTAGCTCGGCTAAAGCTCTGTCGCATTCTTTATCCCAAGAAAACTTGGACTTCAAGACTCAGAAGAAAGAACGGCAACGATCTGATGACTAGCTTATAAATCGGTTAAGCGCGGCTACCATCCTCGCAAGATGTTGCACGTCCTTTTTTGAATTAGGTTGTGTAGACGTCCCCGAACGCCCCGGGAGGGATGAGTCCCCCGTTCCGTTCGATATTGGGCTCATTACAGTTCGGACTCTCAAATGTCACGATTCTTAATCTGAACCGAAGAGTCCAAATCCGGCAAATCGTTTTGAGAAAACAGATTTTTAGAAAAGAAGTGCCAAACATGGACTGCTTTGCCAGATACAGAGTCGCCACCTAAATATTTTATTTTGGAAATTTAGGAAACCCTGACTCGTGCCTAAGGCCACGTGTCCGTCATCACCAAAGTTACATCGGCTCGAGAACTTGGGTACGATTGGGGAAGGTCACTTCGTGAGCACCCCCGCTCGCCCGATCAAAGATCGGCCTCTACTAACCATGATATCTATTTTTGAAAACATTATGCGTTCTTATTCCGGTTATTAGCCTAGATTTACTATGTGATGCGCACAACATACAAGTATAGACTGGATCGTCTGAATTAGAACAAAACATTTCATGTTTATTTTTTAAAGTGGTTTGATGGTGCTACTCGCAAGTAGGCTAAGACGTGGATTTGCCACCCTCGGGTGGGCTTAGAAAAACATGATTTTGCCGAGGCACACGGCCAACGGCTCCGAAAAACCGGAAACCGGGCTCCAAACGGGAAAAATGGCCTACGACCACGAAACGTAGCCTACGGGCACTAGAGATGATCTACGAGACCTCTCCCTTCCTTTGGGAAGAGAAAACAGAGAAAACGAAGCCTGGTTCGCAAATCGAGGCAAGACACGAAAGAGCCCGGAAGTCCGGAGGCAAGGCTCGCAGCCGAGACTCTGAAACTTCTGAATGAGCACAATATGCACCATCACCGAGCGCTCAATCGGTGACGTCTGAGTCTTAAGGTCGGTCAAAAATGGGGTGTCTACAGGTTGTGTTGTTTAAGAATGGTGAACATCTTTGCCAAGTCAGCTAAGTGGTTGGCTGCGCATTTTCTTTTCATAACCATGTCGTCGATATAGGCCTCCATTGTGCGACCAAGCAAGGGAGCGAACATTTTCGTAACCATCCCCTCAAAGGTTGCTCCGGCGTTCTTCAATCCAAAGGGCATAACTCTATAGCAGAACAATCCTCTTGGAGTCGTGAAAGAAGTAATTTCTCGGTCAAGCTCATGCATGGCAATCTAGTGGTAGCCACGATAAGCGTCCAGGAAACTGAACCGGTTGTGCCTAGCCGTTAAGTCCACCAGTTGGTCAATTCTGGGCAAGGAGAAACTGTCCTTGGGGCAAGCTCGATTAACCGTCTTGTAGTCGACGCAAACCCGCCATTTTTTATTTTTCTTTGGTACCATGACTGTGTTGGATACCCATCGACGGTAGTGTACCTTATGTATAGCCCTCGCTTGAAGCAAGTTCTTAACTTCCTCCACTACGACCTCGGCATAATGATGTGCGGATCGCTGGGTTCTTTGGATGACGGGCTGGGCATCTGGAAAGACGTTGAGTTGGTGGCAAATAAAGTTTGGATTGACGCCAGGCATGTCGTAAGGTGTCCATCCAAACACTTCGATGTTCACCACTAAGAACTCAACCATCTCCAACCGTTCTTGGGTAGTCAGGCTGGATCCCAACAGAAAGAAGTTCTCCGAATCATTCTCGTTGACCCGTACCTCCACCAAGTCTTCGACGACTTTTTCCTCAGCCTTGGCACCCACGTCATCTAGGACACTCTGATCTTCCGGTCCTTCGATCATCTGTACGAAACCTTTGGCAGCACAGCTTCCGTTTATGACCACAAAACACTGCTTGGCCATAACTTGATCGCTCCAAACTTCATTTATTATCTCGGCGGCAGAGGGAAACCTCATGACTTGGTGATAAGTCGATGCTACCGTTTGCGTGGCATGAAGCCATCCCCTACCAAGGATGAGGTTGTAAGTAGAAGGCACCTTCAAAACCCAAAACTCGACTGGCTTCACAACGGGCTCTGCCTTGACTGGTAGGATTATCTTCTCGACCGGCCATTCTGGTTGCAAGTTGAAGCCGCCGGGGCCAAATCTTTATCTTTGAGCTTGAGCTGCTTGAAGGCGTCGTAATACATGATTTCGGCCGAACTTCCCTGGTCAATTAAAATTCGTTTGACGTTGTAATCCTTGACACGCAACGTGACGACTAGCGCATCGTTGTGTGGGGTTTGGATTCGTTTGAGATCTTGGCTTGAAAAACTGAGCACATCTTTTGTCTCGATTCTACCATTTTTGACTGTTGGTTAGACTGACAGAACTTCTCGCATGTGTTCTGCCTTCTTTGTCATTCCCCGGAGCTCACAAACTCGCGTCGGCTCAACAATTCCATAGATCACGTTGATTACACCTCGGGGGGGCGCATCTAACTCGGCCAACCCATTAAGTTCGACTGGAGTTTGGGGTGCAACCTTGACACCTCTGTCAATGTAACGGTCCAAGTGGCCGGCCGCCACCAACTCCTCCAGGTGTTGTTTTAGAGGCAGACAATCCTCGGTACTGTGCCCCCGCTCATATGAAAGGTACAACGATATTGCGGATTGAGGCCCCTTTGTGCATCACACAATTTAGCTGGAAACCAGACGTATGCCTCGTCACGAATTTCGCTAAGGATGCGATAGATTGGGATCTTGAAAACCGTGGTGATGTCTGTTTGGGTGTTCAACTTTTTGTTCGCATCTTCCGTGGCGTTACGAGGATAGTTAGCTCGGTCGCTGCGACGACCCTTACCCCGGTAACAATGACTTCGGTCTAACTTTCTCTCGTGGTTGCTCGAACGGTTTGCCTCTTATCCAATCGAGTGAACCTTTCCGGCCACCCTTTTGTCCGTTACCACCGGATTCGCCTTCACGGTGGCCACTATAACATTATCCTCTACTCAGATATTCTCGTTGATGCGCTGTATTAGTAGCTCCATGGTCGTCGGTTGGTTTATGGTAAGCGAGTTCTTCAGTCTATGTCTGACCGGAGATCGCGCTTGTATTGGGTGATTGCCAGGTTAGTCGGGCAATCAAGGATTTCGTTGAGGGTTTCCTAATATTTGGCGTTGTATGCTTTGAGGAAGTAACCTGGTTCCATCTTGACGCTCAGAAGGTGGTCGACTTCCTTCAGCGTTTTGGTGTTGGTTTTGAATCGGGTCACGAACGCTTCCGCCAACTGCTGCCACATTTCAATACTTTCCTCCGGCAGCCTCTCGAACCATTTCAGGCCCAACTTACCCAAACTTGACTGGAAAATAAGGCACATAAGGGCGTCGTTGCGCTTGTATCTGGCCATGACTTGCCGGAAGTGGCTCATGCACGTATGGATCGGTTTTTCCGTCGTAGTGTGGTCTCTATCTTGAGGGAGAAGGGGGTGGCGCTCAGCCTCGCCAAGTCTCTGTCCAAAGGGACATGTACAATTGGATGTGGTGGCGGCATTACGACTTTTTCACTTGCGCGACCTCCGTGGGATAACCGCTGCAACGCTGGCACCCTTTGCGCCTCTTGCCGACACGCTCGTTCTTCCAAGACATCCCTCAGATCCTCCGAACGGGGCAGAGTAAGAATATCTCGACGTCGTCGATAAACGTGAGGGACGGTAACTGCTGTCTCATTCGCAAGACTTCTCTGCTGGCGAGTCAAAGTCACCAACCCATAGCTTCTGGTGATGGAAAGGAAGGGTGTCCACCGCTGGTTCTAGCTGCTTAAGCGACGGGGTTGGATGCGCTTATTATGGTTACCCACTCCAGCAACACCCTTCCCGTTGACCTGCCACTTCAACGCCTCCATCTCCGTCGCTATCCTCGAATGATGGCGTCTTGGTCTCTTAGCTTGTGTTCTAGACGCTGAGCGTGCGACTCTCTTCGTCGCCGATGTCTGTCGGGACTTTGCGAGTGCTCAATGCTCCTTGCGCGCTTGTCTCGTGTATTTTGGGGGAGCCCTTTAGGAGAGGTCTCCAGGCCAGCCATGGTAAGGATGGCGAGAAAACCATCTCTTCTCTGAACAGACTTTGGAGTGATGCTGTCGATGACGAATAGTGGGACGTCGTCGTTATTCGCCATGAAAGATGATCAGAAAAGCTTAGAGGACAAGGTTTTGCCTGTCAGAGATTTCCCACAAACGATGCCAATTGTACGGGAGCCAAATGTCCGACATTATTCGTACTCCTTGTGTCCACGTTACGCTTCTCTCCGAGTGACCTGAGAACACAATGATGGTGAGCTACCCTGGCGGTGTACTGCCGGAAAACCCCTTTGACGATCAAGTTAGCAAACTCAGAGAGAGAAAGAAAAGAGAGGGGACAAAGTGGTAGGTGAGCTCCAATCAGAAGATGTTACAAACCTGAGTATGGGGTGCAGCGTTGTTTATATAGTTTCTGTGCGCACTTCTGTGCCCATTTCCCTCTTGACGCATGGACCTACTCTCCTCTCACATTCCCTTATATGTCTGCGCTAATACGCTAAACGCCACCTAACGAAACCACCAAACGATATCGACGCGTATGGATAGCGGAATCTTATTCCTGCAGTCACGCCGTGCCGCATAGTATTTCCCACCGAGCTATACTTAGTGCGTCACCATGCCATCGACTTATGACCGTGTTACTTGTTTGGTTTCTTTGATGGTTTCTCACCATGGGCTCAACCGAGCTTCCTCAGTCATGATCGAGCTACTGCTCAGTCGATTTGATCTTCTGAGGACTAAACCCATCCAACTTAGCAGAACACACATCTCCACCGGGTTAGCGGTCTATAGTTATTCCAACTTCACCGGATTGACCCTTTGGCCCAGTGCGCACCCAATGTCCAACTGAGCAAGGACACTTTGGCCCAACTTAGCTTGGCCCAATGTTAGGTTATGAATCTCCCTCTCATCAAATAATGTTTAGTTATTAATAGTAATATAATTTACATTTTTGAGATAGTAATATTAATTACACGACTTCTCACGAGGTATCTGACAATTACACTAATTTTTCTTTTGTAATTTTTGAAATTACACTATCTCCTCTTCTAATAGTGTTGTCAATCAAACGGTGTTAACACTACCATGGAAATGACAAAAATATCCATCCATAGAAAAAACATGAAAAAAAATCCAAAATACTCCTACCATGGACATTACCACACACAATGTAACCTCCCATCTTCAAAGCCCAACCATTTCTGCAAATTCTCAATCAACAATGCCTCAGTGGACCTTCACCTACCTCCACGCACCACCCAGACCAGCCCAAACCAGAATGGGTGTTCTTTTTTCTAGGCTATAGATATGTATATTATAGTGAGATTTGGGAGTCTGCAGTTACGTGTCATCATGTTTTTTATGCTTTTGGGTTAGTGATCCACAGTGAAGACAAATTTGATTGAATGAAAGAAACAGGTGGTGGTGTGGATCTATGATTTGATGATGTATACAACCATGTGGAGTGGCGAAACTAAGGGCTGGTTTGGTATCATCACAAAAATTTAAAAGTTCAACAAATTATTAAAAAAATAAAAAATTTATACTATTTATCTCTTTTTGAAGGAAAATCTATAAATTGAAAAAAAACAAAAAAAACAAAACAGCGCTGCACAAACTGTGCAGCCATACATTCTAACAAAATTTTCAACGTGGCACACTTGTAGCCACACATGTCATATAAAAAAAAAATGAAAAGTGACAGAAAGTGCACTGCGCAGTGTCAGCGAGGGTAATTTCATAATTTTATAATTTTATACAATATTTTAATACACATTTTTTTCGTAAAAAGTCACAAAGTTAACCCAAAACATTCATATTTTTTTCCTCTACTTTTTAGTCTAAAAAAAACAAAAAGTGCACTTATTTAAGACACCCCAAACAACTCCTAAGAAATTCAGAGGGATACTTATTAATTATAATATTAAATTTTTTTATAAAAATATTTTATATAAATTTTTACGATTTATTTCAACAAAAATAAATATGTGTATATATATATATATTATGGATAATGAATTATATCATGGACAATATAAAAAAAAGTTATGGATATAAGTTTTAAAATAAATTTATATAATGATAAAATAATTTTTTGGGCAAATTACACTAACGGTCCCTATAGTTTGGGGCTTGTGTCATTTTGGTTACTGACTTTTCAATTGTGACACATTTGACCCAGAATTTTGAATCTTATTCCAAATAAGCACAATTGAATATACTATTGCTTAATTTCATGGACAAAATCATCAATTTGATAAAATATAAACTATTTTGATAAAAATAAATGTCAAAAAAATATTTTTGAATATTTTTGAATATTTGATAAAATAATCAATTTTTTAATTGAAAATACTACCAAAGAAATAAATTTTTTTCAAAATAAATATTCTAAAAATTTAAATCATAAATATTTAAATAATCTAAAAATTTTAATAAGTAAAAAATTAAAATAAATATTCAAAAAATTTAAATGGTAAAAATTTAAATAATTTAAATATTCAAAAAATTTAAAATGTTAATATTTTAAATTTAAAAAAAACTCTACACTTAAATCGTAACCAAACACATATAACAAAACTCAATTAAGAAATTGTTTTTAAAACTTATAACCAAACACATAACTCGAAACTCCATATTACTTTCATAACTCTGCACTCAAATCGTAACAAAATACATAACAAAAAAAATTAAAATATTTAAAAATATTTGTATAAAATAGAGTTTGAATTTATTTTTATAAAATATTTTAAAATTTGAAAAATTAAAATCGTAGTATTTTGAAATTAAAATATTTAAAAATATTCAAAAAATTAAAAAATCGTAACATATTTAAATATTAAAAAATTAAAATATTTAAAAAATTAAAATATTGATTTGAATTGATTTTTAAAAAGAGTTTTGAATGATATGTTTAATTATGAATTTTAAAAAATAATGATTATATTTTAAATTAAATTTTAAAAAATTAATATAAAATTATAATTTAAAAATTCAAAACAATCAACCCATCAACATCAATCGGTGAAATTATAATTCAAAACTCTTACCGAATGGAGTCTAACTATTTTACGAAGTTTTCAAATTGTCCTGAATGATGGTGGATTGGTAATATTGTTGGGTAAAAAAACATTGGAACATCGGCGTGGACATGTATGTCTATTGTACGGCCATTTATAACTGCAAAACCCTAACCCCCCTTTACCCACATCGACCACGACTGGTGCTCTGTTTTTGATATATTTCTCTCCCATCTCAATCCCATCACCAAACCTAACCCTAATTTTTTCTCAGATTTTGATCCAATCTCGTTGTTGTCGCAGAGAAACAGACATATTTCTATATATATACATCAATAGAGAGAGAGAGTTGCCTGGGATGTCCATCCATTCGACCAAACAGAGGTTAGGGTTAGGGTTAGGGTTAGGGTTAGGGCTTTCAGGGAAGATTGAAAATTAAAGCTAGGGTTTTTCTTGAATTGGGTTTGAATCTGACATGGTTGGGAATTGGTGGTTGTTGTAGGCTGACGATCGGCCGGGTAATAATCAGGTGTTGCGTCGGTATATTTCGCCGCTGAGGAGGGACGATGATCGTGAAGGCCACTACGTGTTTAGTCTTGGGGACAATCTCACTCCAAGATGTAAGGCCTTTCTCTCTTAACCCTTGCTTTTCAATTCACGTTATTTTATTTAGACCATTCCATTTAGAACTACAAAGACAAAGACAAAGAAAAAGAAGAAAAGATTGTAAATTCAAATTCTTTGAAAGTAATTTTGTAACATTTCCAGTAGAGTCATTATACACATCAAATGAAAAGAAGAGAAATGAAAGTGGTGAAAATGAAATTTTTTGAGTTTTTGTAAATTCATGTCTGTGCTAAAAAGATTTATAACAAGAACAAAAATATTTTCCTTTACTAGAAATGTGATAAGATTTAACTGTGTACATGGGTTGTGGCCACCCTTTCTATTGTGTTTTAGTGAATACTTGTATTGTACTTTGTACATATGTATACAGCCCTAGTGTACCATGAATTGTTCTGCTTAAATAGTGAAATATCACTTTCCATCATGTTGGTGTTTAGGTTTCTACTTGTATAGTCGAATGGATCTTCCTGATTATGGCTTTGATATTGTTCTCCATGGACAGAGTGAAGTTTTTGTGCATAATATCTGCACTTCTTATGTGTGCCTGTTTTCAATCTCTTTTTCTCTGTGCTGCACAAGTTAATAATTGTTCTTGTTAGAGACTTGCTTATTGTTGTCCTTTGTACAAGTTACAAAGCTGGTTGCATTTTTTGCCCTATATATATGTATTTTCGTATGTATTTATTTTTGAGGTGTGTTTTTTCCAGCCTTGTTTTATGTTGTAAAACTGACTGGTGCAACTTTTTTTTGCTTATGTTTAAACAGATAAAATTCTTAGCAAGATGGGTGAAGGTTAGATGTCAAGTGCTCTGCTGTCTACAAGATCTTATATTTTTGTGATTCTGCTTGTGTCATATCAGCGACTTGCTAGTCCTGTAGGCACATTTGGCCGAGTTTTGGAATGTTGGGACCGTCACACACGAGAATATGTAGCAGTCAAGGTAGTTCGAAGTACACGCAAATACCGTGAAGCAGCAATGGTTGAGATTGAGGTACTTCAACAACTTGCTAAGAATGATGAAGGCGGATCACGGTACGTTTTTACTGGTATTAAATGAGAAAAGCTTTTGATTTTTGTTGTGATATTTCCAACTTTGTCATTTTTGTTTTGTTATGCAGCTGTGTGCAAATTCGAAATTGGTTTGACTACCGTAATCACATATGCATTGTGAGTATTCCAGTGGAATTTATTCTATTTGTTTGCCTCTTAATTTCTTCTTCTTTGCTTTTTGTTGCTAATTTTACCAGGAAGTTGTGTTACATATTGCCATTTAGTGTGGGCTTTCTATACAAGTTAGTTGATTTATTTTTCTTAGGACCATGTTTATCTTCCTCTAGGATTCGTGCAACTTGCTTCTGGGATATTTTATCACTTATTCTCTATTTTTTCTCATTCATTATTGCTTGTTTTTACTATTTTTGAAGTTCTGGTGCACTAAAATTCTAAAACAAATACGGCTGGTAAAATTGCTTCTGGTACTTTGAATTGATTTGTGAATATGAACTTCATTCATGACTCTGAAACTAAACAAAAACCTTCCTTTGTATGCATTTCAATAGTGTTATCAGGTGTTTGAGAAGCTTGGACCAAGTTTATTTGATTTTCTAAAGAGAAATAAATACTGCCCATTACCTGTGGATCTTGTTCGGGAATTTGGACGTCAGCTTTTGGAGTCTGTAGCATGTGTGTGAATTGTTCCTGGGCTTGCTTTATCTCAGACTTTCTATTTGTTTTTTTTCCTTTCTAACCAGTTACCCCAGTTCTCTCTTTTGGCCTGTTTTGTTTGTTCAGGAGTGTAGCACTTTATTCTTAATTGGGTCCTTTTTTGTTTAACATATCTTTTATGGTTTATTATATTCGGCAGATATGCATGATTTAAGCTTAATCCACACTGACCTGAAGCCAGAAAATATACTTCTTGTGTCTTCTGGGTATGTAAAGCTTCCAGGCTGCAAGGTATTTGGCCTTCTATAATCAGAAGATCATGCAATTTTGTAGTTGGGTATAGGCTCAGTTATAATATTACATAAGTTTTTTTGGAATGATACAGAGGATCTCTTCAGATGAAACACATTTCAGGTGCTTGCCAAAGTCAAGTGCCATTAAGCTGATTGATTTTGGTAGTACTGTAAATGATAATCAGAACCATAGCTCGATTGTTTCCACAAGGCATTACAGAGCACCTGAGGTTATTCTAGGTAATTAGTTGTCAAGCAGAAATGCAATGCTTCTGTTTGTTTATGTTCATGTGAATTGTCCTATATCCAAGTGGGACACCGTTGGTAGCTTAACGAAGAATTCCAAATTGTTACCTGAAGTTAGCTTTTCTTGCTCGTTCCTTCTCCCTTTTTTCTGACTATGGGAACACCAGACTTTGGTAAGATGGGAGAATACCAGAGATAAACATAAAGATAGATGAGAATAATTAAAGCCACATGTGATGGCTGCAAAAAAAAATGCTGTTGTGTAATTCCAAATGACTTTAATGGTGTTAAGATAGGCTGCTTATCAATTAGAAACATACACCTAAGCAATTGCAAATATGTCAATGTTAAATGAGATATATGATCTTCTTTTCTGTGTTGAGTATTGAGATAAGAAGCTTTGGGGAAATGTTTCTATGGGTGATCCTTTTTTATGCATGAGCTGGATTGAATTTGATTTGAGATGTGTGTTGTATTTTCTACAAAGTATGTGTTCTTATAAAGCACCGACTCAATGCATCTGCTGATCAAAAACAAAAAAAAAACAAGATGATTCAATGCATCTAGATATTCACAAATCACCACATAAACATTGTAGTCTTTGTTGTTGTCTTCTTTTTCTTCTTCTGTTTGCCCCTCCCTAAATGCCTTCATTTCCACCCTTAATATGTAATCAATCTCGAAGGGCTTAATAAATTAATTTTAAATGTTAATATAATACCGTAGAGGAAGCCCATTTTGAAGCATCAACACAGTGGACAATCTCACATTGATTGTTAGAGGAGTTGATTAGAAAATAGTTTTTGATGGGCTTTACATTGAAATGCCTTCGATTTTTCATGACTTATACACTAATCATTCATTTAATAAACTTTGTTTCAGGTCGATGGACTTATCCGTGTGATTTATGGAGCACTGGTTGCATACTCGTTGAACTTTGCTCGGTTGGCTTTTTTATTATTTTTATTTTCAGGTCTCAGAATTGGAACTTATTACTCAGAAATGCTTAAGCCATGGAAATTTTGTTTCAGGGTGAAGCATTGTTTCAAACACATGAAAACTTGGAGCATTTGGCAATGATGGAGAGGGTTTTGGGACCTCTGCCAGCTCATATGGTTCGAAATGCTAAGTAAGTAAATTTGTCAAATTTAATTGATGAACCTGGTACCTTGTTCCATGAAGATTGCAGCACATGTGATGTGTCTCATGTATCTTTTGAAATTGAATTATTTGATTTTGTATGATGGCCCACTCATTACTTCTGCTGTGTAGCCGTGGCGTTGAGAAGTATTTCAGGCGAGGATCACGACTGAACTGGCCTGAAGGAGCAGTCTCTAGGGAGAGTATCAGAGCAGTGAATAAGCTGGACCGACTGAAGGTCTTGACCACTGCCCCTCCTCTTCCTCTTGCCCCTTGTACTCTTTTTATATTTTATTTTTGTTGGTCAACCCCCTCATATATGGTTCCATTTATTTAGTAAAACCTTTTTGGGTAAATTACACCAACCTCACTTGAGGTTTGAAAAAAAAACACCAAGCCCTACAATTTGACATAATTACATTGTGCTAATACGTAACCCTTTTTTATCAGTCATTCAATAGTTGTTTGGATGAAAAATGTTGTCATCTTTTTTACACTAAAATATACCCTTGATGATCCTATGTTTACACACCACCTGCAGTAGTTTTGTTTGCTAAAACCTTACTAAACCTTACTAAAAGGGCAGTTTGTGTATTTATAAAAAAGAAAAGGGCAGTTTGTGTAATTATGTCAAATTTGTAAGTTTTGTTGTATTTTTTTTTTTTTAGGTGGTAGCCTTTAAAGATCATGTTTTGAAAATAGTTTTCGACGTATTTGCTTTTTCAGCTCAAAATAAACTCAAAAAACAAATTTCTGGGTTTGGGGATTTTTAAACCTAATGTTAAGTTTTACCAAACAAGATAGTATTGCGTTATTAATTTATGCTTTTTACTGTATTGTGGTACTTCGTTTTAAAGCCCTCTATTAATTGTCAGTGTGTAATCTGAAATGCAGAAACTGGTTTTGCAACACGTAGAGTGCTTCAGAGCCTCCTCCCTTATTGACTTGTTGCATGGTTTATTGAAGTTTGATCCATCATGTCGTCTCACAGCCCGGCAAGCCCTTGATCACCCTTTCTTTAAGAATCCATCATGAGGAGAATTACAATAGGAATATATGTATATGTATATATATATATATATATGTTTCGCAATGTTGGTCATGTGGAATGGAATGCTGAAGAGCTGGTTCAGGCCAAGGAAGGGCTTTGCCTTACAAATGTAATTGTACAAATGTTAGCTTCAATGCAATACTTACAATGTTTATTCTTTGTTGTGAAGTAATGTTTTGTGCAAATAGAAATAAGATGCTGTGAATCAAAAATGTTGTATGCCTTGCTTCATAGCCAAATTTGCTTATGCGATCCTTTTGAAGTGTTTTGGGGAGGGATTAACGAGTTGCAGTTTTACCAAAAAAAAAAAAAAAAAAAAAAAAAATCACCAATGCCGCGCACGGACATATATCAAATATGGTCCCCGTGTGGGGCTCACACTCTGAAGATGATCGGTGTGTAGATCATCCAGCAACCCCACACCGAAGATGATCTGTGTGTAGATCATCCTGCATCTGAGAGCATCTCTAAGGTTTATTTTTTATTTTTCATAAATTTGAATAAAGATTTAATGAAAAGTTTCATCTTATATCTCGAGTTCTAATGTTAATTTTTCAAGTTTCATCAAATAATTAGTTGATCGGAGGATAATTGGTAATGGACAATTTTGCGAGCAGCAATTGGCAACTTTGCAAGTAGAAGGATGTGGATGATAATCGGCCGGTTGTCTAATATACGATGAAGTCTCAATGGGTATCTGTAAAAATTTGATAAATTCTGAAATCTCTTTCAATTTGATAAAAGTTTTGGATTTCTTTTTATTTGATATGGATTTGATATTATAGTTGGAATAGAAAAAATGTACTTATTTTTATCAAATTTAAATTTGAAAAAAAAAAGAAAGAAAAAACATTGAAGACGCTCTAATGGTGATAATTTGTCATAGCTAATTGTTTGATAAACTGTAACTATGCGAAGTAGGGGCTTTGTGCTTTGGGGTGATTTGCAGTTTTCATTGAACTATATATAATATATATTTGACTTGGGGCTAAATTTAAGTTGCATAAATAACAAAATGTTTTGAGTTTGAATTAAAACAAATTTTTTTTTTTTATTACAGGAAAATCCTCTTACTCTCCCGCAGGTCCAAGCGGGGGAGTATTAAACCCGATCACCAGGGTGTCCTGTTGTCCGTTCCGAGTAAGAGACTATAACCTAGGAGATCACCAGGATGTCCTGTTGTCCGTTCCGAGTAAGAGACTATAACCTAGGAGATCACCAGGGTGTCCTGTTGTCCATTCCAAGTAAGAGACTATAACCTGGAAGCTTGTCCCGACCTCCCAAGACAAACTCCGCTTAAGTCAAGACTCGCACAGCGGGGGAACATTAAACCCACACCAAGCTGCTGATTAGGCATCCTAAGGTCAACTTCCTAACCAACTATGCTACGCCTAGAAAATTGGCCCAAAGGGGAATCGAACCCAAGACCTAGGGGCATAAACCCAGGCCCTTACCAGGTTGCCACCCACCCCTCGGTTTAAAACAAATTTAACTTGGTAGAAATCAACTTGATTTTTACAAGTACCTAAAACAATATTATGCATATATATATATATATAATATTTAAATAATTTATTTTTTTTTCAATTGTTGAAGTGAATTCGTACTTGATTATTTTTTAATAAGTGCACTCATTTGCAACTTTAAATTAGTGAATTTAAATCCTATCCATTAAATATTTAAAATTATAAAATATGTACGTAAATTTAAGTACCTAAAACAATGTTATGTATATAATATATATATAATATTTAAATATATTTTTTTTTTCAATTGTTGAAGTGAATTCGAACTTGAATATTTTTTAATAAGTGCACTCATTTGCAACTTTAAATTAGTGAATTTAAATCATATCCATTAAATATTTGAAATTATAAAATATGTACGTAAATTTATCATTATTTTAAATTAAAAAAATTACTATTATACTCATTGAAGTGACTAATGTTGAGGGTTACAATTCGGCTATGGAAAAAGAATTAATTTAGGAACTCACAATAATTCACTAAAAATTTTGAGTGGATGATTGTGTGATGTAAATTAATATATATGGTGTGGGGTCATGTAAGTGTATAGTGTGAGTAGAATTATAAGATGAAAATTTTGAATAATTTTTGAATTGATATGAAATTATAGAATCCTACTATTAAAAATAATTTTTGAAAAATAAAAAATAAGAAGTAACTTGAAAAACACTTTCACCAAATTATTTTTTACTGTTTTTATTTGTCAATAAAAGAACAAAGGTTAAACCACAAACTTGAAAATGAGAAATGATTTAGGGTACGCCACCTGCGAGCGGATCCTCTAGAGTAACCCTCTAGAGTGATCTCCTAAAGTGGATGATCGGACGGCTCAGAATACTCCTCACCAAAACGACGCGTCGTTTTGATGAGGAATTTCCAAAAAAAAAAAAAAAAAAAAAAAAAAGGAACAGATTTAGGGATTTGAAAACAACGATTACTCTATGGAAATGCAGATCTGAAATTAGAGAGAGAGAGAGAAAGGCTGAGAGTTTCCGACTCGCCACCGTCGCCGCTGCCACTCGCCACCGTTGCCGCTGTCGCTGCCACACCGCTGGGTCACCATCCTCCAACAGATTGAAAGAAAAAACCACAGGTTCGTTCATCCTCTAAACTTCAAATATTAGGGCTTTGATTCCAAAAATTAGGGAAAAAATCAAAAAATATGATCTTACGGTTTGATTTGAGACTTTTTACATGATTTATTTCAAATCTATGCTTAGAGGAACCGAACTGTATATATATATATATATATGCATCTGTGTGTAATTTAAATCAAAGAAATGGGCATTTATATATATATATATATATGCATCTGTGTGTAGATAACAGTGAGTATGTAACAAAAATTTATGAATATATATTTATATATATATATTTATCAAAGAAATTTATGAATATATTTATATATTTATATATATATATATATATATGCATCTGTGTGTAGATAACAGTATGTAACAAAAATTTATGAATATATATTTATATATATATATATATATATTTATCAAAGAAATTTATGAATATATATTATATATATATATTTATCAAAGAAATTTATGAATATATTTATATATATATATATATATATATGCATGTGTGTGTAATGGGCCTGAGATGGGCATTTAATCTGTGTGTAATTTAAATTATATGACACACAGAAATGTAGTATTTAAATTCCAAACATGGGCATCTGTGTGTAATTTGAAATGACCCTCTATTTGTATAATTTAATCTGTGTGTAATTTAAATTTAGTATTTCTCTGGTTGATCATAAAATGGGCATTCTCAGTTTGGAAGACAGAGGAATGTAAGAGAAATGTAATTGAGTTTATTTTATTTTTTAAACCAAACCCAAGTCATACCAACCAGCCCTGCTTGCACACTGTTTTTCAATTGTCAGTTTCCTTCCAATATTTTAACTCTCTCAGCTACCTCTTCCATAAGAAAAAAACCTCCCTTGTATCCTGTACTATCCATTCTTCATTAGGTTCTTCTCAATAAGATTAGTTTCATACACAGCTTTTGCTTAGCCCACTGAAGAAATATCCTGCACTGTCATCTACTCTGGTAACTTCAGATACTCATTCAAGAATCACACTAGGGACATTTCTCCTATGCTTGTGTTTTACATGAAATGCATGTTTGATCGCACTATAGCAATATTGTTGCTTAGTCAGGTAAATGCTTTTTATAAATGCTTATTGCTTTATACACAGCAGGTAGATACTCATTCAAGAATCACATTAGTTTCATACACAGCTTTTGTTTTTTTCTTTTTTCAATTTTCTTTTCCTCACCCCCCCCCCCCCCCCCCCCCCAAAACCCAATATCCTAAGTATTGTTCCACACCCAAACATAAAATTAATTAAAGATGAAAACAAGTAAAAGTAATGGACAGATTACACATTGCAAAATCCTATTGCTTTCAACACTAACAAAATTACACTTAGGAAGAATAATAGGTAAAACAACTTGAGAGATAAAAAAATTGGAAGAACGTCATCTTCTACTAATCAGTAGTTGAATCTATTGGTATTTTTTATGCAGATAAACAAATGGCTTCATCTTCTACTAATAATACGAACTTTACATTCAAGCCAAGGTTTTGTAATTGTGGAAGAATAGCTGTATAGTAGCAACAGGTACAATACCATTATACAAGCCTCCTCTTCCTCCAAAACCCTGCTCTGCGACTCTGAACGAAGTGGATTCTAAAGCAGATCTCTCGCTCCATATGAACATTGCAGACCAGAGAGAGAAGTACACAACTTGTTCTTCGTAGCAATTCAATCTCTTCAAAACCCTTACAATTGAAGAGAGAGAGAGAGAGAGAATGGCGTTCAGGTCGAAGGAGATGATGAAAAAGATAATGAAGAAGATAGGGGGAGAGAAGAACTTGGGTCCTGGGGTGAAGGAATCACTCAAGAAATGCGTACCTGATTCCAAGGTCGTCATGGGCAGGGCCCATCGCGGCATCTTCGCTGGCCGCCACATCCAGTTCGGTAACCGCGTCAGCGAAGACGGTGGCAACAAGTTCGTACTCTCTCTCTCTACATATATATGTATATCTATATATGTGCATTTATGAATGTGGATGTGGTTGCAACTGTTTGAAGGTTTGTAATTTGGTGGGATTTTGGTTTTTATAATTATTGGTAATCTTTCATGGCATATCTTTATCTCTATATATACAAGGTTTAGGTGGTAGTTATAGATTGGTAACTAAGGAGGTTTAGGTGTGTTTTATTTATTTATTTATTTTGGTAATGATTGGTGAAATTTAGGTATACCTTTCAAAGATCTAGGGGATTTCGTATTCAACTGGAATTTCTTGCCTTTGATGCAAGTGAGGTCCTGAGGCCTTTTGTTTGCACTTGGTGGTTAGTTCCTTAGTAGGCTTCAAGAATCAGTTTCTAGCTGATTTGAAAATCTCCATCTTTTCTATGGAAGCAATTTTGGGGCACTGGGAGGAGGCTTGGTAGAGGGTTTTAGATAAAAACAACAGTTTCGGAGCAAGAGAGATATTGAGAGTGTGAAAAAGAGCAGTGCTATATATAGACTTATATAAACAGTCATCATGGAGATCGAGTAGGAGAAAGAGAACTAGTAGAAACCAGTGAAGAAGAGAAGTTGAAGGGGAAAGGGAGGCAACCAAAGAAGTTGTCTATTTGACACCCAAGAAGGAGGGAAATGCACTAGAGTATTTGGTTAGGCTCTAACTTCTGGTATTCTAGAGGACTTAAATCTACCCATCTAAATTAATGAATGAAAACGGAGTTTGATCAAGTTTTTTATTTACTAGAGTTTGATATAGTATGAAATTTGGAAATTATGTACCCTCAACTTTTAGAATAATCACAATTTGATGGAGCAAAAGAAAGAGGTGATTTGAAAAGGTGAACACATTTGGTGAATGATGAAAGTAGGGTTGAAATCTCATGTGGTGGAATGCTTCTGTTCATGGAACAAGTGACAGGCCATATATAGAAAGCTTTCAATTGCCTTTAAGTTACGTGAGGAAAGAGGCCATTAAGTGGAGATCAAGAACAGATAGAGGAAAAATTAGAATGAGAAGAGCAGTATAAAATAGAAAAGGGGTAGTCATCAAATGTTGTTTGCAACTTCAACCAACCTCTGTTCTTTACTTTTTACTTTTGTTTTTAATTTTAATAGTCATTTTTTATCCTCTGAATAAAAGGTGAAGCTTACTATATAAAGGAAAAAATAAAAACTGGGAAGAGCTGATTTGCTCTTCCCTTTGGTTTGCTAGGTTATTTGCTCTTCCCAGTTTTTATGGTGGGGTAGCCTCTCTCTCTCTCTCTCTCTCTCTGGACATGATTCCTTTGTATTCATATCCTTACTGGTATAGGAGGCATCCACATCTACTTAAATTGTTGCATGCTAGGCACATACCAACTTGCATTGTTGCCTTTTGTTTAGTTGGGTATTCTCTAATGTTGCTTGTATATTCTTTTGATGTGATGAGTGACCCCATTGGCATAAGTGATCACATGCTAGGTTACGTGGAAACTTTAAGTGTTGTTAGTGTGAGGGCACTTGTGGTGATGTAGAAACTTAGGGAACAATAATCAGGATCTTCGGATCTTTTAGGAAACAACAACCAAAGCAGGGTGCCTACGTTGTACACTTAAAGTATACATTATATTTATACCCCTATATCTCTACATAGAATTATTTAAACACTCGATGAGTAATATAGAATCATTCCCTCCTAACAATGAATAGGACTCTCATCCTCAAATTCTATTTCCTGTATATCCCATTCCCCACAGAGCATATCTTTTGTTGAACTTGTTTTACAACAGTGTGAAACAGTAGTATTATGAGGATAAATAAACGAATCACATTAGTTATAAGAAGTGGGGTAGGTTGGTTGCAGAAGGAATTAATAATTAAACTTAAAATCTTATTTTGATATGCCCATGTACATTGAGAGATGAATGGAATATTTTGACGTAGTGCCCTTTTGTTACCACCAAGAACCAAAAACTCTAAGAATCCAAAAAATAATGAAAATTTGAATCTATGTCTAATAGGTCTCCAACCAAAGAAAAAGTATTTTGGTTGGAGAGGAATCGACGGACGTTTCTCGAGATTACTCATTCGGTGTCTTGGCTTGAGAATTGATTGTTGCTTACTTTATGCACTTGGTTGGAGTCACAGGCTGACCCGGATATATTTGTTTTCATAGATTTTTTGGATAATGTTATTGGTTAGAAGTTCTAGGTTCATTGTATTCTTTGCATCTTTTTGATGCTTTTCTAATAAATTTAACTACTTATAAAAAAAAAAAGAAGTATTTTGTTTTGGCTTTAAGTAGGCAAGGAAAATGATTGCTACACTTCAAATGTGAAGAATCTTTCTGGAGAAAAGTGATGGTCATTTCAAGGTTTGAAAATGTTTGAGAGATAAATCTACCCTAAACTTTTTCATTGTACTTGTCGCCTTCTTCTCCTCTGTTTAAAAGAAAAAATACCGATAATTCTTGTTTCCTCCTATCACTAAATACAATTGCTTTTAAAATCTTGGATTTGGATTTGAGTTGTAGATTTTATTTGCTTGCTTCGATTACCATTCAGAACCATCCAAGAGTTTAGTAAAATCAAACATTTTGTGTGAACATATTTTAAAATGCATTGTTTGGATGCTAAAAACTGGTCTATTGAATTTTGATATGGATTGGAGTATGATTTACATTTCTGTAGGTGCAGCTATGCAGTCAAAGGGAATGTGCCTAAACCGACCCCTTTCTTATTATTGTTTTTCCCAAATGTTTTTTGGGAACTATGACAATCCTCTGCTTGTGGGGATAGTATAGATATATTGAAACATCTATTATGCATGTATCGTTTTACTACTGACAGTGAAAACAGGCATTAATAGAGCATTTATTCAGTTCTATAAAGAATCCAACAAACATTTGTGTATGTATTCGTATGTACATATATATATATACATATATGGGTTTTAGGGCTAGGCATGGGGTTTTTTTATTATTTTTTTATTTACGATGCATAAGATCACATGTATGCATAGTGTATATACATACATTTGTATATGAATAGTGATAGACAGGACAAGAAGCACTAGATTTTCTAGTGTCTGGACCAAAGTTTTGAAAGGCAATTGCGGTCGACGTAACGGTGGCGGTGGTTGCGGTTACGGTTACGGGATGTAAAGGTCATAGCGTAACGGTTGCGGTAACCGGAACCGTGAATTTTTTTATATTTCCCACAATTTGAAAAAAACTTACCGTTACGCATATTTTTTTTCCATGATCATATTTATTTTATTGGCTTTAAAATAAATATTGATCAATTTTTGTAAATTTTTAAGTATGATCCAATATATTTCATATTTTTAAATCACTATAAACTGAGTTTTTTACATTTAATTTTAATAATTAATGACTTCATATTATACAAAAAATCAATCACTAATATTATATATAAGATAAACAACGACAAAAGTAAGAGAATAAATAAAAACCTATATATATATATACATATTTTAACCAAGCCAAATAGATAATGACCACACTTATTATTATTATTATTATTTTCAAACAATATATAGATAAACACACACAAACAAAATGGTTGAGTGATAGCAGCTGATAAAATAACATAAGTCTTACAGTTTAAACAAATTAATAACATGTTTTTCATTTTCCCTCTTCTTTCTCTATCTCTTGCCCCTCCATCTTCTTTCTTTATCTTCTCTCTTCTCTCTATCCCTCTTCCCCCATTTTTAATTTTTTTTTTGTGTGTTTTTTTCGAAAGAAACAGTTCGGAACCGTTACGTAACCGTGCGTAATAGGCTGTTACGGCACCGTTACGACCGCTATGGCCGACACACCTATGAATCTCAATCACACTGTAAAAGCGGCCGTAACGGGTGGTGGTAACCACCACAACCGTTATGTAACAACGTAACGGTTGCAGTCGCTTTTTAAAACCTTGCTCTGGACAATTCACAACATGTGTATGTGTATTGGAAGGAATTTTATACTGGCAACCTGGATTTGAATATCTACCCCAAAATTGCTTTCCTTGGTGCCCACATATATTCAATTCATGGATCTAGAATTGGTGATCATCCATCATCTTTTTGTTTGTTGGATAGATAGTTCTCTTTCAAATATTTTAATTAGAGAAAAAAAAAAGAAGAAGAAGAAGAAATCAAGAGTTCCCTTGAATAGCTCTCTACTAATAATGAAATTAGTAATGTTGGAACTATCGAAGTTTTTTTTTTTTTTTTTGCGAAATTCCATTTTTAATATTCTTCAAACCCAGTAAAGAGATCAAATCCTTTGCCACTAGTTGACTTGTGTGAATAAAATGGACTTTTAGCTGTCCTTTCAAACACTTGCTGCTCCCATTTGCTCAGAATTCCCGTGGGTGCTTTCTACCCAATTTGACTTTGCATAATTTATGTGAGGGTGTAGCAATTCATGAAGATGGAGGAAAAGATGTGACTGCCAATCTCATAAAATCAGTGCCACTAAGATTAGAAGAGCCAAATGCCTAGAAAGAAACTGAAAGTTTTCTCATGTCAGATTTCACGGACCTGCAAAAGTATTCCAAGCCGTGTTTGCTCTGCTATACCAAAATAGAATCATAGATGGTACCTTCCAACTCCCATTTGCCATGAAAATTCTGACATGCCTGTAAAGAAAGAGTATTTAACTGAGGAGATATTCTTTGGAGGAATTGAATGTAAACAACATACTCCTAGAATCCATCGATTACCCATTTCATTTAAACAAGAATTAGACAAGTTACATATGATACGTAATGACTTGCACTATATGAAATCATTGCTAGTTTTTATATGTACTAGCCTCCATGGATGATACTTTTGGAAGAAACATTGTTTAGTCTCTTCATATTTTGTGAAACTTATGAGACAGCTTAGACATGTTCTCCTTGGTTATTTTTATGCTTCAAATTCTCTTGTCATTCATTGATTGAAAAAGAAAACAAGTGGATTATTCTTCTCAAGGCTTTAATGCAATGGTGGTAACAGGACAAGGAGGAACTGGAAACCAAACGTACAAGAGAAGCGACTCTTCAGTTACATCCTAGACCGACACATTCGTGTAAAGGTAACAACCCATGCCCTCCGTTGCATAGACAAGGCAGGTGGGATCGATGAGTACTTGCTGAAAACGCCATATCACAAGATGGACACAGAGATGGGCCTCTTCTGGAAAGCCAAAATTGAGAAAATGTACGAAGAGCTTGGGGAAATGGAGGTAGTTTTCTTTTCACCCGAGGATGAAGCTAAGTTTGAAGAGGGCTTTAAAGAATTGAAACTAGCTGAGAGGGCGGCTCGTAGGGATGCAAGAAGACAGATGTATGGATGGTCGGGCAAACAGAAGCAGATCGAGCAAGGTGTTGAAGATACTGATGGGGAGGGATTGCATAGTGATGTTCCTGAGCAGCTGATTGCTAATTCTTAAGTGTGAGCCGTGTTGAAGGCCCGGTCATAGCTGTGTTGAAGCCTGTCATGTCGGGTTTATTTTTGGTTTTTGTGTTTTTTTTAGTACTGTTACTGCCTGATTTTGCAGTTTTGTAGCTCTTATACGTTTTTGTAATTTTGGAGCTGATATCCTAGTATTATGAGTCATGGTAACTTGATTGCTTTTATTTTCATCATGGATATTGGTTGAATAAGAACTACTCTGATCAAAAACAAGAAATGAAATCAGTATTTTGCTGATTTATCATAGAAATATAGCCACATACCCTGCGAATTAATGGGCTGCCATGGTGGTTGGCAGTTGTGCCATGAGTGGGAGGTTGCAGGGCGTTGCAATTCATGTATGCTGGGTGCAGTGGTTGCCGTGAGTGAGGGGTCCACCGTCTCACCGGCCACCCAAGGCGGGGAGATTTTCTAATGCCTCCCATCTTTCCGGCCCAGGAACCCCCCTCCCCAGCCACATCACACCGCAGCAGCTGGCAGATTTTCCTCACCATACAACTATGCCGCCAGCCACAGCGTGTATGAGGGTGGTCCTGGCACAGCAGCCTCGTATGGACCGGGATATGGTGGGGCTCTCACTCAAAGCCCTGCTGCTGCCCTTCCTCAACAGTACCCATTTGCTACTCAAGACATCGGAGCTACTGGGGCTCGGGCAGGTGGATCATATGGATTGCAGGGACCGTATGCAGGACAGACGAATTATGGCGGTACGTATGATTATAGTGCTGCAGCTGGACCTGCATACCCACCATACCCCCAATAGTGTGTGGTAGGGATGAGGATAATTTATATATTCTCTGCTCAGGTTTTTAGTTTTACTATTTCAAGAACTCGCGGCTGAGAATCATAGCTATTTCCTTTTCTTTCTTTCTTTCTTTCTTTTTTTTTTTTTCTTTTTTTTTTTGGGTAGAAATAATGACTTTAACCACCGTCATATAGATGGTGTTTCTCTAACATCAGATGTTTTGTGATCTTATGAAATGCTGTTGCTGGATATCTGCTATTGCTTCACTGGGTTTTGAATTGTTGGCCTTTATCTATAAATTGCATTGCTTTATTGTGCCCTGTTTGGATAATAAACAGAAACTCTATTGCAGGATCACAAGTAAACTTGAAGTTGGTGTATTTTATTGGGAAAATATAACCTGCTAGTGCTTTGAAGATGTTTTTCGTCCCCTTTGTGGAAACAGAAAATTATATAACATTATGTAGTATCAGCGTTTACAGATTAGCTAGCTCACGGACTGGCAGAATTACAGATCTAGAAACTTTAGATATACAAAAAAACATTAAATAACCTACAGATAGTTTTGATGTGCTCAATAATTAATTGTGCAACTAATATTCCAATATGGTTCACATTTGACATTCAAAATATTAACCAGGACTTGGCAATCTGTGAATGCCAACACACATGTTAGTCAATGATCATTGTGGTGCATCCACACAAGCTTTAGCTTCTGCCACCAATGGAGAGGGAAGATAGTGTATTGTGACTTCTTGTTGAACATTTACTTGTTCTTCATTGTGGCAAACCCATGCTGCACCAGCTCTACACTTTGCTGCTGTCCGAGATCCATCAACCACAAATGTCCACACCTGAGGATCTGCACTGTTAGTACTAGATATTCATATAATTTTTATGTAAAATTATATGGATATCTATATGTGAAAATATGCTTTTGCCTTTTTGATTAATCAAAGCAATCAAAATTGAGTTGATATATACGTAATGTCTTGACAGTTAGATATATCTGTGCAAGGAAAAGACATTCAAATTTCTAAAACAAGTAAGTCGAACAAACCAATGCACAAAACATACTCAGGAAATATATTTGATTTTGTCACTAGTATACAGAGATGCGAGTCTTTAGTTTAGACGTTACAGCCATACATATTTCCCACTTAGATTACCATGATCAATATCAAAGCAATATTCTTGGTCTTTTTATATATTGATCAGTGTGAGATGGATTAGTAGACAAATCGTACATGGGTAATCTATAATGTAATGCACACAATTAAAGATGGAGCAATGAAAGGGGGCGGACAGGTGTTTAGTTATGGTTTGTTCTTATATTTTGAATTTTTTTTTACACCTGAGCATCATATTGATCCATGAATAAAAACAAGGCATTTATTTGCAATTTCATTGAAGCATCAAATTTCTTTAAATATCTGGTCCGTTAATATCATTCTTCTGTTTCAATGGATTGAAAACTATAAATTAAGTTGTAGACCAAGTCATAAGCACGTTATTCTGATCTGATAAATTGGGCTTAGGATGGAAATGCATATGTGATTTGTGTGTGTATTTGTGCGGACCTGTGCAAGAGAGGGAGAGAAGGAATACCACTGGCATCTGAGAGAAGTTTCCTCACCTCTTATAATTTTTGAGCTTTCTATTCAATCTCTCTTTGCTACTTAACATGGGACTGTATCCGTCTGCAAAACTGCAAGGCTTCCCCAAAGTTGCATTTCAGCCATTGGAGAAACCAAATCCGAATCGCCAATAATCTCTGCAAGAGCAAAACCCATCCTCAAACTTGTGGAACCTATTGGCATCTCTTACCAAAAAGACCTTGTCCAAAATCCTTGACAAGCCCTTGATGAACTCATGACAATCCCCACAAACTCTCAAGTTTTTGAAAACTCGAATCATTCTTCCCCCCTTTTGTATCCCACTGTGAACTAATGCCAACCCAATTGCCAGCTTCTCACTGTGAAATCTCAAGCTCTCCACCTTTGATTCCTCTTCAACATCGTGCAATGCAAATCTCATTTCATAAGCATAACCGGTCTCTTCTTTTATCCTTCTCTCCATTTCCTTCAAAACTTCATGGATTTCTTCTGTAAGCAGGTGCGTCTCATCTCCATTGTAAAAGAAGTGAACCTCCTTGTCAATCTCAACCCAACTCTGTCCTGCTTCTTTCTTCAACCCTTTCAACTTCACCAATTCTCTCACGCTCTCACGCTCTTTCCAGTAGCCAGCATCAGCATAGATATTTGACATCAAAACGTAATTGACTGGATTGTTACCATCCAATCTGAACAGTAACTCTCCTACTTCTCTCCCCATTTCCAACTCCCCATGTACTCTACAAGCACTAAGCAATGTCTGCCATATCCCAACGTTTGGTTTTAGCGGCATGTTCTCTATAAGTCTCTTAGCGTCTTTTAAGCGTCCAGCTCGACCAAGTAGATCAACCATGCAAGCATAGTGCTCTACTCTAGGTTTGATTCGACAATCCTCACACAATCTTGAAAAGAATTCTTGACTTTCTTCAATTAGTCCAGAATGGCTACAAGCTGAGAGGACAGCCAAGTAAGTCACTCCGTCGGGCTCAACATTATCTAGCCGCATTTTCTTGAAGAGTTGTATAGCTTCTCTGCCATGACCGTGTTTGCCATACCCCGTAATCGTAACGGTCCAAGAAACCACATTTCTTTCAGGCATTTCACTGAAATGACTTTCTGCTTCCTCTATTAACCCACATTTCAGATACATATCAACAATTGAATTTGCTACCGATATGTCCAAACCAGATGGAACTTTGATTGTGTAACAATGCATTTGCTTCCCTTGCTCTACCAGAACAAAATCAGCAAACACGCCTATCATGCTCGAGAGAACAAAACCGTCTACCCGAATGCTACTTTCCCTAAGCTGCCCAAACAAATCCATGGCTTCCATTAGATTTCCTTTTTGACCATAACCCACAATTAGGGCAGTCCATGATATCACACTCTTCCGTTCAACTTGATCAAATACTTGCTGTGCTTCAAATAAGTGCCCACTTTTCACATACAGATCAACAAGCGCACCTGCTATAATTGTCTGAACAGAGAGCGGGAATCCTTTTGCGATCAAATAAGCATGAATTTGACTTCCTTCCCGAATCGCACCAATACCACTACAAGCTTTCAAAGAGCTTGTAAGTGTAAATTCGTCTGGCACTTCTCCTTGTTCTTGCATTTTTTGGAACAAAAGTAATGCTTTGTCTCCCATTCCTTCAAGGGCATATCCTGCTATCATCACATTCCAACTTATGAGGCTTCTAACTGGCATTAGATCAAACATTCGCTCTGCTTCGCTAATTCTTCCACATCTCGAGTACATGTCCACAATAGAATTCCCCACCACAGGATACCATTCAAATCCAGTTCTAACACAGTTGCCGTGAATTTGCATTCCATTCTCAATAATACTCAAAAACCCACAAGCTTTAAAATTTGTCGAGAAAGTAAACTCGTTGGGATCAACATCAGAATACCCCATTTGACAAAAAAAGCTGTAACGACACTTTGGGATTACCCTGCTGCAAGTGACCACACATCAATGCAGTCCACGAAACAACATTTCTTTCAAGCATTCTATCAAACACAGCACAAGCAATGTCCATTCTACTACATTTTCCATACATGTCTATAAGGTCATTGCTTAGCATCATGTCAAACCCATATCCCAATTTCACTACAGCTGCATGGGCTTGTAGTCCTTGATCAATAAACCAATTTTTTTAACTGCTCCTCAGGAGCTTAGCTAATGTTTGCCTCTCAATCATCAATGAAACAGAAATTCAGTGTATTATTAACTAACAATTATAAAATCCATCGAGACCTCGGTGGCAATCTTTGTTGATCAATGGTTTCGCTTTTGTGCAGATAGAAATGGGTTTTTGCAGAGGACTTTGTATGGGTAATCCGGAAGAATGTATCAAGCTTGGCAGTTGTTTGATAAAATGTCGGAAAGAGATGGTATTTGATGGAGTAGAATGATTGGAGGATCAGCGAATCATAGTAGAGCTAGCGAAGCAATTGAGCTGTTTCGAGAGGTGCAGAGGTTGAACCAAATGAGTTGCTTGAACATTGCTAGTTGTAGTGTTGTGGTTTCTAACAAAATAAATAATGAAAAAGTCATATACGTTTTTATTTTGTGTGAAATTAAAAATTTTAAAACAAGTTTTTCATGTTTTCTGAAAACAAAATAAAAATAGAAAATATAATCAAACACCAAACACACATTTTTAATTTTTGATTTTTTGATTTTTGATTTTTGATTTTTTATTTTTTCAATTGACACCATTTACTCTCCATAATAAATTAATTTCTAATATTCTAACCCTGACCCTAACATATTGCTTAAAACCACCTGCAACTTCCTGCCGCCATTTCCACCACTGGTGCCCCTTCCCTCCTAACTACGTCTCTTACCTGTTTCCATGGTGGCATGCTGGTAGAGGGTTGGGAATGGTGGTGGCAAAGGCAATTTTCGGCATCGTGAGGATGGGGTGGTTGTTGGGTTTTAGGTAGAAGATGATGGGGATGTGGGAATAGAAGATGAGGGCATTTTAGAAATTCGTTCAAGGAGCATGATCATAATTAGTTGAAAAAATGATGTGAATTGAGAAGATATAAATATCATGTCATTGTCTATATAGTAATCCCAGCCAATAAAAAAATCATAACACACTAACTAGGTAATTGGTTTAGAGTATCACGTAAGCAATGTTATATTGTGCTTCTAGACTACTAAATAAAACCCGAAGATATGTGGTATGCAAATAGAAACTCCGATTATAACATAGATAGATACAAGTTGATTTACAAAACTGTCCCTTCAAATCCGAATTCAACACAAAGTTGAAACCTAAAGAAAATTACATAAACTTGAATCCATGCTTAGGGGGGGAAATGTACAGAAATTGAAAAATAAAGTGCATTCAAAGCAGAGTTGAACTAGGTTTTTTTGAACAGAAGAAAAGTAAATAGTATTAAAGATAAATGTTATACATGACTAGGCCTAAAAGGAGGTGCCTTCAAATCCTTATACAAAATATATTACAAAGAAAGGAAGACACCTGAGTGAAAGTACATTCATTAGACAAGGAGTTGAACTAGCTCATCAAGGGCCAATGATTCAAATTATTCAACCAAATATCCTACCAGCCGAATTTGTGCACAAGAGAGAGACCGCATACACACTACAATCCATGAACATTGCACCCACTATGTTCTGCAACACCAAACCTGACTCCAATGCCTTGCCTACTTGTTCAGCAAAACCGTACCCACCAATCAAAGGGACACTATTTGCTTCTTGCTCAATCCGCTCCAACCGTCTCTGTTTTCCTAAAAGTAGCTGTGCTAGCACAATCGATACATTGGTAAGCAAAACTAGATACAAAGGCCCAAAAAATATGGTGCTCTTCACGATGTGGCTGCCCAGTACAGGAAGTCCAACATGAGAAAGTACTACTAAAATGGCTGCTGGTAGAGAACAATAGATGCGGGTACTCTCTGACACTGCAATGGCACAACTTATTTGATTCGGGGTGAAAAATTTACTCCGATAGACATGTGGTTCAACGTGATGATCTGAGTCAGAAGTGGAAATCGATGTATTTTGAACTGTCGATGAGACACGGGATGATTCTACTCTGCCATCGACTTCCCAAGGAAGAACTCTCAAAGCTTCAGTGTTTGTCTCACATTTGCGCAAAAATGGTTGCTCTTTACTTCCACGATCAATGGTGCCAGATTCATTGGCAGAGGCAACCTTCAGCAACAAAGAACTAGAGGATTTATCCTCACCGTTGTATGAAACTGCAATATCAACAAGATTAATGACTGAAACCGAAAGTGGATTAAAAATATATTAAAACACAAGTCAAAGAAGTACACAACATGCCACAGCATGACGTTTGAAATTGAATTCCAAGCATAAACTATACTCCAGGCAATCTAATGCATGAAATCCTAAAGATTTTCTATTACAGCCTGCATAAAAATCCAGATATTAATCTCCCACAACATTTGTGAGGCATATTTCAAATTGTAAGTAACCAGCTGCCAAATGGATTGCAATTATTTTAACCAATAAAATTTAGTTAACAGCTGCTATGCAATCTATACAAATTCATAAGATACTTCCCTACCACACCAAGCAAATAATTTACACATGGTATAATATACAGCTTTCAACCCAGCAAAAGAAGCAAACTGTAGCTACTAAGGAACATCATAAACATTAAACTCATTGATTCATAGTCCATCCAGAAGTGGCCCCACCAAACACAGTTTCACTACCTCAGTGATTCAACCTTCATTTGATTCACAAGCTATTAGTGCGATGATTATATAATATAAGCACTTGGTTTTTGGCTCCATGTGGGATTTGCACCCGTACAAACACAAAATTTACTTGGTTTTTCAACCAATACCGTCATTTTTTGGGTCATGGTTTCTGCTCTTAGAAGTGTCTTAAAAGGTCTAAGTAATCCTGTTGTTTCTTATTCTCCTTTTGACCAAAGGAAACTAGCTATAAGGCCATAAGAAAGTACTAGAAACATTAGCATCTAAATTCCAAAATTCTTGCAAACCATGCGAATATCAGCGAACAAGTTCAAATTTGAAAGTACGGGAACTGTTTAACTTTGAAACCACCTGTTACGTCCAGGGCATGTCTCAAAATATAGACTTTGCTGCGACAACACAAAGGCTTGCAGTTTAGTTGCAACGTCGGTGCAATAAGTTGCTCAATTTAGGATTGCCAAGCATTCAAGCAGTTTTCAACTAGAAAAATCATGATTTTAGTAAAAGCAAACTAAAGTCCTCCATATTATTAGCATTTGTGTGTTGGAATATAGAATGCTCCCTTATTAAGAATTTCATTGAATTGACCATGGGTTCACCACCAACTCTTCTAAAATGGAAATCACAATTGCACAATAACTTGGTTTCTCTTAACCAGTTTGGCAAGTGTTCATGACCCATCAAAATTATAACTAAAATAATCCCCTGCGAAGCTGAAAAACAAAAAATAAAAAATAAAATCACAAATTCTAAACCATTTTTGGCCACAACTTACTTTAGGCCTCAAATAATTACTATAAAAATCATACAGTTGATTTAGATCATTTCCAATCCTTCATCAGATTAAATTTGATGAAAAATCGATGAAAATAGTACTCAAACTGTTTCATCAGTTTGGTAAGTGATACTTTTTTTCATCAAATAAAGAGAACGTTTATTGTTTCATCAAATTTGTAGGCAAGTGTTGGCTCCCAGACAACCAACTTTGAGATGAATTTATTGAAAATTTACTTTAGCCGGATGACCAACTGGTCGAAAGGCCAGATTTTTACTCAAATTTAATGAAATATGGGATGAATGATTAGAGATGTTTTTACATAAGCAACTATTCTTCTTTCTCTTTGCAACATATTAATTATCACAAGGACATCAATTTTATGCAACAAATCCATAGAAGAAAAAAAAAAAAAAGGATCATTTTTTTTCGTTTTAGTTAAAAATTAAGCTAACAATCTGATAATTAGACATATATAAATATATATACATAGAGAGAGAGAGAGAGAGAGAGAGAGAGAGAGAGAGGGAGGGAATACCGGTGGATTGATGTAGCGAAAGATTTGAATGATGAGATTGAGAGGGCGAAGATGATGAACAAGGCAGGGTTTGGAAATGACAAGCGATCCGAGCCTCTATCCGCAATGCGACGTCGTCTGGCCTCTCTGCTGCTCGTCGCCATCCCCGCAATGTAGTTTGAGAACGAATACACACACACACACAGAAGCTTTGGAACGAAAATGAGTTTCACTTCTTCAGAATATAACTAAGAAAAATGGAGATGGCGAATCTCATTTATGCAAAGTTTTTGATTGATGTTTGCTTACGAATCTCGTTCTTCAGTTTTGGTTACGTGGATTGGCATGATTGAATACGATCAAATTAAGGTAACGGTAGAAATGTCAAATTTTTTATTAAATAAATGTTCAAATATCACATACGGTGTGGGTTTCGTGAGATATTTGATCATTTATTTGGTAAAAAATTTAAGATTTATAATATTTTTCATCAAATTATGGTTATTATGTTTTTAAATAAATAATCACAATTTGTCACGTTTGTATAATATTTTTGTAATTTTTTGTCTCTTTGGCTTCGTTTGGAAAGTGGGTTGGTTTTTTGGGTTTTTAATTTTTTTGATTATTTTAGTCTGGGGTTAAAAACCTGGTTTGGAAAGGACTTCTGGTCTTTTTAGATTTTTTTGTGAGAGAAAGAATGCAATGATTATAAGTTGAATGTGATGTTTTGTCTTATTGAACTAAAAAGTCTATTTTATTTTTTGTGACTATTTTAACTAAAAAAAGTCACAAAACCCACTTCCCAAACATAGGCCTTTGTATATTTTTATTTATTGGAGTGATAAATGGATCAAACAAATTAAATTCCACTTTTATTCAATTTATTAAAAGTTCATGTGTAATTAAACTTGAATATATTGTTAGAATTCATTAAAAATTGTAAATTAAATTTAAATAGTTAATAATTCGTTCAACTTAATTCGACTGTCTTAACATTAAATACAAATACCAAATTACTTGAGGTGGACTCGAAAAAAAATTATTTGAGATTAATTTAAAAGTGTAATAAATAAAACTTAAATTTTTTTAAAACTTTGTAAGTTGTCGAACCAAGCTGCTAGTTTACCACCCCCAAATATTGAATTTATAATTAGTTGGGCTCAGCTTTTTAAACGATATGTTTGTAAGTGAACCCGCAAAACTAATTGGACCTCATCCCAAGCCCAAATAGTAAGGTAGGCCCTCATCCCAAGTCTAATAGTAAGGTAGGCCCAAAAAAAGCTCCAAATGAGTCTGGCGCCTTAGACCACTCGGCCCTCCTGATTGATACCTCTATGCTCTCTCTTCCTACTTTTAAATTTGGGCGTCTGACCCAAAGGTCCAAGCCCAACATATCATATCCCATTTAGACCCAAAACAAATTTAATACTCCATTAAGTCCTCAAATTAACAATAAGACGAAAATACCCACAATATATCATCCAATTTACACGCGCGCAACCATCTCCCACGTCCCCATCATCTCAGTTCGATCAGTACATTGTCATGTCTCCGCCGCTCGAAATCAACTCCTCAGTCCTCCATCTCTCTTCCGTTCAACTCCATCCCCTCTGAAACCCTAACCCTAACCAGAAAACGTAACCGTTCATCTTCATCACCCACAATCATCTCAGTCTGATCAGTACACTGTTACATCTCCGCCGCTCGAAATCGCATTCTCAATCCTCCATCTCTCCTCCATTCGACTCCATTCCTTCTGAAACCCTACCCTAACCACAAAACCAAACCATTCATCTTCAACACAACACCAAGCCGTTCATATTCTCTAATCGGCGACTCTCAACAACACGAAGAACCATCACCACTCTGAAGAGATTTCATAGTTCCTGACTTCCGATTCACAAAAATGGAGAAAAAAGTAACATCACTCTTCACCTATTCATTATTTTTCATTCACATTTGTACATCAGTCTTTCATATTTCGTATATACACATTTTACATACTTCCAAATGTATAAACCCTCTTTTATATATAGTCCTCTGTTTTTCAACATTCTAAACACTGTGTTTACACATAAATCCCTGTTTTTACACATTCAACACCTTATTCTTATTCTTGTTGTTCAATATTGGCTTCTCTTATTCTTATTTTTGAATTTTTAATCTTCTTGTTGTTATTGTTGCTTTTTACAAAATACAATGGGCTGTTCCTATTGTTCATATTGTTTCCTTATAAAAACTGCAACATCATAGTGTTTCATTTCATCACTATACAAGTAACATATCTAAATTTATTCAAACTGCAAATGAAACTGCAAAATTACACAGTTTAACCACTACTCAAAACAAATAGCTAACTTATTATAAAGTGCAAATCAAACTGTCAAATTATACAGTTTCGTAACTGTTACCAACAAAATACATATAACTTCATATTAAACTGCATATAAAACTTCAAAATTAGACAGTTTTTTCATTATATTACTCATACCCTGCTGTTACTTTCATTTTTTCAGAAATAGCTGTTGGAAGATATTGGAAGAAACAAACCCATATGCCCACAAATCCAATCAGGGATTTAACCATCTCCCCTTTTGAAAGTCCATCTCCTGTATCCACTAAAATGCCACCACCATCTCCCCATCCACAAAAAATCAAACCACCACACCCAAAAACAACCAAACCCAACAGACCCCACCAAAAAACCCACAAAACAACCACACCACCTATAAGAAAAAGCCCAAGAACTACACCACAGACCCCACCCACCCAACAAACACCAACCACACCTCCAACCACAACAAAAACAAACAAAAGAAAGCCAACAAAAAACCAAGAAGCTCCTCCAACCAAAAAAAGAAAGCTCCAAGAAAGCCAATCAACTCCCAAAACAAAAACCAAGGCATCAAAAGAAAAAAAAGCAACAGTCCCTGCAAAGAGAGTCCAACAATTTAATTATCGTTCCAACATCGGAACGGTAATCAAACTGTTGAAGGGGGTCAAATTCACAAAAGCCCAACAGACAGAGCTGCAAAAAACCCCTTTTTGGCTCCTTATAAATGCTCTCTCCTCAACACAACTGAAGGCCTCTTGGTGCAGATGCTACAATTCCATTGTAGCAGAAATGACAACACTCTACAACAAAAGAAAAAGATCATTTGTACTTGGCAAAAAGGAAATGAAACTCAGAAGCAGTGATGTCAAGCTCATTTTTGGTATCGACTGTGGAGAAGACAGCATCGCCACCAAATCCTTTGCAAGACCAAAGGATTTTCAGCTTCCATTTTACAAACGAAGATGCAAATCAGTCAAGAGATTGGATGGCAAGTCTTTGACCAAAATGTTTCAACAAACAAAAAAAGGAAAATCAACCAATGATCGTCAAGATCTTGCAAGGGTAATCACCCTTTACTTGTGGTTGAAACTTCTCATGCCCACAACAGGCCATACACTCAGTTGGAGTTTCCTCAACTATGTTGACAATCTCAACAACATCAAGAAGTACAATTGGGTTGAGGCAATAAAAGACACACTGATGAATTCAATGGCAAATGCAAACAACAACCCAAGGCATGTCACTGGATGCGTCATGTTACTCTTGGTAAACACATTACTCAACTACTTCCCACAAAAATATCAGACATCCACCTATTTCTAACTATCTAACATATTTCAACTTTTTTTTTTTTTTTTTTTTTTTTTTTACAGTACTGGTACTGTGAGCACAGTAAACTCCTCCGACCATCCAACAAAGAAGGCTTCCCAAGGTTTATGAAATGGAACCTTGGCAAAATGTACTCCAAGTGGAAACACATCAGCCTTGCTCACTTTGAAAAGGTATTCAAACTCTTCTATACTATCATAGCACAAATCTATTCAACACTCCTTTCATATTCATTGTAGTACAAATCATATTATGAAACTGTGAAAATTTTCAGTTTCAAAGCACACACTTCTTTAACATCACTCATGTTATGAAACTGTAACATTTTTCAGTTTCAAAAAACATATTTCGACACTTAACCCACATTACTCACAGTACAACTCATCTTATGAAACTGACCAAATTTACAGTATTACTGATATATGCCACATTGTTCCAATGCAGGTTAACCAAAGTGCTTTAACCCCAACTGAACAAGAAATACAGTTATTGCATATCAATCAAAGCACATCAACAGACTCTTCAGCAAAGAAACAAGACCACAAAAAGGACAATAAGCAAAAAAAGAAAACAAAAGCAACAAAAAAAAGAAGACTTCTAGACAGTGATGAGGATGACTTTCTCGAAGAAGAACATCATTCAGAATCAGAATCACAATCAGAACAAGAAGAACAACAAAAAAAAAAAAAGAAAAGAAAGCAAAAATCACAAGAAGAACCAGAAAGTGATGAACAAGAAGAAAAGAGTGATGATGAAAAAAATCAAGTGACTGATGAAGAAGAAACTGATGAAGAAGAAACTGAAGAAGAAGAAGAAACTGAAACTGAAGAAGAAACTGAAGAAGAAGAAGAAGAACAACAACAACAACAAGAAAAAGAAGAAGAACCTGATGAACAACAAGACAATGACAAAGCAGAAGAAAGACAACAAACAAAAGGTGATCAACAAGAAGACCTTGATGAAGAAGAAGACCAACAGCAAGAACAAGAAGAACAACAAACAAACCAACAAGAAGAAGTCAATGAACAAGAACTGACAAACCAACAAGAAGAACTGCAAGAGAAATCTGACATATTTCATGCACAAGGTAAACTATTGTCTAATACTAAAGCATACTGCAAAATTTCATTAAACTAACCAAAACACAATCCAACATTTTTATAGGTAATGACCAACCACAAACACCAACCAAAGAGGACGACAAGGACAAGCTCATATCAGCCATGAGAGCACAAATGCAAAAATGGAACAAAAATTCATGGCTGAATTGCGTAAAAAAAAGATCAATTGAAGGAAATGTCCACCAAAAAAACTGGCAGTCCCCAACAAAGATCTATGGTCAAGAGAATCAAACAAAAATCAAGAAAACAAGCACATGACCCAGATTTTGAATACCAACCAATAACCAAACCCAAAGAAGATGCAAGAAACAAGACACAAACTGCTGCTGATGTACCCAAACCAACACAGGGTACCGATGAAGAAAAAGAGAAGAAGAATGACAACAAAAAAGAGGGTGCTCATGAAGCAAAACAACAGCAGAAAGAAAAGATGCAAGAACATATTGGCCAAGAGAAAGCAGTTGCTGCTGAAACAAACCCAAAAGAGCATGCCAATCAAAAGAAGACAAAACTTCAAGTATTGGAAAGTGATGATGATTTCCAGGAAGAATCAATCCCAAACAAGCCACTCGCCATTTCATGCCGCAAAACAAACAAGGTTTGGCATAGCCTATCCAAAAAAGACCAAGACCAAATTCAACTCATCAACAACACACAATCAAGTGCTTGTGTCTGGTCTGGCAGCGAAGATGAAAACTGCGTATACTTTTCAGATATATGCAGATTGACCAACAGGGAACCCTTATATGGGAATGTAGGTCTCCAACTGCACAATTTTACAGTTTCTGTACATATTCAATAACCTATTCCACAAAACCTAACACATTCTCATATATAACATGTTTCAGGTCATGATGCATGCCTTCTCAGAAAAGCAATTGGCACTCCAACCAACCATTGAAGAATTTGAGAAAAACGATCTAGTCTTTGCAAGCAATCCATATGCAGGAAGATCTTACGTTTTCTCAACACTCATCAATGTAAGCAAAACTTAACATACCTTACAACTGCAAAATTTTCTACTTTCTCAACATGTATTACTACATAGTTTTATAACATATTTCAAACATATATATAACTTACAGACTCCACTACAAAACCAAGATCAAGCACTGAGAGAAAAACTGATGGACAGCCATTTTCCAGAAGCAATGAAAAAAGATATATCCATTTCCCAATCAACCACGACAACCATTGGACAATTGTGGTCTTTGACAATGCTGATGGAATATGGAGACACTATGACTCTTTGAGACCAGCAAAAGATTGCCACAACAAGCACTTTGAAATTGCAAAGCAAATTGTAAGTTAAAATAAAATTTCATACTTAGTTCCATTCCTTTACAAACATCACAACTCATCACTATAACTAACAAAAACACCCACTAACTATTTTGTAGCAACAACATCAACTGAGATAGAATAAAGCATTACTCAGCAAACAGGGAAACATCTAGGGGAAACAGGTGGTAGTTATAGATTGGTAACTAAGGAGGTTTAGGTGTGTTTTTATTTATTTATTTATTTTGGTAATGATTGGTGAATCTATTTAGGTATACCTTTCAAAGATCTAGGGGATTTCGTATTCAACTGGAATTTCTTGCCTTTGATGCAAGTGAGGTCCTGAGGCCTTTTGTTTGCACTTGGTGGTTAGTTCCTTAGTAGGCTTCAAGAATCAGTTTCTAGCTGATTTGAAAATCTCCATCTTTTCTATGGAAGCAATTTTGGGGCACTGGGAGGAGGCTTGGTAGAGGGTTTTAGATAAAAACAACAGTTTCGGAGCAAGAGAGATATTGAGAGTGTGAAAAAGAGCAGTGCTATATATAGACTTATATAAACAGTCATCATGGAGATCGAGTAGGAGAAAGAGAACTAGTAGAAACCAGTGAAGAAGAGAAGTTGAAGGGGAAAGGGAGGCAACCAAAGAAGTTGTCTATTTGACACCCAAGAAGAGGGAAATGCACTAGAGTATTTGGTTAGGCTCTAACTTCTGGTATTCTAGAGGACTTAAATCTACCCATCTAAATTAATGAATGAAAACGGAGTTTGATCAAGTTTTTTTTACTAGAGTTTGATATAGTATGAAATTTGGAAATTATGTACCCTCAACTTTTAGAATAATCACAATTTGATGGAGCAAAAGAAAGATGATTTGAAAAGGTGAACACATTTGGTGAATGATGAAAGTAGGGTTGAAATCTCATGTGGTGGAATGCTTCTGTTCATGGAACAAGTGACAGGCCACATATGGAAAGCTTTCAATTGCCTTTAAGTTACGTGAGGAAAGAGGCCATTAAGTGGAGATGAAGAACAGAAAGAGGAAAAATTAGAATGAGAAGAGCAGTATAAAATAGAAAAGGGTAGTCATCAAATGTTGTTTGCAACTTCAACCAACCTCTGTTCTTTACTTTTTACTTTTGTTTTTAATTTTAATTGTCATTTTTTATCCTCCGAATAAAAGGTGAAGCTTACTATATAAAGGAAAAAATAAAAACTGGGAAGAGCTGATTTGCTCTTCCCTTTGGTTTGCTAGGTTATTTGCTCTTCCCGGTTTTTATGGTGGGGTAGCCTCTCTCTCTCTCTCTCTCTCTCTCTCTCTCTAGGGACATGATTCCTTTGTATTCATATCCTTACTGGTATAGGAGGCATCCACGTCTACTTAAATTGTTGCATGCTAGGCACATACCAACTTGCATTGTCGCCTTTGTTTTAGTTGGGTATTCTCTAATGTTGCTTGTATATTCTTTTGATGTGATGAGTGACCCCATTGGCATAAGTGATCACATGCTAGGTTACATGGAAACTTTTAAGTGTTGTTAGTGTGAGGGCACTTGGGTGATGTAGAAACTTAGGGAACAGTAATCAGGATCTTCGGATCTTTTAGGAAACAACAACCAAAGCAGGGTGCCTACGTTGTACACTTAAAGTATACATTATATTTATACCCCTATATCTCTACATAGAATTATTTAAACACTCGATGAGTAATATAGAATCATTCCCTCCTAACAATGAATAGGACTCTTATCCTCAAATTCTATTTCCTGTATATCCCATTCCCCACAGAGCATATCTTTTGTTGTGAACTTGTGTTTACAACAGTGTGAAACAGTAGTATTATGAGGAAAATAAACGAATCACATTAGTTATAAGAAGTGGGGTAGGTTGGTTGCAGAAGGAATTAATAATTAAACTTAAAATCTTATTTTGATACACATTGAGAGATGAATGGAATATTTTGACGCAGTGCCCTTTGATACCACCAGGAACCAAAAACTCTAAGAATCCAAAAAATAATGAAAATTTGAATCTATGTCTAATAGGTCTCCAACCAAAGAAAAAGTATTTTTGGTTGGAGAGGAATCGACGGACGTTCAGATTACTCATTCGGTGTCTTGGCTTGAGAATTGATTGTTGCTACTTTATGCACTTGTTGGAGTCACCGACCCAGATATATTTTTTCATAGATTTTTTGATAATGTTATTGGTTAGAAGTTCTAGGTTCATTGGATTCTTTGCATCTTTTTTTGATGCTTTTTCTAATAAATTTAACTACTTATAAAACAAATAAATAAAAAGAAGTATTTTGTTTTGGCTTTAAGTAGGCAAGGAAAATGATTGCTACACTTCAAATGTGAAGAATCTTGCTGGAGAAAAGTGATGGTCATTTCAAGGTTTGAAAATGTTTGAGAGATAAATGCGAAGGTTAAACCACAAACTTGAAAATGAGAAATGATTTAGGGTACAACATATAGTAGCAACAGGTACAATACCATTATACAAGCCTCCTCTTCCTCCAAAACCCTGCTCTGCGACTCTGAACGAAGTGGATTCTACAGCAGATCTCTCGCTCCATATGAACATTGCAGACCAGAGAGAGAAGTACACAACTTGTTCTTCGTAGCAATTCAATCTCTTCAAAACCCTTACAATTGAAGAGAGAGAGAGAGAGAGAGAGAGAGAGAGTGAGAGAGGGAATGGCGTTCAGGTTGAAGGAGATGATTAAAAAGATAATGAAGAAGATAGGGGGAGAGAAGAACTTGGGTCCTGGGGTGAAGAAATCACTCAAGAAATGCGTACCTGACTCCAAGGTCGTCATGGGCAGGGCCCATCGCGGCATCATCGACGGCCGCCACATCCAGTTCGGTAACCGCGTTAGCGAAGACGGTGGCAACAAGTCCGTACTCTCTCTCTCTCTCTCTCTCTTTACATATATATGTATATCTATATATGTGCATTTATGAATGTGGATGTGGTTGCACCTGTTTGAAGGTTTGTAATTTGGTGGGTTTTTGGTTTTTATAATTATTGGTAATCTTTCATGGCATATCTTTATCTCTATATATACAAGGTTTAGGTGGTAGTTATAGATTGGTAACTAAGGAGGTTTAGGTGTGTTTTTATTTATTTATTTATTTATTTATTTTTGTAATGATTGGTGAATCTATTTAGGTATACCTTTCCAAGATCTAGGGGATTTGGTATTCAACTGGAATTTCTTGCCTTTGATGCAAGTGAGGTCCTGAGGCCTTTTGTTTGCACTTGGTGGTTAGTTCCTTAGTAGGCTTCAAGAATCAGTTTCTAGCTTATTTGAAAATCTCCATCTTTTCTATGGAAGCAATTTTGGGGCACTGGGAGGAGGCTTGGTAGAGGGTTTTAGATAGAAAGAACAGTTTCGGAGCAAGAGAGATATTGAGAGTGTGAAAAAGAGCAGTGATATATATAGACTTATATAAACAGTCAACATGGAGATCGAGTAGGAGAAAGAGAACTAGTAGAAACTAGTGAAGAAGAGAAGTTGAAGGGGAAAGGGAGGCAACCAAAGAAGTTGTCTATTTGACACCCAAGAAGGAGGGAAATGCACTAGAGTATTTGGTTAGGCTCTAACTTCTGGTATTCTAGAGGACTTAAATCTACCCATCTAAATTAATGAATGAAAACTGAGTTTGATCAAGTTTTTTATTTACTAGAGTTTGATATAGTATGAAATTTGGAAATTATGTACCCTCAACTTTTAGAATAATCACAATTTGATGGAGCAAAAGAAAGAGGTGATTTGAAAAGGTGAACACATTTGGTGAATGATGAAAGTAGGGTTGAAATCTCATGTGGTGGAATGCTTCTGTTCATGGAACAAGTGACAGGCCACATATGGAAAGCTTTCAATTGCCTTTAAGTTACGTGAGGAAAGAGGCCATTAAGTGGAGATGAAGAACAGATAGAGGAAAAATTAGAATGAGAAGAGCAGTATAAAATAGAAAAGGGGTAGTCATCAAATGTTGTTTGCAACTTCAACCAACCTATGTTCTTTACTTTTTACTTTTGTTTTTAATTTTAATTGTCATTTTTTATCCTCCGAATAAAAGGTGAAGCTTACTATATAAAGGAAAAAATAAAAACTGGGAAGAGCTGATTTGCTCTTCCCTTTGGTTTGCTAGGTTATTTGCTCTTCCCGGTTTTTATGGTGGGGTAGCCTCTCTCTCTCTCTCTCTCTCTCTCTCTAGGGACATGATTCCTTTGTATTCATATCCTTACTGGTATAGGAGGCATCCACGTCTACTTAAATTGTTGCATGCTAGGCACATACCAACTTGCATTGTCGCCTTTTGTTTAGTTGGGTATTCTCTAATGTTACTTGTATATTCTTTTGATGTGATGAGTGACCCCATTGGCATAAGTGATCACATGCTAGGTTACATGGAAACTTTAAGTGTTGTTAGTGTGAGGGCACTTGTGGTGATGTAGAAACTTAGGGAACAATAATCAGGATCTTCGGATCTTTTAGGAAACAACAACCAAAGCAGGGTGCCTACGTTGTACACTTAAAGTATACATTATATTTATACCCCTATATCTCTACATAGAATTATTTAAACACTCGATGAGTAATATAGAATCATTCCCTCCTAACAATGAATAGGACTCTCATCCTCAAATTCTATTTCCTGTATATCCCATTCCCCACAGAGCATATCTTTTGTTGAACTTGTTTTACAACAGTGTGAAACAGTAGTATTATGAGGATAAATAAACGAATCACATTAGTTATAAGAAGTGGGGTAAGTTGGTTGCAAAGGGAATTAATAATTAAACTTAAAATCTTATTTTGATATGCCCATGTACATTGAGAGATGAATGGAATATTTTGACGCAGTGCCCTTTTGATACCACCAGGAACCAAAAACTCTAAGAATCCAAAAAATAATGAAAATTTGAATCTATGTCTAATAGGTCTCCAACCAAAGAAAAAGTATTTTGGTTGGAGAGGAATCGACGGATGTTTCTCAAGATTACTCATTCGGTGTCTTGGCTTGAGAATTGATTGTTGCTTACTTTATGCACTTGGTTGGAGTCACAGGCCGACCCGGATATATTTGTTTTCATAGATTTTTTGGATAATGTTATTGGTTAGAAGTTCTAGGTTCATTGTATTCTTTGCATCTTTTTGATGCTTTTCTAATAAATTTAACTACTAATAAAAAAAAAAAAAAAGAAGTATTTTGTTTTGGCTTTAAGTAGGCAAGGAAAATGATTGCTACACTTCAAATGTGAAGAATCTTTCTGGAGAAAAGTGATGGTCATTTCAAGGTTTGAAAATGTTTGAGAGATAAATGCAAAGGTTAAACCACAAACTTGAAAATGAGAAATGATTTAGGGTACAACATATAGTAGCAACGGGTACAATACCATTATACAAGCCTCCTCTTCCTCCAAAACCCTGCTCTACGACTCTGAACGAAGTGGATTCTACAGCAGATCTCTCGCTCCATATGAACATTGCAGACCAGAGAGAGAAGTACACAACTTGTTCTTCGTAGCAATTCAATCTCTTCAAAACCGTTACAATTGAAGAGAGAGAGAGAGAGAGAGTGAGAGAGAGAATGGCGTTCAGGTCGAAGGAGATGAGGAAAAAGATAATGAAGAAGATAGGGGGAGAGAAGAACTTGGGTCCTGGGGTGAAGGAATCACTCAAGAAATGCGTACCTGACTCCAAGGTCATCATGGGCAGGGCCCATCGTGGCATCTTCGCCGGCCGCCACATCCAGTTCGGTAACCGCGTCAGCGAAGACGGTGGCAACAAGTCCGTACTCTCTCTCTCTCTTTACATATATATGTATATCTATATATGTGCATTTATGAATGTGGATGTGGTTGCACCTGTTTGAAGGTTTGTAATTTGGTGGGTTTTTGGTTTTTATAATTATTGGTAATCTTTCATGGCATATCTTTATCTCTATATATACAAGGTTTAGGTGGTAATTATAGATTGGTAACTAAGGAGGTTTAGGTGTGTTTTTATTTATTTATTTATTTTGGTAATGATTGGTGAATCTATTTAGGTATACCTTTCCAAGATCTAGGGGATTTGGTATTCAACTGCAATTTCTTGCCTTTGATGCAAGTGAGGTCCTGAGGCCTTTTGTTTGCACTTGGTGGTTAGTTCCTTAGTAGGCTTCAAGAATCAGTTTCCAGCTGATTTGAAAATCTCCATCTTTTCTATGGAAGCAATTTTGGGGCACTGGGAGGAGGCTTGGTAGAGGGTTTTAGATAGAAAGAACAGTTTCGGAGCAAGAGAGATATTGAGAGTGTGAAAAAGAGCAGTGCTATGTATAGACTTATATAAACAGTCATCATGGAGATCGAGTAGGAGAAAGAGAACTAGTAGAAACCAGTGAAGAAGAGAAGTTGAAGAGGAAAGGGAGGCAACCAAAGAAGTTGTCTATTTGACACCCAAGAAGGAGGGAAATGCACTAGAGTATTTGGTTAGGCTCTAACTTCTGGTATTCTAGAGGACTTAAATCTACCCATCTAAATTAATGAATGAAAACGGAGTTTGATCAAGTTTTTTATTTACTAGAGTTTGATATAGTATGAAATTTGGAAATTATGTACCCTCAACTTTTAGAATAATCACAATTTGATGGAGCAAAAGAAAGAGGTGATTTGAAAAGGTGAACACATTTGGTGAATGATGAAAGTAGGGTTGAAATCTCATGTGGTGGAATGCTTCTGTTCATGGAACAAGTGACAGGCCACATATGGAAAGCTTTCAATTGCCTTTAAGTTACGTGAGGAAAGAGGCCATTAAGTGGAGATGAAGAACAGAAAGAGGAAAAATTAGAATGAGAAGAGCAGTATAAAATAGAAAAGGGGTAGTCATCAAATGTTGTTTGCAACTTCAACCAACCTCTGTTCTTTACTTTTTACTTTTGTTTTTAATTTTAATTTTCATTTTTTATCCTCTGAATAAAAGGTGAAGCGTACTATATAAAGGAAAAAATAAAAACTGGGAAGAGCTGATTTGCTCTTCCCTTTGGTTTGCTAGGTTATTTGCTCTTCCCAGTTTTTATGGTGGGGTAGCCTCTCTCTCTCTCTCTCTCTCTCTCTCTCTCTCTCTCTAGGGACATGATTCCTTTGTATTCATATCCTTACTGGTATAGGAGGCATCCACATCTACTTAAATTGTTGCATGCTAGGCACATACCAACTTGCATTGTTGCCTTTTGTTTAGTTGGGTATTCTCTAATGTTGCTTGTATATTCTTTTGATGTTGTAACATGCCCGGGGGGTACCCGCGCGCGTTAAACAGTTCGGACTCCCGTAATCTCTTTGATCTCAAGTCTCACGAGTGCAATGTGAAACATTGATAAGAGTCCAGATTTGGCAACTTTTATTGAAAATCCATTTTATTGCAATTTTGTCAAAAAATGGACTGCGTCATCAGAACTCAGATTCGCCACCTAATATTTTGGGAAATTAAGAAACCCATGACTCGGTGCCAAAGGCCACTGTTCGTCGTAACCAAGGATGCTTGGCTTGGAACCTTAGGTATGAGAGGGGAAGGTCAATAATGAGCACCCCCGCTCACCCGATCAAAAGATCGGCCTCTACTAAACCATGATATGACTTTTATTTTCTTTATATGTTCATGTTCTGATTATTGAATAAATCCTAAAATTTACTATGTGAAGCATACAAGTATAGACTAGTTTGCTCAAATTGAAACAATTCAATTTCATGTTTGCTTTGAAAAGGGTTTGATTTTGCCACTTGACAAAGTGAGCTTAAAGTTTGTGAATTTGCCACTACAAAGGGGGCGTAAAACGTACATTTATTGAATTATTCCAATTCAAACAACAAGCCTTCATCCACAGGCATTCATACAGTTTATCACTTAAGCAAATAGCCACATGGAAGGATATACTAAACATAATAAGAAAATCACACACAAATGAGGTGCTAAAGCATAAAAAACTCACAGATTGACCGACGTCCCTCGAACGACTACAAAACAAAGTTAGTAAAATATGCATGATCTTATATACAGAATCCTAATGCAATTCACTCATGAAATGCAACTAAAGATTCGGCTTCTAAGATATGACATGTGAATCATCTCAAGAACATGAGGTAGCGCACATAATCACATAGGAATTGATTAAATCCATAAATGCAAACTTAGCCGAATCAAGATGCATGAAACATGGATGCAAAGCATGAATATGATGAAAAATAAATATGATATTTATGTACAAATAAGGAAAGCAAGTAAAAGAATGGGATAGAAAGAAGAAGGGTGGGGGATTATTACAACACTTTAATATTACAAATCCAAATTAGAGAGGGGTGAGGAGAATATTACATCAAAATAAAAACCTCGCAAAACACTCAAAATAAAAATAAATAAATAAAAAGCTTCATGTTTTTTGGAATCGTCGGCGGAAATTAGTCAACATTGGGAGATTACGCCATCTTGTTCGGAAGAAGCTAACCGACCGGCCAAATAGGTCAGCCGGCCAACTAGGCCAAGCAAAACCTGTCTTGTTGCGAAACCAAGAAAAGGCACAAACAAAAAATATGTAGGTGGCTCAACTAACCACTACCAGTTAGATTAAAAAAACAAGAAAACAAATATAAAATAAAATAAAAAGTGCAAACTTACAACATAAACGTAAAACAATAAAACAAATATAAGATAGAACATGCAAGATTACAACAAAACTAATATGAGACTAATACAAAAAATAAAAATAAATATGAGGTCGAACATGCAAGATTACAACAAAACTAATATGAGACTAATACAAGAAAAAAATAAAAATAAATATGAGGTAAAACATGCAAGATTACAACAAAACTAATAAAATTAAAACATGCGAATAAAAATAAATAAATAAATAAATAATTATAAGCTAAACAAACCATTAGGATTATAACAACACACTATGAAATATAAAGTAAGAAAATAAATATGAGATAAACAAACCACTTGGATTATAACAAAACACTATGAAATAAGAAGCAAGAAAATAAATATGAGATATAAAATATAAGAAAATGAAAGACTAAAAATTCACCTTCCAAAGAAAGATTGAACTTCTTGATTCCCAAACTTCCTCTTGGTCACCCTCAAGTGTAGGAAGTGTTTTATCAAATTCTCAATTCGAAATTATGGAGTTTATGGTATGGAAAGTGGTTAACTCTCTAGTTTTTCTCACTTTCAATCACTAAGCACTCTTCCTTATGATCAAGGCAATTGATCTTTGGCTATATCAGAATTTTTAGAGTGGTTTTGGTGTATGGAAATGAGGAATTTCAGTAGTTATGGAAGGTATGGGGTGTATATGGAAGATAGGAGTGTGTTTAGCTCAAAAACTCAATTTTTCTCTCTTCCTCTTTTCTCTAGCTCAAATGTTCTCTCCTTAATCTATTCTCTTTCTCCTTTCGACAATCAGATGTATACTTATAGGCTAAGCAAGTGGAGAAATGGTGGAGGATATGGTGGAAGACAAGATAGAGCATAAATGAAGGTAATGGAGCTAATGGAACACTAATGGAGCTAATGGGAGCAAAAATGGAGCATTATCTTCAATGGAGCAAACACTAGGTAATGGGGGATGAGTATACATGCATTGGAACATATTTGGGTCAGAAAAATGGATCAATGGGTTGTCCCAACCGAACCAAAACCAAGAAAAATGGGCTATTGTTGTTTTGGGTCGAATCAGCCAAATCTGCTTTTAAGCCCAACTTCAAATGGGCATATCACCCCCATATGGACTTGGTTTTAGGCGGTTCTTGGGTCCAAATTGAAGCCCCAGAAGTCTACTTTCCAATGGTGGTAGCCTCACATTTAAATTCCAAGTGTACAAAGAGATATGCCTAATTTAGTAAAGGCTGTCTCGGGTTGGGTCAACAAAATCTGCTTTGAAGCCCAACTTCAAATAGGCATATCTCCCCCATATGGACTTGGTTTTAGGCAGTTCTTGGGTCTAAATTGAAGCCCTAGAAGTCTACTTTCCAATGGTGGTAGCCTCACATTTAAATTCCAAGTGTACAAAGAGAAATGCCTAATTTAGTGAAGGCTGCTCATTTCCTTCTTAATGATTTGATACTCATTCTTTTTCTAAACCAGTTTTCTTTCATCCCCTCCTATCTCCTTTTACTCCAAACCTATAAAGAAGATGTTTTTAAATATTTTTCAAAAAAGTTCACCTCCCTTCCATTTATTTCCACTTTGTCCTTACTCGGTTTACTAAAAAGTGCAACATTTTAATCGAAATAGGAGCCTCGGGACATTGTGGAAACATTTAAAAACATATTTTGAAAAGAGGGTTTTAAGGTCTAAAATAGTTTGGCCAAAAAAATGGGTGAAGGTTGGGATTAAAACTTAAATTCCATCTTTCTTACTGAGAATTTTGTGAGAAACACATTCTAATTGTTATCATCGGGTAATCAAAAGAAAGCGCCCAAGTCTTAGGGCAGGTCAAAATGGGGTGTCTACAGATGTGATGAGTGACCCCATTGGCATAAGTGATCACATGCTAGGTTACATGGAAACTTTAAGTGTTGTTAGTGTGAGGGCACTTGTGGTGATGTAGAAACTTAGGGAACAATAATCAGGATCTTCGGATCTTTTAGGGAACAACAACCAAAGCAGGGTGCCTACGTTGTACACTTAAAGTATACATTATATTTATACCCCTATATCTCTACATAGAATTATTTAAACACTCGATGAGTAATATAGAATCATTCCCTCCTAACAATGAATAGGACTCTCATCCTCAAATTCTATTTCCTGTATATCCCATTCCCCACAGAGCATATCTTTTGTTGAACTTGTTTTACAACAGTGTGAAACAGTAGTATTATGAGGATAAATAAATGAATCACATTAGTTATAAGAAGTGGGGTAGGTTGGTTGCAGAAGGAATTAATAATTAAACTTAAAATCTTATTTTGATATGCCCATGTACATTGAGAGATGAATGGAATATTTTGACGCAGTGCCCTTTTGATACCACCAGGAACCAAAAACTCTAAGAATCCAAAAAATAATGAAAATTTGAATCTATGTCTAATAGGTCTCCAACCAAAGAAAAAGTATTTTGGTTGGAGAGGAATCGACGGACGTTTCTCGAGATTACTCATTCGGTGTCTTGGCTTGAGAATTGATTTTTGCTTACTTTATGCACTTGGTTGGAGTCACAGGCCGACCCGGATATATTTGTTTTCATAGATTTTTTGGATAATGTTATTGGTTAGAAGTTCTAGGTTCATTGTATTCTTTGCATCTTTTTGATGCTTTTCTAATAAATTTAACTACTTATAAAAAAAAAATAAAAAGAAGTATTTTGTTTTGGCTTTAAGTGGGCAAGGAAAATGATTGCTACACTTCAAATGTGAAGAATCTTTCTGGAGAAAAGTGATGGTCATTTCAAGGTTTGAAAATGTTTGAGTGATAAATCTACCCTAAACTTTTTCATTGTACTTGTCGCCTTCTTCTCCTCTGTTTAAATGAAAAAATACCAATAATTCTTGTTTCCTCCTATCACTAAATACAATTGCTTTTAAAATCTTGGATTTGGATTTGAGTTGTAGATTTTATTTGCTTGCTTTGATTACCATTCAGAACCATCCAAGAGTTTAGTAAAGTCAAACATTTTGTGTGAACATATTTTAAAATGCATTGTTTGGATGCTAAAAATTGGTCTATTGAATTTAGATATGGATTGGAGTATGATTTACATTTCTATAAGTGCAGCTATGCAGTCAAAGGGAATGTGCCTAAACCGACCCCTTTCTTATTATTGTTTTTCCCAAATGTTTTTTGGGAACTATGACAATCCTCTGCTTGTGGGGATAGTATAGATATATTGAAACATCTATTATGCATGTATCGTTTTACTACTGACAGTGAAAACAGGCATTAATAGAGCATTTATTCAGTTCTATAAAGAATCCAACAAACATTTGTGTATGTATTCGTATGTACATATATATATACATATATGGGTTTTAGGGCTAGGTATGGGGTTTTTTTTATTTTTTTATTTATGATGCATAAGATCACATGCATGCATAGTGTATATACATACATTTGTATATGAATAGTGATAGACAGGACAAGAAGCACTAGATTTTCTAGTGTCTGGACCAAAGTTCTGAAAGACAATTGCAGTCGACGTAACGGTGGCGGTGGCGTGGTTGCGGTTACGGGATGTAAAGGTCATAGCGTAACGGTTGCGGTAACCGGAACCGTGAATTTTTTTATATTTCCCACAATTTGAAAAAAACTTACCGTTACGCATATTTTTTTTCCATGATCATATTTATTTTATTGGCTTTAAAATAAATATTGATCAATTTTTGTAAATTTTTAAGTATGATCCAATATATTTCATATTTTTAAATCACTATAAATTGAGTTTTTTACATTTAATTTTAATAATTAATGACTTCATATTATACAAAAAATAATCACTAACTATTATATATAAGATAAACAACGACAAAAGTAAGAGAATAAATAAAAACCTATATATATATATATACATATTTTAACCAAGCCAAATAGATAATGACCACACTTATTATTATTATTATTATTATTATTTTCAAACAATATATAGATAAACACACACAAACAAAATGGTTGAGTGATAGCAGCTGATAAAATAGCATATGTCTTACAGTTTAAACAAATTAATAACATGTTTTTCATTTTCCCTCTTCTTTCTCTATCTCTTGCCCCTCCATCTTCTTTCTTTATCTTCTCTCTTCTCTCTATCCCTCTTCCCCCATTTTTAATCTTTTTTTTGTGTGTTTTTTTCGAAAGAAACAGTTCGGAACCGTTACGTAACCGTGTGTAACAGGCTGTTACGGCACCGTTACGACCGCTATGGCCGACACACCTATGAATCTCAATCACACTGCAAAAGCGGCCGTAACGGGTGGCGGTAACCACCACAACCGTTACGTAACAACGTAACGGTTGCAGTCGCTTTTTAAAACCTTGCTCTGGACAATTCACAACATGTGTATGTGTATTGGAAGGAATTTTATACTGGCAACCTGGATTTGAATATCTACCCCAAAATTGCTTTCCTTGGTGCCCACATATATTCAATTCATGGATCTAGAATTGGTGATCATCCATCATCTTTTTGTTTGTTGGATAGATAGTTCTCTTTCAAATATTTTAATTAGAGAAAAGAAGAAGAAGAAGAAGAATAAATCAAGAGTTCCCTTGAATAGCTCTCTACTAATAATGAAATTAGTAATGTTGGAACTATCGAAGTTTTTTTTTTTTTTTTGCGAAATTCCATTTTTAATATTCTTTAAACCCAGTAAAGAGATCAAATACTTTGCCACTAGTTGACTTGTGTGAATAAAATGGACTTTTAGCTGTCCTTTCAAACACCTGCTGCTCCCACTTGCTCAGAATTCCCGTGGGTGCTTTCTGCCCAATTTGACTTTGCATAATTTATGTGAGGGTGTAGCAATTCATGAAGATGGAGGAAAAGATGTGACTGCCAATCTCATAAAATCAGTGCCACTAAGATTAGAAGAGCCAAATGCCTAGAAAGAAACTGAAAGTTTTCTCATGTCAGATTTCACGGACCTGCAAAAGTATTCCAAGCCGTGTTTGCTCTGCTATACCAAAATAGAATCATAGATGGTACCTTCCAACTCCCATTTGCCATGAAAATTCTGACATGCCTGTAAAGAAAGAGTATTTAACTGAGGAGATATTCTTTGGAGGAATTGAATGTAAACAACATACTCCTAGAATCCATCGATTACCCATTTCATTTAAACAAGAATTAGACAAGTTACATATGATAACGTAATGACTTGCACTATATGAAATCATTGCTAGTTTCTATATGTACTACCCTCCATGGATGATACTTTTGGAAGAAACATTGTTTAGTCTCTTCATATTTTGTGAAACTTATGAGACGGCTTAGACATGTTCTCCTTGGTTATTTTTATGCTTCAAATTCTCTTGTCATTCATTGATTGAAAAAGAAAACGAGTGGATTATTCTTCTCAAGGCTTTAATGCAATGGTGGTAACAGGACAAGGAGGAACTGGAAACCAAACGTACAAGAGAAGCGACTCTTTAGTTACATCCTAGACCGACACATTCGTGTAAAGGTAACAACCCATGCCCTCCGTTGCATAGACAAGGCAGGTGGGATCGATGAGTACTTGCTGAAAACGCCATATCACAAGATGGACACAGAGATGGGCCTCTTCTGGAAAGCCAAAATTGAGAAAATGTACGAAGAGCTTGGGGAAATGGAGGTAGTTTTCTTTTCACCCGAGGATGAAGCTAAGTTTGAAGAGGGCTTTAAAGAATTGAAACTAGCTGAGAGGGCGGCTCGTAGGGATGCAAGAAGACAGATGTATGGATGGTCGGGCAAACAGAAGCAGATCGAGCAAGGTGTTGAAGATACTGATGGGGAGGGATTGCATAGTGATGTTCCTGAGCAGCTGATTGCTAATTCTTAAGTGTGAGCCGTGTTGAAGGCCCAGTCATAGCTGTATTGAAGCCTGTCATGTCGGGTTTATTTTTGGTTTTTGTGTTTTTTTGTTTTTTTTAGTACTATTACTGCCTGATTTTGCAGTTTTGTAGCTCTTATACGTTTTTGTAATTTTGGAGCTGATATCCTAGTATTATGAGTCATGGTAACTTGATTGCTTTTATTTTCATCATGGATATTGGTTGAATAAGAACTACTCTGATCAAAAACAAGAAATGAAATCAGTATTTTGCTGATTTATGAAAAAAAATTTAATTGCGCCGATTTTTTTTTTTCTTTTTGGGACAAATAAGTCATATTATAACTAAAAAAGAAAAATATACAATGAAATTCAATACACATCTTTTATAGAGAGAACAAACATAAACAAAAACAAACTACTCCTTCAAAAGAAAAAACAAGGGTAAACTACTAATAGGTCTTAATAGTTGAGCTTAATTCCCATTAAGTTCTATTGGAAATAAGTTTTGGTAAAATTGTTGTTAAAAATAATTTTTTGTGACAATTTTTTATATGTCACTAAAAATTGACAATTAATGACTTTTTTTATGACAAATTTTTTTTCATAGGATAAACAATAAGTTCACTTATTAGGATTTACACGTAAGAAACAAACTAAGTTTATAGAAGACAAACACGACAAAGGATTCAAAATTTTCCTTTAGTACTATTCAAATAATGAAATTTTGTTATGAGTTTTTTTCTATTATCTTCATTTATAGTCTCCCAATTACTGGGATCACTTAGAGATGGACTCCTTATACTTTTTAAGCTCTTCTTCTGACACAACAACTCTTAATTTAATTCTTTATTTCTTAATTCTCTTATATCACATGATTTAAGGATATCAAAAGTATTAGACGTAGTCATATTATTTCAATTGGACATCCTAAAATTTGAGGATGTCCATGAAATTGTATGTTGGCTATGCTATAACGAAAGGAAGAAAAATAATTTTGTCTCCTTTGCTAGCAATGTTAAAGTGGTGTTTGAATCTTAAATTTGTAGAAGAAAAAAAAAATTGTAAGAATAATTTAGTTAGGCCTCTTTTGGAAGTGATTTATAAGTTGGTTTAATGATTTTTTTTTTGACTTATTTGAGTCATATTGGTTCTGTTTATTAGCTCTTTAATTTTTGTACATCTTTTCATAATAAATAAATAAGTCAAACTATTAACACTTTCTAAAGTAGGTCATTTTTTGTTTTTATAAAAAACAATTGTCAAAAATAATTTTTTTCAAAAAAAGAGTAAATTATAAATATATTTTTTGAGATTCACTTAAAATACAATTTTTTTTTTGTGATTTAGAAAATTACAAATATTCCCTTCTTAGAATTTTTTATTTAACAGAATTAACTAAAAAAATAAAATTCATAACTGTTCTCCTATATAATAATAAAATTATTTAAATTATTAATTGAAACATATTTCTAACATCGTTAAAAATTATTAATTGACTTAATAATTTATTAATAAAATAAGTGATTTGTCATGAAATTAAAAATCTCAGGGATATAATGTAATTTTTAGAATTACATGAGTGATTTGTATTTTAATCAAATTTCAAGAGTGCATTTATAATTTATCAGACACAGAGAGAGAGAGAGGTGCAACTCGGACGGGTTCAGTCGGGTTAGGAGGTTGTTCAAGCTCAGCCCAAGTTGATCTGAGATTTGCCCAGGCCCGCCTAGGCCCAAATTGTAACTTGAGATTGCCTGCTCAAGCCCGACCCGAGTTAAATCTAAATTGCACGAGTTGCCCGAATTGTGAGTAATTTAATTTTTTTTTTTACTGCTACGTTATGAAATTATTAAAATTTGACTTTGTTTACATTTTTATAATTTATATAATGCAAGAAAGATCTCGCTATAGTAGTCTTTACAATTTATGAGTGAAAATAATTAATAAAAAAAAAGTAAGATTTGATATTATTTGTATATATAATATACATTCAATATTATTTAATAATTTAAATTACTTTAATATCATGTAATGGCTAATAATTTATATATATTTAATATTTTTATATATCTATATATGTATAATTCGGGTTTCAGGTTGCTCGGGTTGTTGGATATCTTTGCCCAAGCCCGTCCAAATCTAATTCAGATTTTTGAATTTTTAGCCAAACTCGTACCAAATTTGAAAATATCCTGTCCAAATCTTAAAAAATTTTTGACTGAGTTCGAATTGTTCGGATTAAACCCGTCCAAATTACACCGGCGGAGAGATTTATTTATTTATTTATTTTTATCTACCTGCCAATTTGCTAAACACATCCTTTCAAGGACTCGCTGCACCCTACCGCCGTTCTATTACCCTGTAACGATTCTCTTTGAAAACACACACACACACACACACACACACACACTGTTGACGTTCTGATTTCCTTGTTGCTTTGGGTTTTTTTTTTTTTCTCAGTGTTTCCCGAGAAACAAACAAACAAACCACCAATCAAGATGACCACAGACTGCGCGGTCAACACTGATCGATTCAAAAACTTCTTCAACCAGCTCGAGACCCGCAAAACCCTCCTCACAACCATCACTCAGCTCCATAAAACCCTAACCGACCATTTCTCATCCTTAGAATAATCTCTCTCTCAGAAATCGAAAACCCTAGACTCCCAAATCGAAGCCTTCAATGCCAATACCAAGCAAACCCTCGAATCCCTCCAAAATCGCGAGAATTCGATTCCGGAGCGAGAGTCCGCCGCCGCGGCCCGTATCGAGGAGCAGAAAGAGACGGCGATTTCGGAAATCGAGAAGGCTGAGGGCGGCGGAGGAGAGAGGAGTTTGTCGGAGGTGTTGAGAATGTGTTGCCGGAGGATGGATTCGAAGGGATTGGTGAGATTTCTGTTGGCGAAGAGGAAGGAGTCGGTGGCGCTGAGGGCGGAGATCGCGGCGGCGGTGGAGGAATCGGTGGACGCGATGAGGCTGGTGCTGGATACGGTGGAGGAGTTTGTGGAGATGAAGGTGGAGGGGAAGGTTGGGATGGCGGACAGGAGGTGGGCTTGTGGGATGTTGATTCAGGTGGCGGTGCCTCTGTTGGAGCCGGGCGGTGGCGGAAATGGTGGTGTGGCGAGCAGCGTGAGGGAGAAGGCGGCGGTTGTTTTGAAGAAGTGGAGGGGAGTGATGGGCGGTGGAGAGAGCGGGGTTGGGGCAGGGGAGGCCACCATGTTTTTGCAGATGGTGGTTGGGTTTGGGTTGAAGGAGAAGTTTGAGGAGGAGTATTTGAGGAAATTGGTTGTGGAATTTGCGGCGAGGAGGGACATGGCTAAGCTTGCAGTGGCTTTGGGTTTTGGGGACAAAATGAAAGGTATTCACCTCCATCTGAAACCTCATTACATTTTTATTTATTTATATACGGAATCTCAGTATACATACACATGAAAATATATTTATGTACATGTGCTCTTTGTTTTGAACGGAGAAATGTTGGTGGGAGTGATGAGTTAACCCTGTGAATTAAAGGCCATATAAGCAAAAAAGTTGGTTTATCATAGAAATATAGCCACATACCCTGCGAATTAATGGGCTGCCATGGTGGTTGGCAGTTGTGCCATGAGTGGGAGGTTGCAGGGCGTTGCAATTCATGTATGCTGGGTGCAGTGGTTGCCGTGAGTGAGGGGTCCACCGTCTCACCGGCCATCCAAGGCGGGTAGATTTTCTAATGCCTCCCCATCTTTCCGGCCCAGGAACCCCCCTCCCCAGCCACATCACACCGCAGCAGCTGGCAGATTTTCCTCACCATACAACTATGCCGCCAGCCACAGCGTATATGAGGGTGGTCCTGGAACAGCAGCCTCGTATGGACCGGGATATGGTGGGGCTCTCACTCAAAGCCCTGCTGCTGCCCTTCCTCAACAGTACCCATTTGCTACTCAAGACATCGGAGCTACTGGGGGGCTCGGGCAGGTGGATCATATGGATTGCAGGGACCGTATGCAGGACAGACGAATTATGGCGGTACGTATGATTATAGTGCTGCAGCTGGACCTGCATACCCACCATACCCCCAATAGTGTGTGGTAGGGATGAGGATAATTTATATATTCTCTGCTCAGGTTTTTAGTTTTACTATTTCAAGAACTCGAGGCTGAGAATCATAGCTATTTCCTTTTCTTTCTTTCTTTCTTTTTTTTTTTTTTTTTGGTAGAAATAATGACTTTAACCACCGTTATATAGATGGTGTTTCTCTAACATCAGATGTTTTGTGATCTTATGAAATGCTGTTGCTGGATATCTGCTATTGCTTCACTGGGTTTTGAATTGTTGGCCTTTATCTATAAATTGCATTGCTTTATTGTGCCCTGTTTGGATAATAAACAGAAACTCTATTGCAGGATCACAAGTAAACTTGAAGTTGGTGTATTTTATTGGGAAAATATAACCTGCTAGTGCTTTGAAGATTTTTTTCGTCCCCTTTGTGGAAACAGAAAATTATATAACATTATGTAGTATCAGCGTTTACAGATTAGCTAGCTCACGGACTGGCAGAATTACAGATCTAGAAACTTTTGATACACATAAAAACATTAAATAACCTACAGATAGTTTTGATGTGCTCAATAATTAATTGTGCAACTAATATTCCAATATGGTTCACATTTGACATTCAAAATATTAACCAGGACTTGGCAATCTGTGAATGCCAACACACATGTTAGTCAATGATCATTGTGGTGCATCCACACAAGCTTTAGCTTCTGCCACCAATGGAGAGGGAAGATAGTGTATTGTGACTTCTTGTTGAACATTTACTTGTTCTTCATTGTGGCAAACCCATGCTGCACCAGCTCTACACTTTGCTGCTGTCCGAGATCCATCAACCACAAATGTCCACACCTGAGGATCTGCATTGTTAGCACTAGATATTCATATAATTTTTATGTAAAATTATATGGATATCTATATGTGAAAATATGCTTTTGCCTTTTTGATTAATCAAAGCAATCAAAATTGAGTTAATATATACGTAATGTCTTGACAGTTAGATATATCTGTGCAAGGAAAAGACATTCAAATTTCTAAAACAAGTAAGTCGAACAAACCAATGCACAAAACATACTCAGGAAATATATTTGATTTTGTCACCAGTATACAGAGATGCGAGTCTTTAGTTTAGACGTTACAGCCATACATATTTCCCACTTAGATTACCATGATCAATATCAAAGCAATATTCTTGGTCTTTTTATATATTGATCAGTGCGAGATGGATTAGTAGACAAATCTTACATGGGTAATCTATAATGTAATGCACACAATTAAAGATGGAGCAATGAAAGGGGGTGGACAGGTGTTTAGTTATGGTTTGTTCTTATATTTTGAAATTTTTTTTACACCTGAGCATCATATTGATCCATGAATAAAAACAAGGCATTTATTTGCAATTTCATTGAAGCATCAAATTTCTTTAAATATCTGGTCCGTTAATATCATTCTTCTGTTTCAATGGATTGAAAACTATAAATTAAGTTGTAGACCAAGTCATAAGCACGTTATTCTGATTTGATAAATTGGGAGCTTAGGATGGAAATGCATATGTGATTTGTGTGTGTATTTGTGCGGACCTGTGCAAGAGAGGGAGAGAAGGAATACCACTGGCATCTGAGAGAAGTTTCCTCACCTCTTATAATTTTTGAGCTTTCTATTCAATCTCTCTTTGCTACTTAACATGGGACTGTATCCGTCTGCAAAACTGCAAGGCTTCCCCAAAGTTGCATTTCAGCCATTGGAGAAACCAAATCCGAATCTCCAATAATCTCTGCAAGAGCAAAACCCATCCTCAAACTTGTGGAACCTATTGGCATCTTTTACCAAAAAGACCTTGTCCAAAATCCTTGAGAAGCCCTTGATGAACTCATGACAATCCCCACAAACTCTCAAGTTTTTGAAAACTCGAATCATTCTTCCCCCCTTTTGTATCCCATTGTGAACTAATGCCAACCCAATTGCCAGCTTCTCACTGTGAAATCTCAAGCTCTCCACCTTTGATTCCTCTTCAACATCGTGCAATGCAAATCTCATTTCATAAGCATAACCCGTCTCTTCTTTTATCCTTCTCTCCATTTCCTTCAAAACTTCATGGATTTCTTCTGTAAGCAGGTGCGTCTCATCTCCATTGTAAAAGAAGTGAACCTCCTTGTCAATCTCAACCCAACTCTGTCCTGCTTCTTTCTTCAACCCTTTCAACTTCACCAATTCTCTCACGCTCTCACGCTCTTTCCAGTAGCCAGCATCAGCATAGATATTTGACATCAAAACGTAATTGACTGGATTGTTACCATCCAATCTGAACAGTAACTCTCCTACTTCTCTCCCCATTTCTAACTCCCCATGTACTCTATAAGTCTCTTAGCGTCTTTTAAGCGTCCAGCTCGACCAAGTAGATCAACCATGCAAGCATAGTGCTCTACTCTAGGTTTGATTCGACAATCCTCACACAATCTTGAAAAGAATTCTTGACTTTCTTCAATTAGTCCAGAATGGCTACAAGCTGAGAGGACAGCCAAGTAAGTCACTCCGTCGGGCTCAACATTATCTAGCCGCATTTTCTTGAAGAGTTGTATAGTTTCTCTGCCATGACCGTGTTTGCCATACCCCGTAATCATAACGGTCCAAGAAACCACATTTCTTTCAGGCATTTCACTGAAATGACTTTCTGCTTCCTCTATTAACCCACATTTCAGATACATATCAACAATTGAATTGGCTACCGATATGTCCAAACCAGATGGAACTTTGATTGTGTAACAATGCATTTGCTTCCCTTGCTCTACCAAAACAAAATCAGCAAACACGCCTATCATGCTCGAGAGAACAAAACCGTCTACCCGAATGCTACTTTCCCTAAGCTGCCCAAACAAATCCATGGCTTCCATTAGATTTCCTTTTTGACCATAACCCACAATTAGGGCAGTCCATGATATCACACTCTTCCGTTCAACTTGATCAAATACTTGCTGTGCTTCAAATAAGTGCCCACTTTTCACATACAAATCAACAAGCGCACCTGCTATAATTGTCTGAACAGAGAGCGGGAATCCTTTTGCGATCAAATAAGCATGAATTTGAATTCCTTCCCGAATCGCACCAATACCACTACAAGCTTTCAAAGAGCTTGTAAGTGTAAATTCGTCTGGCACTTCTCCTTGTTCTTGCATTTTCTGGAACAAAAGTAATGCTTTGTCTCCCATTCCTTCAAGGGCATATCCTGCTATCATCACATTCCAACTTATGAGGCTTCTAACTGGCATTAGATCAAACATTCGCTCTGCTTCGCTAATTCTTCCACATCTCGAGTACATGTCCACAATAGAATTTCCCACCACAGGATACCATTCAAATCTAGTTCTAACACTGTTGCCGTGAATTTGCATTCCATTCTCAATAATACTCAAAAACCCACAAGCTTTAAAATTTGTCGAGAAAGTAAACTCGTTGGGATCAACATCAGAATACCCCACTTGACAAAAAAGCTGTAACGACACTTTGGGATTACCCTGCTGCAAGTGACCACACATCAATGCAGTCCACGAAACAACATTTCTTTCAAGCATTCTATCAAACACAGCACAAGCAATGTCCATTCGAATACATTTTCCATACATGTCTATAAGGTCATTGCTTAGCATCATGTCAAACCCATATCCCAATTTCACTACAGCTGCATGGGCTTGTAGTCCTTGATCAATAAACCAATTTTTTGAACAGCTCCTCAGGAGCTTAGCTAATGTTTGCCTCTCAATCATCAATGAAACAGAAATTCAGTGTATTATTAACTAACAATTATAAAATCCATCGAGACCTCGGTGGCAATCTTTGTTGATCAATGGTTTCGCTTTTGTGCAGATAGAAATGGGTTTTTGCAGAGGACTTTGTATGGGTAATCCGGAAGAATGTATCAAGCTTGGCAGTTGTTTGATAAAATGTCGGAAATAGATGGTATTTGATGGAGTAGAATGATTGGAGGATCAGCGAATCATAGTAGAGCTAGCGAAGCAATTGAGCTGTTTCGAGAGATGCAGAGGTTGAACCAAATGAGTTGCTTGAACATTGCTAGTTGTAGTGTTGTGGTTTCTAACAAAATAAATAATGAAAAAGTCATATACGTTTTTATTTTGTGTGAAATTAAAAATTTTAAAACAAGTTTTTCATGTTTTCTGAAAACAAAATAAAAATAAAAAATATAATCAAACACCAAACACACATTTTTAATTTTTTATTTTTAATTTTTTATTTTTTTCAATTGACACCATTTACTCTCCATAATAAATTAATTTCCAATATTCTAACCCTGACCCTAACATATTGCTTAAAACCACCTGCAACTTCCTGCCGCCATTTCCACCACTGGTGCCCCTTCCCTCCTAACTACGTCTCTTACCTGTTTCCATGGTGGCATGCTGGTAGAGGGTTGGGAATGGTGGTGGCAAAGGCAATTTTCGGCATCGTGAGGATGGGGTGGTTGTTGGGTTTCAGGTAGAAGATGATGGGGATGTGGGAATAGAAGATAAGGGCATTTTAGAAATTCGTTCAAGGAGCATGATCATAATTAGTTGAAAAAATGATGTGAATTGAGAAGATATAAATATCATGTCATTGTCTATATAGTAATCCCAGCCAATAAAAAAATCATAACACACTAACTAGGTAATTGGTTTAGAGTATCACGTAAGCAATGTTATATTGTGCTTCTAGACTACTAAATAAAGCCCGAAGATATGTGGTATGCAAATAAAAATTCCGATTATAACATAGATAGATACAAGTTGATTTACAAAACTGTCCCTTCAAATCCGAATTCAACACAAAGTTGAAACCTAAAGAAAATTACATAAACTTGAATCCATGCTTAGGGGGGGAAATGTACATAAATTGAAAAATAAAGTGCATTCAAAGCAGAGTTGAACTAGGTTTTTTTGAACAGAAGAAAAGTAAATAGTATTAAAGATAAATGTTATACATGACTAGGCCTAAAAGGAGGTGCCTTCAAATCCTTATACAAAATATATTACAAAGAAAGGAAGACACCTGAGTGAAAGTGCATTCATTAGACAAGGAGTTGAATTAGCTCATCAAGGGCCAATGATTCAAATTATTCAACCAAATATCCTACCAGCCGAATTTGTGCACAAGAGAGAGACCGCATACAACAACGACCGCATACACACTACAATCCATGAACATTGCACCCACTATGTTCTGCAACACCAAACCTGACTCCAATGCCTTTGAGGGGGCCAAAGTACGTTTAACCTCTAACCAATAAAATTTGAAGTTCAATACCAATTTCTACTAACATGAAAAAATCAATAATGTTGCGATAAAATATTGAACTATATATTCCTTGTTAACATAGTTGAGTACCAAAAGATGATCATACAATTGAGAATATTTTTTTGCCCATATTCACTTACAAAAAGTAGTAACTATTTCTACATGCATTTATTTACTAAAATTAGCCATCTTCAATTGAACTCGACGCTCTTTCATAATATCAAAAGCATGGATGATAGAGTCTACATCAAACCCTTGAGTAATGTCTTTTTCAATGTACGTAATCAAGTAACTAGACAGAAAACCATCTTCCATCCTATTGCATAATTTAGACTTAACGAGTTTCATAGTTGACAATGCACGTTCCGATGTAGCAGTTGAAACAGGTAAAGTCAACATAAGACGGATCAATCTATCAATAAGAGGATAACTTGTCGAATTTTTTGTTTTTGCCAACATTTGACACAACTCATAAATGGTTGACAGCTTTTAAAACTCAGGAAGTATGAAAATATCAAGCTTATAGTTTTCCAACTGATACTTCAAATGCAATTTTTCTTGCTCGAAAAATCCATGGGATAAAATTTATTTGCAAGTTTGCAAATATCCTCAATGTTGAATGATCTATAACCATTCATAGGATCCAAAGCTGAGCTAAGAACAAGCAATTCCATTACATCTTGCTTAAACCTATTGTTTAATTCTTGTAACTGGGAATCAACTGTAACCACAAAAATATCAACTCGAAAATGATGTTCCATGGCGAGCTGATCACTTTCAGAACGAGACCGACCTCGGCCTCCTTTATAAGGATAGCTCATATCAGGAATCTGTATACCATGATCATTAGAAAATAATTTAATTTTCTCCAACAATGGAACCCATCCATCTTCTCTAAATTTTTGAATAAGTATCTTCGTTGTAAACACCAAATGCATTGCATTTAATATATCTTGAGATTTACTTTGCAAAGCTTGGCAAAGATCATCAGTAATCTCCATGATATCCCTCGTAAGAACAAAAATTCCAAATAGTTTAAAAAATTGGGGGGGCTACTCTATATAATTTTGAAATTATCTAAAAAAAATTTGGGAGTGCGAACTCCTACAATTTTAAATTATTTTAAAATTTCTAGTATAATATATGATATTTTTCAAATTTTTGGGGGTGTGGCTGCCCCCCTCCGCCCCCCCTGGATCCATCCTTGCCCACCTGCCACTACCATCCACCACCTGCCACCACTAGCCACCTACCACCTGCCACTCACTCACCCGCTACCACTACCGACCACCCATCACCCACTACCCACCCGTCACCACCATCCGCCATCACTACCCACCCACCTGCACACCCACTAGCTACCACCACCCACCACCCACCTGCCACCCACTCGCTACCACGACCCATCCCTACCATTCACCACCCACCACCACCACCATCACCCGCCACACACCTGTCACCACCACCTACCACCCGCCACCACCACCACTACCACCCACTCGCTACCACCCACCACCCGCCACTGTCACCACCCACCCACCATCAGCTGTCATCCGCCACCCACTTGCCACCACCACCCGCCGCCACTACCACCACCACCCCCCCCCCCTCCACTCCCTACCACCCGCCACCGTCATCCACCCACCCACCCACCCACCACCACCACCACCACCCACTCCTACCACCCGCCACCGTTACCCACCCACCCCCACCACCCACTCGCTACCATTTTCCACCACCGTCTTCCGCCACCACCACCCGCCATCATTTTCCACCACCGTCTTCCGCCGCCACCACTCGTCTCCACCCACCACCTGCCACTACTTGCCATTTCTCACTCTTTTTTATATTTTTAAAATTTTTTAAACATTTTGTCTAAACCAAACGCGTTTGTAGTTTATGTTTTTCTAAAAATAAACAAAAAATAAATAAAAATCAATTTATAAAATTTTTGTAAATATAAACTGAAAGCGTAAACGTTACCAAACAGGCCCTAAACTTCTTATAAACAAAAGATGGTCAAGTATGACCAATAAAAACAAAACAAAAGACAAAAGCCTCGTGCGTAAGGCATCCTTAGCTGACTTCACAAAAACTCGATAATCCTTTCACAGGCTCACTAAGACTAGACATCTTGCTACTCACCTACATACATAAATATAACGGAGTGAGTGATAGCCTAGTGAATAACATCCAAGTAAAGAAGTTATATGAATGAGTTCTAATATTAAACAAAATCATTCTCGTAAAAGTTTCGTATCATAACAGAACGATCTCGGGTCCAATATATTACAAAACGACCTCGGGTCCAATATATAACAGAACGACCTTGGGTCCAATATATGACAAAATGACCTTGGGTCCAACATATAATAGAACAACCTCGGGTCCAACAAATGGCGAAACGACCTTGGGTCCAATAATTTACAGCTGTATAATGATTATTTGGTCTCCTCATAGCAGATAATCAGACTTATCAAATATTCAAAATGACCTTGGATCCATCTTGTCAAATGTATTGAATGACCTTGGATCCATTTCAAATATACAGAATGACCATAGGTTCATCATTTACGTTTATGTTTCATCAAACACATTTGTAGATATTATGTTGATTAGATAGATAGAAACTCATACTTACAAAATCATAGTTTCGGAAAAACTTACCACATTAGGATATTCATAAAATAGAGTAAATGAGAAAATATATTTACTAAGATATTACTCACTATGATTCGGTTGCTGATACATCCTTGCGGATGGTACTACACAATCATAAACATAAACACATTGAATTACGTTACTTAACCGGATTGTTCTTTAACTTATTCAATTCTTTTAAGTCTCATTCTAACTCATTAATTCATTTGGGATGCACAATATATGCCTAAGAATACTCAAAAGGGAATGAGAATGCCAAAATGGGCAGAATATGACTTTTCAAAATATGCTGAAATAGAATAGTTCGCTCGAGCGCAACATTAGTCGCTTGAGTAGACCACTAGGTCTGCAAAAGTGCTAGATGGTCCAAATCTAGGCTCGATGTTTGCTCGAGCCAGAGTGTAAAATAAAAGGCGGTTGCTCGAGCCAACTTCAATTGTCTGCAAAAATACTGGATACATGAAATGTGCACTCGAGCGATAGATTGTTCGCTCGAGCGGTGAGGCAGAATTTTGGAATTTCTAGAACATAGTAGAACTTCAAAGCTCATGGTTTAAAATCATGAACTTGTATGGCTTGTACACAACTTCTTAAACACTTAAAACTCTTCCATAAACATGGATACAAGACTAATTCTCAAACCTCAGGGTCAAACTTCATGAATTCAAACTCAAATGATCATGCATGTAACATTTAACTTCAAATTCTTTTTCCAAAGCTTACAAAACATGGAGATTAGCTTCAAAACAACTTAATTCTTGAATGCATGCATGATATGATCCTCAATCCTAACATGGATAACAAAACCTTGTTCAAAAGGATGAAACTCAACAAACTATGAATGCATGTATGAATTAGCTTCAAATTCATCATCCTTAACTCAGTTATGGTATTTGATCATATGAGCTCTTGAATACACATATTTGTTAACTTAGATTCATAAATTAAGGTACAAATACATACCTAAGGTCTTCAATAACACCTATTCTAGCAAAATTTGAGTTGTCTTTCTCAATTCTTCAAGCCTCTAGCCAAAACTCCAAGTTCTCTTGCTTCTCTTTCTCTAACTTGCTCTCACTCTCTTCTAGAATGTAAATTTCAAAATTTTGAGCTCAAGAATGCTTAAGTCTCTAACTTAACACACACACACACACCACACACACACACACACACACACACATATATTATAAGTTGATTAGCTTTAGATACTAATTAAGGCTTAAGCTCACTAAGTATACTTAGTTAATCAAAACTTAATTTTTCTGAACTAAATCAAATTTTAATCAAACTTCTCATTAGGCTCTAAAAATTATGTCAATCACAATGAACTAATCAATTTTGATTCATGTCACCATTAAGGCTTTCGATTTTAGATTATCACAGAAATCATAACAGATATTCCTATGATCCATAGATATGAAGTCAAAAACTACATTAATCACATAATCAACATTTAAATTCACACCTAGCACACAAGCACATGCAAAATTAAAGAATTAAAAGCATAATACGTGACGGGGTTGTCACACATATCATAAAAAGTTTTATTATTTACGGCAAACATTAGAAGTCGTTAAAAATTCATCATTATTAGTACTAACAGTAGAGGCGATTGACATGCCGTTGTGAGGATATTATTTATGACATGCAAAAAAAAAAAAAAAAACAAAACAAAAGGTGTAATAGTGAAAATTTACGACTTACATTTATTGCATGTTGTTGATGTGATGCCATAAAAACCCAATTTTGCTGTAGTGTTTGTCAACCGCGGTTGTCACCATTGTCAACTGACATGTCAACGGGCATCTGCCCAAAGGATAGCCACCTCCTAGATGTCTAGTGTGTCAACCGGTGTACACAAATTTGAGCAAACCCAAATTCAATAGATGTAACATTACTGTTAGCTAATGTGTTATTTATCAGAGTTGGTACTTTTGACATTTGACACTCGAAGTAGAGAATTTCTGTATGTTGTTGTTATTATTATTATTATTGTTTGGTTTTTCATTGCTAAATTCAAATATTAGAATAAATGAGTCAGCTATCTACATTGTTTTTCCCTCCAAAGAAAATGACATGTTAATGAAGTACATCCCTGATGTAAAATATAAATAAATAAATAAAAAATCCACAGTATGACATGAATATCCGATTACTGAATAAATAAAGCCGTTTGGTTGTCTTGTGGATTTGCCAATATCATTATTTAATCAAAGGAATTTATCTGCTATGCCAGATTCAACATGACAACTGTGCCAGTGTTTTGAAGTGGATAGAAAATTTGATTTGATGTTTGTTGTTTATGTTAGAGTGAGATTTTGCTCACAAGGACCAACAATTTTGCTTCACGATGTCCATTGCTGTCTCCTTTAGAGATGGCTTAAGTACAAATCTTGACTTGATCCAACAATTATGACTCGAAATCTCTCATTTTTTACTATTTGAGCATTCTTGTTCCATGGAACAAATGGGAGCTTTTGGGTTATATGGTCATTTACAAATCAAGAATGAAATTTCAAAATATTTTGACTAGAATAGGCAGTGCTTAATTACTGTAAGGCAATGTAATGTGGTTGCACATTGATGTGCTAAGAGAGCCCTTTCTCGCTGAGTCTAGTAGTTGGAGTTCTTATTTTTCCCTATGAGGAGATAAATCTCTTTTTTATGTAGGCCAGTTGACCTTTTATTTTCAATTAAGTCATTTTCCAGTTGCCAAATTTTTTTTAAAAAAACTCTGTGATCCTTTTGATCTTGTGTTACAACATGACAAGCTTTTCTTGAGAAAACCAATCCACAGTCCAAATAAAATGATTGTTAATTTTTTATTTTTATTTTTTTCAAAACGACATAAATTTTGCAGCAAAAGGCCAATTGACTATACTGCATGGAAGGAGCAAGGCACCTAGTAAATAGTTGATTTTGACATATCATAACAATCTTATGTTTGCTAGTTAAAGACAAGTTGTCCATTATGCCACTGAAGACATGCTTAATGTATCATATTTTATCCATCTTACACTTCGACCTGTAGACTCGCAGTTAATAATTCTTAAACTGAAGTATTTATGCTACATAAAGCAACCTATAATGATATTCATATGAATCATACAACACCTGGTATTGTGTGCTTGTCATACTACCCTTGAACGAAACTTAAACTAGCACTTCAAAACGCCAGTTTGGTAGAAAATTGAGGCTTTATTATTATTATTATTTTTTATCCTATAATGGATTCTTAATTTTCATTATAATAGTTGGTTGTAGAATACAATACTATGTTGCAACTTACAGTCTTCTTGGGTTGTTTTAGGCCATGGTAACCAGATTCTCATCCAGCTCAACGAGAAAGCCATCAAACGCACTAAAGATTCTCACTTCTGATAAATGCATGGTTGCAACGAGTGATTACAATGATTTCCATAAAACAGTAAAGCGACATGTACTCACAAATGTTTTGGGACCAACTACGCTAGTTCGTGCCACATAGTTTTCCTTAAATACTGCTTTTGTTTTGCATATTTTGTTTTTGTACAAAATTGATACAATCATCTTCACAAACGTCCATGAGATCACCATTGGTAATAACTGCTGCTGTGTCTTCTTATTTCTTATCCACACTTTTGTCATGCCTTTTCTCCTTGTTCTTGAGTTTTCGGCATTCTCGCTTCATGTGCCCTTTCTCATGGCAATAATAGCACTCAATGTCTTTCTTTGAAAAAGAACCATCTCTTGATTTGTCACGGCTTTGATCACGACCATAAGGAGTTTTACTCCTTCTCTTTCTTTTACTTTGGCCTCTCACAACAAATGATTCTGAATGAGAGGAACCCACTGATTTTCTTCTAGTTTCTTTATTCAACAGGCTACTAATGACTTGGCTCATTGTGACAACTTCATCGGGCGCCAAATTACTAACTGTCCCAAAAAAAGTTTCCCAACCTTCGAATAAAGAACTAAGTAGCATCAAAGCCTGCAACTCGTCATTACAAATAATTTTCATAGAAGCAAGTTGGTTAACAATACTCTTTATTTCATTCAAATGTTCTGGAATGGGGCTGCCATCTTTATATTTTAAATTAACCAACTTACGAAATAGAAAAACATTATTTGTGGCTGATTTTCTGTCATAAAGGCTTTCTAATTTTGTCCATAAATTATGTGCCAAAGTTTCAGTAGCAACATGATGAAACACACTGTCATCAATCCATTGACGGATAACACCAACGGCTTTTCAATTAAACCTCTTCCATTCATCATCTTGCATATCCTCGGGTTTGCCACTGTCACCTTCAATAGGCCCATATAAATATTTACAAAATAATAGGTCCTCCATCTTAGTTTTTCAAGTTATCCAATTGCTTCCATTGAAGCTAGACATACGACCCACATTCCCCTTCATTGATTAAAATAAATAAACCAAAATAAATCGTAAGGTCTGATACCAGTTGTTAGGGAAAATCTATGATTCCCTACAAGTAAATCAATCAATGGGAATAAAAACTAATGCGGAAAAATTAAATCAAAAGCAACACAAGAATTTTACGTGGTTCCCTCAATATGAGGTATGTCCAGGGGATCGAAATCCAATTCCACTATCAACCAAAGAGTTTCCAAATGATTACAAACTAGACACAAATGATCTCACAAACCACCCTTACGTAAATTCCAAATAATCACAAATAAACAAGAGGAAAGACCTTACCAAATAAATGAACAAAAATCTTTCGAAATAGAGTTGTAGAAGATTCAAAATAACAATCCAAATCAACACCTTCTGCGCGCTGAAGTTGTCAACAACAAAGCCCTTAAACAGTGCTTGAAAACAACCCATCGAATTATGTATGTAGCACTGAGCAGCAGCTATCCCACCGAATTGATCTCGCTATATTTTGGCTTCGGAACAAAAAAAAAAAAATATTATAATATATATATATATATTATTAAATCTTGGGCCTTTATATTAAAACCCTAATTGCTACCAAATTGATTAAAAATATCTATTGGGCTTCCAGAAGTTAGATATAATATATATAAAATATATTATACCCAAACCAAACCAAATTAAAATTCTTTTAACAAATCAATTTGGTCTCAAACTCCACTAAGGAGATATACTCCAACATGTATATATATATCAATGAATAGAATCTTGGAGGTCATATTAAGGTTCCAAATTTAACTTGTAACTATCATTTCGGAGTGGGAAGTAATGCGTTCCAAATCCTTGTTATAAATTCTGATGCCCACTCTTTCTTGCAGCTATTCCAGGACTTTAGCCAAGTATTTATCTTGAATATGTAAGATGGCAGATTATATGTACTGAAAGAATTAGTGGGCGAAGTTTTGGACACCCTCGTAATAAAATGAAATAAAAACCAAATTATGGAAAGAATTCATGGAGGTAACATTAATAACATTATGAAAGTATGAAAGAAATGATGCAACGGGGTACCAAATTAAATGTTGAAACAATTTTGAGAAAAACACATAGATTATACCTCCTTAATTACATTTAGTAGCAATACTATGAGTTATGAAAAAAGTTTAACGAAATTTATCTACAAGTCTTATTAATCGACTGACTGTATATTTTAAGATGATTTTCATAAAATATTTTTTGTGATCCTTAACATTTTGGTTACATTTAGTAGTACAATGAATTTTCATAGTGAAAAGTACTACTTAAATTTTAAGTGTCCCACTTCATGTAAAAATCAAACAAAATTATATATAAAGGTTTTAGATTCTAAAATTGAAAATTTTATTGCAAAAAATATTAAAAAACCAATTCTAATCATTATGTGAGTCATCACTAAAACGTTGTTCCGAAAAGTTTAAAAAAAAAACACCTTTAGTGACAATTTTAAAATGACACTAATAAATGTATTTTTAGAGATAATAATAAAATTATATGATAAGAACTAGGTAGGGCAGCTAGAGGAAGAGAAACAATGGCTACAGAAGTATGAGCAAGGACTGCAGAACTAGGAACTGTGACTGCAAGATGAGGAATAGTTCCTGCAGAATGAGAAACAGTGGCTGCAAGACTAGTACTAGGTGCTACAGGGCTGTGAATAGGACTTGGGAATGATGCTGCAAAATGGACAGGATAGCTAGACCAGAAAAACCTCTGTAACTGAGGAAATGAGGAAGGAACATCAGACGGATTAGAATGATGAGCAAAAGGAAAATAAAGTTCATCAAAGACCACATTGTTGGGTATACCTCCTTATTGGAGTGTGGGACCCAATGGGTTTTGGAAAAAGAGTTTTAATTTGGCTTGGTTTAGGTATAATATATTTTTATATATTATATTGGTGGAGGCCCAATCCAATTTGGATACAATTAGGGTTTGATTACAAAACCCTAGATTCACAATACATAATTATTGATGTTATTTTTCCCAAGAAAAAAGGGGCGGCTGCTATAGACACAAACTTTGATTATTTGGTGACTTTGGTTTTGGTGTATGAGCAGCAGGTTTACATCATATTTGGTGGAATCAAATTGGGTTGGTTGGTGAAGCTGATTTGGTCTATTATTTTGGGTCTTCTACAACTCTGATTCTGAAGATTTTGGTTAATCTATTTGGTGAGGTCTTTCCTCTTTGTTTATTTGTGATTTTTTGGAATTCACCTAAGGGTGGTTTTGTGAGACCATTAGTGTCTCGTTTGTAATCGTTTTGAAACCTTTTGGTTGATAGTGGAATCGGATTTCGATCCCGTGGACGTACCTCACATTGAGGGAACCACGTAAAAATTCTTGTGTTGCCTTTGATTTAATTTTTCCGCATTAGTTTTTATTCCCATTGATTGATTTACTTGTGGGGAATCACATCGATTTTCCCTAACAGCTGGTATCAGAGCTTAAGGTTTATTTGGGTTTAATTATTTGTGTAAATCAATGGAGGGGAATGTGGGTCGTATGTCTAGTTTCAATGGAAGTAATTGGGTAACTTGGAAAACTAAAATGGAGGACCTATTATTCTGTAAAGACTTGTATGGACCCATTGAGGGTGATAGTGGCAAACCTGCTGATATGAAAGATGATGAGTGGAAGAGGCTTAATCGAAAAGCCGTTGGTGTTATCCGTTAATGGATTGATGACAGTGTGTTTCATCATGTTGCTACTGAAACTTCAGCACATGATTTATGGAAAAAATTAGAGTCTTTATGATAGAAAATCGGCCACAAATAAAGCCTTTCTGTTTCGTAAGTTGGTTAATTTAAAATATAAAGAGGGCAGCCCTATTTCGGAACATCTGAATGAAATAAAGAGTATTGTTAACCAACTTGCTTCTATGAAAATTATTTTTGATGATGAGTTGCAGGCTTTGATGCTACTTAGTTCCTTACTCGAAAGTTGGGAGACTTTGGTTGTGACAGTTAGTAATTCGGCGCCCGATGGAGTTGTCACTATGGGCCAAGTCACTAGTAGCTTGTTGAATGAAGAAACCAGAAGAAAATCAGCGGGTTCCTCTCATTCGGAAGCATTTGTTGTGAGAGGCCGAAGCAAAACAAGGGGGAGGAGTAAGACTCCTCATGGTCGTGATCAAAGCCGTGACAAGTCAAGAGATGGTTCTTTTTCAAAGAACGACGTTGAGTGTTATTATTGCCATGAGAAAGGGCATATGAAGCGGGAATGCCGAAAGCTCAAGAATAAGGAGAAAAGGCGTGACAAAAGTGTGGATAAGAAGCAAGAAGACACAACGGCAGTTACTACCGATGATCTCATGGTCATTTGTGAAGATGATTGTATCAATTTTGTGGGCCAAGAGAGCAGTTGGGTGATTGATTCTGGTGCTTCTTTTCATGTGACTTCTCGAGTTGATTTCTTCACTACCTACACTGCAGGAGATTATGGTTCTGTTCGAATGGGTAATGAAGGTTTGTCCAAGATTATCGGCATGGGTGATGTTTGCTTGGAAACAAATTTGGGCTGCAAATTGTTGCTTAAAGATGTGAGGCATGTTCCCGACATTCGCCTCAATTTGATCTCTACTGGGAAGCTAGATGATGAAGGCTTCAACAACAAATTTGGTGATGGAATATGGAAGCTCACAAAGGGTTCTTTGGTGGTGGCTAAGTGCAAGAAGACTCATACACTTTATTCGATGCAAGGAAAAATTTGTAAAGGTGTTGTCAATGCACTTGAAGATGATACTTCTACTGAATTGTGGCACAAGGGCGACTTGGCACATGAGTGAAAAGGGGCTGCAAGTTTTGTTCAAGAAAGAGCTTCTACCCGGTTTGAAAGGTACACATCTTAAAACTTGTGTTCATTGTTTGGCGGGTAAACAACATAGAGTTTCTTTTCATAAAAATGTTGCTTCTAGAAAAGAAAAGTTTTGGAGTTGATTCATTCGGATGTTTGTGGTCCTTTAAAAGTTAGAACACATGGTGGTGCACTTTATTTTGTTACTTTCATTGATGATTATTCAAGGAAAGTTTGGGCTTTTCTACTAAAAACTAAAGATCAAGTTCTAGAAGTATTTAAGCATTTTCAGGCCATGGTTGAAAGAGAAACAGGGCAGAAATTGAAGTGCATCCGAACAGACAATGGTGGTGAATACATTGGGCCATTTGATGAGTATTGTCGCAGCCAAGGTATTCGGCACCAAAAGACAGTTAAGAAGACTCCTCAACAAAATGGCGTTGCCGAGAGGATGAACCGCACCATTGTGGAAAGAACAAGGTGTTTGCTTTCACAAGCTAAATTGCCAAGATCCTTTTGGGGTGAGGCAATGAGTACAGCGGTTGACGTGATCAATTTATCTCCTTGCTATCCTTTGAATGGTGATGTTCCTGAAAGAGTTTGGACTGGCAAAGATGTGTCTTATGAGCACTTGAGAGTGTTTGGTTGCCGAGCTTTTGTTCACATTCCAAAGGATGAGAGGTCCAAGCTTGATAGTAAGTCAAGACAATGTATTTTTCTTGGCTATAGGCGTGATGAATTCGGGTATAGATTGGGATCCGGTCGACAAGAAAGTCATTCGAAGCCGTGATGTTGTGTTTCTTGAAGACCAAACAATTGAAGACTTTGGTAAAGGTGATCAACCGGAGCCAAAAACTAGTGATCTCATTGACATGGATCCATCTCCTTCATCTTCAGTTGATGATGAAAATGGGGGATGTGCAGCCACTATTGAAGAAGTGGAGGATGATGCTAATCCTAATGAAGTTGAGCCAGAAATTGAGGAAGAGCATCCAACTCAAGAACCGCCACCACAACTTGAGTTGAGGAAATCTACAAGGGACCGACAACCTTCAAGAAAGTATCCTCCCAATGAATTTGTGTTGATTTCTGATCAAGGGGAGCCGGAGCTACCAAGAAGCAATTGAGCATGCAAAGAAAGATGATTGGAAAAAGGCCATGGAAGAGGAGATGAACTCCTTACTTGAAAATCACACTATGATTAGTGAAGTTGCCTAAGGGAGGAAAATTCTGAAAAATAAGTGGGTTTTCAAATTGAAGAATGATAGGAAGAATCTGAGGTACAAAGCACGTCTTGTTGTGAAAGGCTTTGGGCAAAAGAAAGGTATTGACTTTGACGAGATTTTCTCACCGGTTGTAAAGATGTCTTCTATTCGGGTTGTACTTGGCATGGCTGCAAGTATGAACCTTGAAGTTGAGCAACTTGATGTGAAGACCGCATTTCTTCATGGTGATCTTGAAGAAGAAATTTACATGGAGCAACCGGAAGGTTTTGTGAGAAAGGGAAAGAGAAATTTGTTTGCAAATTGAAGAAAAGTTTGTATGGCCTCAAGCAAGCTCCACGGCAATGGTACAAAAAATTTGACTCTTTCATGATGAATAATGGTTTTTCTAAAACCACTTCGGACCATTGTGTGTTTGTGAAAAATTTCCGGATGGCAAATTTATTATTCTTTTGCTTTATGTTGATGACATGTTAATTGTGGGTCAAGATTCTACCATGATTAACAGGTTGAAATTGGAGTTGAGCAAGTCTTTTGCTATGAAAGATTTGGGACCGGCAAAGCAAATACTTGGTATGAAAATTGTTCGTGATCGCAAAGAGGGACTGATTTGGTTGTCTCAAGAAAGCTACATTGAGAAAGTTCTTGAGAGGTTCAACATGGATAAAGCAAAGCCGGTTGGTTGTCCACTTGCGGGTCACTTCAAACTTAGTTCGAATCAATGTCCTACAAGTGAGAAAGACAAAGAAGAGATGTTGAAAGTTCCTTATGCTTCAGCAGTTGGTTCTTTGATGTACGCCATGGTTTGTACAAGGCCGGATATTGCTCACGCCGTTGGTGTGGTGAGTCGGTTTCTCTCTAATCCGGGTAAAGAACATTGGGCAGCGGTAAAATGGATTCTAAGATATCTTCGAGGGACTTCGAAGGTGTGTTTGTGTTTTGGGATGGTAAGCCGATGCTTGATGGGTTCACAGATTCTGACATGGCTGGTGATGTTGATTCTAGGAAATCTACTTCGGGGTATTTGATGACTTTTGCAGGGGGAGCTGTGGCATGGCAATCTAAATTACAAAAATGTGTTGCTCTCTCAACTACCGAAGCTGAATTTATTGCCATTACAGAAGCTTGCAAAGAAGAGTTATGGTTGAAGAAATTTTTGCAAGAGTTGGGTTTGAAGCAAGAAAAGTATGTGCTTTATTGTGATAGTCAAAGTGCTATTCACTTGAGTAAAAATTCTACTTTTCATTCGAGATCGAAACACATTGATGTGAGATACCATTGGATTCGTGATGTGTTAGATTCGAAATTGTTACAACTCGAAAAGGTTCACACAGATGATAACATTTCAGATATGTTGACAAAGACTTTGTCGAGGGACAAACATTTAAAGTGTCGAACTTTGGCGGGTATGGTTGATGTCTCCACCTAAGTCGGTAGGGGGAGAATTGTTGGGTATACCTCCTTATTGGAGTGTGGGACTCAATGGGTTTTGGAAAAAGAGTTTTAATTTGGCTTGGTTTAGGTATAATATGTTTTTATATATTATATTGGTGGAGGCCCAATCCAATTTGGATACAATTAGGGTTTGATTACAAAATCCTAGATTCACAATACATAATTATTGATGTTATTTTTCCCAAGAAAAAAGGGGCGGCTGCTATAGACACAAACTTTGATTATTTGGTGACTTTGGTTTTGGTGTATGAGCAGCAGGTTTACATCAATTTGGTGGAATCAAATTGGTTGGTTGGTGAAGATTTGGTTCTATTATTTTGGGTCTTCTTCAACTCTGGTTCTGAAGATTTTGGTTCATCTATTTGGTGAGGTCTTTCCTCTTGTTTATTTGTGATTATTTGGAATTCACCTAAGGGTGGTTTTGTGAGACCATTAGTGTCTCGTTTGTAATCGTTTGGAACTTTTGGTTGATAGTGGAATCGGATTTCGATCCCGTGGACGTACCTCACATTGAGGGAACTACGTAAAAATTCTTGTGTTGCCTTTGATTTAATTTTTCCGCATTAGTTTTTATTCTCATTGATTGATTTACTTGTGGAGAATCACATCGATTTTCCCTAACACACATGCCTAGACAAAAAGATCTTGCCAGAAAGAGGATCATAGCACCTATATCCTTTGACTGATGGGTGATAGCCAATAAAAACACGAGATAGACCTCGGTTGCAATTTATATGAGGTGTGAGGCCTTAGCCAAGGAAAACATCTACAACCAAAACTTTTAAGAAAAGAATAATCTTGGGCATGGTGATATAGAACTTTAAATGGAGTGAAAAACTTGAGTTTAGCCATAGGAAGCCTATTAATAAGCAGAACCGCAGTGGCCATGGCATCAAACCAAAATCCAAGAGGAATAGAAGAATGATACATAAGTGCAATAGTGGTTTCAACAATGTGTCTGTGTTTTCTTTCAGCCACCCCATTCTGAGCTGGGGTGTGAGGACAGGTTAATTGATGAACAATCCCATGACAAGTGAGAAATTTTTTGAGATTTAAGAGAAAGATATTCACCACCATTGTTAATTCGAAGAATCTGAAGCTGTGTAGAAAATTAATTGTCAACAAACACTTTAAACTCAAGAAATTTGGTAAACACTTCACTCTTATAGTGAAGAGGAAACATCCAGGTACACTTGCTAAAGTCATCAATGAAAAGTACATAATATCTATATCCTGAATTTGAAACAGAGTATGGCCCCCAAACATCAGTATGAATCAAGGTAAGGGGTTTATTTACAGAGGAATTAGAAAAACTGAAAGCAAGTCTGTGACTCTTGGATACACAACAATGAGAAAACAGATTGCCAAAGTTATGTTTTGATAAGAAAATATTACAATCCTTATTCTTGGAGAGATGTTGTTTTTGAGAAGAGGGATGTCCTAACCGAAAATGCCAATTTAGTGATGGAGTAGTACTTTGAAAACAGTTGATGGAAGAAGAAGTTGAAAATGAGGCTGGAAAATGGTAAAGACCATTAGAGTGATGACCTTTAAGTAGTGGAGTGTTGGTGAGATTGTCCTGGATGGTAAATGAGTGATCATCAAAAATAATGTAACAATTATTATCGGCTGTAAGTTTTTGAACAGAAATCAAATTAGACGTAGTAGTAGAAACATGAAGAAGATTTTGAAGATGGAGAGAAGAAGAAAGAGTTGGAAACAAACCAGTACCAATGTGACGGATAGAAAGATGGCTGTCATCTCCAATTGTAACTTGGTATTCTCCTTCATAGGGCTGATACAAAGAGAGATTATTCAGATCATTGGTGAGATGACTTGTTGCAGCTGAATCAAGAAACCAACTGGTGTTGGTTGGTGAAAAAGAAGATGCAACATAGGCTTGTGGAGATTCTATACCAGCATTCAAAAGCTGTACGATGCAATTTTCCACAAATTTGGCAAACAACAGGAGCAGAGAAATTATTGGAAGCACTATGACTGGGAGAAACACTGTTACTGTTGGTACTGTTGGTATTGTAAAATCTGCTAGAACTTCTTTTTCCTCTGCTACGATTGCCTCTGAAAAATATACCACCTCTATTAGATCCTTTATAATAGCCACGATTTCCTCCTCTGTCAGACCTAGAAGAGGAAGATGAATGTTGCCTAGTAGCAACATAGGCAAAAGGAATATCTGAAGAAAAAGAATGAGAAGTAGAAGCCTCAAGATGAACAGCTTCATAGTAAAGCAAAGAACTCAGAGAATCCATAGAGATTGGTTCTAGCCTTGCTCGAATTGTAGTTTTGAAAGCATTATACTCATATGGTAGTCCATTCAACGTAAGAAGCACTAGATCTTCATCATCCATAGGAGAAGATACCAAAGCTAATTGATCGGCAATGGCTTTCACTTTTTCAAGATAATCTTCCATTGAAATACCTTTCTTAGACAATCGATTCAACTGATTTTTCAGCTTATGAATGTGTGATCAGCAGAGATAAGTAAATCGTTTTTCCAAAGAATTCCATACTTATTGGTCTATTGTGGGTGCTTTACAATATCTCACTATCACTCGCCCTGATCTGTCTTTTGCTGTCAATTTTGCTTGCCAATTCTTGTATAAACCACTTCTCATTTCGTTGCTGTCAAGCGCTTGCTTCGTTACCTTAAATGTATCCTCGCTCATGGCCTTCATTTTTCCTTGGGTCCCTTCCCTTGATTCTTACTGTTTATTCTGACTCAGATTGGGCTGGTAGCTCTCTTGATCGACGTTCTACTATTGGTTATTATGTGTTTTTGGGCTTCAATGTAATTTCCTGGTCTACCAAGAAACAGTCTACAGTTGCCCGCTCTTCTACTGAAGCCGAATACTGTGCAATGGTGCAGACAACAGCTAACTCAATTGGTTATCCATGCTTTTGGCTGATTTACAGATTGTCCATCCCACTCCTACCTTATGGTCTAATAATCTCTCAGTTATCTCCTTGACCAAGAACCTGTTTTTCATGCATGAACTAAACACGTTAAAGTGGATTACCACTATGTGCTTGGGCGCGTGATTGCTAAGCAGTTGCATATTCGGCATATTCCTACTACTGATCAACTTGCCGACATCCTCACCAAGCCCTTATCCGTGAGTCGGTTTCATTTTCTTCAAAGCAAGCTCATGGTCAATTCCTCTCCTTTATGCTTGAGGGGGACCGATAAGATACAAGAGCTACAGAAGCATACGGAGCCAACTGAATTTGTTACAAAGTCTGAATCTGTTACAAAGCCATTCACGCCAACTGAATCTGTTAGAAGATGAGTTAGTTAACTTGTAGTAGTTAGGTTAGATATTAGTTAAATAAACTCAAGTGCAGTTAAACAATTATGAATGTATGTGTGTACATATAGAGAGTGATCTATGAACATTTGATGAGTGAGAATATATCTTTGAATTATTTGTAAACTTCTTTATTATAGTCCCAGAATGAGTAATTTGTTACTAATGTCTAATTTTATCGCTAAAAATATAATAATAAAGTAATTTTTTATCTATAAATTTTTGTCTTTAAAATTGTAATTTATTATAGTGTTAGAGAAATAATATCTTTTAAATTTTTGTAACAATTTCTTTATATCACTACAAGAAATGTCACTTTTGGCTACCAAAATATTGGTCGCCAAAAGTCTAATATTTAGTCGCCGAAACCATTAGCGACCAAAATATTTTGTCGCCAAACTCATCGCCTATACTCTGTCGGCGATAGTATTGGCGACTAAAAATTTTTTGGTCGCCGAAAGTGACTACATTTGGCTACTAACTTGTGTTTAGTCGGTGAAGGTATCACTTTTAGCTACTAATTAATTAGTCGCCGAAAGTATATATTTGGCTACTAACTTGTGTTTAGTCGGTGAAGGTATCACTTTTACCTACTAATTAATTAGTCGCTGAAAGTATACATTTGGCTACTAACTTGTGTTTAGTCGGCAAAAGTATCACTTTTAGCTACTAATTAATTAGTCGCCGAAAGTATACATTTGGCTACTAACTTGTGTTTAGTCGGTGAAGGTATCGCTTTTACCTACTAATTAATTAGTCACTGAAAGTATACATTTGGCTACTAACTTGTGTTTAGTCGGCAAAAGGTATGTTTCCGCCACTAATATATTAGTCACTAAAAGTGCTACCATAATTTGAAAATAACTATTATAGACCAAAATTTTTGGTGGCCAAATAATTTGAGAATAACTATTACGTATTTAGCTATCAAAATATTTGGTAGCCAAATACTTTAACGTGTTTTTTTTTTTTTTTTAAATAAAATTTTTCTATAAACAACCTGTACAAATTAATCCATCACTAAATCCATTATTAATACAACCTGTACCCTGTATAAACAATATAATTCATCAACGGTATATAATCCATCAACATGCACACATTTCAGTTCCAACCATCCAAAAAATTAATATTGAACGTCCACTTATATATATATTACAAATTTCATAAGAACCATGTCTAATCCCACGTCAAGAATTTAATTCCATACATAATACTGGAATAACCAAATTAATTGTACACCTAGAACTTCTGTACCACAACAAATTAATTGTACACCTAGTAAGTGCTTTTATAAAGTAGTTGCGGATCTCCGGTATTGTAAGCTGGATCAGATGAGAATACCTGCAAAAATTAGAAATAAATAATCATTTTAATAGGCAATGGAAGCACATAGCTAATCTAGTGATGAATATGAATATGAAAGCAATTAGAAATTTAAAGAAGAAGAAGAATTCATAGTCAGGCCTAAATTTTCTAACAATATTCATATATATAAACATATTTGCACAAACGGATTAAGTTCAAGCTACACATGCATGTACAATTTGGTTAAATACATTTACAAACACCTTTCAGTCAAGACTATCTGTTTATTAGGATGTTTAATTATTGGCAAGTCATGTTTATTAGGACGTTATAATGGCAAGTCATGTTTCATACTTCAACAAACAGACCAATGAATTGTAGCTACTTGTTGAACAATGAACAATAATTTCCAATTAATTCAAGAAATAAATATTCCTCATTAGATTCCCAAGAAATATAAAGGGCAACATTAAATCCACACTAATTTTTTATGGTTCACAGCACACTGTTTCATTATGGTGGGACCCACTGAAGTGAGAGGGGCTTGTTCATCAAGGAGAACTGTTAGATTTATCAAATTCCACAATAAAATGTTTAGTCATATACAAGTGAAGAATCAACCACAACCATAAAGAGAGAAAATCACTATTAAACGAAGGAGACTATATAAGAAATCTTCAATAATATATTATAGATGGCGCCAAGTATTTCATCAATGTATCATGTGATTTTCAGTAGTAAAAACAACTAAAATCCTGAAAAAACACTGAAAGAGGCAAACCTTGTTTGTCAAAGGGGATGTGGGAACTTCTATATTCAGTAAGCAACTTCTGGGGAAAATACCCTTCTCTATATCTCTTATGGCTGCCTTTATTAAAGGTAAACAGACAGTCACAGCATCCTTGAAATCAGTATCTTGACTTTCATCCTTCTTCCTGAATTAGGTAATGACAACAATATATTACATATATCAACTGCGATGAGAAAACAACAACAAATATCATGAGTCAAGGACTAAAACACACCAATTCAGTGAAATCGACATGGATGGTACACCACTCATCAATGCCTCTCTTGCTCCAGCTACAACCCCCGAGTAAAACCTAGAAAATTCCCAAGCAATAAACATAATTACAAAGTCTCTAAAACAGAGCTCAAATATGAATATAATTAAACATAATTTTCAAGATTTGAGGAAGCAACAAATTCTGAAATAATTTTAAAATGATATCAATAAGTCTTACAAATCAGAATTAATTATTAAACTGCAAAGAGATATCGACTGTCAGGAGTAAACTGGAGTTGACAAACTAATTCAATTATATACTAATTCAAATATGCATAGCTAATCTCCAAGCATAGTCAGTAGTTAAAAATATTTGAGAAGCCAATCAACATAGATCTCTTTGTATATAGAGTCTAATGATCCTCAATGTGGCAGGAATGGTCCTTCCATTCCATCATAGAATCATCAAAAGAAGAAGAAGATACTTTGAAAGGAATTTAAAAAATAAATGTGTGTGAGAGAGAGAGAGAGAGAGAGAGAGAGAGAGAGAGAGAGAGAGAGAGCAGGTTTATGTATAGTAATTAGATAGAAGGAAGCAAGGCAGAGGTTCCACACCACATCATGTGTGTGTGTATTCAATGAGTCCGACAAATCAAACCCACTTAAATAGGCTACACTCACCTGATCACCAATCTTAAGAGGTATAACATCACCAACAACAATGTCATATATTGAAATATTTTCTCTCCTACCACCTCTTACAACCTGCATAATAATTCATAAAAATAACAATTTAGCATCCTAAGGTTAATAGATTAAAAATAAAGTAAATGCTTCATGTTGTAATTGCACACCTCCAATTGTATATTTCTCTTTTTTTGTAATTGCACACCTCCAATAATGCAACCAGGTAATCATTAATTTTCCAAATTTCAGATTTGGTTTTTCCTCAAAATGAACTAAATGTAGCCTCTGTGGTTTGGGCCATGTACACACAAGCCCCTGTCATTTTGAAATATAATTGATTCATCTATGTACACACAACCCTGTGCCCTTTGAAAACCTACTAAATCAACATGAATTGCAACCAACAATATAATGAAACCCAGATTACTAGATCAAGCGTACCAAAATATCAGCTTAATTAGATGGATTTAAGATTATGGATTCATTACAAAGTTAATCTGATTCATTTATAAATATGTACATACAAGCATACATGTGTACAACATGTATGCACAAGTGCACATGCATTCATAACTATAAACATAAACATCCATGTCCACATACGCATTCATTTAAAGCATTTTTAAATGCATCATCTCCATTTCCTCCTCTCTATCCTTCAACTTTAAGCCACAAACTTCATGACGACGTACATTTAGCATATTAGAGACTAGCTTACAAAAGAAAACCCATAAGAGTCTTGAACAAAATGATATATACTTAGGATTTTTATATATACTTAGGAAAGTATACACAAGAAAACTAAGCATTTTATATATACTTAGGAAAGTATACAAGGTCATTAAGAGGGTGATGAATACTTTTCAACTCAACTTTCCAGTGTCTGGCGAGTTAATTTGATATGGTTACTCATCCACTACATTCATTCAAAAGAAACCAGTAGCATCATATTTTGCAGAACTTAAGTGGGCTAAATATAACTGAACAAGAAAAGAAGGGAAAGAAAGAATAAATCAAACACTACATGCACAAAGAGTGTTAACATACAAAATAAAGAAAATACAACCCTAGAAAATACTACATTTGATATGGTTGCTCGTCACTCCCATCTCCAGTCTCTTTGTCTCTCTCTCTTAACATACAAAATAAAGAAAATACAACCCTAGAGAGTGAGAGACAGAAAAACTAAAATCTGAAATCTGAAGCCAATGAAAATATTGTAATTAAATCTGAAGCCAATGAAAATACTGTTTCCCTCCCAAGTTTCCCTCCGAAGTCTGAAGCATAATTTTTAAATTTTGTAATTATAATCATCGACTAAAATTTAGTCGGTAAAAAATATATTAATTAAGATGAATTCTAACCACTGACTCTAGCCTGAAAGGTTTGATATCAAATCATACTAACACTATGTAAAGTTGATTTGCAATTAAGATGAATTCTTCTTTTGAGGCATTTCATCAAACACCCTGTCCACCATTGGATCTCCCCCTTGATATGAGAAGCAGAAAACCACTCTGCTATCAAATATGAGAAGCTTCCACACCATTGGTCATTTTTGCTCAGTTCACACTTCCACACCATTGGTGTTTCGGATATCAACTATTGAATGAAAACCCATGGTTTGAATATGAACTACTAAACCATAGGTGGAAGGGATAATGGTCCATGTAACACAGGTGCAATGGAAAGGAAAGAAATAATATGTCAGGTAGTTCAAGTTAAAGCACTCCAAAGTTTCCCTCCGAAGTCTGAAGCTCAAATTTTCAATTTTGTAAGACTAATCGCCAACTAAAATTTAGTCGGTAAATAATGAATTAAAAAATATATTAAAAGTTACAAAAAAAATTCATTATTTAAAAAAAATTTAAATAAAAGTAACAAATATATTAAAATTATATTTAAATAAAAATATAAGTAATAAAATTATAAATTACAAATATTAAATTATCTTAAATATTTGTCATAATATTTTTTTACTTAAAAATATAATAATATATTTAAAATTTTATATTCTTATATTCTTATATTATATATATATATATATATATAAAATAAGAAAGAAAAGAAAGAAAGAAAATTAAAAATAAAAGAAGGAAAAAAAATTTTAAAAAAATTATAAGCCAGCTCAACCCGTGTTTTTTTAGTCGCCAATTACTTTTATAAATCCCTCAAATTTAAATTAGAAATGTCTCCCTCCAAATTTAAATTAACAATAGTGTTTGATTATTGTTAACCGTGTATAACGTAAAAATAATTTTAAAAAGTTGAAAAAATTAATTATTAAAAAATTAAGAAAAAATTTAAAATCTGAAATAATATCAATAAGTCTTACAAATAATTGGGATATTTTGTCTTTATTAGTACTGGTAATAATATTGAAAAATTTATTGAAATGATAAATAATTGGGATATTTTGTCTTTTATTTGTGAATGTTGATTTATTCTCAATTTATTAGTGTTATTGAAATATGATGATGTAAAAAGTATAAATAGTTTAATTGTACTTTTCATCTGAAAATAATAGTCTATTTTCAGAATTTAATTTCTTTTTATAATACAATTATTACATTTTAAAAATATTAATTTATCAAAATTACCTTTTCATAGTATATTTTTTTAGAAATATCAATTGTCATAATTGTAAATTTTTTATTATTAATGGATTTAAAAAAAAGGACAAAATAAGAAATTCATATTATTTTAATAATTAATTTTTTTTTAAAATTAATATTTTTGGATGGTGGGTGTACAACCTTTCATAAAAAAAAATATAAATATAAATATAAATAATTAATTTTTTTATTTTCATTCGGCTACCAAACATTTAGTAGCCGAAAGTAGGTCTATAGCGACTAAAATAAATTTGGTCGCCGAAACTTGACATTTGGCGACCAAAAGTTTGGTCGGGAAAGATTAAAAATTAATTTTTTTTTATTTTCATTCGGCTACCAAACATTTAGTAGCCGAAAGTAGGTCTATAGCGACTAAAATAAATTTGGTCACCGAAACTCGACATTTGGCGACCAAAAGTTTGGTCGGGAAAGATTAAAAATTAATTTTTTTATTTTCATTCGGCTACCAAATATTTAGTAGCCGAAAGTAGGTCTATAGCGACTAAAATAAATTTGTCGCCGAAACTTCACTTTTGGCGACCAAAAGTTTGGTCGGGAAAGATTAAAAATTAATTTTTTTTATTTTCATTCGGCTACCAAACATTTAGTAGCTAAAGGTACCTCTACGGCTACTAAATTTTTTTTAGTCGCCAATTGTGATATGTTTAGCTACTAAAAATTTTTTTAGTCGCCAATTGTAATATCTTTAGCTACTAAATTTTTTTTAGTAGCCAATAATCAACATTCCCCTACTAAAAAAAATTAGTAGCTAAAAAGTTGACTTTTGCCGACTAAAATTATTTTTGGTAGCCAATTCCCGGACTTTTGGCGACTAAATTGGTTTTGGTAGCTAAAAGTGGTCGGCAAAAATGCTTTTTCTTGTAGTGTATCTTGATTTATATAGTGATTATATTTGAGTAAATTTATTTTTATTTTTGTGATTATGTATAAATAGTGTTATTTCAAGAATCCGTCCAAGCCCTTGTAGCTCTGGGCCATTACAATAATCAGGCCAAAAATATTTCAAGTGTTGATTGTTCTTGGAATTTATTTATTTATTTATTTATTTCCATTGGTAAATAATTATAAATATGGAAGGTATTATATTAAGCCGAACTTGATAATTGAGGAAACATAAACATTACAAGTATCAAAGTTCTCTTTATAAAAGTTGAACTCGCCAATTCACATTATAAAACTAAATACTTTGATTTGAATAAGTAATGTTAAATCCATACATATTCATTTGGTGAAACACTTAAAATTTAAATGTAACAATTAGTATGTTAAATATCCTGATTTAAATAAGTGAATAGGCTTATTTAAATGTGATTAATTTTTTTTATTGAATTTATATACCATGTTACAATGAAATTAATAAAATACAATCATAATAATGAAAATTAAATAAAACATATAATTAATAAAAATAAAACTCACAAAATAGCAAAAAGTCTAGCATAACCCAATAAATATATGGGAAGAGGATCCACAAGTAGATGAGTGATTTAAAGGCAGAACTCTTAGTGAGATGGATGCGTTTTAAGAAACCAATTGGAGAATTTTTTTAAAAATATAATTAATTTATATGAGAAAATTCGTTACTTTCATATTAATATTTTATTGAACAAATTAAAAATAATAATAGTTATTTAGAGTATCTCCAAATGACTATTTAAATGAGGCCTATTAGCTATTTTAGTTAGCGTCAACATGTTTTAGTCATTTCAATGGATTAGCTATTACAATAGCTACATTTGAAAAGTCTTAGGAGAATCTTTAAACAATTTGTATATATAAATAGATAAAATAAAGAGTAGCGTTGAAATATATGGATAAAAAAAAGAATTAAACAAAATAAAAAAAAAATCATATTTTTATATTTTAACTAATAAAAGATAAAAAGTATAGTTAGAGTTACTTTTTGTAGCAATCCCGGTTTCAATCCTTCTTTTATGTTTTGTCACTGTCGACTGGCCGGTCGGGGTCGAGGGCAGCGCCCCTTCGCGGGTCCAAGGGCAGCGCCCTAGCGGAGTCGAGCTGCCTGGTCAGCTCGCGGTTCCAAGGGCAGCGCCCTGCCTGCTGGGAGGGCAGCGCCCCTCAAAACAAAATTCAAAAATGCATCGAAGTTACTTGACCTATGTCCCAAAATTCACCACTTATAAGCATTTGGACACAAAATGTTTCCTCTCTCAGCGATTGGACTCAAAGAGTGATGAAAATGTTGTGCCAAACGACGTCGTTTGGTGCGTTTGTTGGAGTCCCACATCGATTACAAAACATTTAAGGTGGACAAACTTCTATATAAGTGCAAGTGTAGAGGGTTAGCTTATCAGCTTCTATGGTTCTTTCTTGGTTTAATGAGCCATTACTGTCGAGCTCGATTATATAAATTTATTGTGCCGAGCTGGATTTTGGCCATAGTTCCATTGGGATTTTGGCCATAGTTCCTTCGCCAAAGTTGTGTAATTTCTCGAGGCTTTGTTGTTGTGGTGGAGATCAAGTTTCATCGTCGTCGATTTTGGGTTTCAACTCTTTTCATCTTCTCCATTTCAGCTCCGAATTTGAGGTAGGGATTCCTACTCATTCTTATGTGTTTTAACATAAATGTTGAGTTATTTGTATAGATAGTTTGATTTGGGAAACTTAAGGTTGGAGATGTAAATGTTGAAAACAGGGGTTTTGTTCAATTGACTCATACTTAGTGTGTTTTGGGTTAAAATGGAGATTATTATGTTTTTGATAATATTTGAGCTTTTGGGTCAATATTGAGAAAAAAATGGGAAAATGCCATGTTTGGGTATATTGGGTCATTACTGTAATTAATGGCAATAATACGGAAATATGAAATTGAGCTGGAAATAATAAAATCGACTCAATATGAGGTAGAATGGTAGAGTTGAATTCATTAATCACTCACTTTGAAAATGTTGAGATTATATATATCTGTTGTAGCATTTATTTTCTGTTTAGAAATAACTGCTTTGGGCTATCGGTGGAGGATAGTCGTGATTGTTGTCGACAATGCATGATGCTTAGGCAAACTAATACTAATCAATTGAAATGAAATCGAATATGACGGTTGTGATAATACATCGAATTTGTGTATTAAATGAACATATATATGATGATGTTTATATACATTGTGTTGTGTGGGAGGAGATAGGGGATGTACTCCACGGTTTAAGGGAAGATAGGGGATGGACTCTTAAACCGGATTTTGTGTGACATTGATACAGCACTACAATGTGTATCAAGTGTTGATTATGAAGTGTTGAATTGATTTGATATAGCACAAAAATGTATATCTTTATCAATTGTGAAATGTAGAAGTGTTTCTATGTTATGTTGATACAACACCAGTATATCATATATGAAGTATGGAAGTGTTTTTGTTTGAGATTGATACAGCAAATATGTGTATCTATTGTAGTGCGAAATGTTTAATTTGAGTCTTTATCTCAATTGAAATGAAGTACTGTTGATATGAGATGTAATCTCACTTAAAGGGTATGGCCAGGTTCTGAGCCAGGATTATGAATTAAGAAATGAAAATTATTATGAAACATGGATACATTTGTCATGTAATTGAAAAGGATTATGAATGGATATATGTGAATCAAACATTTATTGAATGCTCACGTTTTAGTTATTGCTCATATTATGTTTAGCATATCTCTACTGGGCTGTTAGCTCACCCTATACGGGAATATCATTTTCAGGTGCAGGTGAAATGTTACCTCCAAGGCAATAGCATGGATGGACTCTCGGGAAGCAAGAGTTTCCTAGTTATGCTTTATGTGTGCATGAGTGTTATTTGTAAAGCCAAGGGCTTAATGTGTAATGAGCGAGACTCTATTTGTGTAACCAAGCAATGTCTTGGAAAGATGAAAGCCTATATGGCATTTAATTGCTTGCTAAACAGTGAACTTTGATATATGAATTTATGTTGTTTCTTATGTTTATTCCGCATATAAGTTATCTTTATTGAAATATTTTGAGGCGTGACACTTTTAGTATAGGTATCATAACCTAAAAAATTGTTTTTATTGACACATTTTAGTGTTAAAAAGGCTTATTTTTATTAGTGGTGTTACTACATTTTTTAACGTATGATTCTTATTTTTACCTCTAATGAGATAGAAGAAAAACAATAGAGAGAGAGAAAGAATAAGGAGTGAATAGTAGAATCCATTTCACATCATTAAAAATGAAATAGGGATGCCCAATTAAAATTCTCAAATATTTTTTTTGATTATTACTTTTTAAAAAATTTTAAACACAGATTAAGAGGATCAAATCCTTAATTGCCAAACGAATCTTACTTCCACGATTTAATACACCACCACAACACCGACAAGACAACAGTTGTATCTGCACTGTCTCTCGATTGTATTTTTCCCATTCACCAACCAAAGCAAGCACCATCAACCCAATCCAATGCCACGATTATAGCTTATTTCTCAATTTTCGCCGTCATGACTAACTATCAACACCAACACTCAATTAGCGATCATCGCATGCAAGGCTGGTCCTGAGTTTTCACGGCGTAAGGAGAAATAAAAACGGAGGCTTATATTCACATAGAAAAAAAAAATCACCCTATTTTATATCACTATCGTCGATTGATACCAAAATAGATATCAAAATGTATTCATACCAAAAACACAAAAAAGTTACCAAATTGGGAAAACTTCCTTCAATTAAAATGTATTGGATATATATTGAATTAATTGTTGTTTATTGAATATTTGAGTACCAAAGGTCAATGACACCGGTGGCCAGTGGATATAAGCGTAGTTACTGAGTTCGTGCACCTTTTAGGGCGACGTACATTCGTAGACGGTACGTTCAGAATATTTCCCAATATATTAAGAAGACTAAGAGAGGGAGTAAGGAAATTACAACTGCACGATGAACAATCAATGGACGTTAAATTTGATAATAAAATTGTAGCGAGATTGCTTAATGGTATTGAGTTGGGTAATAAAAGATGTGACCATCAATCAGACAAGATTGTGGTTAAGGGTATAAAATTAATTGGGAATGTTCAATTGGGACAAGAGGCGAAAGAGGAAGTTGTGGTCCACCACGTTTTGCTTTTCATCATAAAGTGATAATAGTCCGTTAGATTCCGTCCCCACACCTGACAAGATATTTATTGGAGTTGGTGAGGTCCTGAGACTTGGATTGTTGATCCTGACCAGTCCGACAGGTTTCAGATGTTAAAGAAGATGAGATTCAAGCTCGTTGGTGGGAAGAACAAAGAGTATATTCGTCATGGAATAGAGGTTGTGGATTAGTTCTTCCCAGTTGATGTTTGGACAGACTACAAAGATACGCTATTGGGAAAATGTTGGAAATATTCACAAGGGTGTAATATATTTAGTGGCTGTTACTGTTAGTGGAAAAGATGTAAGGTCCCACTGTCCCACATCGGGAATGAAGGGGGAGTTCTTGGGCTATAAAAGTAAAAATCTAGACCCTTATATAGCATCGAGACATTTTCCCAGGTGGTGAAATCCTTAACAGAACTCCCCAGTTAAGCGTGCTTAGGCTAGAGTAGTTCTGGGATGAGTGACCCACTGGAAAGAACAAATCTGTGCAGGCACGGCCCAAAGCGGATAATATCGATTACATGTGAAAGGTTGGGACATTACAAATGGTATCAGAGTCGACTCTCCAGAGTACCGAATGTGGGCCCCTGGTGTCTTTCGGTGCATGTGGGCGGGCTTGTGAGCTGGTAGGCTACTGCACGGGGACGTGCAACCCTAAGGGGGGTGGATTGTATGGTCCCGGTGTCCCACATCGGGAATGAAGGGGGAGTTCCTAGGCTATAAAAGTAAAAACCTAGATCCTTATATAACATCGAGGCCTTTTCTCGGGTGATGAAATCCCTAGCAGAACTCCCCAATTAAGCGTGCTTAGGCTGGAGTAGTTTTAGGATGGGTGACCCACTGGGAAAAACAAATCCGTGGGGGCACGACCCAAAACGAACAATATCGATGACATGTGAAAGGTTTGGGCATTACAAAAGAATGCAAAATTACGTTAAGGAGTCAAATGTACTTTAAAACTGATTAGAATTATAATTTTATGTATTTTTATTTGTAATGTTCAAGTGGATGGATGTGGACGATATAAAAACTAGTGTTGTTGAAGGTGTTTCAGCAAGTAATTTCTGTTGTATTGAACTTGCTTTGCCTAATTTATTTTCTCATTTGATATTGAGATATAAACAAAAGAGTATTAAGGTTGATAAAATATTGATAAAATATTCCCCTTTTGCGCACCCAATACCAATGGATTGGTTAGAGTATATGTATACGATCGGAGGTTAGATGGCAATGACAGTTTGGAGGTGTATTTTGTTTTCCCCGTGGACTGTCAGAGCGAATTAGTGTATTATGGAAATGGTTATTGTTCCATTAATGATAAACAAGTGCCATGGGTTGTTAAGTATCAACTTGAAGATTCGAATATTAAAAGGGGTGTAACATATTGTAAAATGAAAGGGTATTTGAAGTATTCTACGATTGAGATGCTAGAAGATTCGCAAATAAGGGTCACATCTATTGTTGTATTATCTAAAAAATATACGAAGGCGAATGTTGATATTTGGCATTGTACCCCGACCAAAGCTGTTCCGATTCTCGCATGGATTATGTCTATTGGTGTAAGGGAGTTGGTGTCATGGTGTTTTTAGGATTGTTTGTGATGACCATGGGTGGTAGAGGTGAGGTGGTGATAGTGGCCATGTAAAGGATTTTGGTGGCTCCAAGTGGGTAATAGTGGTTGTAAAGTTAGAGAGAGAGAGAGAGAGAGAGAGAGAGAGAGAGATAAGGAGTAAAGTAAGAGAGTCTTTTAAGTGTGGAACAATAATTTGGGGTGCATTTAGTGGCTCTTATTTGAAATTAATTTTTGTCCAATTTTTAATAAATGTTATTAGGATTAAATTGATATAATGTGAAAAATTAAATGACGATTAAAACTACATCGACAAAATTGACGCAAGATACTACAACAATCACAAGTATAATTTTCCCCATTTTTCATAAAATTTTCTTACTAATGACATAATGACATCTATTATATTATTGCAATTGGTTCTGTTTCAGATATCAAAATTTCATTACTGCATACAACATCAGTGAATAAAAAATAACATAGAAGTTACTACTTTATATACTCTTTTTCCTATCAAAATTTTTATTGCATGAACAGATGGGCATGGCAAGTGCAGTTGAAACCCTATGTGGACAAACATATGGAGCCTAGAAATATGAAATGCTAGGCATATATCTCCACTGGCATCTTCATTACACTCATCTACATTTTCACCAAGCCAATTCTTAAGTTGATCGGCCAATCAAATGAGATCGTGTCGGCAGTAGCATTATTCTTCTACGGCCTCATTCCTCAAATTTTTGCATACGTTGTGAACTTCCCAATACAAAAGTTCCTTCAAGCTCAGAGCATAGTCTTACCAAGTGCACTCATTTCAGGAGCCACATTTGTGCTACACATCTTATCAACCTAGGTTTTTGTATACAAGGCTAGTCTTGGTTTATTGGGTGCTGGGTTGGTATTGAGCTTGTCTTGGTGGATTATTGTGGTGGGCCTATTTGTTTACATAGTAACAAGCTTAAGGTGTAAGAACACTTGGTCTGGGTTTCGTTTACAGGCCTTTTTTGGGCTTATGCAGTTCTTCAAATTGTCGGCTGCATCGACAGTGATGATATGCTTAAAGTCATGGAATTATTAGATTGTTCTTCTACTGGCTGGGTTGTTTCCTAACCCAAAGTTGGCTTTGGATTCTCTTTCTATCTGGTGAGAAAAGTTTTCATCGTTGTTTATATATATATATATATATATATATCAACAATGACACAATGATAGATAGCACAATAACAATACCTCTCAAGTACACAATAATTGTTTGAAATAAATGCTCATCCATAATTGCAGGATGCATAATGATGATCTCCATTGGATTCAATGCAACAGTAAGGTCAGTTGTGTTCAATTCATTCATTAATTTATTGTTAAAATATTATTTATCTATATTAATTCTCTTTTTTTCATCATATATCTAGATATATACTAGAAAATCAAATCTGTCATATATTTGGGAGTTATTTTTTCCACAATTATTTCATTCTCTTTCACATGTAGTTTCTCACATGGTAGGGCTCCTCTTTTATAAAGAGGTGCCTTTTGAAATATTTGAAATGGACTATGGAAATAATAATTTCTTATATTTTTAACATTGATCCAACCATTTTATTTTAATCTAAACAATTATCTTAGTAAGGGTGTTTAATTTGAATGACAGAGAGAATAGTGAACAACAATGCAATTAGAAGTTACATGTAGCACAAATATTAATGTTGTTGATATATATATGCTGAGCAGTGTGAGGGTGAGCAATGAGCTTGGAGCAAGACATGACAAGTTAGCAGCATTTTCAATAGCAGTGGTGAACTTAGTCTCTTTCATACTTTGTTTGATTACAACAATTGTTGTCCTTGCACTGAGCAATGTCATTAGCTATGCCTTCATGGATTGTGAAACCGTGGCCAGAGCTGTATTAGAACTTTGTGCACTTCTTGCCTTCTCCCTCATCCTCAATGGAATCCAACCCGTCTTGTCTGGTAAGGTTTGCTTCAAAAAATAATGAAAGCATTTTCCATTTCTTCTTAGAATTTTATATGTCTTTACGAAAGCATCATGAAAGGGTTTTGTTTTCGTTTATGGTGTTTGTTTTGCAAGTTGATTCATTGACATTTAGTTTTTTCATTTAGTTTTTTTCTATTCTCAATTTTTTCTCTGTTTCGGCCCCATTTTATTTCCATTAACAAAATATTACTTCTTTTTTTCCCCTTATCCCTCAGTGATATAATGTTTTAAAAAAATATTCTAATTCTAGGACTAAGCCCGTATCCCTCATATAGGCAATTAAATAAAGGAATAAGTACTCTCACTGTAAGGCCCCTGAAATATGTATTTACTTTTAAGACCCTAATGTTGAATTTTATTTATTTATTTATTTTTAGCCCCTCGTTTACTTGAATTAATTCGAATCTTGTCGGTTAGCAATTGCTATTTTTATTTTTATCGAAACAGAAATTTCTCTAACCAAATTAGGTTCCCTAACTTAATTTAATTCTACCTAGGTTACATGTATTTAACTTCAACCCCTCATATTTTTTTTAAAATTTCAAAACTTGCCCCAAAATAGTACTCATATCTTGTACCATGGTATGCCATCAATCTTGCTATATTATATATATAATATATTATACATATACACCTAGGAGAATGTGCCTAGAACTTAAAATAATTAAAAAATTAGTCCCTTCACATCCCTATGGCTAGCCCTTCCTTGGAGGAGGTGAAAAATCTATTTCCAAGACACCCATCATGAGATTCTAGAAAAAATACAACCTGGTGACCTACCTAGGATGCAAATCCAAGAATTCGTTTATTACAACTAGATGTGGCCTAACCAATGGAACACACCTCCTAAGTCCCTTCCATTCCTTTAGAATTCAAGCAAAAATCCTACTTTCCATCCAATTCCAACTAAAGGGCTTTTTTGTCCTTTTACCCCAAATTTGCCTATATATACCACACCCTCCCTAGCTTGCAAAACATACACACAACACACTCACTCACACACATTTGTGTTAGAGAGAAGAGCAAGGAAGAGAAATTTAGAGGAGAAGAAGGGAGAAGAAAGGAGAGTTTCTTGTGCTAAGCTTGGAGAGGTAAGCCACCAACACAACCCTCTCTTCATTTCCTTTTCTTAATGCATGTTTTAAAGATTCTAAATAAAGTTTCAGATCTGTTATTATCAAGTTCCTATGTTGAAAATATTAAGATTTGAGTATTGTTTCCATCTCTCATGTATTTTACCCATTTTGGCACAAAACCATCTTCTTTTGTACACATCTCTCAACTTTTCATAGGTTACTCTTTCAAACAAATTTTCGGAGTTAAACATGTGATAGTTAGCATATTTTCTTCACAAAAGAAATGAAACTTTTCCCATGGTGGAACCCCCTTTTTATAAATTTCCTTGTTTGGGCATTCTACCTTAAAACCTGTTTTTTTTCAGTCAACTTTCAAAAAATTTCAGAAAAATGTACAAAATATTCTGAACTCTATTTTATGTCAAACCTTCCTTAAGGAGTTAGCCTTTCAACTAAAATTGGTTCATCAAAAAACATTGAGCGGTTTTGAAAGAAAATCAAGTTTTCGTAACTAGGGTCGACGGATCTGGACAGATTCTGGACAGCGCTGGATATTTTCTAAATAACTTAAAATCTGGAAAGCAAAACCCATTCCGAAAAAATGTTCTAGAAACTAGATCAAATTCTCTATAAACCATAGGAAGACCGGTTCGGTGGATGATCTAAAGTAGTCCTTTCGTATTAATCTTCACGTGATGTTAAATTTGGAAATTTGTTATGTATGGATGTTTTGTGCCCTTGTATTCATGAAAATGTTTAATGGCTTATGATCATATCTTGGCAAGATGTTGTATGTGCATGTTATGTTATTTATCTTTCTTATCTTGAGGATGCATGCTTATGTGGATATTATTATATTGTTTAGTTGGACTAACCTTGATTTAAAACACTTAATTCAACGGGAAACCTAATTGGGTGGGTATTGGGTTTTCGAACACTTGAGTTATGAAAAGATGATAATATGTGATATATGGTTTGTTGGGATGTGTTCCCTATTCGAGGTTAAATCTTGCGCAAGTGGTTTTCAGGGCCCTTGAACGGAGCGGTTGTATTCGGACCCTATGTGGTTTGGTGTAAGGAGGGATTCGGGCAAGGCCCTATTTTTACCGTCTCTTTTGAGGCCCTGCGGTTGGCGCTACGCGGTATATAACCGTTGGTAGGCATCCGAGGTTAGTTCTGCAACAAAGCAGCAAAAGAGGGGGCATACCGAATAATCCGCGTCCGATTCTTGTGGTCGGGAGGACGGAATCTCTTTGGGGGATTTCTAGTTACTAACATCTGACTCAACTCTTAATGCATTTATTTGTTTATTGGAGTATCATGCTTTACTACTTGGTGCTATAAATGTGATTGTGTATTGGACTGGGAAAAATGGGTGGGGTGTGTGTGTGTTTACTGGGCATTCAAAGCTCACGGCGTATCATGCCAGGTGACGAAGCGGAACTCGTAGCGGAAGACGACGAGCCGGAAACCTTTGAAGACTTTTGGCTATCCTAGAATATTAGAAGTTTCTTTTGATAATTTTGTAAGACTCATATGAAGCTTAAAACTTTCTTTTGGGGATGTAATGTAATGGAATAATCTTTTGAAGCAAGTATATTGTGGTTATTATGTATTTATATCCTATGTATTAACCTTAACGTTGCTTATGAGACCTTGTGTCAATGCCTTGTAAGATCTGTCAAAAAGGCAATACGCTGCCTAAGAAAGCTGGACTTAGAGGGGAGGCTATTTTGACTCCTCTGGCGAACTGGGATCTTACTTGGTTATTGACCGTAGGACTCACTAGTGACTTTCCCTTCTGCAACCTTTAGTGTAGAATCGGGGCGTCACACTCACCCCCATGGATTAGTTATCCCCTATGTATAAATTATCTTTCTTCTTCGATTCAACAGTTAGAAATAATTCTCTGTATTGGCTGTGGGTGTGTCTACCTAGTTGGAATGTGTCTCTGAGTCTTGAAGCTCTTTCCTCATTCCTAATTTTCTTGATGTAATGTTTAGTTTTAAGATATTAAAATTTTCTCATTTGTAAATCAAAAAACAAAAAAGCAAAAGCTATATATTGGAAAACTAATCTCATTACTTAATTGCATCCACTAGCCCATGAAATCATTTATCCCATGGCGGTACTTATCCTCTTAATTAATCTATTCATTTTTTATTTGCTGATATGATTATGGAGGATAACTTGTACTAGGATAAGTTATCCTGATGGGAGTATTTTAGTCATTTTGTGACAAAAGTTCTATCTTGGGATAAGTTATCTCTCCTATTCCTGGACAAAATAATCCCACATATGCGAAATAAAAGAGCTCTCAGGATAACGAGTCATAAAATCTGAATCAAATGTTGAATAATTTTACTTTGAGATAAAATAATCATCTCCTGCTTCTTATCCGTGAATCAAACATGACCATATTGATTCAGACTCACTCTTAGATGGCTTCACTTTTCTTTCATCTCCTAACTTAAATGTGAAATTAGAGGAGTGAAGGAGTTGCTATGGGGTGTAGATGGCAAGCTTTTGTTGCATACGTGAATGTTGGCTGTTATTATATAGTTGGGATCCTATTGGGCTCTCTATTCGGTTTTCACTTCAAATTTGGTGCTAAGGTTGGCTGCTTGATAACTCATGTGCTTTCTTCTATATTCTTCTAGTTGCATATACACTCGATTATCTTTTGATACAATAAGTCAAGGGACACAAAACTAAATACACAAAATAAATATAATATTAGACATCTGATGGAAGGGCCTATGAGCGAAGAGCAATTCTTCCCAATAGCACTTTTATGTCCCTAGATTTATTGTTTGTATAAAGAGTGACAATTCATTTTCAGACATATCAGATGGCATGGTCCATCATTAAAAGGACTGTTTCTTTCATATCATTCTTCTATTGTTTGTATAAAGAGTGATAATGCATTTTCAAAAAACTGTTTGTGGTGTTTGTAAGGAATATGATCAAGGTTGATAACGGGCACACTGGTGCAAACCATCATTTTGGTATGGGTGACTTGTCAAACAGATTGAAAGAAAGAGGTATTCCATTTTTCTCTTGACCTTCATACAAATTTCTTACACCATGTCTATAATGCCAAATATTCAATACACCCACCTACCATAACCCAAACATAATTATTTTATTTTATTTTTTAAAAGTAGAATTAAAGTTTTTGAATTGAGTAGGACGATATATGTTGTCATTAAATGTCACTAAGGTTGTGTTTGTGAGGGATTTGGGAAAAAGAAAATTGAGAATTTTTCTAAATATTGCAACTAATTCTCCATTTGTTTTGATGTACAATATCTTTCCCCAAAATATTTTACGTAATTACATTAATTGGTTGAATAAAAACTATGAAAAATATTTTTGTAAAATTTCATTTGTAATGACCCAATCTTGGCAAGGCAAAACCCCGCCAAGAGGGTGCACTTCAAACGCTATAGCACTTATACATAACAATTACCTGTATAATTCTTATATCACATCACCACATCACTAATAGTGCATAAGACCTTTCGATTGGCCAACATATATGAGATAATCCATTCAAAGACAAAAATATCATCATGCTACAAGATAGTTCCCAAGCATCACTTCCCCAAAAATAAAACATACTATTTACGAATCCATCAATACATCCAACTTCATAAAGCAAATATTTACAATCAACCTCCTTCATAAAAAAATAAAGGAACTACATCCTAGAATGACCCTAAGCAAAACCTCAACTACAAGATACCCACATTTGATCCTTCAAAAATTCTAATCTTCCAAGTTGAGGCGAGCTACACAAAAGTCTAGGAATCTGAAAAAAAAAATTATTTAAAGAGAATGAGCTAAAGCTCAATGAGTATACCAATACCATGGAGTTATAAAACTTGCTCATTCCAATTGGATTCAAAATAAAGATAATAAACATAAGAGCTTAATTGGATTGAAATTTATACCAAAAAAAAAAAGTAAAAATTTGCATAAATCGTTATCAAGATTTTTCCAAGGAATCTCATAATTCAGGAAAAAAAATACATTTGCATAATGAAAGTAAACAAAAATATAACTTTTCAATACATTAAGATTTCATGTCCATCATACGAACCACTACATAGCCTTAGGGTCGCGTTACCTCGCGACTTAGGTGGTGGCGGTACCGTTACCCAAAACATAACCATAGAAACATAACTCATGTCATCGTAGCACTTCAATTCTCATTTCAATGTTTCGGTCCCCAAGACCCCTTATGCACAACGACCCTTATGGTCCTTAAAACATTTTGGTCCCCAGGACCCTAAAGCATTCTGGCCCTTGTGACTCCAAAGGTTATATTTGGTTATATGATCAATAAAATAAATATCCTCACGTAATGTTTCATTGTCATTCAATCATCATCATCATCATAAAATTTGAAGGACTCAACTTAAATAAATTCTCATAAAAATTAATGCTTCATTATACAAATGAAATCATATATTTATTTAAACTCAACCATTGGCCTCAATAGATTTATATATTTTCTTTTTATATATATATCATGATGAAACGTATCATTCACTTCCTTTAATTTAAAAATATTTTCAAACTTTGTAATAAAGTTAGAGGTCAGGTAATTTCCATGGTAAGTATACTCACCTCCAAAATAGCAAAAGCCTAGATTTGAAACTCTACGAATTAATTCCCAAGAAGTGTAGAGACGCCTTTTTCCAATCCTAACAATTAGTAAATAGGATCTAAAATTAGGGAAAAGTTTTCAATGAAAATTACAACATCTATAAAATTGATCCTAAATAAGACATGCTATGGAATGACAAGCTAAAGAACTCCTCCAACTTTAAGTCAACCAAACAAACAACTTATCCAATCTCCACAACACCCATCCTTTGTACATTTTTGAGTTATTAACTTTTTAAATATCCAACTAATTTATATGCACAATACCACCATCAATTACCTACAAAAGTCAAAAATCAACATTTTCATAAACTCAACAACTTAGGTAAAACCACTGCAATCATTTATAAAATTCCTCCATAGAACATAGAGATACCCAATCCACCATTTATCAAATCAATTTCAACATATAAATTTCCTAACACCAAAATCCCCAATTTTTGCATCACATTCAAATTCTAGATTAACCCAAATCTCAATCTCCAAAACAACAATCAAATTGATCATTTTTCTACATGTAAAATATTCATAGAAACTAATTGAGAGTATAAAACTCAACAATCAAACCACAAATCAAAATAGGTCTAAAGTAAATTTAAAAAAAAAAATTATCATATCTAACTCAAAATATATAAAACCTCAAACTAAACTTTTTAGGGAAAGATTCTTACAAATTGAAAGCCTCTAATCCATCAAGAAAATAAATCCCAAGCTTTGATTCTTCAAAAGATTAAGAAAAATCTAGAGTTGGTACTTCTATTGTGCTATTTTCGGATGTAGTGAAGGAGTGGCCGACTGGACCCTTTTTCCGGCGAGATAAGATGGCCGGTGGTGGTGGAGATGGTGGGTTAAGGTGGTGGTGTAAGGGTGAAGCAAAGGTGTGGTGTTTGGACACTAAGAAAGTAAAGGAAAATGAGAGAGAATGTAGAGAGAAGTTAGAGAGAAAAGAGTGAAGACAATGAAGTAAAAAAAATCTGCATTTTGTTTAGTTGGAAAGGAGTGTTCGTTCACACCTACTATCAAGTTTGGAGTTGGGTTTTAATATTAGGAGTGTGTTTGGCTCAAGGTAAAGTTGGGAATATTATATCATTTTCACGAAAAGTTCATAAAATGACTTGTTTTCATGGTCGGTAAGTTACTTTTGGGTCAGTGAAGACTCTTTACTGAAGAGCTTTAGCTGCTGAAATGCCACTAGGCCCACCAGATTTGATTTTGGGATGTTATTTTTTGAATACCAACCAAATATCAGAAAATATAATCGTTGAAAATTAATTTGAATGTATTGCAGGTGGAAAAAGTTACGAAGAGATTAGAAAAGTGGGATGACAACTAAAATTCATTTTCAAAGAGGTCTTCAAAAGTTCTTTTAGGTTAGGTTGGATTTGGATCATAAATTTTAATAATTTGTGGACAGAAAAGAAAAAATGACAAAAAATATTAGTTAAATTTTTATGTCTTTCTTTCACATTTTCTATTTCTTCTACAAATCTTTATTTAAATTAAAAATCCAGCGGTGAAAGCATTGGCTTTCCCCAGCAGAGTTAGGTTCCTAGGGCGCGAAAATGTTGGATAAAATTTCAGTAGTTATCTGCAGAGATCTCTCACTATACTCTGATTGAAATTTGGCCCTGTTGAGGGTGGTTAATGAGTTCCACTAGTGCCTTGGCAGTGGGTCTCTTCCTTTGGATTTGGTTAAATCACGCCAGCAACCGGTAACTTTGGCTAACAGATGTCATGATGACACTTCATAACATCTTTTTTTTTTTTCACAATTCAAAAAAAAATTAAATTAAAAATTAAAAATCCAAATACAACCTTAGTGAGTTTAGACATTTATAATCTTATTATTTTATCTTCTGTGTGATTTTTCCCGAAAGAGCTATTATGTATTTCTAATTGTATTGGACTATGAATTGGTAAAAGAGATACGGTAAATTTATCTACTGTTATTATTATTATTAATATTATTTTCTCTCAAGAGATTCCAAGAAAGATACTCGTCTTAATTAATTTATTTCTGGATGTGAATTTTTTTTTATATTTTATTATATAAATCTTTTTAGGCACTCTGTTTATAAATTTAATTTTAAACTTTGTTTGGCCAAAAATTTAAATGCTGAAATATTTTGTTCAGGATAAGCTTAGATAAAATGATCAAAATATTCATATATATATATATATATATACATACATACTAGTTTAAGAAGGCCTGTGTAAGGCACAAGTTATTATTACAGTATATTTAAATTTTGTATTTTGATAATTTTTTAAAATTTTAAATATTATTCTATGATATTGAATAAAATAAATCATTAGATATATGATAGAATTATATGGTATGATATGTATGATTTTTTGATGTGTTATAAAACCAATGATATAGACTCCAATTCTATTACCATATCATTTTGAGTGAATTTATGGGTCTTTAACATTTTTTTCGAATTTATAAAAAAAAAAAGAAAAAAAAATCATGGTGTGTAGCTTTTCTCAATAGATAAATATAAAACAAATACTAAGATAATTTTCCCACATAAAAAAAAACTACTAAGATAATTCACTGAACTAATAAAGAAGAAAAAGAAAATACATATATATACAAATAACTAATTTTATTAATACATAAATCATACTCGCATAATGAATGACTAATTTTATTAATAAATAAATCATTAAGTAAATTAACAATTTGTAATGATATAAAAAATATTTTTCAGTTAATTATTTTGTTAATAAATAAATTATTAAGTCAATTAATTTTTTTTTAATGATATGAGAAATATTTTTCAATAAATAATTTTAATAATTTATTATTGCATAGGTGAATATTTTTTTTTTCTTTTCCTTGAGTATTGTATTAAATTAAAATTTGTTACAAATGATAGTTATAATTTCTACTATTATATAACCGATTCATATTTTAAACAAACTTTATGTGGATATTTGTAATTTGTTAAAAAATAAAATATTTATGTTTTATAATTGACCAAGAATATTTGAGTAATTATGAAAAAATCTATTACATAATTAATCGAGAATATTTATATAATTATGAAGACAAATTTATTGAATATATTGGTTACTATTAATAAATTATTTAAAATAAAAAGACAATCAAAAAGACATGCAAAATGGAGATTTATCAAAATAAAATAAAAGGAAAATGAAGTGCAAAATGAAAATAAAATGACAAGTAGAAAAGCAATTCTTATATATATATATATATATGGATATATCGAATATGTAAAATACTTGAGACTCTCATTTTTTTTAAAGAGTTCTGCAACTCTTTTGAACAGTAATGTTACGGGCCAAGGAATGTTTATCAGGAAATGGATCATGAATGAGTTGGCATTGACCAACTCATTCTTGGTGGAGCCCCCATATATTATTAAAAAAAAAGAAAAAAAAAAAAAAAAAGAGAAGTTGGAAAGACTAGAGAGAGAAAGTTGAATACCTTCTCACCATTGTCATTCTTCTCAGAACGAACTGGGGAGAGAAGGAAAGATAAGCGTCATCGGAATACCTTCTTCTCATAACTCGTCTTTGTCGTCGTTGACTGGTATTCCTCTCTTTCACTTAATTTACTGTAAATTTAGCTGTTTTCTTCTATTAAAATGTTTTGAGGTCGTTACACATCACTATCTTTGTTCAAACATTTCCTGCAACTTGTTGAATACCATCTCTTCACCTAATTCTCTGTTGGTGTGCCTTACCTGCTCGACGAAATTCCTCAACCAAATCTTCCAGTCCTACCCCAAGTGTTTGTTTATTCTTTTTCCATACACTTATTATCTAATGAGTTCCTCTAATAAATTGCTTTGAATTAAACAGTTTTCCTGATGAAAATTGTATTGTTTTGGTAACCCAATGATGGCTTTGAACGGTATTGTTAAGCTGGGGAGTGTTGTTCCTCAACTGGGTTGGGGAGAATTGAGTTTTAAGCCTTTTGGGTTTGTGTGTTATCAGGTGAAAGACAAGGAGGGAGTTCGTAAATGGGAGTGTCTTAATGGGTTTTTGAGTTTATCATCAACCCACCAGACAATAGGATCCAAGGTTCTAAATATCGGCCGGTACATTCCGTACCGGCCGATTCGTACCAGAAAATGGGAGGCCCGCGTCGGATACTCACCGGTATACCGGTGAGATTGGATTTCACGTCCGTATCGGCCGATTCTCGACACGTATCGGCCCGAATCCGATACATACGACGATACAGTCCGATACACGCCGGTACGGATGAAAACCTGCAAGATCTAAGCTTCTTCAAAGACGGTTTGTGAACCTGAGTTGCGTTTATGCTCTGTTTTAGTACTGATTTTCCCTCATTTTTCTTTGTTTATACAGAGCATAGCACAACAACAGAGCACACCACTGTTTATATATAGCACACCACTGAATGTTTAGAGGTTTTTTTTCCCTCATTTTTCTTTCCCTCATGTTTAGAGGTTGTTGCTGCTGCGTTATGCTCTGTTTCTTTGTTTATACACTACACCACTGTTTATATTAATATATATATATATATATATATATATATATATATTTATACACTACACCACTGTTTATGTTTCCACTTAATATATTTATGCTCTGTTTCTTTGTTTATACACTACACCACCGTTTATGCTCTGTTTCTTTGTTATTGGTTTTTATTATTTATTTATTTATTTTGGTGCCATGTTTTGTACTATATTTTTTATTTGTGTCTTGCTTTGGTGTAGATGTTTAAGATTTAGATTTTTTTTTAAAGAGGTTTATTCTAATTAGATTTTTATTTTTATTTTAAATATATTATTGTTACTAAGTAAATTAGAATTACAATATTTGTCAATTGAAAACTGTTATTGTAGATAATTAAAAGTTATAATTGAGACTAAAATAAATACATATTATTTAGTTAAAAATGAGTCAAAAGTGCTCATACATATCAAAATTTTGATTAAAATGTGACAAATTATGGCTAAAAGAGTAAAAAAAATGTATAAAATTGAGTTTTAGAGGGATTGCTAATGATTTTTAAAATTTCACGGCCGCGACACCCGATTCCCGATACGTACCGGCCGATACTACCGATACCGATACTCCGCGATCGATACCGTTACGTTACCCGATACTGCGATTTAGAACTATGATAGGATCTGTGGATGATGATGAGAAGTCGTCAAGTTCGGCTACTGAATTGCAGAGGGTGGTTGATCAGATGGAAGGAAATGGCTCCAGGAGGTTGCAGAATGATTCAACTACTCTTCCAAGTGGGTTCTTTCTTTGCCGCTTGATTAATATATGGGTTTTTATTCCTGATTGAATATATAGACTATTTGAAGATATAACCCTTGAATTTTAAATATATGAAGTTAATTCATATAATTACTTACTGAGGAATAACAAAATCATTCATGTGAATAATGACAAAAGGAAAAAGCTAAAAAAACAAGTGCTGTTGTTTTATTCAAGTCTTCCATTTGCAATTTGATTAGTGGAGCATAAGAATTTTATATATTTATTATATGTTTTATATATGAATATATCATTTAAAGATAATAAAAAAATGTAATATGATATTAATTCCTATAAATTTATATAGTTTTTGTTTTATAATTGTGTCTTAAGTTGTTTAATTCAAACTTATAATTAATTTTACATGTGTCTAATTGAAGAAAGGCCAAACTAAAGAAGAAAAAAAATTATTTATAATTAGTTATGGTCAATGTTTGCTTGAATTTCTAAAATTTATGAATTTATAAAAGCTGAGAATCAAAAAAGATTGTTTCTCATAAATTTATAAAAGTTGAAAAATAGTAGACGAATAATTCTCATGGAGCATAACCTCATAATGTTCATAATTATTATGAGATAACAATGGTTTAATTTGATTATGAATTTTCTGCTTGAATTTTTTTTTCCAGATGTTCAGCATCAACATCTATTGGTACTGGTGGAGATAGGGGATGAAACCATTGAGATTAGATTTAAAAGCAAAAAATGTAATTGCGGTGTAATTGCAATACTTTGGATGACAGAGTCCGAGACGCCAAGCAAAGGAAGACCTTATTAGGCATGGTGCAATCCCATAACAGTCAAACATATTAAACATGAAACCCAAAGAAGAGCAAGACAGTCAAAGATTTATGGCTACCAACAGTTATGAAGTAGAGAACAATCCACTGAGTTTGAATATTAAAGGAATTAAATGTAATATTAATATCCTAAAATGGTTGATTTAGCACACTCTTGTATTTTGTGTTGCAATGGCAATAAAATGAGTATTGGAGAATATGATGAATGCCATTTCATATTTGTGTTTGTATTGTAATGGAATGTCTTGTATTTTGAATTGTAATGATCATTGAAGAATATGGAATTCTTTATTTTTGTCACGCTCTTATTGATATTGTTACTAGCAACTCCTCATTGACTTTTTATTTATTTTTAATGACAAACATAACCTGTTAATGGGCTTGGTTGAGATCACAAATTAAAGAACAAATAAAATTTATTCATAATAAATAAAAAAATTCTTAATGGTAATTTACTCATAATGTGAAAAAATAAAAAAATAAAAAAAATTTCACATTTCATGACGAAAAAAAACTTCAATGTTCCATAATAATTCTAATAATGATAATTCTAAATAATAGTTTATTCCCAATCTAATAGTTCAACTATATAATCCAACACAAAAATCATTGTGTTTTAACAAACAAGTCTCTCAAAATGTAATATAAACATTCTCAATAAACTTTAAAAAAAAAAAAAGCCAACAAATGTCTAAGCAACCCTGTCATGTAGACATTTTCAACTTCTACCATTTGTGACCTCTTCTGGATTGTTAGCCTGTGATTGTACTATGTCATTCAACATTTTTGTAAAACTTGAATGTTCGAATATCGAAGATGGAGATGGATGATGATGCCCCTATTAAAAAAAATAAAATATATTAAATTTTCATCAAACCATGTAAATAAATACATACTAGAATATTACGTACTTGGTATGACAAGTTTTCTTGAAATATGTTTTGTTGCTCCAAACTTGGACCCAATATTTCAGATTCCTGCCATATAAGAAGCAATTAGACAATCCAACTATAAATAAATCATATAACTATAAAGTTAATGAATAAAATAAATTTCTTACATTCACTTGAATACTCTCTTGTGTACCAAGATCAACAAGTCCTATATTTGAAGATGCACCAAACTCGGATTGCTGCAAAATATAAAATTTAAAAGTTAACAAAATAATAGTTTTTTTTTAATAGTAAATTAACTCATTCAAATAATTTTCACACCTCTACACTTCCTCGGATGTTGGTCTTTGTCTTGGTCTTTGCTCCTTTCTTCTTCTTATTAACAACTTTTTCAACCATGGATTTTTTCCTTTTACATGGTGGCCTCCCCTTTTGACGTAAAATGACTGGATCAAGTATGGTTCTACTCTCTTTTGACTTCGAAACACCATCTCCATGAGTGGTTGAATTATGATGATTACTCACAAAACTAGACTTGTTATTTCCATAATCAATTTCAACTTCTTCTTTCAATTTCCCTTTTAGTTCAAATAACTGTTCGACCACCATATCACACCTATTTTCATAATCAGTTGCCAAATTAGCCACATCATTGAAGACATTGAACATTTTATTATACCGACGTGTTTCAGGCAACATTGAAGAGTTGTTATAATTGATGATCACTTTACTATGGCACCTTTTCACATTTTTGTTCCATCTTCTTAAAATGTACTTGTCTGATATCTCATGAACCCTTTCTTTCATTAACACCACAATTTGATGCCTACACACTATTCCCCTAAACTCGAACAGTCGACAACTACAATTTGTGTCAAAGTTTTCCTTATCAAAATAGACAATGAAAGTTGCTAATCGAAATTTCTCTCCAAATGGAACATCTTCACTCACTTCATATACAGAAATATCAGGACCTTGTGTATACAAAGATGAATTGCAATGAAGCTGTCCTACCTCCTGTTGGAACTCTTTAAATTTTGCAATAGTGTAAGCTTTTTGAAATTGCTTCTCAAATGGATACTGAGTTATGCATGGGATGTATGAGTTGAGAGAATTAAATTCTTCACCATTTTCATTTTCCACCTTCTTCGCCAAAGCATTCTCATATTGCTCCACAAATTGTTTCAAAGTGGTTTTTGAGTTGATGTACCCATCAAAGAATGCGTGCATGCTTTCACTTCGTTGTGTGGTTGACATTCCCGCCCAAAAAATATCTTTGACAAATGCAGGTACCCATTGATGTCTATCCTCAAACAATCCAAATAACCATTCATTGCTTTCAAGTTGATAATTCTCTATCAATTTGCTCCAATTTTCTTCAAACTCCTTTTTTGTTAAGGAATCATAAACTGCATTCAGTATACCAAATTTTATTGCCTCATATTCTTTGTATCCTCTCAATTTTTCAGGTAATTTTTTCAAGATATGCCACAAACACCATCGATGACGCACATTGGGGAAAACAATTTGTATAGCATTTTTCATGGCTTTATCTTGATCTGTAATAATAGCATTTGGAGGACATCCAGACATGCATGAAAGCCAAGACTTAAACAACCAGGTAAATGTTTCCGTATTTTCATGTGAAATGAGTCCACAACCTAACAATGTCGACTGTCCATGATGGTTGACCCCAATAAATGGGGCAAAGGGCATATCATACTTATTTACCAAATACGTCGTGTCAAATGTAACCACATCGCCAAACTCTTTAAATGCAGCCCTACTCCTTGCATCAGCCCAAAACACATTTAGTAATTTGCCATCTTCATCCAAATCCAGGACATAAAAAAATTCTGAATTATCAGCTTGCATTTTCACAAAATAATCATACATTGCAGTGGCATCTCCTTTCTCGAGTTTCAAACGACGAACTTTGTCCATATGATTTCTACAATCTTTCTCTAAATATGAAAACTTCTCATGCCCTCCAGCTTCAAGCACAAGTGAAGTAAAATTTTTGCTCATCCTAATTCCTGCACTATCATTTAATTCAAGTCTCCTTTGCACATGTGATTCAAGAATCCTATTTTGCTTGAAAAAACGAGATTTGCTTGGACTCATTTCATGGTTATGCTCAAGTCTTAAGGATTGCACTATCCACATTCCATCGCCTTGTAAATTTGCATTAAGTCCAGCTTTGCATCCCGTTTTAGTTTGTGGGCGTAGTTTAACTATATTGCTTGTTTTGATTTTTGCTTTTCCAGCACGAGTACAAGCAATAGTTACATATTTTTTCTCCCCATCATCTTCCCTTTTACAATATTTCTTCGACACCGCAAAACCATTTCTCTTCCCATATCTTGAATAATATTCATAAATTTCATCAATTGACTTAAATGTCATTCCCACTTTAGGATCCTCAATTTCAACTTCTACATTGTTTGTGTCTTCTATTTCAGTCTCAATATCAATTTCGTCATGGTCCTCATTTGATTCACTCGATATTTCTTTATCCATACCTCTACAATGTAAATAACAAATTAGAAAAAAAATTATTCATAACAAAGGCCACAAAAATCCTAATTAAGTAGAAAATTAAATTATTTTATTAACTTTCTGCTGAAAATTTGTAAAAAATCCAAGCAGAAAATTCAGCAATAAAAAATTCAAAAAGAAATTTTAGCAACAAATTCAACTAGTGTTATCTCATAACAATTTTGCACACATTGAATTCATAACTTGTATAAATTCATAACTGGTGTTATCTCTTAATAAACAATAATAATTTATAGTACAGTTTTTTGCTTTTTCTGGTTTCTAATTTCATTTTGGTGCACAGAGACTGGAAGTAGCAGAGTTTTCTGGTCTTTAATCTAGTGGATGTGTGACATACGCCAAGAATGCTAGGGAAGCATCCTTGTTTGATGTAGTGGCTGCCCAAGTTACTTCCATGGTTATCTTCTAATCTTATTTGGTTAATTATAGTTCTGATGTTTTGTTCCCAAGATTTATTCAAAACATGGATTAACTAACTAACAAGAATTCATACACATCAAATTTATTCAAAACATGGATTAACTAACTAACAAGTTACTTCCATGGTTATCTTCTAATCTTACAAGTTGCTTTCATTTTCTGAATCATACACATTGAATTCATAACTTGTATAAATTCAACTAAATACTGAATAAATTTCATTTTATTAAGGGAAGCTTCTACCTTTCAACATGATTGACAAGTTTCCAATTAATTCTGTATTTCAAATTTTCTGTAGATATGCAAAGAATATTAAAAAAAAAAAAAGGATAGTTGGATTAACAGTTGCTCTGTAGATATGTATAGCTTCATTGTCATTCTTTCAATGACACACCAGCAGAGAATTAGGTGAAGAGATGGTATTCAACAAGTTGCAGGAAATGTTTGAACAAAGATAGTGATGTGTAACGACCTCAAAACATTTTAATAGAAGAAAACAGCTAAATTTACAGTAAATTAAGTGAAAGAGAGGAATACCAGTCAACGATGACAAAGACGAGTTCTGAGAAGAAGGTATTCCGATGACGCTTATCTTTCCTTCTCTCCCCAGTTCGTTCTGAGAAGAATGACAATGGTGAGGAGGTATTCAACTTTCTCTCTCTAGTCTTTCCAACTTCTGTTCTTTTTTTTTTTTTCTTTTTTTTAATAATATATGGGGGCTCCACCAAGATGAGTTGGTCAATGCCAACTCATTCATGATCCATTTCCTGATAAACATTTCCTGACCCATAGCATTTTCCCTCTATCAATGATATATGTATAGGACTCACTCATGTACGTGTAAAACTCACACCATTAATGATGAAAATCCAACGAGAATTGTGAGGCTCCAAAAAAATGTGTCTCAATCATTGGTGATTGAATATTTGGTTCTTTCACAGAACAAACTCTCTCTCTCTCTCTCTCTCTCTCTCTCTTCTCTCTCTCTCCTCCTTTTCCTCTTCATCTTCTTCAAAGTCCCTCTCCTTTGTCCACCGCCTCTCCTCTAGCGGCACCACTCCTCCGTCCACTGCCTCCTCCTCACCTACTTCAAGATCCACCACCAGAACCATTGCCCCTAAACCCGTCTTCGTCAGAAAATATTGCTGGCTTTACCTCATCAGCGTAGCTCGATCGACGTCCACCGCGATCGCGGCGGAAGAGGAAATGACCGATTTCAGTTCCACTGCCTCTCGCCACCCGTGGCTATCATCTAAGGGTCCGCGACCTACCAGATCTGGATCTGAACCCTAGATTTTTGTGTGGTATGTGCCGCTGCAATACAATGTAAATGGTGTGGCCTTGGGTTTTAGTGTGGTGGTTGTACTGTAAGAGTAGTGTTACGATGTGTATCTACAATGGAGGGTTGAAAGTGCAATTGGTACTGTGGCTGTAACTAGTAGCTGGTAGCAGCGGCTGGCTGTGTGGTAATGGCCATGATTGGCTGCTGCTGGTGTTTGGGAGCAGGGAATTTGGTGAAGGAGAACTTTAGAGAGAGATATCTTTTGAATCTTTCTGTGTTATTCATGAATGATTTCTTTTTCTTTTTCTTTTTTCATCAACAGATCTGTTGTGCTTGATTTGTTGTGGATATCAGAAGAGGGTTTTCAATTATTTTTTTTTTGGATCTGGTTTGTTGTTGTTCATGATCTGATTATCTGTTTTTTTCTTCTTTTTTGTTGTTGTCGTCGTTGTTGATGATGACGATTCCAACAAATAGTGATAGAAAATCTGGGTGTTGTTGAACAGATAGATTGGTTTGTGCCTCCACACAGATCTGTTGTGTCACCATATTCGAAAAATTAAACAGATAGGCCAAAGATAGGTTCAAAAAATTTGCCGCTGAACAGATTTGTTCAAAATTTGAACAGATAGTGTCTTTGGTGTATTTCAATAACAAATATTTGAACAGATAAATAGAATTTAGTGGAAAAATTGAAACCATAATAAAATTTGGATAAATATTTAAACAGATCAGGGAAAAAAATTGAACAGATAGTCAAAAAGTTTGAATATATAATAAATTTTGGATAGATATTTGAACAGAGAAGGAAAACAAACTAAACAATTTGTCAAAATGTTTGAATAGATTGAAATAATTTGAACATATATATATGTATATATATATTTGAAACAAATAAATTAAGGGGTAAAATTGAAAATAAAATATCTTTCAAAACAAACAAAAAGATTTTTTACCAAATTATTTTATAGGATTAGTTGGTGATAAATTCGGTCAAAATGTTTGAATATATAATAAAATTTGGATATATATTTGAACAAAGAAGGAAAACAAATTGGACGGATTGTTAAAAAGTTTGAATAGATTAAAAATAATTTGAACATATATATATATATATATTTGAAACAGATAACTTAAGGGGTAAAATTGAAAATAAAATATCTTTCAAAGCAAATAAAAGATTTTTCACCAAATTATTTTATAGGATTAATTGGTGATAAATTCAATATGAGGGTATAAGGTATTAGGTCTAAGGGATTTTTTTTTTTTGGGTTGATGAGAGGTCAACGTTTTGTGTAATAGTTTGGTGAGAAGTTTTGGAAAACATTTTGTTTTGAATTTTACCTTTTTACTTCTTTTTTAAAATTTGTTTGACTTTTTGTTGATTATGTGTTGAAATTATTTTTATCTGTTGAAATTTTTTATCTGTTAAAATTCCTATCTGTTAATTTTTTTGTTTGTTCAAATTATTTATTTGTCGAAATTTCTATCTGGTCAAATTTTTATTTGTTTTTTATCTGTTTGTTTTTTTATCCAAACATAATCAAAACAACAAATGACCAAACTCATGAACACATACAACAAATAAAATCAATGGATCTAGATTTGAACACATACAACATAGAAAAAAAGAAGAAGAATAGGTTTGCTATTGTGTTATGTGATGTTGTACTATAGAAATGTGAGATTAGGGTCTTACCAAAGCATTCTTATCTGCTTAAATATGGTATATAATCCTAAGGATTATAATAGATTTTCCAAATGGTGATCTTTCTCCGTCATCATCATTATCATCTATAACAACAGAACCAGTAAAGCAGCAACAAAATTTACTAAACTTATTTTTTCTTTTATCTGTTGAAATTTATAGATTTGCTTCATCATCATCAACAACATTTATCATCAACAACATGACATCATCAATAGATCAATGACTACCAAAAATAAATACAAAAAGGATAAATTACATTGACACCCCCTGAGGTTTATGTTTATTACAGTTCCCTCCCCTTACTTTTTAAAAATTACATTCACATCTCTAAGATTTAAAGTTCCATTACAGATTGCTTCTTGAGATTTAAAGTTTCATAACAGTTCCTCCCTCACTGTAATGATCATCATACATAAAATTAAATTAACAAGGGGGGTCAGTGTAATTTTCCAAATGTGATGGGAAAAACTGTAATAAACATAAACTTCAGGGGTTGTTAGTGTAATTTACCCATAAATAAATAACAGGGACATCATTTGGCGCGCGGAAGATCATACAATTCAAAGAGAGATCTCCATAGACTGCCAATTCCTCATCGATCTAGATCTGGAGGTCGACGATTGAACTAGAGACGCTGGCGAGAAAGATCTAGAGAGATGGGAAGGAGCGATGGTGATGGTGAAGAGCGACAGTGAGGAGGTGAAGAAGAGAGAGAAAGAGAGGGTTGCGGGGAGCCCAATCGCAGCACAACCACCCTTAACAATGAAACCAGCAGCGGCGACGCCACCGTATCGCCGCTGTTTCTAACAATCGGAGTTGGTTTCTCATCGATCTGGATTTGGAAGTCGATGATTAAACTGAAGACACTTGTGGCAATGATCTTGAGAGATGACGAGGAGCAACGGTGAGGAGGCGAAGAAGAGAGAGAGAGAGAGAGCTTGCAGGGAGCCTGAGGCAACACAACCAACCTCAACAACAAAACTGGCAGCGACGGTGCCACCGCATTGCCGCCGTCTCTAACAATCGGATTAGGGACGAAGCGTCGGGGGGAGAGAGAGAGAGAGAGAATGGGGACAGCTCCAATCCTACATCCGTCGGAGATCTCCAAACCCAAGCAACACCTACCAAGTCCTCTGTCAATCCTGTCTATAATGGGGGTTTGGAAATGGGTTTTTCACAGTAGTTGTATTATCTATATGGTGTAGTTTGGTCATTTTTTCTAGACATGTGCTTGTGGACATACTATTTTTGAGCGTGGACTGTTAGGCAAAAAGAATTTAGGTTTGGATTTTTGGCCTAAACACCTTAGGCCATGTTTGTTTGGACGGACTGGATTAGCATTTCCATGACTAATAGTCTTAGGATTACGAATCCGTTGGATTATGTATCCTATCTTAACTAATAGTCAAGTTTAAAATAATTAATCCGTACTTCAATTGTTTAACCAAATTTCGAATTAATAATTTTATTGAACTATTAGTCCAATCCCAAACTCATGTCCACCCAAACAAACATGACCTTATTTTATAAAAGTTGAAGTTTTCACTAACAAAAAATATATTCATTAGATATAATACCTTCTCTTTAATAGGACTAGTTACTTTGAAAAATCTTATAATGGTAAGGAATATACTTTAAATTAAGAGGGAAAGAGTGAAATCGTATAAAGATAAGGAATATACTTTAAATTAAGAGCGAAAGACCGTATAGTGATAAGGAATATACTTTAAGAGGGAAAGAGTGAGAGCATAAACCGTTAGTTGCAAGTAAAAAACCACGAAATTTTATATACCATGGGGATGCAAATTGGACGGTCAACTTGAACAGAGAGTTCAAATCAAAATAAATAAAATAAAAAAAAAAAAAACTTGAACAGAAAGTCCAATTTAAAGGATTTTAGAATTTGATGATATAATCTTATAAATTTAAGTTAAAATTGGTATATGTTAAGCAAATTTTCGCATACATTAATTAAATTTGAGTTACTACAATTGCTTGGATTATAAGGACTAAAACAATTACAGTAATATTATAAATTCAGACTTAATTATTTAGAAATTACTTAAAATTATTATCTTGTGATTCAAATTCAGTCTACACATAGATTTCACACTACATTAATTTTAATTTCCATCAAATAAACACCCACCTAAAAAATTCTGGGAAGTTAAGTTTGGGTTTCTAACTTTTCCAAACAATTATGACTTTAATTTGATGTTCGATGACAGAAATCTGTCAATAGGGGTGGTAAAAAAAAGTTGGTGGTCTAAATTATACACATTGCTCTATGTTTTTTATTTTGAAATAATTAAAAATAATTAATTATGATTTGATTTGTAAATGAAGGCTTAAAAGAACTTAATAGTTCGACGTGAACAGTTCCTTCATAAGATTTTTGACAATTCACAATTCCATTTATTTAGTATTTATATATTATATGAAGATTTTGACGTGTTTTATGCAATTTTATAAAATTTAATATAATATAGAGAATTATGAAATGCTCAAGCATGTTTGTGAACATTTTTGAATGATTTTATTAGTATAATCAATTTTTGTTTGAATTAGTAAAAGGAAATATTATTTTGTGCACTCCTAAAATAGTGCATATGGCAATATCACAAATTTTTGTAACATAAATTATAAAATGACATAATTTCTCATTACAAAAAATATATTTTTTTTGGTTCACCATAAAAAAATAAAATTTTTAGCTTTAAAGTACATACCATAATTTGTATCTTTTATCACAAATTAACATAATATAATAATTTCTACTATAAACATTTATAATTTTTATCACATGGACCTTTTTAAGAATGCACAAAATTTTCCTCTTAGTAAAACAATCTGGTTTAAGTGGAACAAATATGGAAATTGAATGTGCGTTCTAAAATCAGTAGCTGCAGATTATATTTGAACTCTAAACTCTTTTATTTCCAAATGATAATAAGTGATTAAAGGCAATAAATTCATGAGAAAATTAATGAAACATTACTCTCCAACTTTTGATAATAGGAGATGTTCAATATATTGTATTTTTTTTATTAGTTAAGATCCCTCAATAATATTAAGGAAAATTAATCTAACATCCCTCTCCAACTTTTACTAGTGGAAGAGGTCCACATTATATTTTTTTTTGTAGTGTAAGGCCCTCAAATCCATCACCTGTAATTACAGACATCAAATTTCTTCTAAACCAACCCCTCTCTCTTTCTCTCTCTCTCTCTCTCAGTATAGCAAAGCAAAAAATCAAAGCAGTAATGGCGCTATAAATGGACAAAGGTTCAGAACCTCTAACTGAAAGTGAGACAGCCATCCTTCTGTGATTTCGTTGTTCGCTGTTCCAGTGGAGTTGATTTCGATTTGATTTGTGTAAGGATTCTGATTTCGCATTAGGTTTTCGATTCCGATTTGTGGTTCTCATTAGGTTTTTTATTTTAATTTGTGAATTGGAGATCACGTTTTTGTAATTTTGTTGAGATTTTTGTTTTTGAAACATTATTTGAGTTGATTTCGAGTTAATTTTTCATCGTAGAGTCAATTTCGAGTTGATTTGCAATAGACATGTTCATTGTTCATTGATTTCGAGTTGATTTGGCCAAAAAAAAAAATCACAAATGGGAGTATGTGATTTGGCCAGAGAAAATCAACAAATTTCTTTGGTCATCACACAGAGAAATTTAGCCTAATCTTTTAAAATGTTCACTATAAAGGTAGAGAAATCCTATGACAGAGAAAATCAACATGCCAAAGAAAATTATATATATCGATTTCAAGTTGATTTGCAGCAGAGGTGTTTGTTATTTATTGCTTTCGAGTTGATTTGGCCAGAGAAAATTACAAATGGGAGTGTGTGATTTGGCCAGTGTCACGACCCAAACCCGCCCCTATGGGTTTAGCACCGTAACCGGCCAGTAATCCGAGATTACTGAAGGCCTGCTTAACAGTAAAACAGTAATTCAGAGTACAGGGGCTAGCGGAAGCCAATACAGTAATTAAAAGATGTCCAATGAGCTGTGACAGTCCGTATGCAAAAGACTTTTCATACATATATACAATCAGTTCTAAACAGTATGCACAGTATTTACAATTACCCAGATTAGGGACTTGATCCCCATTCAGACAGTACAGTACAAAAACATTCAGTCTATACAGAACATATACAAAAAGGGGGAAAAACTAAAACACCCCAAGTAGCCGCAGCTTGAACAGTTCGCGAACCTCAAAGTGAGGCACAAAGGTTGGCTTGACAAAACAGGAGCCTATCCTGACGCCTCTAGCAACGGTCCAGTGCCTGTACACCTACATATATATATGAGCAGTAAGCTAAAACCCAGTGAATAACATAATGCGTAAAGAGGTTAAGAATGAATGTCCTTTCAGTATTGAAAACAGTCATTTAAACAGTATATCAGTCATTCAGTTTGTGGCTCATATTTCAGGCCATAACAGTCATTCAGAAACTATAATAATCATATGTGGTACATCCAGTAGCAAAACAGTACAGTATGTCTTAACAGATCGAACAGTCAGTTGATGGCCATCATATCAGTAAACAGTAGTGGTTCCAACATGGGAACCGACAGAGATCTCTGTGTCAGTAGCAGTACAGTACAGTAACAGTAGGTTGCTAAGGATACCACAATACAGTTCACAATTAGGACATCATTCATTCAGTAACAGTATCATTTCAGAAAACAGTACAGTTCAATTGCTCAGAAGATAATCATTTTTGAACATATCTTTACAACATTGTTACTCATAGTGTTCTGGGCTACAGATAGGCTAGTACGCATCTCCGGATGCCAACCCTACACAGTTACAGGATGAACACACACTAAGTTACACATTCGGGAATCAAAGACTAAATCCCTAGTTTGCCTCGGTGTGGTTCTACATCAATATCCTCATTAAGATGCCTTAAACTAGGCCTAGGAATGCCTAGGATGGAATGAGGATGCAAAGATGCACTTTAAAAACATTTTCAGAATTTTCAGAAAACAGGGTTCCGCTCGAGCGTGGCTTTCCCCGCTCGAGCGGACATGCAGACAAAGGTTCCCCGCTCGAGCGTCACTTTACCCGCTCGAGCGGACTGCAAAATATGGCAAAAGTACTGAATGTGTGAAAATCACACTCGATGGGCGCTCGACACCCGCTCGAGCGTGTGACTCAGGTCCCCGCTCGAGCGTGCATTTCCCCGCTCGAGCGAACTGTAAAACAATGCAAAGTGCTGGGAGCACGCATTTCACGCTCGAGCGCCACTTTCCCCGCTCGAGCGTGAGTCCAAATTCTGGAAATTCCAGATTTGAACCTCAAGCTCAAAACCAAGTTTCAATGCACCAAAATCGATCCTTTTGGGCTAATTTTCTGGAAAACACTTCAAAACTCATAATTTAACATGTTTCAAAGCTCAATTTGAGAAATCAAAGCCCAAGGGTAGTTCAATTAAACACAATTTCAAACCAATCTCATGAACATGATGTAAAACATAACATGCATGAATTTAAACCAATTCAAAGCTTTAAATACATGCTCAAATGAGCCAATTTCTCCATAAACAAGATGAATTCATGGTCCAATGCAAAACTATGAACATGCATGTGGAATTTCATGAACAATACTCTTCAAAACTCAAGAATGGCAACATGCATGCATGATTTATGCTACAATTCAACATTATGAACTAACTCTTGGCTAGAATCTCTAATTTCTCATGGATCATGCAAGAATCAACTCAAATACACAATTAAGAAGAGGTTTCTCCTACCTTAGGTCCTCAATTACACGTATGGAAGCTCAATTATGCACTTATCCTTCAATTCCTTCAAGTCTCCAAGCTAAAATTGTTGAAATCAAGTTTTCCTCTCACTCTCTCTCTCTAGTCAGCTATGACTCAAGAAATGGCTGATGAAATGTAATGAAATGAGGTGAAAACAAATCTCAATATGTCCTATGTAGTGGGCCACTATGTGGCAAGATAGTAATTAAGTCCAAGTGGTGCAATTTATCAATATTTGGTCTAATTTAATCATACCAATTCACATTTCAATTAAATATGCCATAAAATCACATAAATTATGATTAACACATATCACTAATTAATTTCAGATTCGGCCGCCGATAAGGCCTTCAATTTGCAGTTTAAAGCATAAAACATGGACTGTAGACGTCCCCGAACGTCCCGGGAGGGAAATCCCATTTTGTTCATTTGGGCTCACTACAGTTCAGGACTCAATGTCACGGTCCTGTATCTAATCTCGCAGAGTGCAATGCAAGACCGATGAATCATCAAAGAGTCCAAATCCGGCAAATCGTTTTTGAAAATAGATTTTTTTGAAAGAAGTGCCAAACATGGACTGCTTTGCCAGATACAGAGTTGCCACCTAAATATTTTATTTTCGGAAATTTAGGAAACCCTGACTCGTTGCCTAAGGCCACGTGTCCGTCATCACCAAAGTTACCTCGGCTCGAGAACTTGGGTACGATTGGGGAAGGTCACTTCGTGAGCACCCCTGCTCGCCCGATCAAAGATCGGCCTCTACTAACCATGATATTTAGTTTTGAAAACATTATGCATTCTTATTCCAATTATTAGCCTAGATTTACTATGTGATGCGGCATACAAGTATAGACTGGATCGCTTGAATTAGAACAAAACATTTCATGTTTGTTTTTTAAAGTGGTTTGCTACTCGCAAGTAGGCTTAAAATGCAGATTTCGCCACCCTCGGGTGGGCTTAGAAAACATGATTTTGCCACTATCTAGTGGGCTTAAAACTCACAGTCAATGCATTATTCCAATTCAGATAATCCAACCTTCACCCACAGGCATTCAGGCAGATATGTCACATAAGCACATAGCCTTATGGTAAGCATGCTATCATGGCAGTCACTCACACGCATGCAAGGATGCTAAAACATAAACACTTACCGAGTACTCCAAGCCAAAACAAAAGCTATGTTAGAAATCCATGTATGATCCTAACTATACAGAAATGCCTAATGCAACACATGCAAAATGCAATTAAGATAGGCTCGGCTATTCTAAAGATAGCATGTGAAATGCTACAACTAACACGTATTCAACTTGGAATTGAAATACAAATGCAGTTAGTATGATGCGCCGAGCCCGGTGCATGCAAGACAGATGAATGGATGCAAACATGCGAGCATAAGTATGCTAATTGAAACATGCCCTAATCTAACCATCATAAGCTGATAAATAAAAGGGAGAAAGACGTAGGGTTGAAAGACATACATCACACTCACGCACACTTATTACAATTGTGCCCTCGTTCGGAGGGTCCGAATAAATAGTACAGTCCGAATAAATAATTAACTACTCTAGCTAATTAAATATTACAAAACCCTAATTAATTAACAAATTAACTAGGAAAGCGGATAAATTAGCATGCAAATCCATGGACCGCCTCAGCTCTGTTCCGAATGATGAATGATGCATGCTTGAGTTGCCTTGCGCGAAAATCCATTGCGATGCCCCGGTTTGCCTCTGTTTGCAATTGTTCTCGGAATGCTGTGCAAAGCTCTAGAAAGCTGCTGATTTCTGATTTGCTGCAACAGAGAGCAAGAAAGGGGTATGGCAAAGTATTTTCACATATGTATGCACATCTCGATCCTCGTGTCACCAATCACGCATCCCGATGCATGATGGCCGATGAGTCAAATTACACGACTCGATCTGAAATGAATGCACATAAAAACACAACAAGGCCTAGACTCCATCATGTGTAATCCGGGGTGTCGGCGACCGAGAATTGAGACACGTTCCGTCACTCGGAGTACGAAACGTCCCTCGTTTCCCGTGCTTGGGCTAACTCCTATCCTAAACACGATGCAATATGCATGACATGCATGAATGCGACTAACATACAACCTAGCATACGCAATGCTATGAACTGGCATACACAATGCTCGATATAACATGGCATACACAATGCTCTAACATACAACCTATCATACACAATGCTATGGACTGAAATGGTATACACAATGCACGATGGACTTACACCAATATGAGTGGACCTCAGCTACACTCACATTAGTGGCCATAAGATGAAAATGAGACAACCGAAATGCGTGCACACATGCACGCAAACCGAGGACCGAATCTAAGGCACAACATGCAACTCTAACAAGGCATGGCAAAGATGAAGCATGGCATTCAAACATGTAAATTTCAACACTGAAACATGATGCTAAATGGTCCCGAATCATGCAAATAAGTCATACAATGCATGCTATAGGCCCCGAAACTCAAAACTAGGCACATGTATTGAACCATAACCATGCAAAGCAAGCATTATTTGACTATGAAGCACAAAGACAGAGCCAAGGCAGTCCCAAAACATGCACATTACTAGTTTAAAGCATGGCCAAAAAATGCTAACATGATGGGCTAAAACAACATGCAACATTGGCTAGCAAGCATGGTTTACATGGCATGTATATGAAGCATATGAGAACTCATCAAACCAGCCAAAAACAGTGAATAAAACATGTCAAAATATACCCAAAAAACCACTGAAATGTAGCCAACATATGCAAAAATAATGAGTTCCTTTGAAAGGCCATGCAAGGGGTTACTTAACACATACAAGATAGACACTTAGCATGACCAAACCAACTCTGGAAATAGTTATGGCAGCCCAAAAACCCACCAAATTGGCCTTGAAATCAGTCTAGGAAACATGCAAAGAAAGGTCCCTTTGAAAGGCCTTGAATGGGATTGATCTACACATACATAAGGGACATAAAATATGGCAAAATGGGCTCTTGACAGAGCTTAGGAAGACCTTAAAACCCACAAAATGAGGCCTGAAACATGACTTCAATGCATGCAAAATAGAGTCCCTTTGGAAGGCCATCAATGCTAGTAAAGAGAATGAGGGGTGAGAGGGCCACCCCTCTATGGTTTTGGAGCTAAAAGGCACATCAAAGCCACTGAAAATCCACTGGATTTTAGTGGCTAAGAGGCCAAAACAAGGCCAATGCAAATGCTCAAATGTATGGCTTAAAGCATGAGGAAATAAAGCATGCAAGGAAGGAGATGACTCCAAACAGAAAAGTGACCTCTATAAAACTTAAAGAGGAGGTCAAAACAAGACTTTTCCCAGTTTATAACAAATCTCGAAAATGTTCACAAGTAAGGCTAAAATAGGATGGAAAAATAACCCTAAAAGAGAGATTGAGCAAACAAGGAAGTAGATGACCTCAAACAGCAAAGTGTCCTTAAACAAAGTTGAATAGGGGCTCAAAATAATACACTTCACAGTTTAGGTCAAAGCCCAAAAATGCTTGCAAATAGGGCTAAGAAATGAAGCAAAAGAATGCAAGAAAAAGGGAAATGGAGACTTATCCTTGTAGCACAGCAATGCAGCAGCTTTTAGTCCAAAATTGAGAGCTCTCAACCTCTAAAAATCAGCTTCAAGGGGCTGGAATGGATGGTGGAGGTGGTAGGCTAGGGGTTGTAGTGTAAAATGGCCAAGAACAAGGGTGTTTGGAGGCTTGAAGTAGAGAGATGGAGGGTTGTATGTATATATCTCAGCCCAAAGCTTCTAACCCTTGCAAATGGAGGTGGAAGGTGTGTTTTATAGAGGGAGAGAGGTGAGGCTTCTTGGAGAAGCCATGAGAGGGGGTCAAAGCTTCTAAAAGAAGCTTGACCAAAGGGGTCAAGCTTCTTGAGGAAGCTAGACCAAAAGGGTCAAGCTTCCTCAAGAAGCTTGACCAAAAGGGCCAAACTCTCTTTTGAACCAAGCAAAGGGGTGAAAACCACCTTTAAAAGGGTCAAAACAAGGACAAAACCCTCGGACAGTGGGTCAAGTGCAAAACAGCTGGCACAGCTGGAACACACTCAAGGAGACAAGACTGGCCGACCAGGTTCAAAAGGCCAAGGTGGCCAACTGGCCACCTCCCTGGTCGGCCGACCAGGGGTCAAAAGGTTCAAGGAGAATTGCTGGTCGACCTACCCAGAAAGGTGGCCTCCCAGATGAGTAGAATATAGAGTATGGAGAAAAACCAGAAAATGTGACCCAAGAGGGAGAAAAACTAGCTTTTTAGAGGGGTTCAAAAGGGTCAAGAAGAATTACTGGTCGGCCTACCCATATTGGTGGCCTCCCAGATGTGCACAACAAAATGATGGTATGAAAAGCCAGAAATTGTGGCTTAAAAGTGAGAAAAACCAGCTTTCTGTCAGAAAAATCGGCTTTAGGAGAGAGAAAATGAGAAAACTGGTTTTTCAGGGGAAAATGTGGCCTCCCACCATCCTACCATCTCCCTAGCAATGAAACAAAGGTCCATACCAAAAATGAACCCAAACCGATGCAAAACGAAGGTTCGGGGGCTAAAACGCGCAGTTTGGGGCCCCGAAAACAGGTTGTTAAGCACCGGAGGTGGCGTACGACCACGAAGGTGGTCTCCCGGGCCACAGTGTCCCTCCAAGGAGAGGAAACAAGGTGTGTGCCAAAAACCGGAGCAAACGGAGGTAGTTAGGCGGTCCCGAACCGAGACGCACGGCCGACGGCTCCGAAAACTAGAAACTAGCCTCCAAACGGGAAAAATGGCCTACGACCACGAAACGTAGCCTACGGCCACTGAGAGATAGTCTACGAGACCTCTCCCTCCTTTCGGAAAGAGAAAGTGGAGAAAACGGGACCTGGTTCACAAACCGAGGCAGAGCACAAAAGAGCCCGGAAGTCCGGAGGCAAGGCTCGCAGCCGAGACTCTGAAACTCCAGAATGAGCACAATATGCATCATCACCGAGCGCTCAATCGGTGACGTCTGAGTCTTAAGGTCGGTCAAAAATGGGGTGTCTACAACAGATAATTTAACAGTCAAACAGATAGAAATGCATTTAAACTAGTACATTCAATCAGTCAGTTCAGTATTTCAGTCGATTCAATTACTTATCATAATCAGTCTCAGTTTAGCAATAATCAGTGGTTAACCAGTAATCAGTGGTGAGGGTTATTACAGTCTCCCTTCCTTAAAAAGAGTTTGGTCTTCCAAACTCGAATTACCTTCATTCTGGAAGAAAATAGGATTCAGTGGAAACAGTCCAGGATATCTCTTCATCATATCATCTTCCCTTTCCCAAGTGGCATACACGCCACCATGGTTTTTCCAGTCAACTTTCACTAACGGAATCTCTTTATTTCTCAACTTCTTGATCCGTCTGTTCACAATCTGAATAGGTCGTTCCTCATAAGTGTAGTCATTACTCAGCACTACACGAGTAGGCTCAATCACATGGAAAGGATCCCGGAGGTAGTCCCTCAACATAGAAATGTGGAACACGTTATGCATATGCTCCATTTCAGGAGGAAGCGCTACTTGATACGCCACCGGATTGATTTTCTCGATAATCTCATACGGTCCGACATATCTCGGCGCTAGCTTGCCTTTAACCCCAAAACGGGTTTGCCCTTTCATCGGTGTCACTTTCACAAAAACGTGATCACCTACTTCATATTCTCTGTCTCGCCTTCTGACATCCGTATAACTTTTCTGTCGGCTCTGTGCGGTTTTCAGTCTCTGTTGAATCAATTTCACTTTTTCTGTAGTTTCATACACAATCTCGGGCCCAAGCAAAGGCCCCTTTCCAACTTCTGCCTAGCAAATCGGAGATCGACATTTTTTGCCATACAATGCCTCGAAAGGCGCCATAACAATACTTGAGTGATAACTGTTGTTGTAGGCGAATTCAGCCAATGGCAAATGGCTTTCCTAATTTTCCTGAAAATCAAGGACACACATTCTCAGTAAGTCTTCCAGAGTCTGGATGGTCCTTTCTGACTGGCCATCTGTCTGAGGATGGTATGCACTACTCAGTCTCAGTTCGGTACCCAATGCTGTCTGTAGGCTTTGCCAGAATCTCGATGTAAATTTCGAGTCCCTATCAGAAACAATGAACACAGGCACCCCATGCAGTCTAACAATTTCATCAATATAGAGTATAGCCAATTTGTCCGCATTATAAATTGTTTTGACAGGTAAGAAATGAGCAGATTTAGTCAATCTATCAACAATAACCCAAATTGAATCCATACCTTTACTGGAGCGAGGTAAACCAACAATAAAATCCATGGTAATATGTTCCCATTTCCACTCCGGTATCAGTAAGGGTTGCATTAAACCTGCGGGTCGTTGATGTTCGGCTTTAACTTGTTGGCAATGAAGTCATTTTGACACAAAATCAGCAATTTCTTTCTTTATTCCCGGCCACCAGAAATTCACTTTCAAGTCTTGATACATTTTCGTATTTCCTAGATGGATAGACAGTTTCGAATTGTGGCCCTTTTGCAGAACTTTTCTTTTCAGTTCAGAATCACTCGGTACACACAATCTTCCTTGGAATTTCAATGCATTATTCTCAAATTTGAAATCCGGCCTCGGTTTGGATTCCCGTTCTTTGATGATCTTCTTCAAGAAGTCATCCTGTTGCTGTTTCTCTTTAATCTCCTCAATCAATGCTGATTGAACAGAAATAGCAGGTAATGTTCCACCTTGTTCACGCAGAACAATCTCAATATCAGACTTTTCAAGGTCACATAGCAACTCTTTCTGTTCGGTGAGTAAACAAGCTAAGTTCCCAATCGATTTCCGACTCAATGCATCGGCAACGGTGTTAGCTTTCCCCGGATGGTACAAAATCTATAGGTCATAGTCTTTAATCAATTCTAGCCATCTCTGCTGTCTCATGTTCAGTTCTTTCTATGTGAAGAAGTACTTTAAACTCTTGTGGTCTGTATACACCTCACATGTTGCCCCATAAAGGTAGTGACGCCAAATTTTTAGTGCAAACACTACTGCAGCAAGTTCCAAGTCATGGGTTGGGTAGTTCTTTTCATGCGGTCTCAGTTGTCGGGAAGCATAGGCAATAACTCTCCCATTCTGCATTAAAACACATCCCAAACCCTTATGAGAAGTATCACTGAAAATGGTAAAACCATCCGTACCTGAAGGTAGGGTAAGAACCGGTGCAGTCACAAGTCGAGTTTTCAACTCTTGGAATGCTGATTCCCTGTGGTCAGTCCAGTCAAATGATATCCCTTTCTGAGTCAACTGTGTCAGTGGTAAGGCAATTTTGGAGAAGTCTTTGACAAATCTTCTGTAATACTTGGCTAACCCCAAAAAGCTTCGGACTTCTGTAACATTTGTTGGTCTAGGCCAATTTACCACGGCTTCAACTTTCTGTGGATCAACTGAAATTCCATCCCTACTAATAACATGTCCCAAAAACATAACATGATCAAGCCAGAATTCACATTTAGTCAGTTTAGCATAAAGTTTCTGTTCTCTTAGGTTCTGTAAGGCAAGTCTCAGATGATGTTCATGTTCTTCTCTACTCTTGGAATAAATCAAAATGTCATCTATGAATACAACAATAAAGTCATTGAGGAATGGTTTAAAAATCCTGTTCATGAGGTCCATAAATGCAGCAGGTGCATTGGTAACTCCAAAAGGCATAACTAGGAATTCGTAATGTCCATACCTTGTTCGAAAAGCAGTTTTGTCAATATCCTCTGGTTTAACTTTCAGCTGATGATATCTGGATCTGAGATCAATCTTAGAGAATACTTGAGCACCCTGTAACTGATCAAATAAGTCATCAATACGCGGCAATGGATATTTATTTTTCACAGTTACCTTGTTCAGTTCACGGTAGTCAATACAAAGTCTCAGTGAACCGTCTTTTTTTTTCACAAACAAGACAAGTGCGCCCCATGGCGAAGTACTAGGCCTGATGAACTTCTTATCTAATAGTTCTTGCAGTTGCACTTTCAATTCTTTCAGTTCAGTCGGAGCCATTCGGTAAGGAGCTTTAGATACTGGCTGTGTACCCGGAATCACATCAACGGTGAACTCAATCTCCCTATCAATCAAATCCCCTGGCAGTTCATCTGGAAAAACATCTGGGAATTCTCTAACTATAGGAATACTGTTCACATTAGCGTTAACATCAGTAGCTATAGTCAATATAGAACAAAAATACCCTTTACACCCCTTTCTAATCAGTTTGTATGCTTTCATAGATGAAATCAAATATAGGGGAGGTACCACTCCACTTCCGTTAAACACAAATTCGGGTAGGCCAGGTGGGCGGAAAATAACTTGTTTTGTCACACAGTCTATAGTGGCATGATATTTTGTTAACTAGTCCATTCCCAATATCACGTCAAAATGATCAATGTTCAGAGGCAGTAAATCAATATACATATGCATATCCCCAACAATAATTTCACATGCAGGGTACATATAAGCACAAGTCACAGATCCCCCAACAGGTGAAGATACAGCTAATAGATAGTTCATAGGTTCTAGTGGTCTATTCAATTTTCGCGAAACAGCATGCGATACATATGAATGTGTAGACCCCGAATCAATCAGAACATATGCATTTTGAGTACAAATTGAGAGGATACCTGACACAACGGTCTCGGTATTCTGCACATCTCCCGGTACCAGTGCGAACACTCGGCTCTGCCTCATGGGCTTTTTTCGAATCGCTTTAGGGTTGGGTTTTGGTGCGACAATTGATGCTGCTGTGCTAGGTGCAGCTTTACTATTGCCTTGTGAAGTGGAAGGGAAATCTTTGATCATGTGGCCCACCTTGCCACACCTGTAACAAACACCAGAGATTTTGTAACAAACCCCCTTATGATTCTTATCACATTCAGAACAGGGCGGTATAGAACGGTTCCCTTGGCTAGAACTAGTTGTTGACCCTGTATTCTGCTTTTTGTTCAATGGGTTATTCTTGCCTTTCTTGAATCTAAAACCCCGTCTCTTACCATGCCACTTGGTCGATGGTGTGTCCGTTTGTTTCAATGCCTCGATGTTTGACTCGGCCATTATTGCTCGGTCGAGAACATCCACGTATTTCAGTAATTTCAAAACATTTATCCTGTCGAGAATTTCAACATTAAGGCCGCCTTCAAACTTCATGGCCTTCTTATAGTCAGTGTCTACCATATGTGGTGCATATCTGGTAAGCTCGGTGAATTTTGATTCATATTCAGCCACGGACATGGTACCTTGTTTCAGTTGTTCAAATTCAGTCACTTTTCTATCCCTGACACACTGAGGGAAATACTTTTCGAAGAAGGCTCCTTTGAATTGAGCCCAAGTCATAACGGTGTTGGTGTCACGGACCAGTATCCACCACCTTTTGGCCTCTTCTTGTAAGGTGAAGGTAGCTAGTAGTACTTTGTGTGCCTCCGAACACGGAAACACTTCAAATAACTTTTCTGTTTCAAGAACTCATGCTTCAGCCTTTAAGGGTTCAAGGCCTCCCTGAAAGGATGGCGGTTTCATCTTGCTAAACTTCTGTGTCAGAGCTATTATATCATCATTAACAGGTGGCTCTGGCTATACTGGAGGAGGTGAGGGCTGTTGGTTTTGTTGTTGCCCTAGTCTTTTGGTTAATAGTTCCACCGTTCTCTCCAGCCTTGCCATTCTTGCCTCAGAGGATTCAGATTCATCAACATTTCTTGCGTTGTCCATTTCACTATAAGCAGTTATAGCAATTATAAACATAAGCAGTTATATGTTTAAACACATTAACACATATTCATGTCATGTTCACACACACTTTTCATGCTCATGCAATGCCCTATTCACTTCTCTAGGACATCCTATAGCTCATTTGGATACGTGTGTGCGGTATAACTCGTGGTTGAATATCGCTCTGATACCACTCTGTCACGACCCAAACCCGCCCCTATGGGTTTAGCACCGTAACCGGCTAGTAATCCGAGATTACCGAAGGCCTGCTTAACAGTAAAATGGTAATTCAGAGTACAGGGGCTGGCGGAAGCCAATACAGTAATTAAAAGATGTCCAATGAGCTGTGACAGTTCGTATGCAAAAGACTTTTCATACATATATACAATCAGTTCTAAACAGTATGCACAGTATTTACAATTACCCAGATTAGGGACTTGATCCCCATTAAGACAGTACAGTACAAAAACATTTAGTCTATACAGGACATATACAAAAAGGGAGAAAAACTAAAACACCCCAAGCAGCCGCAGCTTGAACAGTTCGGGAACCTCAAAGTGAGGCACAAATGTTGGCTTGACAAAACAGGAGCCTATCTTGACGCCTCTAGCAACGGTCCGGTGCCTGTACACCTACATATATATATGAGTAGTGAGCTAAAGCCCAGTGAATAACATAATGCGTAAAGAGGTTAAGAATGAATGTCCTTTCAGTATTGAAAACAGTCATTTAAACAGTATATCAGTCATTCAGTTTGTGGCTCATATTTCAGGCCATAACAGTCATTCAGAAACTATAATAATCATATGTGGTACATCCAATAGCAAAACAGTACAGTAGGTCTTAACAGACCGAACAGTCAGTTGATGGCCATCATATCAGTAAACAGTAGTGGTTCCAACATAGGAACCGACAGAGATCTCTGTGTCAATAGTAGTACAGTACAGTAACAGTAGGTTGCTAAGGATGCCACAATACAGTTCACAATTAGGACATCATTCATTCAGTAACAGTATCATTTTAGAAAACAGTACAGTTCAATTGCTCAGAAGATAATCATTTTTGAACATATCTTTACAACATTGTTACTCATAGTGTTCTGGGCTACAGATATGCTAGTACGCGTCTCCAGATGCCAACCCTACACAGTTACAGGATGAACACACACTAAGTTACACATTCGGGAATCAAAGACTAAATCCCTAGTTTGCCTCGGTGTGGTTCTACATCAATATCCTCATTAAGATACCTTAAACTAGGCCTAGGAATGCCTAGGATGGAATGAGGATGCAAAGATGCACTTTAAAAACATTTTCAGAATTTTCAGAAAATAGGGTCCCGCTCGAGCGTAGCTTTCCCCGCTCAAGCGGACATGCAGACAAAGGTTCCCCGCTTGAGCGTTACTTTACCCGCTCGAGCGGACTGCAAAATATGGCAAAAGTACTGGATGTATGAAAATCACGCTCGATGGGCGCTCGACACCCGCTCGAGCATGTGACTCAGGTCCCCGCTCGAGCGGACTGTAAAACAATGCAAAGTGCTGGGAGCACGCATTTCACGCTCGAGCGCCACTTTCTCCGCTCGAGCGTGAGTCCAAATTCTGGAAATTCCAGATTTGAACCTCAAGCTCAAAACCAAGTTTCAATGTACCAAAATCGATTCTTTTGGGCTAATTTTCTAGAAAACACTTCAAAACTCATAATTTAACATGTTTCAAAGCTCAATTTGAGAAATCAAAGCCCAAGGGTAGTTCAATTAAACACAATTTCAAACCAATCTCATGAACATGATGTAAAACATAACATGCATGAATTTAAACCAATTCAAAGCTTTAAATACATGCTCAAATGAGCCAATTTCTCCATAAACAAGATGAATTCATGGTCCAATGCAAAACTATGAACATGCATGTGGAATTTCATGAACAATACTCTTCAAAACTCAAGAATGGCAACATGCATGCATGATTTATGCTACAATTCAACATTATGAACTAACTCTTGGCTAGAATCTCTAATTTCTCATGGATCATGCAAGAATCAACTCAAATACACAATTAAGAAGAGGTTTCTCCTACCTTAGGTCCTCAATTACAAGTATGGAAGCTCAATTATGCACTTATCCTTCAATTCCTTCAGGTCTCCAAGCTAAAATTGTTGAAATCAAGTTTTCCTCTCACTCTCTCTCTCTAGTCGGCTATGACTCAAGAAATGGCTGATGAAATGTAATGAAATGAGGTGAAAACAAATCTCAATATGTCCTATGTAGTGGGCCACTATGTGGCAAGATAGTAATTAAGTCCAAGTGGTGCAATTTATCAATATTTGATCTAATTTAATCATACCAATTCACATTTCAATTAAATATGCCATAAAATCATATAAATTATGATTAACACATATCACTGATCAATTTCAGATTCGGCCGCCGATAAGGCCTTCAATTTGCAGTTTAAAGCATAAAACATGGACAGATAATTTAACAGTCAAACAGATAGAAATGCATTTAAACTAGTATATTCAATCAGTCAGTTCAGTATTTCAGTCGATTCAATTACTTATCATAATCAGTCTCAGTTTAGCAGTAATCAGTGGTTAACCAGTAATCAGTGGTGAGGGTTATTACAGCCAGAGAAAATCAACATGACAAAGGAAAGAAAATCAAATTTCTCTTGTCATTACACATAAATTTATCCCAATCTTTCAAAATGTTCACTATAAAGGCAGAGAAATCCCATAACAAAGAAAATCAACAGACCAGAAAAAATTACACACACACAACAAGCTTGAAGAAGAAACTCAAAAGAGTAGGAAGTAAATTCCAAAGAAAATTAACAGGCACAAGGAAAATTCCAAAGAAATTTCATATCTCAAAGGGATATCTTAATGCTAGATAAATTGCAGAGAAAATCAACATGCTAGAGAAATTTTATTTTTATAAATTTCTCTAGCTATCGCACACAAATCTAGAAGTCTAATATGGTCAGAAAAATTTCAAATGCCAAAGAAAATTTCACGCGCCAGCGCGCGTACATACACAGCTGCCAAAGTTATGTCATATATGTATATTTGTTCATATAAGTTTGTTATTATACTTAATTTGACTACTCCAGTGGCTAAACTCAGATTCAAGCATAAATTTGAGTAAGACCATTTTCAATCCTCAATTTCTTTTTGTGTGTGTGTTTGTTAAAGGTTGCCTGAAATTTCTCTGTGAAAAGACACAATTTTCTTTGATTTGGTTAAAACACAGAGAAAATTATGAGCAAACCAGAGAAAATTAGTCAAATACACAGAGAAAATTGTGAGCAAATTACAGAGAAATTTGTGAGCAAATTAGAGAAAAATTCAACCTAGAGAAATTTCAAAACACAGAAAATCAGAGAAGTTGAGCAAACCAGAGAAATTTCAAACTAGAGAAATTTCAAAACACTGAGAAATTTTTCTCTGTGTTTTGAAATTTCTCTAGATCAAAATTTCTTTAGATCGAAATTTCTTTAGAGAAATGTTGATGGACCCCAACCACTATGAAAATATTACATGTCATTTATGCTATAAAATCTTAATACCAGGGACTTTAAAAACAATTCCCCATAATATTATTAGAGAAATTTCAGCTCATCACAAAGAATTAAATTTCTATGATAAATTTCTCTGTCAAATTTCTGAAATTTTTCTGTGAAGTTGAAATTTCTCTGGACTAAAATTTTTCTGTGAAAATGTTGAGAGATTCTAACTATTATAAAAATATTATATGTCATTTATCTTATAAAATCTTAATATTAAGAATCTTATACTAAAAAATCCTAAATTGATACCCACTCTTCCTAGTCTTTTTGATTTTGTTAATCAGTAAGAGAAAAGTAATAAATATAAGAAATATTACATCAAATTAGCTTACTATAATAACCTAGAAAACAAACAATCACTAAAATTAAATTTAATAATAATAAAAAAACAGTTATTATATATAACTGGGAAGAGAGATAAAAAATATCAAAAATTTTTTTTAATAAGAATTAAACCTGTGACCTTATCTCACAAGTAATTGACCCAAGAGGCCTAGTCAACCCCTAGTCAATCCGAGGTACTACCAATTTTATAGCCACACATCGTTTAATATGCTTTTGATTGGCACTTTGTTGTGAAATCTTTGCTTTCTCTCACATCTGCTACTTGTGAACCTCATCCCCAACTCTTCATTATTCCATTTTTGTAACTACAATATTTTCCCAATTTAAAGACAAGGAAGAAAAAAAAAAAAGAAGGTATGTCTCATGTCTGTAATCTTCCTAATAATTTCCTTTTTATTGTGGATGTTTAATGCTTTTCTTTTTAGATTTGGAGTTCAAATCTAAACTTTAGCTACTAATTTTTAAAATTCACAATCAATTTACTTATTGGTTAATGATCTGTTTCTTCTCATAATTGGGATTGAATTTTATAAAATTATAAGAAGATATCTTATTGAAGATAGATTGATAACTTTGAAGTAGAGGATTTAATAGAAGTATGAGACTTGTAATTGTTGTACAAGTAGAATTTTCGTAGTAGGATTTCACATCACTATTTTTACAAGTTATTTGAAATCCATCATTATAAAGCTAAAATTTGATGAAAAATTATCTCTAATGTTTTATCTTTTTAAATTTTCATCGAATTCAAAATTGATAAAAAAAATGTTTCTCTGATGAAAGGATTGGAGATGCTTTTACATGGGATTAAATGCTATACTCCTTAAATTCTTAATGTCAAATCTATTCATTTAAACTGTGATTGATTCATTTTCTAGAGTATGAGTAAATCTTAATTCTATTTTCAAGTCTTTTTCCTTTTTAAACTTGAATTGTTGATTTAATATTCCATTTAAAAATATTTGGGCTAATTACACGGGTCCCTTGAAGTATTAACAATTACAAGAATCTCCCATGTAGTTTCTATTTAAAAATATTTAGCCTATTCTCATTTTTCAACAAAAAGAAAATAATAATTTTCCAGATTTTTTTTTTTTTTTTTTACAGAATCATACTGTATACATTTTGTATTTCTACATTACTATTATTATTATTATCCAATAATATCAAACTAATGCAGTCCCTTCTGTTTCATCAACCAAATGTGAACTAATACATGTACTTCTTCCTATATAATTTACATTTTAATCTTTGTAAAATTAATTAGCTTGTACTTGTTTTTTCATTTGTTTCACACAGCAGAGTCAAGGCTATTGGCTTGTAATTGAAAAGAAAATATACATAAAATCTGCAACTCTTGAGGCAAAAGTTGTGTATTTTTGTTTAGGGCAAATTACACTAGCAGTCTCTATAGTTTGGGATTTGTGTCACTTTAGTCTTTGACTTTTCAATTATGACATATTTAATCTTAAATTTTGAATCTTGTTCCAAATAAGAACAATTGAAGATATCATTGTTTAATTTCAAGGGCAAAATCGTCAATTTAATAAAATATAAACTAATTTGACAAAAATAAATGTCAAAACAATATTTTTAATTTTTAAAAAATTATTTTTATCCACCAATGATAAAATTGATAAAAATTAATAAAAATTACATAATTAATTTTTAAAAATTAATTTTACATGATCATTATCCAAACACATAAAAAAATTAATTTGGTAAAATAAATAAATAAATGTCTAAAAGATTTATTAATTTTACATAATTTTATTTTTAGTGAGTAGAAATAATTTTTAAAAATTCAAAAATATTTGTTTGATATTTATTTTTGTCAAATTAGTTTATATTTTATCAAATTGACGATTTTATCCTCGAAAAATCTAATAATATCTTCAATTGTCCTTATTTGGAACAAGATTCAAAATTCAGGATCAAATGTGACATAATTGAAAAATTAAAAATTAAAGTGACACAAATCCCAAACTATATGGACTATTAGTATAATTCACCATTTTATTTATTTATTTGCAACAATGAGTTCTTTTTATTAATGTTGTACCCTTTTGTTTTCAGCAATTGAAGAGGGAGAGATAGACATAGAGCAAAGGAAAAAGAGGAAGAGAAGGAAAAACAAAAATGATTTTTTTGACCCAAATCCTTAATAAATGCTCGGACGCAATCGAAAAATGTTGCATAACAGCTTGGGATCACATGGGCTATGTGATTCACCATAAGAAGAACAGTAAAAAACTCCAAGATGAAAGCAAAAAACTTGAAAATGAGGTGACAAGGATCAATGAAAGGGTTGAGAGAGCCAGAAACAACGGTGAAATCCCTGAGGATGATGTTCAGCAGTGGATAGAGTCAGCAAATGAGATGAAAATAGATGTGGTGGCATTTCTAGGAAAGGAAGAAAACAAGTTGTGCTTCAATTGGTGTCCGAATATTTATTGGCGTTACTGGCTAGGCAAGGATTCCAAAGAGAAGACAGATCGTGTTATTAGTCTCAAAAACGAGGGTGAGAAGTTTATGACAGTGGAAGTGGCACACCACGTACCTCGTATGAAATTTGGGTACAATTCCTCTCAAGGTTACGAGGATTTTGATTCGAGAGCAAAGATCTTTGAAGAGATCATGAAAGCTTTGGAAGATCCATGCGTTAAAATGATTGGTGTATATGGAGCAGGCGGTGTTGGCAAGACCACTATGGTGGTAGAGGTAGGCAAGCTAGCAGAGCGAAATGGGCTTTTTGATGATGTTGCCATGGCAACTATTTCACAAACTCTCGATGAGAAAATTGTTAAAGAAAAGCTTGCGTCCCAATTGGGACTAACACTGAATGGAAATGCAGGTCAACTATATCGTAGATTGAACAATGGGAAAAAGAACCTTGTAATATTGGACGACGTTTGGGAAAATTTTAACTTTGAAGACATTGAAATTCCAATTACAAATGGCAATATGGGCTGCACAGTTGTGATAACGTCACGGAAAAAAGGCTTTTTCCCAATGATACCAATGCCAGAAGCATCGACAAAGGAGATCCTGATCGGTGACTTAGAAGAGCCTGAAGCATGGACCCTATTCAAGAAAACCGCGGGAATTTCAATTCATTCTGATATCCCTTCTGAAGCAAAGGAAGTGTGTGACAAATGTGGAGGCTTGCCAGTTGCTATACGTGCAGTTGCAGCAGCATTAAAAGGTAAGGGCAAGCATGCGTGGAAAGATGCACTTCGACAACTAAAAAATTACAAGATGAAAGAAATTGCAGGGATTGACCCAGATTTGTTCATCTCCTTAAAATGGAGTTATGATCGTTTAGAACCCAAGGATGCACGGTCATGCTTCTTGCTTTGCTCTTTGTTTCCGGAAGATGCTGAGATTTCAATTGATGACTTGGTGAGATACAGTGTTGGGATGAGATTGCTTGATCAAAATCTGAATATATTTGATGAAGTAAGAAACAGAGTACTTGCGATGGTTGATGTCCTCAACGAATCTTGTTTGTTGTTAGATGGCACGAACGAAAATGTGGTCAAAATGCATGATGTTATTCGAGATGTTGCAATAACAATCGCGGAAGAGGAGAAAGGATATCTCGTGAAACATGTTATCAAAAAATGGCCAGAGAAAGAAACATATGAACATTACTCGGCAATCTCATTAAGGTTCACCACAAATATTCAAGAGCTTCCTGATGTGTTGGAATGTACAAGACTCCATACCTTGGTGTTGAAATGCAGGGACTCTTCACCCACAAATGTTAAAGATAGTTTTTTCTGTTAATAATATACATATAATATGTTATACAGTTCATAATATGTAATAGGTAATAATATATTCATATGTATGCTAATAGATTAATGTATACAACTATAGCTACCAATAGATTAATGAATAGATAGCAGCTGCTAGATAGATACCCAGCTCGATGAATTCCCTCCCTTTTGCTTTCGGCTACTTTCGGTGGCTTTCCATTTTTCTATTTTCTTGTATCATCATTTTGTCTTTGTAAATACCTCCTATATAATGGAGGCTCCATTTGATTGCAATACACATCAAAACACAGAGCTAATATTTGCTCTCTCAATCTCTCTCAATTTCTTTCATGGTATCAGAGCACAGGTACTCTGCCTAGCCTCTGCTTCCAACATATTTTTCTGTAGATTGCATTTCATCTGTATCTCATTTTCGTCCATCTCTGAAATACGGGTTTCACCATACCAGCGCCTTCGTCTCCTCCAGACGATTCCAACGCCATCAATTTCAGCCCATTCCGACGCCACACGCGCTCTCACGCGCCTCTTTTGTGACCGGCGCGTCACCTGTCTTCGCCTTCCGCCTCACACGCGCTCCACGCGTCCTCCACACTGCGCCGTGCTATCGTGCACTGCGACATCCGCGGCTAACCTACGCCGCGTGTTTCTGACGTCAGACACGTCAGCTTTTCTGCTACCGTGCACTGCCTGTCCTCTTCTGCTATCGTACGCCGCGCACCAGCTTGCTAACGTGCGCCGCGCCTCTGTGACGTCAGCCCTGCAGTCTGCTTTGCTAACGTGCGCCGCGCACACCGTGCTAACGTGCGCCGCCAGCTCATTTTCGTCCCTCTAGTCATATTTTGGGACATTTCACTCATTTTCCCACTAATTTCGGCCTTCTGAATTCACCGGTAACCTCGGTTTTTTTAGAATCTACCTCCATTTTGCTATTTTCTCCTCATGGATCGCCCGGATTCCTCTAGTCACCCAATTTCCGTTATTCTTGACGGGACTAATTATGTCCTTTGGGCACAAGCCATGTCTGGCTTCCTCAAAGGCAAGAAACTTTGGCGTATCATTACTGGGATTGTGCAAACCAATCCTAACAACCACGGAATCCGCTGCCACGGACTCCGCTGCCAAATATCTCGACCGCTTGGAAGATTGGGATAGTAAAAACTATCAGATCATCACCTGGCTTCGCAATACTTCTATTACATCCATCAGCCTTCAGTTTGGAAGGTTCCAACTTGAGTCTGCTTCCTCTCCAGCCAAGGCCATTTGGGATTTTTTGCAAGAACGCTATCAGACTACCGGTCTTGCTCACCAATATCAACTTCTAAGTCATCTTCACTGTATGCGCCAAGAAACAACTCAGACCATTAATGATTTTTCTCCCAACTGTATTATGTTTGGGATCAACTCGCTCTTTCTGAGCCTCCATGGCCTCACACTAAGGATGCTGCCTTTTACTACCTACCGTGACCAACATCGCTTGGTTCAGTTTCTCATGGCTCTCACTCCTCGTTTTGAGCCCGTACGCACATCTCCTCCTCCATCGCACTCCTTACCCACTCTTGAGCAAGCCGTTTCTGAACTTCTGTCCGAGGAGACCAGGTTTGGCACTCTCTATCCGCACCCTGTGGACTCTGTTCTTGCTACTCCCCAGGCTCGGGGCTCTCCTTCACCACATCCGCACCCTGTGGACTCTGTTCTTGCTACTCCTCAGGCTCGGGTTCTCCTCCACCACAGCGGTCCACTTCCTGAACTACTGTCACAACCGCAATCTTCCATCGACTCATCTTCTGGTTCATTGTCCCGTTCGTCTTGTCGATTTTGCAACAAGACTGGCCCCGGTCATCTCCAACAAGATTGCTTCCGCAATCCTACCCGTTGCCTCTCGCCATGGTCCTTCCCCGGGAATTTTTCCCGTAGCAACTCTCACCGTTCTGGGACTCCATTTAAAAACATGCCTGCTCCACACACTGCTGCTGCCGCCTCCGAAGATTCACCCTTCTGTCCCAGAGATCCTCCATCCGGTCTTCTCTCACACCGATGTTGAAGCCATGTTTCAACATTTTTGGCAGCATACCGGTACTCCTCCATCTACTGCTTTGTCTACCACCGCAGGTAACACTTCCTGGTACTTTGACTCCGCTTGTTGTAATCACATGACCTTTGATCCTACTCTTTTTACTCCTCTCTCTTCGACTCCTCATGTTCCTTCTATCCATACTGCTGATGGGTCTCTTCTGTCTGTAAGTCATGTTGGGTCTGTTTCCACCTCTCACTTATCTTTATCCCATGTATATCTTATGCCTGCTCTCACTTTAAATCTTATCTCCATTAGTCAATTATGTGAGCATGGTCTAACTGTTACCTTTTCCCATACTGGTTGTTTGGTGCAGGACCCTCGGACCGGGCAAACTCTTGGGATAGGCCGTAAGCGAGGGCGTCTCTACGAACTTATCCATCTTCATGTTCCGGATTCCTCTCAAATCACTGCTCCTACCACTGCTACCACTGCTCCTCCTTTATCTCCTTTTCAGCTTTGGCACTATCGTTTGGGCCATCTTTCTGTTGGTCGTTTGAAGTCTTTAATTTCTAGTGGTCATTTGGGTACTGTAAGTTCTGATGCTTTCAATTGTGTGTCCTGTCAACTTGCAAAACAACCTGCTTTGTCGTTTAATAAAAGTGATTCTGTTTCTCTTGCGCCCTTTGATCTCATTCATTCTGATATTTGGGGACCCTCTCCTACTCCTACTATGGGAGGTGCCCGTTATTTTGTTGTTTTTATAGATGATTTTTCTCGTTTTACATGGTTGTTTCTTATGAAAAATCGCTCTGAACTCAAACAACTTTATTACGATTTTGCTGCAATGGTTAAAACCCAATTTTCTAAAACTATCAAGATTTTTCGCTCCGACAATGCCATGGAATATAAGACTTTGACTTTCTTTCCTTCCTTAGGAGTCATGGTACTCAACCTCATCGTTCCTGTCCAGGTACGTCCCAACAAAATGGCCGTGCTGAACGAAAACATCGGCATCTACTTGACACTACTCGAGCCCTCCTTCTCTCTTCCTCCTGTCCGGAAAATTTTTGGGGTGAAGCCGCTCTCACTGCTGCTTACACTATCAATTGTATCCCTACACCGGTCATTCATAATCACACTCCATATGAGCGTTTACATGGCACCCGTCCCCCTTATGACACCCTTAGGGTTTTTGGCTCTGCCTGCTTTGTTCTTCTCCAACCTCATGAACGTACCAAACTTGAACCTCGTTCCCGCCTTTGTTGCTTCTTGGGGTATGGTATTGAACATAAAGGGTATCGCTGTTGGGATCCTCTCTCCCAGCGTCTCCGTATCTCTCGTCATGTGGTCTTTTGGGAACACACAATGTTTTCCTCCCTCTCTCAATTCGTTTATCCGTTCCCTCACCCTCTCTGTGTTTTACTAACCCTTCTGCAGATCTGTTTTCTGATGAGCTTACTCCACTGCCCCTGCCTGACTCTCTTGAGACTGCCTTGCCTACTGGTCTTTCTCAAGCACCTGCCAGCTCTGATGGTCCTGCTCTTGCTCCCTCGGACTCCTCACCCCCTGTTGAGTCTCTTCCTCTGGCTCCTCCTCCTCCTGCTCGACCACACCGGGTAATCCAACCTTCTACTCGTCTTCGTGACTTTATTGTTGGTTCTACTGCTTTTTCTACTTATGAACCCACCTCCTATCGGGAGGCTCGCTCTAATCCTCTTTGGCAGCAAGCTATGACTGATGAATTACAGGCTTTAGACAAAACTCACACTTGGGACATTGTTGATCTTCCTCCTGGCAAGACTGCCATTGGCTGTAAATGGGTATACAAAATCAAAACCTGTTCAGATGGATCTATTGAGCGCTATAAAGCTCGCCTTGTTGCTAAAGGCTTCAACCAAGAATATGGTATTGACTATGAAGAGACCTTTGCTCCTGTTGCTCGTCTCACCTCTGTTCGCAGCCTCATTGCAGTTGCTACTACCCGACACTGGGATCTTTATCAAATGGATGTGAAAAATGCCTTTCTTAATGGTGTTCTTCTTGAGGAGGTCTACATGCAACCTCCCCCTGGGTCTACTCATCCACCTAATAAAGTCTGCAAACTTCAGCGTGCTTTATATGGTCTCAAACAAGCTCCCCGCGCTTGGTTTGCCAAATTCAGCTCTACTATTCATGACTGTGGTTTCACCTCCAGCTCTTATGATACTGCACTTTTTATCCGCAAAACTGCTCAAGGGACCACCTTGCTTCTTCTTTATGTGGATGATATGATTATCACCGGTGATGATATCAATGGTATTCTTCATCTTAAACAATTTCTTAGCCATCATTTCGAGATGAAAGACCTTGGTCCTCTCAGCTATTTCTTGGGTCTTGAAATCTTCCATGATTCCACGGGTTCTTTTCTCTCTCAGGCTAAGTACACATCTGATCTTCTCACCCGTGCTGGTCTTACGGATTGCAAGACTGCCTCCACTCCCCTGGAGCCTCAGAGTCGTCTTACACCTCTTGATGGCACTCTTCTCTCTGATGCTACTCTATATCGTCAGCTGGTTGGCAGTCTTGTCTATCTCACTGTTACTCGTCCTGATATTGCCTATGCCGTCCATATTGTCAGCCAGTTTATGTCGGCTCCTCGTACCACACATTATGCTGCATTAGTTCGTATCATTCGCTATCTCAAAGGCACCATGTTTCATGGTCTTCATTATTCCGCCCGCTCCTCTCTCCAGCTTCGTGCTTTCTCTGATGCTGATTGGGCTGGCGATCCTACTGACCGCCGCTCTACTACTGGGTTTTGCTTTTTTCTGGGTGATTCTCTCATTTCTTGGCGTAGTAAGAAACAATCTCTTACTGCTCGTTCCAGTACCGAGGCCGAATACCGTGCCCTTGCTGACACTACTCAGGAGCTTCTCTGGCTTCGTTGGCTTCTTGCTGACATGGGTGTTACTCCCTCTGGCGCTACTGCCCTCTTTTGTGACAATCACAGTGCTCTTCAAATTGCTCACAATGATGTTTTTCATGATCGCACCAAGCACATTGAGATTGACTGCCATTTTATTCGGCAACACGTTACTCATGGTACTGTCCATCTCCATCCGATCTCTTCTGTTGATCAACCTGCTGATATCTTCACCAAAGCTCATTCTCCTGGCCGCTTCGTTGACCTTGTCTCCAAACTCAAGTTGGTTGATGTTTGTCCTCCTTGAGTTTGAGGGGGGCTGTTAATAATATACATATAATATGTTATACAGTTCATAATATGTAATAGGTAATAATATATTCATATGTATGCTAATAGATTAATGTATACAACTATAGCTACCAATAGATTAATGAATAGATAGCAGCTGCTAGATAGATACCCAGCTCGATGAATTCCCTCCCTTTTGCTTTCGGCTACTTTCGGTGGCTTTCCATTTTTCTATTTTCTTGTATCATCATTTTGTCTTTGTAAATACCTCCTATATAATGGAGGCTCCATTTGATTGCAATACACATCAAAACACAGAGCTAATATTTGCTCTCTCAATCTCTCTTAATTTCTTTCATTTTCAATGGGATGGAGAACAATCTTGAAATCCTAGATCTGAGTGAAATGCCATTAAAGAGCTCCCCGTCATCGCTTCTAAGCTTGGTTAAGCTTCGGATGTTATGTCTAAACGGCTTATCAAGGGACATAGCTCCATTGGGGAGATTAAAGAACCTTGAGATACTTAGCCTTCATGGGATCGAGGAGCTGGCACCAGAGATTAGAGAGTTGACTAGTCTACGGTTGCTAGATTTGGAAAATTGTACCAACTTAAGAGTAATTCCGCCAAATGTCATATCGAAATTAACACAACTGGAGGAATTATACATTTCAGATACCTTTGACCAATGGGAAGTTGAAGGAACTGACCAACAGCGAGAGAACGCAAGCCTCCTCGAATTGAATTCGCTGACACTATTAAAGACTTTAAAAGTTCACATGCCAAGGTCAATGGGCTTGCCCAAATTGACTAGATTTAGTATATCAATTGGGGAAAATATTAAATATAAGGAAAATTATTTCTCAACAAGGATCTTGAAACTCTGTGGCATTCCTATAGAAAACAAGTTCCGAGATGTGTTGGAGAAAGTTGAAGTGCTATATTTGAATAAATTGCCAGGTATGAAAAAGGTTTTGCTTCATGACAGAGATGGAGGGGGGTTTCTTGAATTAAGGCATCTTGAAGTTATAGAATGTAATGATGTTGAATGTCTTCTTGGAATGCCTGCAAGGCGTCTAAAAATTCAACCACAAAGTCTGCCAGGTTCTTTTTCTAACTTGCGCGAGTTACATGTTCGAAATTGTGGATTCAAATGCCTCTTCTCACTCTCCATTGCAAGAGTTCTTGTGCGCCTCACACATCTAGAAATAGAAAACTGTGAGGATATGGAAGAAATTGTTGGAAATGAAGGACAAGAAAATGATAAGGAAATTATTTTTCTCCAACTAAAAATAATGACATTGCGCAACATACCCAAGCTCAGGAGCTTCCTTTCGAACAATTCTAACACTCCGCAACCTCTCTTTTGTGGAAAGGTGTGTTTTTTCTAGTAACTTTTTATGTTTATTTGCCAATTCTTGGTAATTAACAGAACAGAAGTTGATATATCAAATTTTGCAGGTGGCATTCCCTGCTTTAGAGGAATTGAGAATTTTCGATGTACATAATATATCAGTGGTATGGGACAAACATTTAGAACCCCTTGTCCAAGAAGAGAGAGAATCCTTTTGTCAATTAAGAAACCTAGCGCATCTTCAACATCTATATATACACAGATGTGCAAAATTGAAAGCAATGGTAGTGGCCAATAGGGAAAGAGGAGATAACAATAACCCTCTCGTATTCCCTCAACTGTTTTCTGTAGAACTAAATCAGTTGGAGAATCTCAAGAGTTTCTATGGCAGTTGTGGACCTGAAGAAGAAAAAGAAGAATCAACAAAGCATGAGCTCAACGGGGAAATTCTCGAACCACAACCCCTCTTTAACCAAAAGGTACGATTGCTATAAGTTTTATGAGTTTTTAGAGGTACTAAATTTCGAATTATTCAGGTAAAATCATAAACCTCTTTCAGAAAATTGAAGGTATCAGTAGTAACTCTTTTTCGAAAATAATAAAAATAAAAATTTCCGTGTAGCGGTGAATTCATCTTGCGTAGTGTCACCAACCAATAAAAAATGACGGATGGGATGAAGTACATGAGTCTTGTCTTTTATTAACCCAACCATATTGTTTTGGTTGTGTCTCAATTTTGTTTAGTTAGAAGCTTTCTACCAGTTATTCCTTTTCTTTTAGTTCCCAAACAAAGATCTACAATGGTAGGTGTGCAGAAATAACACAGAAATTATATTGTGGTTGAGATTTATTATTCAGCAATGCTAGGTATCATGAAAAACCTTTCATGAAAATAATCATGAAAGCTTTGTGACCCTTGGATTACACTTAGAATAAAGTACCACACACTAATCAAGATAATCTAAGGATCATAAATCTTTCATGATCATTTTCATGAAATTTTTTTCATGATCCTAACTTTTCTCTTTATTTAAAGTATGGCTCACATCACATTCCTAATAAATTTCAGCTATACAATATATTTTCTGTGTACTTTTTGTATTCTAATTTTATGCACTTAGCATTTTTGAAAGATTGATAGCTTCCAAAAGGTCGTGAAACCTAAATAACATAGACTCTAATAAACCAAAACCTTACACTTAAAATTATGCCCCATTACAAGAGATAATATTATTTCCTACCCCTAAATCCTAATCACAGTACCTATATGTTTGTTCACTTGCTTAGGAAATCAAAGCTCTGCCCTTTTATTGGTCTTTCTTAAATAAAAGGTTAATAATTTTCTCATTATTCCTTTTGTTATTATCAATAATACAGGTTGTGTTTCCTTGCTTGGAAGTCTTGGAAATTTGGAGTTTGGGCAACATCAAAGAGATATGGCATAGCACACCTCCAACCAACTCCTTCAACAACCTAAGACATTTGGCTGTGTACGATTGTCAAAACTTATTGAATATTGCTCCATCAGAACTACTTGGAAGTTTGCAAAACCTACAATTCCTCGACGTCGAAGATTGTGGCTCCATAGAAGAGGTATTCAAAACCAGAGGATCAAATGTTGAAATCAATCGCGTGCTCTATCAATTAAAACAAGTTATGCTGTTAAATTTACCACTCCTGACAAGGTTTTCCTTTGGGAGTACATTGCCACCCTCCGTAACACGAATAATACAAGATTGCCCCTCCTGGATAACCTCTATGGATCCCGACATGCAAGAAATGTGAGAGAAGATTGGTGAATCTTTTTCCATTTCAATGAAGAGGTATGTATTTGATTCATATTGTAGTTATGCAAAATCTTCTGTTCATTAATGCTAATAATGTACGACAGTAATTCTATCGAGGTTGTACTTCTGATGGTGCAATATAACACTCATCAATGCAGTAGTTTCAAATTTTTATTGATGTCTTATTTATGTTTGACTCCCTGTAGTTGTTTGTTGCCCATAATTGCATACAAGTGATTCAATATTGTGCTACATTCCACCAATGTTTGCTCTGCTTTTGTGTGAAACTCCAGATTACCAAAGAAAGTTGGGTCCTATGTGGAGGCACAAAAGATGGTGGAAGGCAAAAAATATGCTGGATGGTGATTTTTTATTTTATTTATAATTAGGATCAATAAAAAGTGAGAATTTTTTTTTTTGGGTAAGTCCCTTGATTTGGACTGTATAATATTATTTATCGACTCTTTATTTTTTTTTTTTTCAGTGTGTATACATCCTTAACAACCAAGAGTTATCTTGGTGGTCTTGTGTTCTGTTGGATTGGAACTATTGGATTTCTGTATGTAACATGAGCCACTCAATTCCTTTGCCGATTCATATGAGAAACCTCTAACTTCGCGTTTGATTGGGAGATTTGAAAAAGGATTTGGAAAGAAAAAGAAAAATAGTTTGTGAAATGTGGATAAAGTATAATTATATTTTATTTACTTTCACACACTTTTTTTTCCTCTAACGCTGTATTTGATTGAAAGATTTGAAAAAGGAAAGAGATTTGGTCCCGGTCTCGAGCTTTTCCTCTTTCTTGGATTTAATTTTCTTTCACCGCCGACCACAACTCTACTTCTTCCCATCCTTCTCACCTTCAGCCACACACTGACCCACCAACCTGAACATCTATTGAATCACATATGTAAGAAAATTGGTGGATTTTCATTGTTAATAATATACATATAATATGTTATAAGTTATATATGTAATATGTAATAGGTAATAATATATTCATATGTATGCTAATAGATTAATGTATACAACTACAGCTGCTAATAGATTAATGTATAGATAGCAGCTGCTAGCCTAGCGCAGATAGATGCCCAGCTCGATGAATTCCCTCCCTTTTGCTTTCGGCTACTTTCGGTGGCTTTCCATTTTTCTATTTACTTGTATCATCATTCTATCTGTGTAAACACCTCCTATATAATGGAGGCTCCATTTGATTGCAATACACATAAAAAACACAGAGATGATATTTGCTCTTTCAATCTCTCTCAATTTCTTTCATTCATAACGGTAGTTATTTTATTTTATTTTATTATATGGTTTTGTAGTTTGTTATTTATAGTTCATAGAATCTTTTTGTGTGGCCCTTTGAGACTTTGTTATTTGGGAAAATTATTTTTAAAAAAATATCTAGGGTTTGACCCTTATAATAAAGTAAAGGGGTATTTTTTTTCAAGTCCTTAGTATTATGATTTTTTAGCATAAAGGACACCAAATATTTTCATAATGTCTAAGGTCCATCAACAATATTTTCATAATGTTTAAGGTCCCTCAACCTTGATCCAAAGAAATTTCAGTCCAGAGAAATTTCAGTCCAGAGAAATTTGATCCAGAGAAATTTCAGTCCAGAGAAATTTCAGTGCAGAGAAAATTGGTCAGAGAAATTCTAGCCCAGAGAAATTTCTCTGGACCAAATTTCTCTGGATGAGTTTCTCTACTTTTCTTCTCATTCACATCCAAATCATTCTGATTCATTAGGTAAGCAACATTGTTCAACTGAATTCAACTGGAAAAATTCCACATTGTAATATGTAAGCAACATTAGAATGGGATAACAATGGCAACTTACCAGAACTAGAAAAATTCTGAAAAAATCTGAGCATTTCTCTTGTTTGTTATTCAAATATTAATTGAGAATTTCTTTGGTTTATTAAAAATAACAATTGAGAATTTCTCTGGTTTATTAAAAATAACAATTGAGAATTTCTCTGGTTTGTAATATCTGGAAAAATTTCTGCAACTTACCCAAATCTGTTCTTCGCTTTTTTCCAGTTGAATTTTTCAATCGAAAGTGTTTCTCTGATGTTTGCAGATTCGTCCACCAAATTTCTCTGGACTTCGAAATTCCTCTGGATAATCTAAGCACAATGGGAGTTGTTTGCTCGGCTGGAAAAATTCAAAATTTCTCTGGCTGCATGGTTAGAAAAGAAAGTAAACTTAATCAATATTAAAGTCGCATCATAAGTTAGAACTGAAATTCCTTTGCTTTGAACTGAAATTTCTCTGGATTGGTCCAGAGAAATGCTCTGATTTTAGCTGAGCTTTGACATGATCTGGAATAATTTTTATTCACTCAATGGAATGAATAATCCCAATCATAAACAAAATTTCTCTGACCTATATATATATATTTATCTGATTTAGCTGATTTCTCTGATTTCTATAATTTGTATAGGTCCAGAGAAATTTATATAAATTATAGAGTGAACTGTTGGTCCAGTTGGTCCAGAGAAATTTTGTTATAATGGATTGTTATCAACATATTTATCTTATATATGGATTAGAAAAGAAGATATATATATATATACATAATGGATTACATATTTATCAACACATATTTATAATGGATTGGTCCATTATATATATTTATCAACAGTATAAGCTATATATATAATGGATTGTTACAATGGATTGTTGATATATGTATATATATATAAATTTCTCTGGGTTAGAAAAGAAGGTAAAAGTTATCAACAGTTCACTCCATTGAGTGAATAAACAACAATAGCAACCTATATATATATATATATATATAAATTAAAAGCTAGCCCCAGGCTCCAATGCAAAACCACACCAAGAGGACTTTGGGTTCGAACCCATCTTCTCCAAGCTCTCCTTGTGAAATTTCTCTGGGTTTTTTCGTAATTTCTCTGGCATGTTTATTTTGTTCAATGCTCCATTTCCTCAAAATTTCTCTGTAATTTCTCAAAATTTCTTCGTAATTTCTCCATTTCCTCAAAAAACCTGCAATTTTCTCTGCACTACATAAAAAATGCAATTTTCTCTACACTTTTCTCTGCACTACAAACCTGCAATTTTATAATAACAAACCTGCAATTTTCTCTGCACTACCCCACAAACCCCGAAAAAGAAACCAAAAGTCTCTATGAACAAAAAACATGCAATTTTCTCTGCACTACACAAAAAATACAATTTTCTCTGCACTTTTTTCTACACTACAAACCTGCAAATTTATAGTAACAAACCTGCAATTTTCTCTGCACTACCCCACAAACCCCGAAAAAGAAACCAAAAGTCTCTGTGAACAAAAAACCTGCAATTTTCTCTGCACTACACAAAAAATGCAATTTTCTCTGCACTTTTCTCTGCACTACAAACCTGCAATTTTATAGTAACAAACTTGCAATTTTCTCTGCACTACCCCACAAATCCCAAAAAAGAAACCAAAAGTCTCTGTGAACAAAGAACCTGCAATTTTCTCTGCACTACACAAAAAATGCAATTTTCTCTGCATTACAAACCTGCAATTTTCTCTGCAATTTTATGTTTTCATTCTATAGTAACAAACCTGCAATTTTCTCTGCACTACACAAAAAATGCAAAGTGAATAAAAAACAGAGCACAAAAACGCAGAAAAATAGAGCACCAAAAAGCAACTCATAAGCATGTTGACAGAGAATGAAAAAGCAACTCCAAAAATCAAAATCAACTCCATCGAAAATTCATCAATAACAGATAATGAAAAATTAACTTCAAAAATCAAAAACAACTACACTGAGTTCGTCTCTCTCACATTGATCAAAACAAAAAACAAAAACCTAATTCAACACCTACACGATCAAATCAAATCAAAAATTGAAAACTTATCTAATTCAACTCCACATGAAATCAAATCAAACACAATGAATCAGATTTCAACTCCTACATGATCGATCAACACCTACAAACAACGAACATGATTTCAACTTGTACAAGATTTCAACACCTACAAACAACGAACAGGATTTCAACACCTACAAAAACCTTAGAAAATCTCCACAAAAATCTGAATCTGCCGCAGATTCGGGGGGGGGCGTGACTGCTAGGGCATGGGGTCTGTTGGGTTGTTCCAGGTTATGACGTTGCTAGTGGTTGAGTCGCTGGTGCTGGTTTTACTCCGGGAGAATGAAGTCGGGTGAGGAACAAGAGTTGATCTAGACAGATCTGAGAATGGAGAAGTTTAGAGAGAAAGAGATAGAGAGAGACGAGGGTTGGGGATTTGGAGTCAGCGGTGATCAAGCTCAGGACAACGTGGATGGAGAGGGGATGGGGTGAGGGACCTTAGACTACAAAAGAATAGATTGTGGACCTAATCCATTACTAAAAGTTGGATAGGGACCTTAGACCGATTTTCCCTAAAGTAAATATTGAATCGTTAATTTTTTACCCTTAATTTTTTATTTGTTTTTAATTTAAATTATTTTTCTATTTTCATTAAATAAAATGGGCCCAAAAAAATGATATTTTAGTCATTTAACTCAATGAAAAAGAGTATTTTAAACATTTTATATAAATTTACATTGAGTTTAATATTAAAATATTATTTTTTTTGGTTTTAATCAACAAAAATAGATAAATAATTTATATTGAACACAAATCAAAATATTGAAATTTAAATTAACAAAATTAAAAAGTAAAATTTTATTTTATTATAAAACTCAAATCTTGAAATGTTTTTGTAACTGTCCCTGTTATTTTTTTTTCTTTTCTTGTTGGATATGTTATTTATTTTTATTTTAATATAATGTAACTGCAGTAAAATTTTTCCTTTGCTGATTCATATTACAAACCTCTGAAATCAAGAAGCCACTTAAAGCTCCTACCCACAGGCTACATCTTCCAATCAAGAGGCCAAGATTTATTGCTTTCACCAAAGTCAGAGACTCCCCATCAATATGAATGCATCTAATTTCCAAATCCTATAGGCCAAATCTCTGTTTTTGTTGAGTTTTTAAATATATATTTTTAAAAAAATTATTCTATTCACCTCTTATCGTCTTTAGTTAACTTTTTTTCATATTTAGTCAATTATTTTATCTTTTAAATGTACCTAATCTGAATGTATTTTTTTTTTTCCCTGAAAATAATCCAGATGTATTTAAAAAATAAAAATATTTATGAAAATTTTCAATAAATAGACAAAAGATACGAAAATGTACAATTTCTTCTTCTTCGTCTTGTCTTTAGTATTTTTTTTAAAGATTTTTTCATAAATATTTTACTTTTTAAATATAAATAAATTAAGTGGAGGTAAAAAGTAAAAATATTTGATTAAAAAGTTCACTAAGACTATGTTGGATAACGAATTTTAGATAGGAATCTTCAATCTATTAAATAAAATGGAGTTTCTAACCATGAGATTCCAAGCGCTCCAAAACTTTAAGCCAATCATGTTGAATTTTCAATTTTAAAAATAAATAAATAATTTGTAAGCCCACAATATTTCTCCTACAATTTTACCTCTCCTATAATGAAAATGGTAATTTTTCTCCCATTCTCCTATTTCTCTATAATAAAAATAAAATAAAAAATTGGTGAAAAATCTATTCAAATAAATGTCTAAGACATTAGGTCCAGTGAATTTTTTTTGTTGATGAAAGGTCCACACTTTGTGAAATAGTTTTGTGAAAAATCATAAAAGATATTTTATTTTCAATTTTACCTCTAACCTTTTTATCTATTTGACTTTTCATTGATTATCTATTCAAATTTTTTATTTATCTGTTCAAATTTTTGTCTATCTGTTCAAATTTTTCTGTGTAAATTTTCTATCTGTTCAAATGTTTTTTTGTAAAACTTTCTATCTGTGCAAATGTTCTATCTGTCCAAATTTTATCTGTGTAATCTCTATGCAATTTTGTTTTCTATCTGTTGAAATACCAAGCCAAATCAAATTCTATCTGTTCAGATCTTTGTTTTCTCTCTCTCTCTCTCTCTCTCTATCCCTATCTGTTGCATTATGTTTTATCACCATTCTGTTGCAATTTTTTTCTTCATCTTCAACAATAACAATAACAATCAATAACTAAAAAAAATAAAAATAAAGATCTGATTTGAAATCTCCACAGATCCAGATATACCACTACAACAATAATAATAATCTAACAACTAAAAAAAATAGAGAGAACTTCTCCGCATATCCAATCTACCATAACAATAATAATAATAACTAAAAAAATAGAGAATGACTGCGATCTGTGACACAGATCTATGGTTTCATGCTTTTCTTTGCAAACTTGCAAATGTTCTCTTCAACCTGCAAAATCACAAGAAATATATAAAGCGAAGGATGTAAATATATAGAAAATAATTTCAACATGTATTTGAAAAGTTCAATCTCTCCCTCTCTCTCTTGTTGGGACTGTGAGACACCAGAAATCAATCACACACAATAACACAAGAATATTTACGTGGTTCAGCAATTGTCTACGTCCACGGAGAGCTATCCACTATAGAATTTTCCAGATGGAGTTTACACACTTACACCTCACTCTCTCACTATAGCACTCTCACTTGTTGCTTCTCACAATCTTTTCTTAGATTACACACACTGCAATCTATATTTCAGTAGCTCTTCCTCCTCACCTCATTTATAAATGAGGGAGGCTTTGATTGGCTACCACCTACTCCTTCCACTAGCTAGTAGGGTTGGTGGAGTGGAAGAGTGACAAAGCCACCTTACCTATCTTCTTCCACTATCCATAGTGGGTTCTTCATTTGGGAAATAGAATGGGAAGTGGACCAACAATTCTCCCCTTCCACGCCCATATGAATAATTGACTTCTCATTTGAAGTCCATCCCGGCAATGTCTCTGCAGATTTCGAGTTTGTCTCTCGAGACTGCCTTTGTAAGTATGTCAGCTGGATTCTCATCTGTATGGATCTTGATCAGTTCCAATAACTGTTTTTCCATCACTTCGCGTATCCAATGATACCGAACATCAATGTGCTTTGTGCGAGAATGGTACATCGAATTCTTGCTCAGGTAGATGGCACTTTAGCTATTACAATGTACTGTGAACTTCTCTTGATTTAATCCCAACTCTTGGAGAAACCACTTCAACCACAACATCTCTTTTCCAGCTTCTGCTGCGGCAATATACTTTGTCTCGGTTTGTGGATAAAGCAACACACTTCTGCAACTTGGACTGCCAAGACACAACTCCCTCTGCGAAAGTGAACAGAAATCCTAATGTAGATTTTCTACCATCAAGATCTTCCGCCATATCTGAATCCGTATAGCCTTGCAAGACTGGTTTAGCATCTCTAAAGCACAAACACATTTTTGTCGTACCCTTGAGGTACCTCAGAATCAACTTGACTGCTTCCCAATGCTCTTTTCTTGGATTGGAAAGGAATCTGCTTACTACTCCAGCAACATGAGTAATATCTGGTTGGGTAGACACCATTGTATACATCAAACTCCTTACGGCGGATGAGTAGGGAATAGCCTCCATCTCTTCTCTTTCTTTAGTAGAGGAGGGACTGTAGACACCCCATTTTTGACCGACCTTAAGACTCAGACGTCACCGATTGAGCGCTCGGTGATATTGCATACTGTGCTCGCTCAGAAGTCTCAGAGTCGCGGCCGTGCGCCCTGCTTCCGGACTACCGAACTCTCTTCTGTGCCTTGTCTCGGTTTGCGAACCAGGCTCGATTTTTCTCTGTTTCTTTCCTGAGGGAGGGAGTGGTCCCGTAGACTATCTCTCAGTGGCCGTGGGCTACTTTTCGTGGCCGTAGGCCATTTTTCCCATTTCGGAGCCCGGTTCCCGGTTTTCGGAGCCGTTAGGCCGTGTGCCTCGGTTCGGGACCGCCCAACCATCTCCGATTTCTCCGGGTTTTGGCATGCATCTCATTTACTCCCATTTGAGGGACACTGGGGTCTCTGATACCCACTTCGCAGCCGAACACCACTTCCGGTGCCCGGCAGCCCATTTTCGGGATCCCGAACCGCGCGGTTTTGGCCCTGAGCATTCATTTTGCATCGATGTCTGTTCATTTTTGGCAGACACCTCTGTTTGGTCCTTCCGAGGGACACTGGGGTCTCTGAGACCCACTTCGCAGCCGAACACCACTTCCGGTGCCCGGCAGCCCATTTTCGGGATCCCGAACCACGCGGTTTTGGCCCCGAGCATTCATTTTGCATCGATGTCTGTTCATTTTTGGCAGACACTTCTGTTTGGTCCTTCCGAGGGACACTGGGGTCTTTGAGACCCACTTCGCAGCCGAACACCACTTCCGGTGCCCGGCAGCCCATTTTCGGGATCCCGAACCGCGCGGTTTTGGCCCCGAGCATTCATTTTGCATCGATGTCTGTTCATTTTTGGCAGACACCTCTGTTTGGTCCTTCCGAGGGACACTGGGGTCTCTGATACCCACTTCGTGGCCGGACGTCACTTTCGGTGCTCATAGCCCATTTTTCGGGACCCCGAACTTCGCGGTTTAGGCCCCGAGCTTTCATTTTGCATCGGTTTTTGTTCATTCTTGGCAGGTACCTCTATTTTGTCACACTGAGGAACACTGGGATCTCCGAGACCCACTTCGCAGCCGAACACCACTTCCGGTGCCCGGCAGCCCATTTTCGGGACCCCGCGCGGTTTTGGTCCCCGAGCTTTCGTTTTGCATTAGTTTTTGTTCAATTTTGGCAAGCGCTCCTGTTTTATCATTCCGAGGGACACTGGGGTCTCTGATGCCCACTTCATGGCCAAACAAAATATCTCGATTTCGTGCCCTCAAAATATCTAGATATTTTGCCCTCAAAATATCTAGATATTTGAGGCAAGATATTTCCACCATTTGGCCCTCCTTTTGAACCCTTTTCTTGGCCATAAGAACGGCAGCTCCTAGCTGGTTGAGGTGTGGAGAAAAATCCTTGGAGCCTTGCATGTTCATCTCCTCCATTTCCAAGCTCAAAGCTTCAAGTTTCTAGCTCAAATCCTTCATCAACTCCAAGCACCACCATCACCATCTTCATTCCAGCAGCAAAGGAGTGTTCTTCAAGGGCTAAGGGTCAACAAATTGAAGCCAAGAAGCCACCAAAGTTGGATCTTCAAGGGTAAGTCCCTAATTCCATTTTTCTAGCATTTTCTTGGATCAATTCTTTACTCTACTTGCTCTCAGTTTTGGGCTCCGACCCCTACTGATTTTGTGCTTATTTTGAGCCCCTCTACAACATTGTAGAAGGGCTCAACCTCATTTGGTATTTCTATCACATACCTCTTTCAATACCACTCTTTATGCCATAAAATTGCAAGCTATGTTTGGCTTTTGAGTGATCTGATTTCGAGTATACTATATACTGTGAGTGGGCTTATTTTGAGCCCCTCTTCAACATTGAAGAAGGGCTCCATCATGTTTGGTGACTCTAGCATGCACTTCCTTTGAAATCCTTCCATTTTACCGTAAAATTGCATGGTTGTTTTGGCTTATTTGTGATCTGAGTTGGAACTTGTAACATACTGTGATTGTGCTTATTTTGAGCCCCTCTTCAACATTGAAGAAGGGCTCAACCTGGTTTTCTTGCTCTGTATATCACTTGCTTTGAATTCTTGTTCCACTCCCATTTTGCATGCTTTTTTAAGCTTACCATGCTTCGGATTTCAGCCTTCATCAGGCCTAGACAGAGCCTTATTTTTGCCTTTTCTTCATGTTTTGTTAAGGGTCTTAGGCCCTTTGATGACTGGTTTTGGTACTTGTTTTGTAATCCTTCAATTTACCGTAAATTGAATGTTGTTTAGGCTTGCTTAGCCACTGATTTGAGTTCATCGGCTTAGAAAGTGTCTTAGAATTGTCTATTCTTCATCTTTTGTTAAGGGTTCAAAATTGTTTGATGCTTGCTTATGGTACCTCTCTTTATAGCCCTTGTTGACCCAAATTTTGCATACTATGTTTAGTATATCTACACACTGAATTGGAGGTTGTCATCTCTTATAAATGTGCATACTTTTGTCCCTTATTTAATTTTGTAGAAGGGTACTTTTGGGTTTGAGCATTGTAAATACCACTTGCTTTGTAATTCCTCTCTTGGTTCGTATTTTTGCATGCTATTGTTGCCCTATCTAAGCTCACAATTTGGCCATGTTTTGTACTGAAAAGATGCTATTTTTGGGGCTGCCTTGCTACTGTTTTTGCTTTCATGTACTGATTTTGCATGTTTAGCATAGCCGTAGGCCATTTCGGGTACTTAGAATCACATTTCGGGATGATTTCATGCATCGGTTGTCATTCCGTGTCATTTCGGGACTGTTTTCCCTTTCATTTAGGTGCTGAAATATGGTTGGCATGCTTGCATATCATTTCCCGTGCCATTTCATGCCTTCGGGCCATGCCTCGGTTTGCGTGCCCGCGGGCACGCACTTCGAGGCACCTCTGTTTTATCCGACGGCATCTGACGTGAGTGTGGCTGAGGACCACTCATGTCAGTATAAGCCCAATTTGCATTTCCATCTCATTCTATCATCGCCTCGGTGTGCGTGCCTGTGGGCACACATTTCGAGGCACTTCGGTTTTATCCGATTTCCACTTCATATCATCGCCTCGGTGTGCGTGCCTGTGGGCACACATTTCGAGGCACTTCGGTTTTATCCGATTTCCACTTCATATCATCGCCTCGGTGTGCGTGCCTGTGGGCACACATTTTGAGGCACTTCGGTTTTATTCGATTTGCACTTCATATCATCGCCTCGGTGTGCGTGCCTGTGGGCACACATTTCGAGGCACTTCGGTTTTATCCGATTTGCACTTCACATCATCGCCTCGGTGTGCGTGCCTGTGGGCACACATTTCGAGGCACTTCGGTTTTATCCGATTTCCATTTCATCATCGCCTCGGTGTGCGTGCCTGTGGGCACACATTTCGAGGCACTTCGGTTTTATCCGATTTCCATTTCATCATCGCCTTGGTGTGCGTGCCTGTGGGCACGCATTTCGAGACACTTCGGTTTTATCCGATTTGCATTTCACATCATCGCCTCGGTTTGCGTGCCCGCGTGTACGCTTTTCGAGGCATCTCATTTTCATCTCATTTTCACAGCATAGTGCATACTAGGTTGTATCTTAGATTGCATTCATGTATTTTCTCGGTTTGCGTGCCCGTGTGCACGCATTTAGAGACGTCTCATTTTCATAGCATTGAGCATGCTAGGCTGTATATTAGTCGCATTTCATGCATATCATGCATATTGCATCGTGTTCGGGATAGGAGTTAGCCCGGGCACGGGAAACGAGGCACGTTTCGCACTCCGAGTGACGGAACGGGTCTCAATTCCCTAGTCACCGACACTCCGAATTACCCATGATGGAGTTAGGGTTTGTTGTAGCATTCATAGGCATTTCATCCCATATTGAGTTGTGCAATCCGACTCCTCGGCCATCATGCATCGATATGCGTGATTGGTGGCACGAGGATCGAGGCATGCATATATCTGTGAAATACATTGCTATGTCCTTTTCCTGCTCTCTGTTGCAGCAAAATCAAGAATCAACAAATTTTCGGAGTTCGACACGCATTTCGAGAAAAGTGCAAACAGAGGCTAATTGGGGCATCCCAGTGGATTTCCACGCCAGGCAGCCCAACATGCATTACCCATCAGAAGCAAGGCAGTCCCTGGCTTGCATGCCAGTTTTTACTTCTTTTTGTAATTAATTTGTTAATTAATTAGAAAATCTGTATATTTCGGACTGTATTCATTTCGGACTGTATTATTATTTATTCGGACCCTCTGCGCGGGGGCAAAATTGTAATAAGTGTGGGTGAGTGTGACGTATGTCTTCCAACCCCCATTTCTTTCTCCCTTTTATTTACCCGCTTACGATGGTTAGATATAGGGCATATTTCGATTAGCATACAGTATGACAGCATGTTTGCATCATTCATCTGTTTTGCACGCACCGGGCTCGGCGCATCATACAAACTGCATTTGTATTTCAATTCCAAATTGAGTACATGTTAGCTGTAGCATTTCATATGCCATGTTTAGAATAGCCGAGCCTGCTATAGTTGCATTATTGCATGTGTTGCATTAGGCATCCCTGTATAATTAGGATCATGCATTGATTTCTAATCAGTTCCTGTTTTGGCTTGGAGTACTAGGTGAGTTTTATGCTTTAGCATCCTTGCATGCGTGTGAGTGTTGCCATGATAGCATGCTTACCATGAGGCTATGTGCTTATGTGATATATCTGCCTTGAATGCCTGTGGGTGGAGGTTGAGTTATCTGAATTGGGACAATACATTGACTGTTTGTTTTAAGCCCACTAGATAGTGGCAAAATCATGTTTTCTAAGCCCACCCGAGGGTGGCAAATCCGCATTTTAGCCTACCTGCGGGTAGCACATTCACACCATTTTCAAACAAACAAACATGAAATGTTTTGTTCCAATTCAGACGGCCCAGTCTATACTTGTTTGCTGCGAGCATCACATAGTAATCTAGGCTAATAACCGGAATAAGAACTCACAATGTTTTCAAAAACAGATATCATGGTTAGTAGAGGCCGGTCTTTGACCGGGCGAGCGGGGGTGCTCACGATGTGACCTTCCCCAATCGTACCCAAGTTCCCGAGCCAACTTTGGTGATGACGGACACGTGGCCTTCGGCACCGAGTCAGGGTTTCCTAAATTTCCCATTTTAAAAATATTTAGGTGGCGACTCTGTTATCTGGCAAAGCAGTCCATGTTTGGCACTTCTTTCAAAAATCTGTTTTCCAAAACGATTTGCCGGATTTGGACTCTTTGGTTCAAGATTAAGAACCGTGACATTTGAGTCCTTGAACTGTAGTGACCCCAATATGAACAGAACGGGACTTAACCCTCCCGGGGCGTTCGGGGACGTCTACAGGGACAAGAACTCTTACTCAGCTTGAAATGATTAGCCAGCAGAGTATTGACTGGCTTGAAATCTTTCATGTTGAACTTCGCAACCACCTGTTCAACATACTTCTCCTGTGACAGCCATAATTTCTTAGTTTTCCTGTCACGCACAATTTGCATGCCGAACATTTGCTGTGCAGGACCTAGGTCCTTTATGTCAAAGGACTGTGATAACTCATTCTTCAGTGATCTGATTGGTGTGGCATCATGTCCAACAATCAGCATGTCATCAACATAGAGCAGGAGTATGATGAAGTTTCCATCGGGAAATTTCCTGACATAGACACACTGGTCTGCAGCAGTTCTCTTGTACTCATGACCCACCATGAATGAGTCAAACTTCTCGTACCACTGTCTAGGTGCTTGTTTGAGGCCGTAAAGACTCTTCTTCAATCTGCAGACTAAGTTTTCTTCCCTTTTACTTCAAAACCTTCTAGTTGCTCCATATAAATTTCTTCCTTCAGATCTCCATGGAGAAATGTCGTCTTTACATCCATCTGTTCAAGTTCCAAATTCAAACTGGCCGCTAGTCCCAAAACTACTCGAATGGATGTCATTTTCACAACTGGCGAGAAGATTTCATCAAAATCAATACCTTTCTTCTGCTCGAAACCTTTGACAACCAATCGAGCTTTATACTTGACTAGCTTTCCGTTGCCATCTTTCTTCAACTTGAACACCCATTTGTACTGTAATGGTTTTCGACCCTGAGAAAGTTTTACCAAATCAAAAGTCTGATTCTTCTGCAAGGACTGCATCTCTTCTTGCATAGCTTGATGCCAGCTACTCTTCTCTTTATGATTCTGAGCTTCTTGAAAACTTTCTGACTCCCCCTCATCAATAAGCAAAATATAATCAGAAGTAGGGTATTTTGACGACGGCTTAGACTCTCTTGTTGATCTTCGCAACTGTGGACCAACAGTCTCTGGCGGAGGGGGTTGTGGCTCCCCCTGCTCCACACCCTCTTCTTCTAGATCTTCTTCTTCTGGCAATCCATCCTGCAACTCTACATCATTGGTTACATGCTGCGGTAGCTCTTCTTCATCAGTTGCATGCTGTGATGGTGCAGGATTGGGAACAATTTCGAAAACATCATTAACTTTGGGTTTGGTTGGTTGCCCAAAGTCTTCTAAGGTCTGGCCTTCTTAAAATACCATATCTCGGCTTCGAATGACCTTTTTGTTTTTCGGATCCTATAATCTGTATCTAAATTCTTCATCTCTATAGCCAATAAAGATGCATGGAGTAGCTTTATCATCCAACTTCTGTCTGTGCTTCTTGGATATATGTGCAAATGCTTTGCACCCAAACACTCTCGAGTGAGAGTATGAAATCTCCCTTCCAGACCATACTTTCTCTGGAATTTCAAAATTCAGTGGAACTAATGGCGATCTGTTGATCAAATAACATGCAACACGAACAATTCTCCTCAAAATGGCTTTGGTAGCTTTGCCATTTTGAGCATACATCTGACCTTCTCCACAATGGTCCGGTTCATTCTTTCAACTACACTATTGTATTGTAGGGTTTCTGTAACAGTCTTCTCATGTCAGATGCCGCGAGTAGCACAGTAGGTTTCAAACTCCTTTGACGTGTACTCACCTCCATTGTTTGTTCGGAGACACTTCAGCTTTTTTCCAGTCTCTCTTTCCATCATAGCATGAAATGTTTGAAAATGCTGGAACACCTCAGCTTTGGTTCTTAGGACATAAACCCATACTTTTCATGATGCATCATCAATAAATGTTAGGAAGTATTTTCTGCCACCCAAAGATTCCACTTCTATGGGACCACATACATCAGAGTATACTCTGCTCAACAACTCTAATTGTCTTATGGATGATGGATGGAAAGCGACTCTATGTTGCTTCCCAAACAAGTAATTGTCACAAGGGTTCAATTTCGCATCTTTAGCAAAGGGAATAAGCGACTTCTTTGCCAGAATCTGCAACCCTTTCTCACTCATGTGACCCAGCCTTTGTGCCACAAATTTGGTGATGCCTCATCCTCTGCTGCGTTGAAGCTATCTAAATGCACCTCTACATAAGTCTTATATAACGTGCCACTTGTCTGTCCTTTGGCTACCACCAAAGATCTCTTTTTCAACTTCCACATGCCTTTGTCGAAGTAGTTCTCATAGCCTTATCAATCTAAGGCTATCCCTAAGATAAGATTCAGGCGTAAATCAAGAACATGCTTGACATCTTTCAACACCATCGTGCACCCAACTTTGGTTTGGAAGCGAACATCATCGATTCCCACAATCTTTGAAAAACTAGAGTTGCCCATCTTCATTGTGCCAAAATCTCCATCTTGGTACGTACTGAAGAACTCCTTCCGGGGTGTGCCGTGGTAGGAAGCTACTGTATCTACCACCCACTCAGTGTCATTGTCTGACATATGAAGACATTCTTCTTCTTCAACAAAGAATAATGCAATATCCTCTAAGACAATAACTGCAGTGTTCCCATCTTCAGTCTTTGACTGTCTATTGCCTTGTTTTTGTTCTCCCTTCAAGGCATAGCAATATTTCTTTATGTGACCCTCTTGGCCACAATGGTAACACTTGAACTTCGGTCGGCTTGTACCTTCTTTGGATTTCCCTCTGTCTTGAAATCTTCCTTTGCTGTGTCCTCTGCTTTTGCTTCTTCCTCTGTCTCTGCCTCTACCTTTACCTTTATTTTCTGTGACGAGGGCATGGGATTGATCTCCACCCAAGTCTTTCCGCATTGTCTCTTCGTTGTACATGGCGTTTGTAACCATGCTCATGGTCAGTTTTCCTTCTGGTGCAGAGTTGCTGAGAGAAATCACCAATGTCTCCCAGCTATCCGGTAAAGAACTGAGCAACAGAACAGCTTGCATTTCATCGTCTAAGCGCATCTTGACGGTTGCAAGCTGATTCACCAGATTTTTTAATTCACTGGTGTACTCGGCGACAGACATACCATTCTTCAATTTCAAATTGACGAGCCTTCTCATCACCAAGGCTTTGTTCCGAGCGGTCTTTAACCGGTACATGTCGTCTAACATTGTCCATAGAGAATAGGCATCTATCTCCTCGGTGACATGATGGTACACACCGTGGTCTATCCATTGTCTGATACAATCGATAGTCTTGCGGTTCATCTTTATCCAGTCATCATCCTTCTCTACTTCTAGTTTAATCATTTTTACAAAAATAGGGTCAAACAGGTCTTTATAATACAGGGTGTCTTCCATCCGTGACTTCCAAATTGTATAATTGGAAGGAGTCAACTTGAACATAGATCCTGAAGTCGACATTGATTCCTCTATTAACACTTGTCTATACAAAAAATAATCTCTGTCTAAAAAATAGGCTTCGCTGTTGAGTCCGGACTTGTCAAATTAGCTAGAAAAGCACTTTGGATTGTCCAAATACAAACTGAAAATTTTTGAAATAGGATTTGAAAAATCTGACCGTACAGATGTGTCCGGAATATTCCAAATAGTTGGAAAGCACTATTGGATCGTCAAAAACAAACACAGAATAGCTCAGATCAAGCCAAAACAGTTTGGATAGTTTAGTTCTGCGGGTGTACCTTAGCCGCAAAGAACTGGATCACTCCTCCGAAAGGTTGACTGGTCAACTAAATGGGCTGACGTGACCGGCACGTGGCTGACATGTGGCAGATGACGTGGCAGATGACATGGCGATGAAGTGGCAACACGTGGCACTAATTAGGCGCTGACGTGGCTCGTCTTCCTCCTTCAGACGCACGTGGGGCGCGTGTGTGCACGTGGGATGACGAGCCAACTGTGTCAATGGCGTGTAGAGGCGCATGGTGGGACTAGGCTTCACGCGCTTTCTTTGGGCGGCACGTGTGGGCGCGTGGCAAGGCTTCTAGAGCTCTGCTTTGCAGTTTTGGACTCCTCTCTCTGAGACCTTGCTCCTGGTGTGCTCAAAACCTGATTTTGAGCAACTTGATTTCTAGCAGTTTCGAAAAAAACGTACTCTGTTTTTCCGAAACGCAACCAACTTGGCTCTGATACCACTTGTTGGAACTGTAAGACACTACAAATCAATCACACACAATAACACAAGAATATTTACGTGGTTCAGCAATTGCCCACGTCCACAGAGAGCTATCCACTACAGAATTTTCCGGAGGAAGTTTACACACTCACACCTCACTCTCTCACTATAGCACTCTCACTTGTTGCTTCTCACAATCTTCTCTCAGATTACATACACTGCAATCTATATCTCACTAGCTCTTCATCCTCACCTCATTTATACACAAATAAAGGAGGCTTTGATTGGCCACCACCTACCCCTTCCACTAGCTAGTGGGGTTGGTGGAGTGGAAGAGTGAGAGAGCCACCTTACCTATCTTCTTCCACTATCCATAGTGGGTTCTCCATTTGGGAAGTGGAATGGGCAGTGGACTAACATCTCTCTCTCTCTCTCTCTATATATATATATACACAAACTTTGAGTGAATATCAGTGAGTGAATTTGTGTATATACGTATATATCAGTGATTCAAGTTTTGTGTGTATGTATACATATAGATCAGTGAGTGAATTTCTAGATCAGTGAATTTCAAGTTTTGTGTGAATTTCTATATACGGCGGAGAGAGAAAATGGAGGAGAAAAGATCCAACAGCTCTCCGATCTCAACTCTCTGACCTTACCTCCCGCTTCTCTGCTGTCCGATCTCTTCTTCTCCTTCATGTTCTCTCTTCGCCGGCACTACAATCTCCAGTTTCAAACTTAGATTCTAATAACCGAAACCCCAAAGAGTTCGCCGGGAATCTAACATTAACGCCGGTAGCATCCATGTTTTTTGAAAACCGATCGAGATCATCGGAGATCCGATAGATCTGAGATAGATAACGGCGCTGATCTGAGATACACAGAGGCGCCGAAGAAGACGTCGGAGACAGAGGTCGATGGAGGAAGCTCAGGCAGCCATGGAGCTCAAGCAACCATGAAGCTCAGATGACCACTCTCCTAATGAGGAGAGAGAGAGAGAGAGAGAGAGAGAGAGAGAGAGGGAGGAAAAAGATAATCGGAGTCACTGTCATGGAGCCGAACATCGGAGGAGGAGACGCCGACGGCAGCATGGTTGTGGTTGAATCGGAGATGGAGAGAGGGGGAGGAGAGAGCGACGATTTGTTTTGGCTCTGTCCACCATATAATATATATATGTGGCCAGTTTGGTCTTTTTGTATGAACTTGTCTATATGGCCAATGAAAAAAAGAGCCTAAACTTTTACACTTTGAAAATTTAATTTTAAACTTTTAGCCCGAGTGTCTCTAAGAAAAAATATTTTGTCTAACATCTTTCACACTCATATGTATCGTTTCTTTTATTAATTTTAAAAATAAATAAATAATCTATTAGTTCACATGTCTCGCCTAAAATTTTACCTTTTTAAAAATAAAATGGTAATTTCTCTTATATTTTCACATTTTCTACATAATTAAAAAGGTAATTTTTCTTACATTTTCATATTCTATAATAAAAATAGTAATAATAATTTGTCTAACATCTCTTACACTCATATGTATGGTTTCTTTTATCAATTTTAAAAATAAATAAATAATCTATTAACCAACATGTCTTTCCTAAAACTTTACATTTCTTAAAATAAAAAAAAAACTAATTTCCCTTACATTTTCACTTTTTCTATACAATTAAAAAAATAATCTATCTTATATCTCTCACACTCTCATATACATATGTATGATTTCTCTTAACATAATAGTGATTTCTCTCAAAATAATCTATTATATATCTCTCACACTCTCATAGTATAAGATCAATTATTGGTAAATGATATGAAACATTAATTTCCTGCCACTACGGGTGGCCATGGCTCCGGTGGTATGCCCAACCCAATATTTTTAAATTTTGAAATAAATATTTTGTTAAGTCTTTTACAACAATTAGGGTGTTTTGGCAATATAGTAAAAAATCAATTCTTTTGACTTTTTTTAATCATATCACCTCTCTATTTTTTTTAATATAAAAAAATTAAAAAATTAATTTTTTATCAACTCCCCAAAACACACTAGTACAACATAACGGTCAAACCTCTATTGAGGCCATTATACTATTAAAGTATTAAACACTAAACCTAGAAACACAAGAAGGACAAAGGGAAAAAAAAATTAAAAAAATGAAAGAATATTTTTATATATATTTTCTCCATTATTTGTTTTTTTTGTAAGAAAAACTTTTCATTTTAAAAGCTGTAAGATTCTTTCCTTTTTTTTTTTCTTTTGCATATCTTTTTTCTCACCTTTCTTCGTTCTTTATTTAATCTTTTTATAAAAAAACTTACGAAAAAATTGTACTATGCACAAATAAATTTATATAAATTCAATTAATATATCAATATAATATAGGGTAGCACTAATAAATCTTAAAATGTGATCTTGTGAACTGTTTAGTTTTTCATTTTTTCTTATGAACTCAAAGGTCTCATTAAAGTAAAAATTACACAAAAGAATAGTCACTAACAAGTTTGGATTTAATTTTCTAAGGATAAAAGTGGATTTCTCTAAATATAAAATTACACATTTAAACAATTCGCATTATAGATGTTTTGGATTTTCCCTCCTAGAACAAATCCCACATTATGAAAAAAAATATAACACTCTAATGGCCCTGTTTGGTAGAACTGTGGGAAAGTGTTTATAGCTTATGCCTAAACAGCTTATACCTTATAACTATGAACATAAGCTGATTTCTGACTTATAAATTAAGCATTTCCTGCCCCACTCAAAGAATAAGCTGATTTCTGACTTCCAAAAAGCTATAAGCTATAAGCTATAAGCTAAACCAAACACATCAAAATAGCTTAAATTAAGCTGAAAGCTGAAATAAGTAGCTTTTAAGCTGCACCAAACAGGCACAATGTAATACTAAAGTAACATCCAATGTAAAACACTAAAAAACTCTTTGGTGTACTTTTTCCAAACATAACACGGCGTAACACTCCAAAAAAACTCGTTAGTGTATTTTTTTCAAATGTAACACTCCAATGTAATACACACAAAAAAACTCTTTAGTGTATTTTTTTTAAACGTGACACATCAATTAATGTAACACTAAAAAAAAAAACTCATTAGTATATTTTTTCCAAACATAACACTCTAATCAATGTAATCCCAAACGTAACACTCCAATGTAATACACACAAAAATACTAAAAAATTCTTTAATGTAATTTTTCTAAACGTAATACTCACAATTTGAAATTATACATTTACTCAAAACTTACTAAGAAATTTTTGTACTCCTTTTAGAATGGTTTGAAAAATTTCACATCTTTTTGGAATAGTTTGAAGAATTCCATATATATATATATATATATATTTGGAGTGTTACATTTGGAAAGAGTATACCAAGAAATTTTTTTATTTGTTACATTGAAATGTTACACTAAGAAATTTTTCTAGAGTGTTATATTGGAATGTTACGTTTAGAAAAAGTATACTAGGAAATTTTTTTTTTTAGTATTACATTGGAGTGTTGCTTTTGTTGGAACAATCTTCTGTGTAAATAAAATAACTTGAAATAAAATCAAACAAAATAAATAAATTACATACCGGATTTATTTATTGAACCGGAAAAAATAATTCAAGACCAAGTTGAGTGTGTGACACTCTGTCCTTAAGACAGATTCGCCCCGCTACGGTGCTTACGGTTGAATGGCGTCTATCTCCCAGGATACAATAATCTTCACAAATTTATAGAAGCACTTCAAATAAATTTGTTCGGCGAACCAAACCTATGTTCTAACTCTCTGAAAATATATTCCTAAAATTATAAATGAAGAATAATACACTAAAATATTTTCCGGACAGTAAAAGGAAAAATTTCAGATTGAAAATCTCGGATCGGAAAAATCTACCACAAAACAGCCGGAATGATGGGTATATATAGGCAATACTTCTGCCCGAACAGGTACCAAAAAGGAGTGAACAGTTGCACTAAACATTCAAATGTTTTTTGAAAAGTTTCCGTTGGTTAAAACAGGAGCACTTTTAAAACATTATGAAAAGTGAACTGTTAGTGGAACTTTACAACCTGATGGAACTTAATTTAAATAAACTATTTGAATATATATATATATATATTAATAACTATTGAATATATATTAAAAATTGAATAGTTTAATAAATAAAGAGGTACAAATTTTAGGAAACACTTAAGGAACCAAAATTAAATTTAGAATTAAATTAAATTCCCAAATTACAAATTTAGGAAACCACTTAGGAACCAAAATTTGAATTTAGAATTAAATTAAATTCCCACAATAATTTTTTTGAAAAAAATTCAAATTTTATCTAAAAATTAATGTTAGACCCGAAAACGACGTCAACTTCCCATTCACTCATAAATGGTTTTGACGTTCCGTCTTCACCGTGTGACTTGCCACGCGGCAAGGAACACTTCACCTCTTCGGACCCACCCCAAAAGACGTTTGGGGCCACCACACTCAAATTGGCTAAAATATGCCTATATAAAACCATTTTTCCAACAATCCCCCACATGAATGGAATTTGACGGAGAGAAAATGCAACAACATGATCTAATCAGAGAGTAGAAATTGGAAATATTCTGCAAAGGATAGGTAGCTTTTGGCTTTGAACCTTCCCTTGTGAGACACTATCGGATTTACTAGCTAACCAGTGAACATGATGTCTTGAACTGTTCAGCCGTTTGTGTAAACCAAGACAATAGAACTCACACAGTATATTCCCAGACACAGTTTAGTTCTCACTATTGTGTTCATTTTGGCCCTGAACAACCTGGTCTTCATGAGTGCTCTAGAGAATTGTAGCCCTTCACAAATCTCACAGAACCGGCCCAGTTCACACTCACATAGGTGATTCTTATGAAGAGTATCCTGCCATACTCCACTAGGTTTACCTAGATATAAGAATCATTAAAAGTATTACTTAACCTAAAACGCTGCAGACATCACTATTTCATCATAGAAATGGGTAGGAGTTAGACTCCCCAGTGATCCTTCTGAGTCATTCACAACTCGGTTGTCCCTTTGAACCTAGATCTTGGGATCTCCAGTCAACTAGGTTGGGTTGCCGTTGTGGTAACTCTTATTTAATAGGCTTAAGTCCCATTCCCCTCGATGAATTCTCAACTAACTCTCTTGCTAACCCTTTGGTTAGTGGATCCGCTATGTTGTCTTTAGACTTAACATATTCTATGGAAATAATTCCATTAGAGAGTAGTTGTCTTACGGTGTTATGTCGACGACGAATGTGTCGTGACTTACCGTTATACATATGACTCTGTGCTCTACCAAGCTGATTGACTATCACAATGTATGCATATAGCAGGCACCGGTTTTGGCCAAATTGGAATATCTTCAAGGAAGTGGCGAAGCCATTCTGCCTCTTCCCCTGCTTTGTCTAAAGCTATGAATTCAGATTCCATAGTAGACCTAGCAATACAAGTCTGTTTGGAAGATTTCCAAGATACAGCCGCCCCACCAAGAGTAAAGACATACCCACTGGTGGACTTCGAGTCTCTAGTATCCGATATCCAATTTGCATCACAGTATCCTTCAAGTACTGCTGGATATCTAGTATAATTAAGCCCAATGTTACGAGTAAATCGGAGATATCTTAGAACCCTTATAATTGCTTTCCAGTGTTCTACTCCCGGATTACTCGTATATCTACTTAATTTACTTACTGCATAAGCTATATCTGGGCGAGTGCAGTTCATCAAGTACATTAAGCTTCCAATAATTTGGGCATACTCTAATTGAGAAATACTTTCCTGTATTTCTTAGAAAGATACAAATTAACATCTACAGGAGTTCTAGCAAGATGATCATCATCTTTGCTGAATTTGTCAAGTATTTTCTCAATGTAATGAGATTGTGACAAAGTATAACCTTCTGATGTTTTGGTAATTTTCATACCAAGAATTACATCAGCAATGCCCATGTCCTTCATGTCAAAATGTTTATTCAACATTTTCTTGGTAGTTTTAATCATGTCATTATTACTACCAATGATGAGCATATCATCTACATAAAGACATACAATGACATAACCTTTGTCTGTGTTTTTAATATAAACACATTTGTCACACTCATTAATTTTAAATCCATTTGACATCATTGCCTTGTCAAATTTCTCATGCCATTGCTTTGGGCTTGTTTTAAACCATATAATGATTTAACCAATTTACACACTTTCTTTTCTTTCCCTGGAACAGAAAACCCTTCTGGTTGTTCCATGTAAATTTCTTCATTTAACTCACCATTTAAGAAAGCGGTTTTAACATCCATTTGATGAATTTCTAGATTGTATAGAGATGCAATGGCAATTAGCATTCTAATGGATGTTATTCTAGTAACCGGTGAGTATGTGTCAAAGTAATCTAGACCTTCTTTTGTCTAAAACCTTTGACTACAAGTCTTGCCTTGTATTTGTCGATTGATCCATCCGCTTTCAATTTTCTTTTGAAAATCCACTTGTACCCAAGAGGTTTACAACCTGGTGGCAAGTCCACTAATTCCCAAGTGTGATTTTGCAAGATGGATTCAACTTCACTGTTGACAGCTTCTTTCCATAAAGGAGCTTCAGGACTGGACATAGCATCTTTAAAAGTTAAAGGCTCATTTTCTAACAAATATGTTAGAAAATCTGGACCAAAAGATTTTGAGGTTCTAGCACGTTTACTACGCCTAAGTTCCTCTTCCTCATTTTGATCTAACTCTTGTTCTTGATCATGTTCTTGATCCTGACTAGTAATAGCATCAAAAGATCTTTTATTAGTACTAGTCTCTTGTCCAGTCTTCTTTGGAAATACATGTTCAAAGAAAGATGCATTCCGAGACTCAATAATAGTATTTACATGCATTTCGGTATGTTCTGATTTATGAATCAAAAACCGATATGCACTACTATTCTTGGCATAACCAATGAAAATGCAATCAATGGTCTTAGGACCTATCTTAGTCTTTTTAGGACTAGGAATAGCCACTTTAGCCAAACACCCCCACACTTTTAAGTATTTGTAGGATGGTACTCTTCCATGCCACAATTCATAAGGTGTTTGATTTACTTTCTTTCGGGGTACTTTATTTAAAATATAATTAGCAGAAAGTATTGCTTCCCCCCACAAGTTCTGAGGTAATCCAGAACTGATTAACATGGCATTCATCATTTCTTTTAAAGTCCTATTTTTCCTTTCAGCAATTCCATTTTGCTGAGGTGAGTAAGGAGCGGTGGTTTGATGAATTATTCCATGTTCTTTACAAAATTCACCAAAAGGTGATTCATATTCACCACCTCTATCACTTCTAAGTTTCTTGATTTTCTTACCAAGTTGATTTTCAACTTCATTCTTATATTGAATGAAAGTTTCCAAAGCTTCATCCTTGGTTCGAATTAAATAAATATAACTATATCTAGTATAGTCATCTATAAAAGTGATTACATACTTTTTTCCACCTCTTGTTTGAATTGATTTAAAATCACAAATGTCACTATGAATTAATTCAAGTGGTTCGTACTTCTTTCAATTGAATGAAAAGGAGTTTTAGATAATTTTGCCTCAACACAAATTTCACATTTATGATTTGAATCAATGTCAAATTTAGGTAAACATTCCATATTAATTAATCTTCGCAAAGATCCATAATTAACATGTCCTAATCTACCATGCCATAAATTTGAAGACTCAAGTAAGTAAGAAGAAGATGTAGTATTATTAATACCAGAGGGTACAACAGTCATTACATTTAACTTGAAAAGGCCATCAGACATATAACCTTTTCCTACATACATCCCGTTTTTGGTAAGTACAAACTTGTCACTTTCAAAAACCAGTCTAAACCCATTCTTACTCAACAAAGATCCGGAAACTAAATTCTTGCGAATGTCCGGTACATGCAGCACATTGTTGAGAGTGAGTTCCTTTCCAGATGTCATCTTAAGTACAATCTTTCCTTGTCCTTCAACTTTAGAAGTCGAGGAGTTGCCCATAAAAAGTTGTTCACTGTCCACTATAGAATAAGATGTGAACATCTTTTTATCGGTACAGATATGGCGAGTAGCACCAGTGTCCACCCACCATTCTTTAGGATTTCCGACAAGATTTGCCTCGGAAACAACTGCAGAAAGATCTATGACATCTACACCATTGGAAATGTTATCCATTTTGGTCATTTTGGCTTTAGCAACCTTCTTACTTGATCTTCCTTTGCCTTTACGAAAATCAGTTCTTAAGAACTTCTCTGGTTTTCCACCATGATTCACTGGCACAGTCCCAACATACGGAGAGGTTGGCGTAATGGCAATCACCATACCAGTACTGGTCTGAACATTAGTTTGACCAGTTTTAGTAGCCATAAATTCTAAATTATAAACCACAATTATAATTAGAATTTAATACTACACAGAAAATTAAAACCAAAAAACACAGAATTTAAAATTCTGTAAAAAATAAAAGAAACAAAAATTGTAACTTTTATTTCCAATTAATTTGAAAATAAAATAAAATTTTATTTAAACAAATTAAACCAAAACAACAGATATAAAATCTGTTAAAATAAAAGAAACAAAACAAAATGTAACTTTTATTTTCAATTAATTTGAAATAAAATAAAATAAAATTTTATTTAACCAAATTAATTCCACACAGAAAACTAATCCAAATTCACAGAATTAAATTCTGTAAAAATAAAAGAAACAAGAATGTAACTTTTATTTTCCAATTAATTTGGAAATAAAATAAAATTTTATTCAACCAAATTAATTCCCCACAAGAAATTAAATTCTGTAAAATAAAAGAAATAAGAATATAACTTTTATTTTTTCAATTAATTTGGAAATAAAATAAAATTTATTTACCAAATTAATTCCACACAAGAAATTAAATTCTGTAAAATAAAAGAAATAAAAATATAACTTTTATTTTTCCAATTAATTTGGAAATAAATAAAATTTTATTTAACCAAATTAATTTCACACAGAAATTTAAATCTCTTGTACACTCCAATAATTAAAATACTGAAACAGAATTTTAATTAATGAAAACTCAGAAAATAATTTCTAAAACCAAAATTAATTTCTGAAAAATTCACAAAAATATATTCTGAATTGTTAATGACACCAGTATCGTACTACTAATTGTTGTCAAAGAAAAGAGACAGTATATTACTACTATCTGTCAAATAGCATATAATCACTATTTGTTTTTCCAACTAGAATATTATTTTGTAAATTTACAGAAAACAATTTTCTTCCGAAATTATTTACGAAGAAAGGAAAAAAGGGAAACAAACGAAAAAATTCTGTCTTAAGATTGTTGGAACAATCTTCTGTGTAAATAAAATCAAACAAAATAAATAAATTACATACCGGATTTATTTATTGAACCGGAAAAAATAATTCAAGACCAAGTCGAGTGTGTGACACTCTGTCCTTAAGACAGATACGCCCCGCTACGGTGCTTACGGTTGAATGGCGTCTATCTCCCAGGATACAATGATCTTCACAAATTTATAGAAGCACTTCAAATAAATTTGTTCGGCGAACCAAACCTGTGTCTAACTCTCTAAAAATATATTTCTAAAATTATAAATGAAGAATAATACACTAAAATATTTTCCGGACAGTAAAAGGAAAAATTTCAGATTGAAAATCTCGGATCGGAAAAATCTACCACAAAACAGCCGGAATGATGGGTATATATAGGCAATACTTCTGCCCGAACAGGTACCAAAAAGGAGTGAACAGTTGCACTAAACATTCAAATGTTTTTTGAAAAGTTTCCGTTGGTTAAAACAGGAGCACTTTTAAAACATTATGAAAAGTGAACTGTTAGTGGAACTTTACAACCTATTGGAACTTAATTTAAATAAACTATTTGAATATATATATATATATATATTAAACTATTGAATATATATATATTAAACAAATTGAATAGTTTAATAAATAAAGTAAGAGGTACAAATTTTTAGGAAACCACTTAGGAACCCAAAAATATAAATTTAGAATTAAATTAAATTCCCACAATTACAAATTTTAGGAAACCACTCAGGAACCAAAAATTTGAATTTAGAATTAAATTAAATTAAATTCTCACAATAATTTTTATTTGAAAAAAAATTCAAAAGAATTTTTATCAAAGAAATTAATGTTAAACCCGAAAACGACATCAACTTCCCATTCACTCATAAATGGTTTTGACGTTCCGTCTTCACCGTGTGACTTGCCACGCGGCAATAAACACTTCACCTCTTCGGACCCACCCCAAAAGACATTTGGAGCCCACTCTATTTTAGGCTCAAAGTTGGCCCAAAATATGCCTTATATAAAACCATTTTTCCAACAGCTTTTGAGTGTTATATGGGAGTGTTACAGTTTGAAATTATATATTTGTCCAAAGTTTAGTAAGAGATTTTTTTACTCATTTTGAAATGTTTCAAGAATCCCACATCTTTTTGGAATGTTTGAAAGATCCCATATTTCAAGTCATTTTTATACTCGTTTTGAAATGTTTTCCAAAAAAAAAAGATTCTTATATAAAGATTCATTCCAAATTTGATTCTCATAAATTGTAGACACTACCTTTCTAGCCAAAAAAAAAAAAGGATAAGGAAACATAATAAGAGTATAACTGTAAATTTAATTTATAAATAATATATTAAGTAGGTGTTTGACATGTGCTAAAATAACACCTGCTATTTTAGCATAAAATTACACTATCACCACTGAGGTTTCTGTTTAATACAAATTTCTCCCTCACATTAAAAATTTTGGGTAAATTACATAAATAGTCCCTATAGTTTGGGGCTTGTATCACTTTGGTTCCTGACTTTTCAATTATGACACATTTGACCCTGAATTTTGAATCTTGTTCCAAAAAAGGACAATTGAAGATATCATTAGATTTTTCAAGGGTAAAATTGCCAATTTGGTAAAATATAAATTAATTTGACAAAAATAAATGTCAAACAAATATTTTTGTATTTTTAAAAATTATTTCTACCTACTAAAAATAAAATTATGTAAAATTGATAAATCTTTTAGACATTTATGTATTTTTTTTACCAAATTAATTTTTATTATGTGTTTGGATGATGATCATGTAAAATTAATTTTAAAAAATTAATCATGTAATTTTTATTAATTTTACATAATTTTATCATTGGTGGATAAAAATATTTTTTTGACATTTATTTTTGTCAAATTAATTTTTATTTTATCAAATTGACGATTTTACCCTTGAAAAATCTAATGATATTTTCAATTGTCCTTATTTGGAACAAGATTTAAAATTCAGGGTCAAATATGTCACAATTGAAAAGTCATGGACCAAAGTGACACAAGTCCCAAACTATAGGGACTATTAGTGTAATTAACCCAAAATTTTTTTACTTACCTCCCTTCCGATTAAAATGACATTTGTTCCTTAACCCTTATACATATAAAATAATAAAATAATACAGATATTTTATTTATGTCATTTCAAGAAAAATAACAAAGGAAATTTTATTTCCACATACTTAATTATCTCAGTGCACATCTTCTCTCAGTACATATACTTATTAATTTGATTATTAATTAATTTTCTCAATTCACATACTAAAAGTTACAATTATACACTTTACTCATAATCATTTTACACACACCACTCAACCCTCATTTCCATACTTTTTATTATTATTATTATTTTTAATGTTTTTCGGTTTGAAGATTTAGGCACTATTTTTTTTTGAAATTATACATTTAATTCGAAGCTTAACTTCCAAATAAAAGTGATTAGTTTGACAAAATTATTCTGAAAAAAAATTAAAAAAAAAAACTTTCGATGTCCGAATGTAATGAAATAATTCAGCATTGATTGTTCGATTGAAAACCGCAAAAGAAGAAGAAGAAAAAAAAAAGAAAAAGAAGAAGAAGTTCTGCACGAAAAAATTAATATTTTCATCACTAATAGAGTATAAATTTGGAGATTAAAACAATATAAGAGTTGTTATGAGAGTATTGATTTGCAAGCAATAGAGAAGTATAGAGTGTGTAGCAAGCACAGTGATAACAATGGAAAAATTAAGGTTTAGTTGTTTTTTACTCAAAATGTGTACATTGAGACTTTTTTTTTTTTAAAAGATGCGTACAAAGAATATTTTCATATAATATTATGAGTGCTAGTGGATATTCATTATGGTCATTTTAGTTTAGGGTATAATTGCCATTAAAATAATATTTTATTAAGTATGTGCACTAAGGTAATTAAGTGTGTGGAAATAAAATTTCCCAAATAACAATCATCTTCTTTTAACTGACACAAAAAATTGAGTTTTTTTTCTTATTTTTTTATTTTTACTAATTTTATTTTTATTTTTATTTTTTAAGTACACATAATCTAGATATATTTAAGAAGTATAATATTTTGTGGTATAATGGTGAAAATAAAAATGAAAAATTATATTCATATATCAAAATGTTGTGACAGTAATATTGTTTTAAATATAAATCATGTTTATGGGTGTTTTGTTTTAAAGTGAAAGGTCACCATTAAGTTATATCATTGTGTTTTAAAATTCTATATAAAATTCATATTTGTATATCATCACTCAATAATAATATGTTCAGCTATAATTTAATGATAGAAAGTTGTAAAATGTAATCATGATGATAGGAAGTAGAAATGATAGGAAAAAGGACAAGATGGTCATTTAAAAAATTTTAGGATATGACATCAGCAATTCAAGGGGTAATTTATAATGAAATTACAAAGTTCAAGGAGGAGAATGTAATTTTTTAAATGTGAGGGGGGGATTTGTATTAAATAGAAACCTCAAGAGGTGTCAGTGTAATTTACCCAAAAAAATAAAATAAACTGACATTATCAATTGGACTGAAACGAAACAAAATTTAAAGTATAGCGTTAAAATCAAGTTAATTGAAGCTATATGGACCAAAATGACAAAAAGAAAAGTTCAGAGACTATTAATATAATTTACCCTATATGGGTAATTTTATTTATACACCACCAAACCTCTTAGTCCAAACCATTTACTTAGAACACACCATACTTCACTTGAATATTTTAATTTTTTCTCAATTCACACCATTAATTTACATTTAATACCAAAATACCCTTTCTTCCTTAATCACAAATCCTAGCCTTAACCTAGCATCACCACCCACTACTACCATCGTCGCTACCGTGACTGCTATCACCGAAATCAACAATCATCCGTCATTATCCCCTACCCAGCCACTAGCCATCCCTAACTCCTCATTTTATCGCCTTTCCAACACCCTCTCTGCAACGTCCTCAAAATAATAACATTAGAACCCATCAATTTAGACATGTATTGATATAAAAGATAAATATTCTTCTATTCATCAGAGTAATTCTTACAACAGTATTACATGTTGACAACAAAAGCAAATGCCCTACGGGCTTACAGCTTTCCAAGTTAACACTTGGTTGCACAAAAGAAGAGTACTAACTCTATACAAAAGAAGCCCTTGGCTTGATATACATGTAATATAAACAAAATAAACAAAAAGTGTCTTCAACTCTCATCATCATCCAAGCTATGTCCTTGGAGGTAGCATGCTACCTGTACCTGAAAATGATGTCCCATATAGGGTGAGCCACAGCCCAGTAGAAATACACTAAACCAGCTATGAACAATGACTAAAAGATTAGCAGTTGATAGATGGTCAACACAGATACATCCACTTATATCACATTCCGGTTTCATGACATTAAGTCCATGTTACATTTCATTTCCCATTTCTTTCTCAACTTTGAGTTTGAAAACAAGGCTCGACACTTAGCCAAATAACTTAATGAGATTTAGACTCATCTTTAAAACACTTTCAAAATTCATAGTGGATACACATTTCAATGCTGTATCAATAACACATAAACCATTTCCACACTTTACGAGAGATACACATTTCGGTGCTGTATCACATAACATAGAATCACTTCTATACTTCACAATTAATAACGATATACATTTTAGTGCTATATCAAATCAATTCGAACACTTCCATAATCAACACTTGATACACATTGTAGTGCTATATCAATGTCACACATAATTCGGTTTAGAAGTCCATCCCCTATCTTCCCCTAAACCGTGGAGTACATCCCCTATCTCCTCCTACACAACACATGCATATAAACATAGATCATATACAATCATTCGATACATAACGTTAATGTATTATTCCAACCGCTATATTCGATAGCATACTCAATCGATCAGTTTTAGTTTGCCTAATCATCATGCATTGTCTACAACAATCAAGACTATCCTCTACTGATAGCCCAAAGCAGTTATTTCTAAACAGAAAATAAATGCACCAATGGATAAATTATCAACATTTCAATTAGGTGAGTGATAAATAATCCAACTACACCCTTTAATCCCACACATTCCCAATCCCTACATTCTCAATTCAATTTTTTATTTCTCCAAATTAATTATACAAATTAATTAAACTATGTAATTAGGGCATTCTCCCATAAGTTACATAACAACCCTAAGGTTCCATTTTCTTCCATAATCCATCATCTATCTCATTTCTCTATGCCAATCATGCATATAGGTTTATCATAAATAAAACCCCATCTTTTGTAAAATTACACAAGGACCCAAACTTTCTCAAAACTACACAACAACTCCCAACATATCAAAAGACTAAAATTTAAAGACAAAACTCATAAAGAGGAGTAGGATATCCCTACCTCGAAGATTGAGCTCAAACGGAGAAGAGACCAAAACTAAAATGCTCCAAACTCCAAACTTTTCGGATCAAAATGACGCCCTCAACGATCAACACAACTTTTACAAAGGCCGAAGGAAGGAAGAACACTCTAACTAGATCAAACCCTAGAGAGAAGGGAGTTTCTAGAGAGAGGAGCTCCCAAAAATGGCTTTTTGAAAAGTAAGAGAAAGAGTTTGAATGGAAAAAGTGATTCAAAAATGCCCAGGTGCCCTCTGTTATACGACAGGTCCGCTCGAGCGGAAAACACAACGCTCGAGCGTAAAGAACAAAAAGCTGGGTCCGCTCGAGCGCAATAAGGCCCGCTCGAGCTCCAAGACACAAGAGTGAAACACATCCGCTCGAGTGTGAAAAACCAGTCCGCTCGAGCGTGAATTATCCCATCCCAGAACTTTCACCAAGGATGTACTAGCCGCTCGAGCGCCAACAAGCCCGCTCGAGCGCGACCCGCTCGAGCGTAGGAAACCCGCTTGAGCGTAGAAATCACACCTGCACAAGTTTTGCAGGGACACAAAATGCTGGAAGGGTGTAAACCCCGCTTGAGCGCAGGAATACTCGCTCGAGCGGAACGACCAAAAACTGGGCAACAAGAAATTAGACCAAGGCTCAATCTACCTGCTCGAAACATGCCCAATACATCCTAAAACCCAATCAAATGGAATCAAAGGATGACAACAAGATATACAACTACCAATTCCATGGAACTAAAGTCCGGATACAACAAATAAAGAAAGGGAAACCGGGATCGCTATACTCTCGTTGTCGTTTGCACCATCCTCATTCCGTCACCAATTTGCAACTGTCTTTCGCAGCCCCTCATTCCATCACCTCTGTGATCTATCTCTTAAGTCTTGTCGCCTCTTTCCAATCCTTTCCCAACCTGGCTTTCTATTATCACTCCCTCTTCAACCACTATTATAGTCGGCCATAACTACCTCACCACTACAACCCGACAACTTCGCAATCCTCCTATCTCCATGACATCACTACACAGAGAGAGAGAGAGGGAGAGAGAGAGAGAGAGAGAGATTTGAAGAAGAAGAGTTGATTGGTGGTCGCGACTGTCGCTGCCATCCTAAACCTAGATTTGACATCCAAATTTGAACCCTAGATCTAGGAGGAGAAGAAGAAGAAGAAGAAGAAATGGATGCTGGAAAAGAGGTAGCGGCAACGGCAATGGCTATGGCCGATGGTGACGGTAGTGGTTGTGGTCGGTGGTGGTGGTAGTTGTAGTTGTGGTTGTGGTTGTGGTTGTGGCTGTTAGTGGTGGTAGCTGGTATGGCATGTGAATTGAGAGATTAAGTTTTTGGGTAATGTCTAAAAGAGTAATTTAGTTGAGGGATACAATAAGAATTTAAAAAAAAAAATAGTAAATGGTATGCACTAAGAGAAACAATGGTGTGTAAATAGAATCACCCATAAATCAAAGTCTATTAAGTTCCTAAACTATTGATTGAATCTATTGAAGTCTTAAAGTATTTAATTCAAACCTATTTAATCCATGAAAAAATTACAAAAATAAAATATAAGTTTATAAGTATCATAAATTAGTCAAAGACCCTACTTACTTAGGATTTTAATCCAGAAAAATCTTAAATTCCTATTTTGTCTTTAAAATGTATTTTGTTTTCTTGTGTATTTAAATTAGGGTAAATTACACTTTGCCCTCCTAAAGTTTCACCCATTTCCCACTTTGGCCCTTTAAGTTTAATTTTTCTCACTTTAACCCTTCATGTTTGCAATTCTTCTCACTTTGGCCCTTTAAGTATAATTTTTTCCACTTTGGCCCTTCATGTTTGCAATCCATCCCACTTTGGCGCTTCATATTTGCAATCCTTCCCACTTTACTCCTAGACGAACTTCTATCCAAACTAATAGAATCTGCCACATCACTAATACATTAGCTCTATGTGTGATGTAAAAAATTCACTATAGATGCAAAAAATAAAAAATATAAAACAAAAAAATTGAATTTTTTAGTGAACTTTTTTTTTTCTTCAAATTTATTCATAAACATTATTACATTATAGATGCATTTAGATTAGATGCAGCTAAAAAAATAAAAACAAATTTAACTAAAAAAGAAAAAAATTTACTAAAGACAAAAAAAATGAAAATATACCGATTCAAACACTTGTATTGTCAATTCTAAAATGAAAAGTTTACTATCATTTTTTTTCGTCTTTAGTGAGCTTTTTTTTTTTTTTAGTTAAATTTGTTTTTATTTTTTTAGTTGCATCTAATCTAGATGCATCTATAATATAATAATGTTTATGAATAAATTTGAAAAAAAAGTTCACTAAAGACTAAAAAAAATCCTTTTTTTTTTGTTTTTTATTTTTTTATTTCTTGCATCTTTGGTGAATTTTTTACGTCACATATGGAGCTAATGTGTTAGTGATGTAACAAATTCTGTTAGTTTTTTTTTTATGAAATTTAAAGTGGGAAGGATCGCAAATATGAAGGGCTAAAGTGAGAAGGATTACAAACATGAAGGGCTAAAGTGGGAAAAATCAAACTTAAAAAGCCAAAGTGGGAATGATTGCAAACATGAAGAACCAAAGTGGGAAGAATTATAAACATGAAGAGCCAAAGTGAGAAAAATCAAACTTAAAGGGCCAAAGTGAAAAATGGGTGAAACTTTAGGGGGGCAAAGTGTAATTTACCCTTTAAATTAGTATCAGAACTTGATTTCTCAATCTTACCAATAAAATTATACCAGTATTAGATACATTGAAGAAGTAAAATCAAATAATTTAAACAATAATACTTCACTTTAAATAATAATAGAATAAAATAATACATTAGTTAAGTTATAAAAAGAACTTAAAGAAAAACTTAAAGACAATTAATTAGAAATTGTAGGCAAAATTCAACATATAATACTAGACAAAAGCAAATAAGTAGCCATTGTGGAAGACAAAATAAAATTTTAAGGTTTTTTTAAATAAAATTTTAATTAGGTAGAGTCTTTTACTAATTTATAATATTTATGGACTTATATTTTATTTTTGTAATTCTTTTAGGGATTAAATAGTTTTGAATTAAATAAGATTTAATAAATTCAATTGATAGTTTAAGGACTAAATAGATTTTAATTTATATACTTTAGAAATTTAATTAACACAATCAATAATTAAGGGACTAAATAGATAATTTAGTAATAGTTGATGGTAGAAAGTGTAATAAACCCTTCTTTGACTCTACGGGATAAAGTGTTTCCACCTACCATAGCGAAATTGCCAAGCACTTGTTCAGGGGGAGTTGAATAAGAGTTTGATTTATATTTGTTAGTTTATGTATTTATTAGCAGCCTCTTTGGATGGATGTGGATTTGAAATATATGAATTTTCTTTCCCATGTATCCAAAAACAAAAATTGTATGAAATTGACATTAATAGAGAACAACTCAATAATTTACTTATAAATTTCAAGATTAATTTAATTAATTTTATCATAATGAAAATGAAATAACTATATACAAGCAATAATTTAAAATTATGCTAAGTATTCTCTTTCAACTAAAATACATTTCGCCCATCTCAACTTATCTTCTTTTATAGTTTTTCTATCCATTTATAATAAGCAACTCTTCAATATTTTAAACCACAAACCTCTTTGATCTATAATGAGTGGTGTTATTAATACCCCCATCAATTATTTTGAACCTCTATTTTTTAATTTTTTTTTATTACAATAATAACTTCAACTGAAATGACTAAAAATGATATCAATAATTTAGAAACACCCCATCTCACAATTAAACTCACACTCCCACTGCATTATGAGTTAGGATTTATGAAAACATCTACCTCTATCACTCCCCATCCATCTTCTCCAAATCTCATTTTCAAAACCTATATACCCTCAAAACCTTGAAAACCATTTGGCAACAATATTCTGACGACAACAGTGATAACCATTTGATTATATACACTTTTTCGACAATGATAATAAGTGGAAGTTTTTTCAACAACCACAACTCCATAAGATGAGAGGAGTACAACAATAAAAACTCAAAAGAGGTTCATAACTTTGATGGTGTTCTTAGCTCAGAAAAGATTAGTTTTATAAAGGTAAGTTTTTTGAAAAAATTGGCGAAAATAATAAAAACTTTAGTCGTTTTTTTGGGACTAAAATTCTAAACATATGACAGAAATTTAGGAACACAGGCCCAAACATTGTTTATTTGTTCGAAAATATGTAACCAAACCTTTATTTGTTTCGGAACAGATAATCGAAACAGTAGTAGAAGCAAGCAAAAACGCGCTAGGTTTAAACAAACGGAGAGTAAAAAGGAGGTTGGTAATTATATTACAAACTCCAAACTGTACAAAGATATTAAATCACCGCAACCAGAAAGAACTTGATGGCTTATTATGTTTTTTTTTGTTTTGACCAAATATGTTAAAGTAACACTGAAAGCTACACTGGAAAACATTTGACATGATCATTAAACATGAGCCAAGGGAATTCATTCCCCAAATCAATTAAAGCAACTAAGGTGGTGGACATTATAAATATAATCAACTAACTCATAAAAGAAGATTCCAAGGCACTCTTGACTCTACCAATAATGTACAAAGGAGCACATTCACCTATTTCACTGTCTCGGCTTCTTAAGAGATGGCTGCAGTTGTGGTTCAGCCTGCTGCCACAACATCAGACGTAGTTATTAGAAAAGAAAGGAAAACTGAGTTCACTTAGACTGTGTTTGAATCAAAGATTTGAAGAGGGATTTGTAGAGGGCAAGGAAAAAGGGAGGGAAAAAGAAATTTCCCCACTTTTTCATTTCCCTCCTAGAAATCTCCACTCAAATCCTTGATCCAAACAGCCTTAACAAATAAAATGACCTGAGAATTTAATTAAAATGACCTCAGATAGGATCAAAATATAATTTAAAGGAAACATCAAAAGTTTTGAACTGCACATCCTAGTTCAAATTATAAAATCATTAGTGGTCCAACAAAACCCAACTAAACTAATTTGCTAAACAAACAGAGTTTTGACTGCAGAGTTAATGGCACAGCTGTACAAGGGAGAAAAAACCGTACCAGAGTGATGAATCATAATTAAATTCATATTAATTACCTTTCATGTTTTCTTTTCTCCTATGCTGGGATTCAACTCAGTTAGCATTTAAGAACATATTTAATAACTTAAACTTGGTTCAACAGATTGAAATTAATTCGACTGTTTTCGAAAATTTTACAAGTACAATGAAATCTTCGACTTTTACTTCTTATATATTTTACACTAAAAAACATACTTAATCTATATATGCACATACAATAATCTGTGTATACACAGTTGATTAGTGTTCAATTTTAATAATTCCGACCTCGTAGATACAATTTGTAATGCCCCACTCTTTTTTCTTTTTTTTTTCTTCTTTTTTTTCTAACTAGATATGATAACTTATAGTGCTAATGTCAAGTAGTGAAGAAATATACATCAAGGGGTGAAGATATAGGATATACTTTCCACAGTTAACCTATAGTTAGTTCTACTCTAGTTTAACTCCGTTATCCCATTTGGAGCTGTACCAAGTTTGAAAATGAATTTGCATAAAGCAAGTTGACATTTATTGAAGGAATTCTGAAGGAAAAAAAAAAAAAAGGCTGGTAACAAGAAATTGGCCAATGCATAAATTTTAAGTTGAGTGTGCTTTTTAGCCTTTTGTAACCAAGATTTGGTAGTATTCGACACTGAATTTTATGTTTGTTTTAAGTTAGTATGTTGCGAAGTGGGACACTGTTAAACCCCCAACCCCCCCCCCCCCCCCCCCCCTTTTTTTCTTCTTTTGGTAGTTTCGCAATCGAAGATATTTTTTTTGTAATTCCTTAAGTTGTCAGACATGACTGCAGTTGTGGTGGAGCATAGGTTATCTCAAATATATTTATCTATGGTATTTCTCATATCTAGATAGCCAAAATTATGTAGTCTTTTCAACTTGCTAGTCCCACTAGCAGCAGGGAAACCCAGCAAGCCAGTAATATCAACATTTGGTTCATTTAATAAAAGGTAGATGAGATTATGGAGATAAGTGGCATGGTAATGCTAAAGTTTACAAATGGCGTGGCAAAAATGCTTCTAAGGCTCAAGCATTGATTTGGCATGTGTTCGATGATGCCAGGCCCACTTGGGATCTAGAATAATTTAGTTTTTAGTCTTTTTTAGTAGTACAAGTACTTATTCTTTATGGGTAATTCTATTCGCCACCACACTTCATCTCAGTCTATGAAGCACGGGCATGGGTACGGGTACGGGTACAGGTACGGGTATGATGTATAGGATACAAGTACGGCTTTGGTACATTTGTAAAAAATATTTACTTTTAATTAATTTGGAATAATGCAAAAATTAATTAAATGTATTAATTTGTTAAGATCCAACCTACAATTAATATTTAATGCTAAAAGTAAAGATACAAACCAAAATTAAATGTTATTATATTAAATAACTTACAAATCATAACTTAATTTTAAAATCATACTAAGTATAAACTAAAAATAAAAAAGAAGTCTAGTGAAATGAATTTTATCTCTATAGTTTAAGAAAATATTGTTTCGAGTGAGGTATGGTATGACATAGGTATATACTAGGTACGTCAGGGTACATTAAAAACTAAGAAGAAAAAATTTAGGTACGTGTTTCATGTACCTGATATGTATGTAGAAGTAAAATACGAAATATCATACGCCGGTAAGTACCGGGTACAGGTACAGCATGTTTGTTGAAGTACCCATGCTTCATTGATCTCAATATACACCATTTATGTTGTTTGGATATCAATTTCTGAACAAAAATCAAATGTTCAGACATCAACTTCTGAACAAAAGTCAGTTTTTCGGATATCAACTATTGCCTGGGATTTATACTTGAACAATTCAATTTTGTACAAAAGTTGATGTTTGAACATTTGATTTTTGTTTGGAAGTTGATATCCAAACAACACAAATGGTGTGTACTGAGAATTTCTGTGGTGTGCAAATACAATTAGCCATTTTTTATTTGAGTTTTGTTATAGGTTCTTAATGATTTAAAGGTCAAGAAATTTTTTGTAATTTTCACACATTACTCGGAACGAGCCGCAGTGTTGACCATGGGTCTTGGATCTTATTGGGATGAGTAGTGACATACAAACTTCAGAATTTCTATACAAAATGGTGTCGCTCAATGTAGACCTGTCACTTTAAATCAAAACATCCATGGTGATGGCTTTTATTTAACATCGCTACATCATTCTTGAGGTATTTTTTCTATGAATAGAGTGTTCCTTTGGTATTAGCTAGGTTTTTGAAGTCAAGAGTTCAGAGTTTCTCAAAATTTTAAATGTTCCTATTTTAGAAATTCTAGTCCTAGTTGGTGTTGGAAGCCTTCAAACTCTACTACAGCAATGTTATGCCCCTAATTCAATGATGAACATATTTTGGAGAATTTTGTGAATCTTTGAATCTCTTCTGTGGATTGTGTGCTGCAATCCCAACCCCAAGTTTCATGCCTAAAGGATTCTAGGAGTGACTCCTAGTTTCTTCCTCTTTTCTTTTCAATTTTCTGCACCAAATCTTCAACTAACAGATTTGTTTAAGCTTTCTTTTGATCATAATAAACTCTACTCAGCAAAGCCCATCCTCGAACTTGAGTGTAGCTTAAGTGGTTGCACCTCTAGGTTTGTAGAGGGGGGTTTGGGGTTTGGGGTTTGAGCATATAGAAAAACATCGAACTACTGGTTGTCATAACCAAACTTACTAACCTACTAACATCCTATTGCACAGCAAAAAAGAAAAAACAGAGCTTATCCTCTCCCTCAAGGAAACTTAAAGCCTAGTCCTCTTGAAATCCTGAAACACCAATATCTTATTCATGGGTACAAACTACTAACCACTAAACAGCCTCAATTTTTCCACCAATATCCTGTTCTCATAACAAGCCTAGGCCATTTTTTCACTAATCAAATCCTGACAGTCTAATAAACTTGTATTACATCTAGTGGTGCTGCATCATGAGATCCAGAGAATTGAAGATCATTTGATATGTGGTACGACCTAATCCTAATAAATGAAGCCAAGGGACTTCCAGGTGAGGATCCCAGAAGAATATTTTCCTCTTCCTCCTTCGACTGCAATAAGATTTTTGCTATTTAAATTACAACCAACTCATAGTTTCTTTACATTTTTATTCTAAAACCATAAAACAACTATTAACACTTCCGACTACCTTTTGACCTTCTATTTAGGATTCATCAATCCATAACAGTTGTGCCCATATTCTCTATCAGCTAGTTTTCTGCCATTCCAGTAACTTAACTATAAAACATGAAACAGAACCCTTCTACCATGGAAGGTGCCACATGTCACCCCTTAAGAAACCAATAATGATATTGTGCATTTTATGGAATCATTTAAATCCTGCAATGTTAATAAATAAACAGCACTATAATATCCTCTGAAAACTCAGTCTTCGAAGAATTCTACATCTCTTCTGCTTCTTTTTTTTTAAGAAGCTTCTCTATCACCATAATACTTGTTTTCATAATCAGAATGCCACTTTCCAGGTTGTCCTCATTATACCAAACTGAACACTGAATTCAATTTGGGCCATCTAAAATCTACCATTGTTCTGCACTTCAGCTGTTTAAGGTCAGTAAATGTCGTCTAAAAGTTTTTTTTTTTTAAATACATTTTACAGAATTTGGAGGTATTAGCTGCAGGATCCAAGCACTCTTACTTGGCATGGCCTAAAAAGAAAGAGAAGATTCGGAAAGAAACCACATTTTTTGTTATCAAGAAGTGACGTCATTTTTTATTTATTCTCAGAGATTTTATTGGGGTCAAATTGTGCAAAAGTCCCAATATTTAAAAAAAAAATACTAACCTACTCTTGTTATTTAAACTCACTGGGATCAGCTGAACGCAATTTTCTACTATGTGACTGTCCCTGTTGGTCTTGACTTGAAATAAAAACTACCCAGGATTTCAAACACTCCCTTAACAATTGCAAATATACAAAGGATTATATGCTTACATTGTTCAAAAGTTGCTCGCGAATATAGGCCATAGATCGTAGCATAGCTCCAAGAGTATCTCTAGAGACTTGAAACTTCACCTCTGTTTCCCCAGAAATTGCCTCAGAATCTTGAAGCTGGAAAACAAATAATCATTTTTTGAAAAAAAATCAATGCTAACAGTACATGCATGAAAATAAGTAAATTTCAAGTCAAACCCTCAAAGCCTTATTTTGAAAAACTAAAAAATATTCTTTTCCATTCAGCCGTATCCAGAGCTATATTTTCCATCAAAATCCTTTGTTTACATGATACATCTCTATGAACAAAATAGTTTACTCATAGCTATAAACAAAACTGCATATTCTAGGTCCTTACCAATTTTTAACATTTAATTTACAAATTGGATAAGATAGTGCAAAATAAAATGAACCTGGTATCACTGTAACTCATTTCTGACAAGAAACTAAGAAATATATTGATCATTCTGCAGGAAAAAAATCATTTCTTACAAGAAAATAGAGATATTATTGATAAAATCAAGGATGTACAAAAAAGATGGCATATCGGAGAAAAAGAAAAGGCAAGCTATAGAGAGAGAGATTAAGAATTTGGGTGGGGAGGGGGTCTGGGGCATGGGGCATGGTGGAGTTCGGCCGCGCTAGCCTGCTAGGACAAACTAACAAAGATAGAGATATTAGGAATTCGGGCGGGGAAACGATGGTGACCTGAGGTGTTAGCATGTAGTGGTGATGGTAGAGTTTGGCGGCTATGGTTGGTTTGGTTTGGTTTGGTTAGCACAGAGAGAAGTTCATACCAGAGAGAGAGAGAGAGAGATGAGGTGGGACTAGTAAAATGGGTTTTGCAATGCCAGACAATTCTTCCTTTTACTAGAACAATACATTATCAATTAAAGCAATAGATGCTTCTATTTTGATCTAGTAAAAGCAAGATTTGTTATGATATTAGCAGGTATTGAATTTAGTTTCTTTTTTTTCTTTTTTTTTTAATTAGTGGCAAAATGTGGTTGACTCCTAGTATTTACCCCAAACAAGTTTAGTTATTTTTGTTAACAAAAAAATGAGGTTTTTATTTATTTATTTATTTCGTTATTTCATTTTCATATGTATTTCATCTATATCACTACTCGTTTGATTTTTTTATATACTTATTTCAATTGATTTAATTGAAATTAATTAAGAAGAATAGAGCTAAAAAAATAAATGCAAACAAAAAGCAAAGTCAACAAAGATGGGATTGGTTCATTTATCTATCATTATTTCATATAACTATTCAATTTTTAGGATAATAAAATGCATGTTAAATGCAAACATGATCAAATTCATATAGTTATTGAAAGGAGTTCTTGAAGGATTCAATGAGAAAGATCAAGGTGCATTCATGTTTTTTGCATCGTCTATGTGATTGTCTTGTAATTTGGCTTGCTCTTTTGTTCCTGATTTGCTCTCATCTACAATAATATGATCACATGGGCTAAAGAACTGAATTTTTAAACAATTATGTTGGAGTGATTAGGTTGCCTGTGCATTTGTGGAATGAAACAATTTTCAGAAGGATTGGGGAGGTTTGTGGAGGTTTTGTTCTTAGTAGCAGGAATCATTGAAGGGACTCATGTTTCTAATGAAGAAGCGCGATTTTGCGCTTCTAAGGAAGAATCGCATAAGAATCGCGCTTCTAATGCAAGAGAATCGCGATTAGGGCTTCGACTAGGGCTTTGATCGTCTTCATCGCTCTTTTCTCTCACTATCGATCTCGTTCGTCTTCGTCTCTCAGGGCTTCAATCGTCTTCGTCACTCTCTTCTCTCACTGTCGATCTCGATTGTCTTCGTCTCTCTCTCTTCCCTCACTCCTGATCTCCTCTTCATCTCTGTTTGCTTCTCTCTCTCAATCTATTCTCTGTTCTCTCTCTCCCTCTTTGTTTTCATATTTGTTTTATATAATATAATTTATCATAAACAATATAATTTTTATATCTAAAATAAAAAATTATTTTTTTATCATATATAATATAATTTTTATTTATTATTTCTTTTTTATTTTTTTAACAGAATTTATTATTTCTTAACTTTTTAACATATAATAAATAAAATAAATCATCTAATTATTTAAAAGAAATCTATTTAAATCATATATAATAAAAAAATTCTTAAAAAATTTACAAAATAAAACATCTAATTTTTATTTATTTACTTATTTTAACATAATTTATTATTCCTTATTTATTATAATAAATAAAATACAAATTAATAAAAGTAATACACAAGCGCTCCTAATCTACGACTCCTCTAAGTGGCCACATTCCCCCGCTCCCGCTCTTGCTCCCGCTTCGTGCAACTAAGGTTTTGTTGAAGTGACAAGGAAATGAAGAGAAGCTGTTTTTGGTAGAGAAAGATGTTGGTGAGATGTCTAGGACACCAGATTTTGGTGTCAAGATGGGTCCATGGAGATACAATATGCCCGATTTGGGTTGATTCATGCCTTGGAACCTAAGGTGGAAATTTGAATTGTGACCAAAGATGTAGAAATGGTCAAACCTGAAGAAGACAATGGGAATTGAAAGTATTGCCTAGCGATCACAAGGGAGCAGTCCACCAAAGGCTACAGTGTTTGGGGAAACACATGGCATGAGAGAAGCTTATGGAGAAGGTGTTTAAATTTCTAAAGGGGGTAGGTTGCACCTAGAAGGGAGAGGTGGAGAGCCAAGATGGGATCCATGTGGAAACAACTATGGGTGATTATAGCTTATTTTAATTTGAGACTGTTTGGTGCAACTTCTGCTTATAGCTTATTAGATAAAATAACTTATATAAGCTAAGAAAAGCTAATTATTTTGAAACTGGGGAAGGGGTGCTTTTAGCTTCTATTTTCTAATTATCAGTTTTTAGCTTAAGAAAAGCTCTGCCAAATAGGGCCATGTTACAGAGACTAGGGTACAAATATTAGGTGAGGGTGCACGTTTAAGCGGTCAGATGTTTCAAAACATAAATCTTAGGATATTATGATATGCATCTAAAAGTTAGGTATGGGTATCAAAACACATCTTAAACACTTACATATATTTGTATATTGCATAATATTCTTAGATAAGATGTAAATTATTAGAAATGTATTTCAAAATAAATGGAAAGTAAGGAAAATATGGAATTTATATATCTCATCCATGTTAGTAGATAGAAATATTTATTTACTAGAAAATGCAAGCATCTTCTTCTTCAATTATAATATAAAATTAAAAGATCCAAGTATCTAAATTGGGTACGGGTGTTAGATACATATCCCACACATTTATCCTTGTCATACCCAAAGGACACGAGTATACTAGGGGAAGTAGAAGAGTTCATGTAATATAGGGAAGAGACAATGGTGTTTGGGTTTCAAGACCAGAGGTGGGGATGGACTTGATGAATGGGCCTAATAAAGAGGGTCAACCAAGTTCCTTAAGGTGGCCCTTGTAGAGGAGGAAGTGAGAGCCAAAGTGGGTTGGGAAGGCCCGAACCCTAGTTTTAGGGCACAACCTAGCAGGCAAAAGGCAAGGAATGGGGGGTTTGGGCTTCTCTAATGGAGCCCAAAATCAATTAAGGGCAGACCTAGTGAGAACATGAGTAACAGTCATTGTTCCAGAACAGGGCAATACACTAAAGGACCTAGTTTTGTAGGTCGTTCTGTGAACAAAACACAAGGAGATTGGGGCATCTAGGAGGTTCTGACACAATTGATGGCTTTCAGCGGAAAAAAGGCAATATCAATAGCGGCAAGGCTCAACAGTGAAGAGGCAAAGGTAAAGTGTCAAATAGAAGGAGACTGACAACGGAGGCTGAAATGTGACTTTGCTAGTACCAGGCATGGTACTCAAAGATGGAATTGGGGAATTCAAGTAAAAGGCCCCAACTAGAGGCTGCAGATGGAACGGAAACAGAGATATGTTTAGCTTTCAGTTCTGATCCCAATTTTGACCAGGGTTGCAGATTTGGCCCCCTAGCTTGTTTGGCTGAAGAGGATAAGGAGATCTTTTCTAGAAGGGAAGGAAGTGGTGAAGGGAGGAGGTTGTTAGCACACGTTTTATTTTTGACGAGGGGGTCTGTTAAGGTTGCAAATGAACTGAGCTATTCACGAACAGGCTAGGTTCAGCTCGGCTCATTTAGTAATCGAACCGAACAGAGCTCAAGCTCGAGCTCGAATAAGCTTGGCTTGTTTATCTTTTTAAATTATATAATTAATATATCATTTATATATTAAATAATATAAATAATATTTTTTATTTAAATAATATAAATAATATTAAAAAAAATCTTATCGAGCCAAGAAGAGCCGAGCTCGAGTTTCATTAATATTAACGAGCCGAGTTGAACCAAATTTGAGCTCAATAAACGAGCTCGATAAGCAAACGAGCTGAGCTCAAACTCAGCAAAGCTCGGCTCGGCTCAGCTCGTTTGCAGCGCTAGTCTATGCTTGCATCAAGCTACTACCTTGGGATTGGGATAATAGAGAGGGGATGGTTTGAAAATTCGAAAAATTCTTTGGATTGGAATGAATTTGTAAAAGATGCGTCTGGGGGAGTGGAAGGGCAATTAGGGAGCAAAAGAAGGGGATATAACAGAGGTTGGTCCCTTAGCAATGATTAGGCCAGAACAGGACATTGGATTTGGTTAAAGTCATGAACGAAGCGGGTGAGAAGTAAGTCACAAGGGGCTTTTGTGCAAGGTAGGCAGATTCTAGATGTGGTTCTAGTGGCAAATGAGGTGGTAGAGGAGTGTTGGAAGTCGGGGAAGGTAGGCATTGTGTTTAAGGCAGATTTTGAGAAAGCTTATGATCATGTAGATTGGCGTTTTTTGGATTTCGTAATGAACAAGAAAGGGTATGGTGCGAGATGGAGAGTTTGGATTAAGGGCTATTTGGCATCTTGTAATATGTCGGTGATAGTTAATGGTAAACCAGGGAAATGTTTTAAGGTTTCGCGAGGTTTGAGACAGGGAGACCCTTTATCTCCTTTTCTATTTATTTTGGTTGTTGATGTGTTAGGTAGGATGGTTGACAAAGCTAAAGAGGCAGGCCTGTTTGAAGGTTTACAGGTTGGTAGAGATAGGGTTAGTGTGTCGCATTTGCAATTTGCGGATGACACTATTTTCTTCTCTTTGGGGGATGAGAGCCAAATGACAAACCTTTTTTCAGTAGTTAGGCTTTTTGGGGCAATTTCAGGGCTTAAGGTTAATTTAGAAAAGAGTAGGGTAGCGGGTATTAACGCTGATTCAAGTTTGATTCAAAGGGTGGCTGAATTATTTGGCTGTGGGATTGAGACATTTCCTATGAAGTATTTAGGCCTCCCACTGGGAGGTAACCCAAGAAGTGATATGTTTTGGAATCCAGTGGTGGAAAGGATAGGTAAGAGGTTAGATGGGTAGAGTAGGGCTCTTCTGTCCCGTGGGGGTAGATACACTTTGGTTAAGACAAGTGCTGAGTGGGATCCCTATTTATTTCATGTCTGTGTTCAAGATTCCGGTCAAGGTAGCAAAATCCATTGAAAAGCTAATGAGAGATTTTCTGTGGGAAGGAAAGGAAGAGGGTAGAAAAGATCATTTGGTGAAATGGGAAACGGTGTCATTACCAAAGGAAAAAGGGGGCTTGGCAGTTGGTAACATATTGGCTAGAAACATGACTTTGCTGGGCAAGTGGTTATGGAGATTCCCAGTTGAGTGTGGTTCATTATGGCATGCAGTTATCAAAAGTAAATATGGTTTGCATGTTAATGGTAGGGACTCTCAGGTGGTTTCTAGGGATAATGGACGTGCTCCGTGGAAGTCAATTTCTCAAATCTATCCAATTTGGTCCCAATTTATTTCTGTGAGAGTGGGGAGGGGGGACATGGTAAGGTTTTGGGAGGATGTTTGGGTGGGTTCTTCATCCTTTGCTGAGTCTTATCCTCTTTTGTATAGAGTTTCTCAATCTCATAATTGTTCTATTGCGTCCGTGGCTGTCTCTTCGTTGGATCCTTGTTCATGGAATTTTAATTTTTACTGAAATCTTCATGATAGGGAAGTTCCCGAGTTGATATCTTTATTGTCAAGGCTTGAAAATATTTCTTTGTCTCCAATCTTGGAGGACCGTTGGTTTTGGAATATTCATTCGTCGGGCTCTTTTACTTGTAAATCCTTTTTAGAAAAAATCATTGATATTCCGCATGTACCTCAGTTTTTGTTTCACAAAAGGATCTGGAAGGCATGTGCTCCTCTTAAGGTGAAAGTTTTCATGTGGATTTTGGTTCATGGGGGAACTTTGACAAATGATTCATTGCAAAGGAGGAGACCTTCATGGTATCTTAATCCTCAATGGTGCATAATGTGCTGTAAAAGTAGAGAATCTTTGGATCATCTTTTTTTGCATTGTTCGGTGGCGGGTCTTTTATGGAATCGGGTGTTTGGTTTGGGCAATGTACAGTGGGTGGCTCCTAGAGGTGTTGCTCAAATGCTATTATTTGATTTCAAGTCTTTGGAAGGTCGAAGAGGGCCAAAGCTCTTTGGAGTAGTGTAGTCTTTGCAATTTCCTGGGTCATTTGGTTGGAGAGGAATGGGCGTATTTTTGAAGGAGGATCTAGGGTATAGATTATTTATGGGATAGAGTGTGTTACTTGGCGTCTTTTTGGGCCTCGGAAGTCCTGTGTTCCGAGGGATTCCTCTTTTTTTTGATTGCTTCAAATTGGGTGTCGGTTTGTGCTGCATAGTTGTGTAGTTTTGGTTGTCTTTTGGTGTGATTTGTCTTTTTGGAAGTATTTTTTCTTTTTTCATTTTCTTTGTGGAGGATGCCTTATCCTCTCCTCTTTTGGCCTTGGGCCTTAATAAAATCTATATTTTTGTTGCTGATCAAAAAAAGAAGTACACCTTCTGACAAAGGGGGAAATCTAGGGGGTGAAAGTCTCTGCATGGGCTGTAAAGAAAATTAAAGGCTCTAGTGGGCTTCTGTTAGGAGGGCATGGAGGAGGAAGGTAACAGTTTTTTGAAGCCATTGAAGCACCAAAAAAAAAAAGGTGGCAAGATCTCCGAGGAAGGTGCAAAATACTGGAGAACATAGGCACAAGAGGCAGAGGGAATTGAGAATCCTGGCGTGTCCCGTCAACTATTAATGAATCAGATGGGGTAGTCAATTTGTTTACTTTAATGAGGATTTCAGTTGGAATGTGAGGAAGCTGAACATGGAGGATAAGAAAGTGGGAGTGAAGTGTCTACTTTGGAACAGGAGGACGGACTTGGTGTGTCTTCAGGAAACTAATATTGAGTTGATAATAGAACAATTAGTCAGAAATGTGTGGAGTGAAGTTTCTACTTCGACGTTGATTTTAAAAACTGTCTCCTTTTTCTTTTCACGACTTGGGTATAGAGTGACATTCAATACTGCATTAAATGGAAGTGAAGATGCAAATGTCCACATCTACAGCATCTAGAACTTCAAGAAGAACCAAAAAAAGGGGCATTGAATGGCATCAATTAAAAAGCAAAGGAGATGCAATAAGGCATCTTCTCTATGTAATCCCCAAGCCAACTGTCCCAACAAAACAAGGAAATCAGTCCTGATTTAGAGGACCAACACCATCTTGAAAGCCAATCTACAAATAACCCCAAGAAAGCCACAAGGTTGCCCAGCTCTTAACAATCATTCTAATGAGAACCCATCTGAAATATGTTAGATGTTCCATCTCCAACACAATGTACCATAAAGCTAAGATCTTGCACAGGCTCCCAACTAGACTAAGGCTGAAATCTTTGAGGTCAGCCACTCCTCTGAATTACTTGTAATTGCATCAAACTAGTTGCTCCAATCCCACATTCCACACTCTTAGTCTCATACTAAGCTTCTCAGGACACAGCAACTGCACTAGAGTCTTTAAGATCCCTCCAGTTTCACCATTAAACTACAATGACTTAAACAAGAGAACAAAGGTAAAACTCCACATCAGATCATTGGATATTTAAAATCCACCATTAATCACTTTACCCTCAGCTATTTGGTATTGCACTAAGTTTATCTTGAACTTGATTTTCTACCCATATCTAATTAATTAATAAAACCCTCTCAACTCAACTCAATTTAACAACCCCAAAGCCCAGTACTTTGTGCCAAGGACATGGATCCCATCCGTCCTATCTGCTGTATTTAATAATTGTCAACAACTCTGAAGTACCAATTTTTTAATGATATGAAGCTAATGACTACAAGTTACAATTTGAAATCAAGTAAGATGTGCATACCTTCAAATTTATCACGGCAACCTGATTGGCCGGTGTTGCCAACTGCTGACCAATGTATGTCATAGATTTAAGCATGGGTTCCAGTGTGACTTTAGAGAGCTGAAACTTCACTTCTGTCTCACCTGAAGGACCCTTGCTATTGTCTTGAAGCTGAAGTGGGAAACAAATAGAAAGGAATGTTTCTGGTCAATTAGTGGGCATAAATCCAAGTATCAATCCCCTAGAGCCCCCCCCCCCCCCCCCCCCCCCCCCCGTCTTCTTACAATAGTGAATGATGATTCCATTTGTAATACATTTTCTATTATTTTTTTAATGAAACAAATGTAAGAATGAGCATTATGATGGAATGATCATTCTATTCCACTTCATTCTAGTGACCCAAATAGAGCATTACAAATTACAAATAAATGGATTCATAAGTTGCATGAATAAACTATTAATCTCGTCCCCTTTCAAGGTAGCAAAGACCTCAAATTCTCATTTCGTTAGATTGTTTTATACCGAGTTAATATAGATCTGTTTTCAACCCTAAAATATTGAATATGTTGGTATCTAAAGAAAAAGTTATAACTTGGCACAAAATGAATAATGCAAAATCAACCTGGCTTGCAATAAGGAGATTAACTCGTAAATAAAACATACATACCTTAAAATTGATGACAGCAATTCGTTTGGCGGGCCTTAGGTTCTTATTTTCCATGAACCAAGTCATGGACCTGAGACAGGGAAGAACAACCTGCATAGAGAATGAGTATTAAAAGAGGCCAAGTGCCCAAATTTATTTCATGCCCACAATTATCTAATTCTTGTTTTTTATACCACTTCAACAACTAAACAAAATCTAATTCATGTGGCCTCATTTCATACCGTGTTATCAGGAGGGCCATCATCATGTTGAAGGGATAGAGGGGCCATGAAGGGAAGACTTTTTTGAGGGGTGGGTGTATGAGCACCAAAACTATTATTGTTGAAGTTATGTGCTGCTGCATCCTGATGAGACCTCCATGGAACTCGATTCAAATCTGAACCATACCAAGGTGGTAGAGGTTTTACTTTTTCTAACTGGGGCCATAATAATGGAGTCATATCCGTTGTCTGAACATGTATTTGCTTGTTACCATCCTCCTGGCTTCCACAGACCTGCGACTTGGGTGTAACCCTCGCAACATTTTTCATTGTAGCAGCAACCTTCTTCCCACCCTCTCTGATGGCATTCATTGCCGCATTATATGTTTCCACAGATATTGCCCCTTCCTCTGCATACCTCATGGCTTCCCTACACAAAATATTGTACCGTGAGGTCAAAGACTCAGAAGCTTCCACTTCGATTCCTTTATCATCTGAGCCAGCCCCATTTTTTGCATGTCTTGTCCATCGCTTCACAATGTAATGGGGAGGCAGTGTAAGAACATTGGTAACAGTGAAAACTGTCAATACATGTCTACAAAGAATGCCAGAATATACAAACATCTGACAGCTGCAACTTGCTCTCATCTCAGGAATGTTCAATGAGACCATGTACGCTTTCTGCTGATCCTCAAATTTTGCAACTCTAAATGTGCCGAATGATCCATCACCCCCTTCTCTATTTGCAGTGTAGGCGAAAGTTTCAACTAATTCGTCTTGAAATTTCATGAATATTCTCCGGGTATAAAGGTTTGCTGCCTGTTTCTCCATAGGTGATGGTGTCTTCAAGACTGGTGTGGAGCGTATTGTATCAAAATCTGCTTCTATTTCCTTCTTAAAACTTTGTTCTAAAGCCCTTTCATACTGCCTAAAGAACAATGGCAAGGTAGTCTCTTGATCTACATACCCATCAAAGAAGGAACGGGCAGCTTCACTCCCTTGGTCTGAAGGAAATGAAGCAAAAAAGGTATCCCGAAAGTATACAGGGGCCCAATGTTTGCGAGCATTGTACAATCCTTGAAGCCAATCATTTTTCATAAGATGGTATTTATCAATGATGGCGCTCCATGATGATTCAAACTCTTCTATTGTCTCAGTCATGTTAATGCAGTTATATAGATCTCCTTGAAAAGTAGGGTGAGTATTACATACGCGAGCCAACCTTCTCTGCCCTTCTCTCAAAATGTGCCACTTGCAGATACGATGACGAGCACTACGAAACACCTTAGAAACAGCTGACTGTATCAATTTATCTTGGTCAGTTGTAATAGCAAGGGGTGGCCGGTCATTCATTGCAGCGAGCCAAGTCCTAAAAAGCCACAGATAGGATGATTCCAACTCGTCTACAACTAGACCACACCCAAACAACACCATCTGGCCATGATGGTTCACCCCCGTAAATGAAACAAATGGCACCACGTAGTTGTTTATTATATATGTTGTATCAAAAGTAACTGCATCGCCAAAATGACTGTAAGCTGTTCTAGACCTCGCATCAGACCAGAAAACATTAGTCAGGCAATTACTCGAATCAAGTTGCACTGCATAATAAAAGCCCGGATGCTCAGCTTGCATCTTCTTAAAATAGTCTAGGAGATTCTGAGCATCTCCAAGGGCCTTCTTCTTCTGGGTTCGTCTGGGAACAAGAGTTTTAGCCCGAGGATTTGCACGATTCTGTTCAACCAACAAATGACTGCCATCCATGGAAGCATGCGTGCTAACATTGGATGAAGCCCGGGCCTTAGAATAAGAATGATCGCCCTCTTCACTGTAAGATTGATCCATGGTCTTTGCAGCACCAGCAAAGGGTCTGCGAGGTCGGAGATAATGCACCTTACTGGGAGTCACAGTAGAGTGGCTATGCTCCTTCACAAATTTTATAACAAGCCATTTGTCTGGATCCTTTCTTTCAATCTTTAGCATGGCATTGCAGCTTTCAGAATTTTTCTTTTTCAAGCCCTCCCTTGCACATAAAAACTCTATAGCATTAGTTTTACCATCAAGCTCAGAACAGTTACACTGACCGATACGGGTATTAAAACCCACACGCCTTGCATATTCATCGTAGAAAGTCTTGGCAGCATCTTCAGATTCAAACTCCATACCCAGATGCGGCTCATCAATCCCAACCTCTTCCTGGGTCAATAGTAAATTCTCAACACAATTATCAGAGCCCGCCACTAGCTGCTCATTAATTTCAGCATCTCCTTCATCCACTTCAACATAATGATCCACATTCTCTACATTTATTGTTTCAACATCCATCTCTTCTTCTCTCTGTCTCTCTCTCTATATATATGTATTCAGTAAGTACTGTAACTTGACCAGTACTCGAAGTTTTTCAGCATAGTAACTCCAAAAAAGCAAGAAGTGATAAAACCTGCATATAACATTAATTATAATAAATAAAATTTCAATTAAAACAGAAAAAGTAAAAAGAACTAATTGAATAAACCAATGTGCTAAGCCAGAAAAAGATCAACCTCTAACAGGCAGCAAAGCATCACAATGGAAAACCTCCATAAGGAAGTCTTTTGAAGTCATTTACCATGATTTATTTGGCCGTATATTTCTTCCATCCACATAATATTTCCACAATTGTTGCTTTTAGCATTAGCAAAAGGTATGAAAGGTTAGAAATTAAAGAGTATTTGTTCTAGGGGTGGACAAACGTAAGGCCAGGCCGGCACTACATAATAAAGAACTTTGAGTCTGTCCAAGCCCGACCCGGCCCTAACATCGGGCCTCGATATCTGCCCAAGTGCAATCCAAAAAGTAATTAAAAATCCCACGTCCATCCATCGGGCTATATGTTAAAAAAATTAAATCATTCCATAATTAAATTCAATCACACATTATATTTCTTAAATAAATTCAATCACACATCACAACAAATGTGAGTTCAATAAAATCAACAACAATAAAGTTTATATCCTAACAAAAAATATATATTTTAATGTATTATAAATAAATAATACATTAATTAATCTAATAGTGGGTTGGGCCAGGCTGAACTAGGTTGAAAATATAAATCCTAAGCCCACCCCATTAATATTTCGGGCTAAAAATGTTGGCCCAGCCCAGCCCTGCCTGGTCCTATGGGCTAAAACAACCTTCCCAAGCCCTAGAAAAATAGGGTTGGGCTAGTCAGACCAATGTGTCGATGTCTTACATTTGGTTGTTTGGGGTGTCCTAAATAAGTGCACTTTTTGTCTTTTTGAACTAAAAAGTTGAGGGAAAAAATATGGATGTTTGGGTTAACTTTTTGACTTTTCATGAAAAAATGTGTAATAAAAAATTGTAAAAATTGGTTTGTAGATGAAAATTAGGATTGGGAGTTGTACAGCCGTAATTGTTGACTTTTGGTGAATAGTGTTAACTTTTTAACTTTTTGAGTAACTTTTTGACTTTTTGGCTTTTTTTACATACCCCAAACTTGGCCTTAGCATCTTTTGATCACATCATAGTAACCCACTTTCACATGTGCTATTTTACATAAGATCACAAATGGGATGAGCATCACTCTCAGGATAGAAAATAGCATCCAACAAAATTAGCTCGAAGTAAATAACACGATAACTTCTACAGGATGTAATTTTTTCCGAATCTTGTCTGCACTAGTTTATATGTCTAATTTATTATGTGAAAACAAGTTTACCCTCATTGACCTTTTTCCTTCTTGAGCAGGGCTCGCCATTACAGGTATCGGCAGTATATCACATGATGTCACATACAAACAAGTGTCAGTATTAATAAATAATAGTACCCTAAAATTAAGGGGTTGTTTGGGATGACCTAAATAAGTGCATTTTTTGTCTTTTTATGAAAAGATGTGCAGAAAAGTAGAGAGGTGATGTGATGAAAAAAAGATAAAAAGATAAAAAGATGGATTATTTTGTAGTAGCCAAACTTGGCCTAAGTGCTTCCCTGCTTGGATATGATAACAAGATCAGGGTAAAAGACCTAGACGCAAGGAGGGAGAAAATTAAAAAGAAACAGGAAAAAGGTAATAATTGAAGCTTTCCACAAGAAAACTTCATAAGGTACATGTAGACACATCTATGTATGCAATCTAAGTCACCGATCTGCGAAAGAGAGAGAGTGAGAGTGAGAGTGAGAGTGGGAGAGCATCTTGTCTAAAATAGTCCAAGAGCAGAAGCTCTTTCAAAATGTCTATATACATATAATATATATATTATACATAATACGAAAATTTTTTAAATTCTTTTATGTATCAATTTTTGTATGAAGTGACTAATTTTAATTAATATAAAATATGACTTGTATTCATTTATGTATAACAATAAAAAGAACATATAACATTTACATGAAAGTATAGTAGCTAAGTCACCAATTCAGGGTGCGGGTGCGGGTGCGGGTGCGAGAACAAGAGCTAGAACATGAGAGTGTCAATTTTCAAAATCCATAACGATGAGAGCGTCACAAGAGTGTTTATATTTTTATATTTTAAATATTTTATATTATAATATAACCAAATATTTTTATTATTAAGCATTTATAAAGATATTAAGCTATAAACACTTGTTATATATGTTGTTTTTTTTTTGCTTGTTTTCTATAATTATGATATATATATATAATTTCATCTGTTCATTCAATAAAGTATGGGGGTTGGTTTGGTTGACATTTATCATGTTCAAATGGTAGATTCTATGCCAGGTGGTGATTTCAATCCTTATACTTCAATTTTATTACTTCGAAGTCAGTTAATTGTGCGTGGGTGTGGCACGGGAATTACTTTAAGTTAGTGAATCATGCATGGTGCCACATGATTAGATGGATGTGCCAGTAAATAATTTGGCTGCGCGAATTTATAAAAGGAATTCGCAAATCCAAACTGATGAATTCACAAATTTGCAAAGAATTTGAAGAAAAACCATCTATTAACGAATTCAATCCGTGTCCCCAACCTATACTAACAAATTGGGTGACTTCGTGTAGCAGCTTAGCAGCATATGCACTGCTTGTTTTCTTATTCATCTTAAGTCTGTTTTCGTACTCATCTACTTTTTATTCAAAGATTTCATGAGGAAGGCGGGGATAGTGTTACGTTGTGAAGTTCATAGCTCAACACATGGCATATAATGAGTGGTCTAAACAAAATTCGCATTTGACCGAGAAATCCATGAATTTGATCAGATTTCACCCTCAATTTTGTGAACGTAAGCGTGATTTGGCACCCCTAACAGCCGAATTAGGTAACTTAGTGTGCAATTGCACACACAGTACTCATTTGTTCAATTGTCAACTTTTTCATGAACAAACAATATAATATAGTAAACTATTGTTTCTAATGATGGCGTAATGCATATTCAACATATCTACACCACTCTAACCAGTGTAAATACATGCCACCAAAATGGCATGCGATATACAGCTAGTGTGATATGGAAAAAGAAACAAATTTTAGTTTTGCATATCGTACATACATTTTAGCAGAGATATGCATTAATTTTTGTCCACTGTTCGAATTAACCTTATGCTCCATTTGCTTCGATTAAAAATATATTTTGAAAATTATTTTCCACATTTTCTGCCCGTTTGGTTTCACACCATATTGGGAAAGAGTTTTATGTGGGAAATATTTTACATCCCATAATTGAAAATCGACTTCCCAATCCAATTTGGTGAGCCATTTTCCTGAAACAATGTGGCTTCTTCAACCACATTTTCTCTGATTAGAAGCCTTTTAAGGATCAACCAACCATTCTTTACCGGTAAAATTACACTCAACCAAAGCTGCTTCTTTTCCCATATATACACTATCCAAAAAAAAATTACTACTTTTGGGCCTTTTCCCTTAAAAAAATATAATAATCAATGAGAAAATGTGACAGAAAAGCCGTCGAAAATTTTATTTTTCAATATCCACTACCAGCCACAGGAATCGTTCCGAAAACTCAGCAAAATTCACTACCATTTACAGCAAAATTCACAACAATAGTTACAAAACTCTTTTCAACGTCAGTGAAATTTAGAACAAAAAGACAAATAATCCAAGTAATGTACTTCAAAATTTTAAATTCTCAAGAATTAGCTCAACCAAAAAAAAACCCTAGCAAAACCCACCTGTAAATACTGCGATTTTCCGGAGGAGAAGTGAGAGAATTCCCCAGCGACAGAGCACTTGGTGATTTCCTCGTTTCCGGTGAGCTTGAAAGCCCTAGGATGTGCCAGGAAGAGCTGGTTGGCTAGGAAAAGCAGAGAAGGAAAGAGGGGTTTGCAAGAACAACGACTCAGAGAAAATTCAGATGGAAAATTTTCTAGGGTTTAGCTGATTCAATTCAGAGGATGAGAGAGAGAGAGAGAGAGAGAGAGAGAGAGAGAAGAAGAAGAAGAAGAAGAAGAGGAAGAGGAAGAGACTTGATGATGACACCTCGGGGAGGAAGTGTAACCGTCCAACCGGCGGAGTGATGACTGAACTAAGACAAAACAAAATTATTAGGCTTTGTTTGGTGTTCACAGTTCGAGTCGTAAAAAGTCTCATCGTTTGATGGTAAGAGCGTCCGCTCTTCAAATTTTGAGACTAATTTAGGCCAACTCTCATTTTAGTTAAAAAGTTAAAAAATTGTTAAATTAGTTAAAAAGTCAACAATTAATATCAAAAAGTCAAAAAAAAATTTTTTTCTCTACTTTTTGTACATTTTTTTTGTAAAAAGTCAAAAAGTCATCTCAAACATACTAGTTTTTTTTAGGGGTACTTACCAATTAGTCCTATTAACTAGACTTATTTACCTACAAGTCCTAACTAATAAATTTAACACTATAAAAATAAGAGAGTGATAAATTTATCACTAAAAATTTATTCATAAAAACAAAGAGACTGATAAATTTATCACTATAAATTTATTCATAAAAATAAAAAACTGATAAATTTATCTTTATCACTTAATAAATTTATCAATAGGACTTAATGAGTAATAAGTTTCCAAAGTAGGACCTATTGGGTAATAAGTCTCCAAAGTAGGACCTATTGGTAGTTTACCCTTTTTTTTAGCTCATATTTTAGCCAAATAGCCAAAAAGTTACTAAATTAGCCTGTTCCCAAACGAGGTCTAATCTAAAATTCATTTTTTTTTATTTTAATTAGTCACTTTTTTAGTATTTATTGTATCAAACTTTTTATTCTAATTTAATCTTATTAAAATATTAATTTGTTATTGTATTTATTATTCTTTCTTTTTTTATTAAATTGATGAGGTGCTATCCAAACAATTCTTAAAAAAAATAAAAAAATAAAAAATTAAAAATTTGTTGTTGACGGTCAACCGGCGGGTCGACCAGTTAAGCTAATTTTCGACATTTTTCCTTCTTTGCTACAGGCAACTCATGGACATCCGGTGGGATGTCCGAGGGACATCCGGGTGGACGACCGCTTCACAGTTTTTGGCTCAGTTTTCCTACAGAAAATATAATAAAAAATTATATAACAAATGAATAGTGCCTCAACAAAATTGTTGAGGTACTGTAGCAAATCTAAGAAAATGTTAATTTAGAAAAAATTGCTGAGGCTGATGGAGGGAGAATTTGATGAATAGTGCCTCTATATTTTAGTTTTTTGTTATTTTGGTGATCCTGATGCGGATGCTCTAAGGTTGTGTATATCAATTTTTTCTCAAATTTTGTTTATGTGAGAGTTTCGTATACTAGGTATGTCTTTTTTCGTTTGGCATGGATGTTTTGGTTAAAAAATACAAAACATAAAATAAAATAAGATAAAATATTACATCTAAATTAATATTTAAATCGTAATTATTTTACTTTTTTTTTACAAAAGTAAAAAAAAAAAAAAAGTCAAACTAAATAAACTTTTAATCAACTTAAAAAATCAATTGCCAAACGACAACTTAATTTCTAAGTTGAAACCATTTTTTTTTTTTTTTATGCGACTTTGGTTAGGGTGGGAGAATAATTGGTTGGGTTGAATTTCAATTAAATTTTAATTTTAGGGTTGTTGATATCTTTTGCTAGATAAATAGATTTTGAGAAATTTTCGGTGTAAATATTACACCCGATAACTTAAAATATTTTTGTGGCTTGAATAAGCAGTTAATTTTATTTAATTCTTTTTTGTTTTGCATATATTGAGGAGTAATGTTAGAGATCTCAAATATTTTACTAAATGTCTCACATGGGTATGGAACTCATATGGTGTGGATCTCACACCCATATGAGACATTTGGTAGAACATTTAATAAAACATTTGGATCTCTAATATTTTTTTATATTGAGTTTTGAAAAGTACGATTGTACGGTACTTTGGCGTGGTTTGGGAACCGGAAGAAGAGGCTATCGTAGCCTCATTTTTTAAAATAGCCCAAAAGCCTCTGGTTGGTGAGGCAATGTATAGCTGGATTGTATTGGAAGGTGAAATGACCATTTGTGGGGATATATTTTCAGTGTACTAACACATGGCAATGTGACGCCGACGTGTCAGCCGAGGTTCCACGTGTCATGACAGTTACGCCGAGGTGATCTCGGGGTTGCCGAGGTTATCTCCGAAGATACCGGAATCCGAGATAAGTGGATAAAGGACAGGAGTCCTAGAAAGAAGAAAGACTACAAGATGGATATGGGTAATACTCTCAGGGAGTCTATCCTTATCTCTTGAAGAGTCCAAGGTAAATCCAGAATTAGAGTCCATGGAAGTGAGACTTCTAGTGGGACTGGGATGGAGTAAAACTATAAAAGAGAGGCACCCCCGGCGGGTCTAAGGTACGCAATTTTAAGTCTTGAGCAGTAATTTAAGCACTTGAATTATCTTTGATAGATACTGACTTGTTCGTCGGAGTGCCCCCGGGTGGAAGAACCACCGCCGGAGCCTTTTCTTTCTGTGCAGGACAGAGTGCCATCTATTCTGCTTGTGTTCTACAGCTGAATCACTAAGGAGGGCAGTGTGATCGGAAAACCACTCACACAATTTGGCGCCGTCTGTGGGAACGAAAGAAGAGTAGATGGCCAGTAACACGCAGAAGGAAAAGTTTGGGGACAACGCTCCTGCTGGGAGTGGAAGACCCGTCGACCCTAACGCTGAAAGAGGAGACCACAACGAAGAAACTCGTGATCAGAATCACGCAGAGAAAGACGTCGGCCAAGATGGCGACACATCAAAGAAAGCGGACCAGGGCAGATACTATAACGAAGACAACCTCCAAGTCTGGAAAGACAGATGTCTGAGGAGGGATGAAGAAGTAAAGGAGATGGCTAACAAGTTGGCAGACCTTCAATCGGTCGTCAACTTCATGATGCAAAATAATGTCATGCAGCCGCCATACCCGCTACAGGACACGCCAATGCCAGCAGCAAACGCCCAGAAGAAGGGGCAGAAAGAAATCCCCGAAGCCCCTCAGCACACGAGGAGTGGAAGGCACTCTCACCGACCTTCCGGGGAAGTCGGCCGAGAAGAGCCGAGAAGAGAAGAGTCCCGAAGGACACATCACGCGAAGGAGGCAGACCCCAAAGAACATCGTCATGTTCAGAGGCAGGTATTGTGTTTCGATGCATCCAACGGGGAAGGGTCGAAAAGGAGCCACCATGAGGCCGGGAGTAGTGCGCCGAAAAGGCTGAAGTCCAAAGATAGCCGGGCTGCAGGAAGAAGTAAAGAAGACTTGAGAGATTACCTCAAGAGGAAGCGAGAAAATGCCGAAGTCGAAGTAACCTCCCCAGATAAACCGAGGACACCATTCTCGGTGGAATTGGACAAATTCACCGCGCCGAAAAGATTCAGTATGCCGAGGTTCCAAATATATGATGGTAAGTTAGACCCTAACTTCCATGTTGGATTATTTTTGAATTCAATGGCATTATATAGTGGGAACGAGCCGTTGCTCTGCAAAGTGTTCCCTTCATCCTTCGGGGAGATTGCATCAGATTGGTTCCACAAATTACCAAAGGGGAGTGTGAAGACTTGGGAAGGCCTGGCCAAGATGTTTGTGGCCAGGTTCATAACAAACAAACTGCAGCCATTGAGGGTAGATGCATTGATGGCTTTAAAGATCGGCAAAGATGAAAGCCTTAGGGCCTATGCAAAAAGGTACTACGAAGTGTTCAATCGAATACCTAAATGCAACCAGGAGGTGGCGGTCGTGTCTTTCAAGAACGGCCTGAAGGATGACTGTCCACTGCGGAAGTCTTTGGCAAAGACACTGCCAAAGAACATGGAAGAGCTCATGGCGAGAATCGAGAAGTATGCCAGAGCCGAGGAAGATACATCGGGGAATAAGGAGACAAAGCCAGAAAAAGGCAACGGCTCGCCGAAGCGAGGCCGAGGTAACAATGGACCCAACAAACAAGAGACAGATTTGAGGGCTAAGCAGGCAGTGACAACGGTGTTCCGAATTCCGGTCCACAAAGTCCTTGACCAAATTCGAAATCAGCTCTACTTCAGGACGCCAGCAAGGGCACCAGGAGAATTTATGGGCAGAAACCTTGGTAGGCGTTGTGCTTACCACAATGAGGAGGGGCACCCAACTCAGGGTTGCAGAGCCCTTAAAGCACATTTAGAGGATCTTGTAAGGCAAGGCCATCTGAGAGACCTTGTGGATGAGGCCAAAACAAGGGAAGAACAGGCACGATTGCCTCAAGCACCAGCAGCCCCGCCTCCCCCAGCACAGCAACCACAGGCAGGCGGACCTCGGGTGGTTAATGTGATCCACTCAAAGGTGAACGAAAACGACATACGGGGGGAAACACAGAGGGTAAAACACCTACAGCACGTCAACCAGGTCGGATTGAAAAGACCTCGGCCTGAAGAGTGCCAAGGACCAATGATAGCCTTCATAGAAGCCGACCTAGATATGGTCCAGCACCCACACAATGATGCCTTGGTAGTATCCCTCCAGGTTGGGGAGTGCCAAGTGAAACGCATCTTGATTGATCAAGGCAGCTCCTGCGACATCATGTATGTCAAATGTTACAAGGAACTAGGCCTTCACCCTGATGACATGGAGCAGTCAAACGGCCCGATGGTCGGCTTCAATGGAACGCCGACATGGCCATTGGGCGCAACAAGCTTTGGAATACAGACCGGCCAAAGGCTAAAGAACCAAGGAAGGAAAAACTCAGACCCTGCAGCATTTACATCGGCGACTCCTTTCAACTTTTTGTTGATGGGAGCTCAAACCGGCAGGGGATAGGGGCAGGAGTAGTGTTGATATCCCCCGACGGAGAGATATTGGAGCAGTCCATTCGACTGGGGTTCAAAGCCTCGAACAATGAGGCGGAATATGAGCATTGATTGTTGACTGAAGCTGGCAGTAGCAGCAGAAGCAGATGAGGTAATAGTTTTTTGTGATTCACAACTTATAGTGAATCAAACTACAGGAGAGTTTGCAGCCCGAGATGAAAGGATGTCGGCATACGCAAAAGAAGTCATCAGGCTGGCAGCCTTGTTTGAAAACTGCCGACTTCTTCAAGTTAGCCGAGATGATAACACCCACGCCGACGCGTTGGCCAATTTAGCAAGTTCAATGCAAACCGGAAAGACGAGGACAATAATGATCGATTACCTATCGGGCCTGAGCATAGAGCCACCGAACACAATGCAAGAGGCATTATGTGTGGACATGGGACCAAGCTGGATGGATGCAATTGTTGCATTCCTGAAAGAGGGAAAGCTGCCAGAAGAACGAAGGGAGGCACACAAGGTCAGATTGAAGTCGGCAAGATTCAGTTTGACAGCAGAAGGACATCTCTATAGAAGATCCTTCACTGGACCTCTTTTAAGGTGTGTACACCCTCTTCAGGTTGAAGACTTTTTATATGAAATTCATGAAGGAGTTTGTGGAAGCCACGCAAGGGGCAGATCATTAGCTCACAGGGCCATTACTCAGGGGTATTGGTGGCCCTATATGCAAAAAGATTCAGAGGCCTATGTAAAGAAGTGTGAACAATGCCAGAGGTTTGCACCTTTGATACATCAGCCAGCTGCTGACCTGAACCCGGTTTCCATCCCTTGGCCATTTGCCCAATGAGGCATGGATCTCGTTGGACAATTGCCCCAAGCAACTGGGCAGCGGAAGTATCTACTGGTAGCAACAGACTACTTCACAAAGTGGATAGAAGCAGAGCCTCTTGCCAAAATCCGAGATGTGGATGTGAAGAACTTCATCTGGAGAAACATCATCACCAGATTTGGGATTCCAAGAGCAATAGTTGCTGACAACGGAACACAGTTTGACAGCAAACTCATCAAGAATTTTTGTGCAAAATTCAAGATAAAGAATTACTTTTCAACACCAAGTTTTCCCCAAAGTAATGGGCAAGCAGAAGCATCCAACAAAGTAATTCTGGATGGGATAAAGAAGAGGCTGCAGGCAGCAAAAGGAAAGTGGGTAGACGAATTGCCCAATGTGCTCTGGGCATATCGCACTACGCCGAGAAGATCAACAGGGGAATCCCCCTTTGCCATGGCTTATGGCACAGAGGCAGTCATTCCATTGGAGATCGGCATCCCAGGAATCAGAACCCAGGGAGTTGAGAACGGGACTAATGATGTGCTCGTAGCCCGAGATCTGGATCTACTAGAAGAAAGAAGAGAGAAAGCTGCAATCTAGCTTGCAGCATACTAGCAACAGCTTGCCAAAGCTTACAACAAGAAGGTCAATCCAAGGGATTTTCAAGTCAACGACCTAGTCTTGAGAAAAGTCGTCGGCAATAAGAAGGATCCCAGAGAGGGCAAGCTTGGCCCAAACTGGGAAGGTCCCTACAGAATTACTTCGGTGTTAGGAAATGGGGCATATCGGCTCGAGGATAGTGAAGGCAAAGCATTGCCTAGACCATGGAACATTTGTAATTTAAAGTTTTTCTATCATTAGATGTCTGTTTGATTTTTTGCCGATATGATCAATAAAATCTTAGCAGAATTTTCCAGAACTTATGAAACTATGCATAATATTGTTTTTTGAATAATAAGAACCCAAGTGGAACTTAGGTTCACATTGGGGGCAGAGAGAAGACAGTAAAGCTTAGTTAAAGTTAAGCCGAGATAAATTCCTTATCTTTACTTGTTGAAATTTGTAGCGATTTACAAGTTAAAGTTAAGCTGAGATAAATTCATTATCTTTACTTGTTGAAATTTGTAGCCATTTACAAGTTAAAGTTAAGCCGAGATAAATTCCTTATCTTTACTTGTTGAAATTTGTAGCGATTTACAAGTTAAAGTTAAGCCGAGATAAATTCCTTATCTTTACTTGTTGAAATTTGTAGCAATTTACAAGTTAAAGTTAAGCGGAGATAAATTCCTTATCTTTACTTGTTGAAATTTGTAGCGATTTACAAGTTAAAGTTAAGCTGAGATAAATTCCTTGTCTTTACTTGTTAGAATTTGTAGCAATTTACAAGTTAAAGTTAAGCCGAGATAATTGTTTATTTTCACTTGTTGAAATTTGTAGCAATTTACAAGATGAAGTTAAATTAAGTTTATATGCTTTATACCTGTTGAAGTTTATGGAAAATTTACAGGTGAGTCCTAGCCGAGATAAATCTTCAGGTAAACATACCCGAGGTATTTATCCCCAAGGAGATTGTACAAAGGAGGAGAGACTTGCAAAATATTCTAAGTATAGAATTATGCAGAAGCAGTCACAAGAATATAAAAGTACAAACACTCAGTAGAAGAAAGTTGTATCTAGCATCAGAATGGAAAAAGGCACATCGGCCATATACAAAGCTTACATTTTTCAGAAAACAAAAGTACAAAAGAAAGAAAAAAGAACAAGAAGCATTTAAACATCTTCAGCATTAGCAGATGGTTGAACTAAGACCTCGGAAGACTCTGGGAGAACCACCTCGGTATCTTTTTCTCCCACAACCTCTGCATCTTTTTCCACAAGAACCTCGGCTTCTTCTTCTACAAGATCCTCGGCTTCCTTATTTGCCGCAATCTCGGCGTCGATCTCAGTGAGTGTTTTACTAAGACTTCTTTCAGCCAGAAGGTGGTCAGATGATAGCTGCCCTGGCTCAGCCCCCTTGGACACTTCCTCAGTCTCATCATCTTGGGTTAGGTGCATGACTTGATCACCCTGAGGTAGAGACTTGGTCTCATTAGCATCCTTGGCCTTCCTTACTAGGGCATCAGCATCCTTATCCTCAAACTCGGCTTCAGATTCGGATTCAGTGTCCTCCTCAGGTTGACTTGGAGGAGGAGGAGGAGGAAAGGGAAGAGGAATAGCGTCGGCCTTGCGCTATGGCGAATCAGCAGGAAGATCAAGTTTTTTGGCTAAGGACATCCAACCAAGGGAAAAACCCCTGTTGCATGCCTGCTTAACTTGTAACTTGTAGTCTTTTGTAACATCGGCGATGCCCTGGGCATACGCCTTGTCATTGGCCGCCTTGATTTCGGCGTCCTTGGTGGCCAGCGCCTGTTGAAGTTCTTTCTCGGCCTGGGCCACTTTTTCCTCAGCCTCTTTTTGCTGGGCTACAGCAACTGTTTTAATGGCTTCAGCAGCCTCGGCCTTCTCATCAGCCTCTTGCTTAGCCTGAGTTGCAGCCTCAGCTTGATCTTCCAGAGTCTTCATTTTATTCTGAAGACTCTTATTTTGTTTTTGAAGGGCAGCATACTCCTTCCTCATATCGGCTAACTTCTCTCTCGCTTCAAAAGCTTGAATGGAGAAGGAGTGGGCATGTTGAATGGCCTGAAAGAACACAAGGCAAAAGTTATTACAAAATGTTGCAAAACTTTACAAGTATGAAGAAAGTGGTAGGAAGACAAGCTATCAAATTCAAAGACTTACTTGGACAGAACGCTACAGCATAAGGGCATAATTCTCAAATTCATTCATCTTGGCATTGCGCTCAAGATCGCCTTTGAGAAGAACTGCAGTACTGAGTGCCACGCCGATATTAACGTCGTTGGCACTTTCATTGGCATAAACAGGCTTGTTTTCAAGGGTAATTTTGGGCTTCCAGGGAACTTTTGGAACTCTGGACCCCGAAGTCGTCGCAGACGATGACCTCTGCCTTTTTGACTGAGTGGACCCTGATGGCTGGGCCTCAGCAGGTCTTTTGGCAGGTGCAGAGGAGGTCTTCTTGCTCTCGGCTAACTGGGAAATAGGCAAGGCATCCTCAACCTCGGCCTCAGTAGCCTTGGACTTTGGTTGGGCCTTCTTGGTCTTTTTTGGCTTCGGTGGGGGCATCGTTTGGGATGGTACAGCATCGACGTCGGCTGGAAGGTCGGCAAGAAGATCTTGAACAACGGGCTTCGGACGGACCATTTCGGCAGTTTTTACAAGTCGTCGCCGACGCTTTCTTTCTGCTACTGGTATCAAGTATTGGGCTGAAGTTGATGGCAGATCAACTGGGTCAGATGTTGACCCCTGATCAGCTCGAGATGTAGAGGCAGCCTGGGTTGTGGTGGTAGATGGAGAGAGGCTCTTTTTCTTCTTCCTTGGGACGTCAGAAAGAGTAGATTTATACGTCGGGATGAAGTTCAGCAGGAGCGGAGCTTTGCGCTTATGAATTGGCAGGTCCAGGAGTTTCTTCAAATCCTTGCTAACAAAATAGGACTGGCGGAAGGACTTTGGTGGCTTGCGAACGCCTGCAAAAACAAACACAATATCAGAAACAGATAAAATCTTTTTCAGACTTGAAAAACGAAACCAGCAACTAAGTAATTGACACTGGGCTCTTACCCTTGCCCTCCTTGACCGTTCGAGGAAGAGGGAAGAGATGGACTTCTTCGTCTGGGCCAAATTCCCAGTTTCCAGAAGCGATAAGATAATCGTCTCCAGCCCCTTTGTTGGAATCTGGGAGGTCGGCTACGATTTTATATTCGGTAGACCTCAGCTTGAGGTAGTACACATAACCCTTTTCTTTTAGATTAAGGGCCCACATAGTGTAACAGTATTGGATGTCGGCAAGAGTGATCCTAACATTCTCCTGCCGAGCTAAGGCTATGATACCATTAAGCATTCTATGGGCGTTGATAGTGAGTTGCATAGGGTTCAAGGTGTAATAGTGAAGAACTTCACGGAAGAGGGGATTGAGTGGAAGCCGAAGTCCACATTCAACAAAAGCTACGACGGGGAAAAATATGGTATCATCTTCGGGCATAATGGAATCGTTCTCCCCAGCTAGTCTTAGATGGACATCATTTGGGATGGAGAACTCTTGCCTAAAAAATTCTAGTTTGGTTGGGGTGTTAACCCTATTTCTCCACATACCCATGATTTTGGTATAAGGGTACTTGATTACAGAAACAGGGTACTCTTAAAGGGTTCTTGGTACCTCGGCTTAAACCTAGGTATGTATTGGTAAATTTTGTTTCGGTTTTTCCTAAAAATTGAAGGTTCTATAAGCAAATCCCAAACCTAAAAAACTATGAAGACGAAGATCAAAGGCGCAGATCTGGAAAAGACACAACAAAGCAGAAAACAAAAGCGAAGTCTCAGATTCAAGAACACAAAGGGTGGAAGACCAAGAACAGGGGTGCAACAGTGCAAATGTTCATGATATGTGCAAATCCAAGAAATAAGACGTATTCAGATGAATGATTCGCAAATTAAATGCTAGAGCAGAACAGTAATGACAAGAAACTCCAGAAATGATCAAGAACTGGGAAAGAGAAAGACCAGTTACTTACCAGATACGGTGAGGCCGGAATAAAATTCGCCGAGGACAGACAACGGACGAAACAGTAGCGAGAGCTTCACAGGAATAGCAGCAGGAAGGCAGTTGCAGAGCTTAAAGCTAAGAGCAATGGCGGATTCGAAGGAGAGAAAGAACTTTTGAGAGAGAGAAAAAGCAGAGTAATCAAGTGCAAAGGTAAAAAGACCAAGGAGAGAGACAATCGTTTTGTCAAAAACGTGAAACGGCGGCAAAACAGAAGCATTAAATGCGCCTTGGTTAACGCATGCGTCAGACGGCGCAGACGGATAAAGGACGGCTTACAAGCGCGTCACAGACACGAGCCAATGAGGTTAAAACGCGTTAGCAAAACGGTTGAAAAATGATGCATGACAGCTCGTGCGAGTAGGAGAGTTCATTCGAATTCTTGCTCTTGAAAGAAGACATGTCGGCTTAAAGAGAATGATCTCGGCTACAGAATTTTTTGTACTGAAAAGAACTAAACAGTGTAGGTTCCATCACCTCAGAATGCCGAGATAATAGAACCTAGGGGGCAGTTGTGGGGATATATTTTCAATGTACTAACACGTGGCAAGGTGACGCCGACGTGTCAGCCGAGGTTCCACGTGTCATGACAGTTACGCCGAGGTGATCTCGGGGTTGTCGAGGTTATCTCCGAAGATACCGGAATCCGAGATAAGTGGATAAAGGACAGAAGTCCTAGAAAGAAGAAAGACTACAAGATGGATATGGGTAATACTCTCAGGGAGTCTATCCTTATCTCTTGAAGAGTCCAAGGTAAATCCAGAATTAGAGTCCATGGAAGTGAGACTTCTAGTGGGACTGGGATGGAGTAAAACTATAAAAGAGAGGCACCCCCGGCGGGTCTAAGGTACGCAATTTTAAGTCTTGAGCAGTAATTTAAGCACTTGAATTATCTTTGATAGATACTGACTTGTTCGTCGGAGTGCCCCCGGGTGGAAGAACCACCGCCGGAGCCTTTTTCTTTCTGTGCAGGACAGAGTGCCATCTATTCTGCTTGTGTTCTACAGCTGAATCACTAAGGAGGGCAGTGTGATCGGAAAACCACTCACACTTTATCCTTTGAACTATATAAACTGGTCATAAGTCCTATAACCAACTCAGAACCCATTTCATCTTCCATCATCTCTCTCATCTCTTACATCTCTCAGTTATGGACTGAAGAAAGACAAATGTCGCTCACTGATCTGACTCCGGTGGACTTATCTTCGGTTGATCTCTCCCTTGAAGACCGCACAATTGGCGACTAACTGCGACAGGTAAATGAACTAATCTATTTCCAGCTTTTGCCGACTCTGTTTTGTTGGTTTTCCATTCCGATCTTTAAGATCCTGCTGTGTTTTGCCCCATAGTGATGGTATTTGGTGGTGGAAACATCGATATGTTCATAATCTTTTTTTCCCAATTTCTTTTTTCTTCTACGACGGGTAATTTTTTTTTCCTTTGCCAAAACACCCCTGTAGAACACGAATTGCTCCGTCAAACTTTTGGTCATGCTGTTGTTGATGTTTTTTTTTTTTTCTTTTTTTTTTTCTTGGAAATTTGTTGTGTATAAGCCTATTTGTTGGTTTTTTTTTATTTTTTTTTTATTTTTTAAAAAGGTCGTTACTTGCTTTTCTTCAAACGTTGTTGCTTATGGTATGAAAAGTTTCCTTTTGTCCCAAAATTTGTTCTTCACAATTTTTGCTGCATATTATTAGGTCGGTTGTACCATTTTTTTTTTTTTTTGGGAGTTGAAAAAACAAATTAACATTTTCAAAAACTATTAAATTCCAACATGTAGTTTTGCATTTCACAAATAATTTATTTGTTTTGCTTTTGTATTTTGAAATTTTCTTTTTCATTTTGGAAATGTTTGCCAAGCTTGTGCTGTTTTTTTTTCTTTTCTTTTCTTTTTTTCATTTGTTGTTAACAACTGTGTTGAAGTTCTATCTTTTTGTTGGTGAACAAGTTATTCAAAAAAAAAAAAAAAAAATCGTTCAAATAATGTGTACCACTTGCTGAAAAAGTTGCAGATAATCTCAGATTATCCATCAAACATGGAGGCTTCTGTTCTTACAAACCGATTCCCAATTTTTGGAGCAAACACATTTATTTTTTCTTTTCTTTGTTCAACTGTTTGTCTAGGTTATTGTTGCCAAAATAGCCCAGTCATCGACGCCTCTGCCCTGTTTTTTATTAATTTCAAATCGTATCATTTTTTTGGTCAAAATCTGTTGGTGGATCATGTCAGTTGTTATCCTTTGTTTGAAAATATGTTCTTCTTAATCTCTTATTCACACTTGGATGCTTTAGCCTTTTTTCTTTGTGTTGTTTTTATTTTTTTTCATTTCGACCAAAATCTGTTCGTCCATCAAATGTTATTGGTTAGTCATTTTTGTTAACTATTCTGATTGAGAAACTGTGCTCATAAAAGGCCCCTGCTGCGTATCATATGATTGTAGATAGTTTTGGCATTAAAACTGGAATAGGAATTAACTTTGGGTTCAATACAGTTCTTGTGAAAGTTTCTACCCGGATTTTTGTTTTCAACATTGTGGTATTGATTGACTAAATTTCAATTGAGAAACAATGTTTGACATTTATGTAAAGGTAACCAAATTTTTTGGTTCGTATTTACTTAATTGAAATTCTGTATGTATGACAAGTAGGTTTCCATTTTGTACTTAATAATGAATCTGTTGTTTATACTTCCTTACGAATGCTTCATGTATGAGAAACCATGATAGACCACGATAAATTTGCATATGCTTCTGTTGTTTGCCATGTTACTAGTTTAATTACTTGTCCCACATTTTGTACATCAATTTCATTTGAACTCACTTTTGAAATGCAATAAAATAGAAACACAACTCAAACTTAAATAGAACTAGATTCGTAAATTATTCTCAATCCTGCAAACCAAACAAACAACCCAAACTGGAAGACCAAACTCTTTGAAAGCTCACAGTCAAACAAGTTGTAAAAAATTCATTTTTCAACTCATTATTTACAAATTTCAGTTGTTTTTTTAAAATTTAGTTGGATTCAATTTGTAAAACTATTTCACAATTTCTTACAAAATTTAATGTTCCCACGACTATTGACACGAACAAGATGGGGACTTTTGTAAACAAGTTTTCATCTCTTAATTGCCATTTTTTTCCTCTGGTTTGCTACCGTGTTCGGAAACAGTGGATGGCTTCCTTTATGTCCACCAGCACATCAACATGACCACAGCGAATGTGTGCTTGCAACTATGGCTATTGTTTTGTTAAGGTATCCAGATCTTACAAAAATTCTGGTCGTGCATATTATGTTTGCCTCCGGCTTGTGGTGAGTAGTGTCAAATATGCTATTTCTAACTCCATTGAATGGCAAAATAATTGTTCCATAACTAACTAGTGTTACGTTACTCATTAGCAATGTGTCAATGGGATTGGTTGGTGTGATGAATCAGGGAAATGGACCCCCGAGCATGACTCGTCCCCAAGTGAAGTCATGCAATTATGGGCTGATGTCGTGCAAATTTTTAATACCTTGTGTGTCATGAAAATACTTATTTTTGTGCTATGCATAACAGTTATCATGTTATTATTCCGTATGTGAAACCTCGTAACCACATCGTTTATGTACGTTTGATGTTTGTTTAATTAGTACATGACGTGACAAAACTGGACTATTGTAAATGCTACTTGCTGTTACTTATTATGTACAAGTTTTTTGGTGTACGTTTCATTTTCATTTTGCATATCGCATTTGTTTGTGAGATGTTGTCAAATTTTTCCGTTTCTAATTTATGTAACATGTGTAAAACACCTTCTACCATAACTAGTGCAATGGCTACAACGCATTCGTCCCCTCGAACACCGTCCAAAAATAAAGGGGTTGGACACTTGGCCAGTGAAGGTTTGTTGATTACATCGATCGTTCACATAAAGCAACTTGGGACAGTGCATCAACCAAAATCTTCTTAGAGTGTGTGCGGGAGGAAATTTTAGCGGGCCATAGGCTAGGTACAACTATCATGGTTGTAGGGTACAAGGAAATTGCTGTGAAATTCACTCAGCGCACGGGTAGACGTCATGACATGAAACAGTTCAAGAACAAGTACCTTGCTTTGAAAAAGGAATGGCAGGCTTGGAATAAGTTGATGGACAGTAGTAAGAGTGTCACCGGCATTGGGTTTGATAAGGCCACCGGCTTGTTCAGTGCGTCAAAAGAGTGGTCGGAAAATCTAAAATCAGTATGTAACATGTTACATTTACTTGTATGCTAACAAATTGTTTTGTATTCCCTCATATGTCCATTTTTTATTTTAAGTTGTCCTTTTAATCAATTATTTGCATCTTTCATCTAAAATCGTAGTTGTGTATTGTTCATTGCTTCTTCCTACTTTATTTGGTTGTTTGTTTTTGTTTTTATTTTGTTTTCGTTGAAGTCATTTACTTGTGTCTGTCAATTAAAAAATTAAATTCGCGATGTTCAATGGTTCAAAAAATGAATTACTATTTTACTAGTTGATTTTGTTTTTTAAAATTTTTATTCTTTTCATTTGCAGACAAACAAGCTTGCATACAAGTTCAAGACTAAGCCATTGAAGCATGAAGATTTTATGCATGAAGTTTTCATAGGTGCAACCACAACTGGGAAACATCATTGGACCCCCGGCGAGCAGGTTACGAACATTGCGGACAGTGAATCTGATTCAGTTGACTCCCCTAGTTTGCAGCCATATCGACAGGTGGTTGACTCACTTCCACACTCCCCCACCGTCTAGCTGGATGACGTAGAGTAGGGGTCAAAGAGGAAGAATAGAGATAGTACAAGTGGCAAGTCGAAAAAGATCTCCAGTGGCGTATTAGTGCTTGCAGACAGTTTCAACCATCTCTTGGTGGCTGTTCGTTCACAAAAGCACCTCATGGTCAGGCACGGAACTGGTGCATCTCAGAAGTATGGCATTGAGGCATGCATGCAGAGGATTATGGCTATATCCAACTTTATCAGTACGCATTTTTTCCATTTTGCCTTCATTGCACTGGAGAACGCAGATTATCGTGAGATACTAATGTGCATGCCTGAGAATGGTAATGTGGTCGGTTTGCTTGCAGCATTGAAGGCTTCGAAAGAGCTGTGAGTCCTAGGGTTTGATGTTTTTGGGGGAAATATGAAACTGTGTGGTGTTTGTGGACGTTAATTGTGTTGTTATGTTTATTTATTTTCCGTTTTTCCTAGCTTCAGTACTGTTGGTTAAATTTTATGTTTTGGGTCAATGGATACAAAGACTACGTGTTAAACATTTTATGCAATTGCGTATCCAGTAATGCTTTATGGAAGCATGGTTTGGGTATTAGTTTTGCTGAATTGAGAACTAGAATTGATATTCATGGAATGGATTACTGTTTTTGGTTGGTATACTTATGTGGATGTATGCATGGGTGTAAAGATTTTTCAGTTTTTGGCATATGTTTAAAATATGATAAGTTTACATGTTCGAAAAAATGAATTGTGTGTTGTGTGCATTTTAATGTGGAATGGTGCATGTAGCAATCTATATCGAAATTATGACAATGACATAATTGAACACGCAGAAAAACAAGAAGACCAACAGAACAATGTAATCGTTGAAGTAGCGTGACATGCAATGGAACATTACGTGAAGTACATGGAGAAGACCCCATGTCGCACTTCTATTTTGACCAGCCGTGCGTGGATTCCAGAATTATTTGTTGGGCACTTAGGTAGGTGTGAAGAAAATTTGCATATGTCGCTGTATGTGTTTCAAGCATTATGTGATACATTATGAAGGGACTTTGGTTTATGGGTACCTAAAAGACCCCATGGATTACACATTGAAGAAAGTGTTGCCATGTTCATCCATACATTGGCCGGTACAATAATTGAAACATTCAGGAGCAGTTTCAACACTCGGGAGAAACGGTGTCTCGACATTTTCATGCAGTGTTAGATGCAATGAAGTTGTTCACTGAACAACATTATAAGCCAACAAGAGATCAAAATAGTAGGCATCCCTACTTGCGGTCAAGAGGCAAATACGTTCCATTCAAGGTGAGCATTCAGTAATTGCCATTAACAATAGTTATTTCTAATGCGATGTCCAATCAAACAGTTGTGATGTATTGAATTATGGCAGAATTGTATAGGTGCGTTGGATGGAACTCATGTACAAGCCGTGTTACCTACCTGTGATGCGGGCACATGTTAGGGCCGCAAAGGGTATCCAACCCAGAATATACTAGCACTATGCGACTTTGACATGTGCTTCATTTTTATCTCTTGTGATTGGGATGGAAGCATGCATGACAACTGTATCTTTAAGGAAATAATTGAAAACGACCACGCATTGTTCCCGTACCCATAGAAAGGTAACAAATTTACAATGCAGTACTAGTTAGGGTTAATGCAACTGTGTATTAATAAGGTTTGTTTTTAAAATGTCGGTAAATACTAGTAAATACTACCTTGTGGATGTGGGATATCCAAACAAGAAGGGGTATCTGGCACCATTCAAAGGGTCTCGGTATCACCAAGCACAATTCCAGGAACATGGACAACCCGATAACCCAAGAGAATTGTTTAACGAAGCATATGCGTCATTGAGGAGTGTGGTGGAAAGGACTTTTGAAATGTGGATGTAACGCCCCAACCCTTCATACGTCATCGATATTGTCTGCTTTGGGCCACACCCGCACGGATTTGTTCCTCCCAGTGGGTCACTCATCCCAGAACTACTCCACCCTAAGCACACTTAACTAGGGAGTTCTGCTAGGGATTTCACCACCTGGGAAAAGGCCTCGATGCTATATAAGGGTCCAAGTTTTTACTTTTATAGCCTAGGAACTCCCCCTCCATTCCCGATGTGAGACACGGAGACCTTACAGTGGATATCACGGTGGAAGTTCCTACATAACATGCTGGACTATGATTTTGTGACGGTGCAAGTGCCATTGGTTAGTGCGTCAATGACGTTACACAATTTCATTCGTAGACACGAGCTAGCTGTCAATGGGCACGACGAACATTATTGTATATCATTAGTGCCGGATGACATGCTAGACGCTGACGACGTTGGAGGAAATCTCGACGATGGGCTCATGGTTGGAGATACGGATGTGGATATGAGAAGAGTTTGCGTTCGCATCCGTGACCAATTGTTTTATATACACCGTCAAGGACTATTGTGATAATATGTTGTTTTGGATTTGGAAATTTGTTGTGCGATGTAACCCACGTAGCATGACTTGCACTTATGGAATTGTTTGTAATGCATAATGTTCATAACGTTAGTTTCATAGACGTTTGTAACGTACTCGTACATTTTATGTTGTTATGTTTGAATTGCATTGAAAATTGAACCATTTGTAACGTAATCGTAAAAGTTTCTAACAAATTTAATAATTTTATAATTCGTAATTTATAAACGTTAACAATTGTTACATTTTATGTTGTTATGTTTGAACTGATTACTAAAAATTGTTAAATTTTTAAAAATTTATAATTTAAATAATGGGTAAGATTTAAAATAATGTCAGAAGGTTTGTTCATATATGCAATTAAAATAATTGTTTTCACTCCATTTTAAAACATGCCTTCTTTTTTTTTTTTAGTGTTAAAAATTACTATTAAAAAATTACTATTCACAAGTGGGTCCTTTCTTTTTTTTGTGTCCTTTCAATTTTTGGCCGAAGTACCTCATTTGAGCCATTATAACATGTGCCGAAAATCTATTCAAATTTTATAAAAAAAAAGAACAAAAAAAAAAAAAACCAAAAAATTTGATGCTGCGTTCAACTTCCCTGTGAACCCCACGTTAGCAAGCTAATTTCATAGGTTAGAACGTGACACCCAACATGTAGGGGCAGTTTCGTCATTTCACTCCAAAACATCATTTCAAACACTTTTCCCAATACAACAATTCATAAAAATTTTAATCTATCTTCCTAAACACACAAACTAAAATAGCCTACTAAAATAGCCAAATAGCCAAAAAGTCTAAAAAATAACCACTTCCCAAACGAGGCATTTGTTTCTAATTAGAAAATTTTTAATGATCTCATAATGCTTGGAAGATTGTGTTAGTGCTTTAGTTTTAATTGGTAACCTTTTGTTAACAACTTGGTAGGATGAGATAATGTTTTATATTTCGGGAGTTTGGAAGACTCAATCCTAAACTTTGTAGCATTTAATCAATTTTTGCAAAATCGTATAGGCAACCAGGAGACTTGAGTGATTGCATAAAGATTATGAAATTGGACAATGTACTCAATATGGTAGGGCAAACATTACCCGCGAGTTAGATTATGAACATCATCCGGAGATTTTGAAACTTAGGTCTCGTTTATTAACTATACATTTTAGTTAAAAAGTCATTATAAGTTGTCACATCACTCGGTTTATTTTTCTGCACATCTTTTCGTAAGTTGTTAAAATAGTCTATTTTCAAACGAAACCTTAAACTTATTCAACCCCGTTAGGTAGCTCGAAAAATTAGAGGCTCGAGGGGCCCGAAACCACAAAACGACGTCGTTTTGCCCCTTTTTTTCCTTTTCTTTTCTTCTTCCTTTCCATAACTCGCAAAAGCAAAAAAAAGAAGAAGAAGAAAGAAGAGAAAGGAGATGAGAGGAAAGAAATAGAGCAGAGAGATTCAAACCCAAAAATCAAAAATAAAAAACAATACAAATCAAACCCACAAATCCATGAAACACACACACACACACACACACACACACATACAGATCTGGAAAATCAAAAACAAAATCCATGAAACACATACACACACACATTTATACCTGTATATACTTATCCATTTATACCTATATATAAGGAACATAAAATTATTAAAAATAAAAAAAATTCCACATAGATTGAGTCGTCTATCCCCTCTTTGAGCAAGAGCACAGAGATAACAAAACTCAAAAGAGAATGAACATATTAATTTATAACACATACTAGTAAGAAGTTGTATAGTATTAGACAATCAGCATAACATAGCAAAATGACCATAGCCTTCTCTCAGCAGAGCTTGCTAATCAACGCTCTCACTCCAGCCCACAAACCCAACAACAAGAAGAACCTAATTCCTCTGAATTCCATACCCATCCATGAAACACACACACACACACACACACACACACACACACACATATATATAGAAAAAGAGAAGAGAAGAAGAGAGAAGATCAGCGACAGTGCAGCATTGACGAAAGAGGAAGAGGCGATGGCGACGACGTGAGAAGATCGGCTCCCCCTCCCTCTTCTCTATTCCTTTCTTCTCTCTTCCTCCCTCCTTCTGTAAAAGAGAGGGGGAAAAAAAATCAAAACAACGTCATTTTGAATTCAAGCCACTTGAGCCACAAAAATTTCGAGCTCTGAAGCATTTTCAATTTGAAAATAAAAAAATTGATGTTGAACATATGCAAAGCGTTTTAAGAGGCACATATGTTTTATATTATGGAGAAAACATTTTTACTATGGGAATTTGTGTGATACTACTCCTAATTGTCAAAGCTAATATCGTGTGTTAAATCACAAAAGGCAGTAAAAAAATGAAAATGAAGACTCCCGAAATTTGCACTTGGAATTTTTTTCACTATCACAGTGAACAACATAAAATCAAATTAGTGAAAACCAGTAGTTTGAATTCAAAATAGTTTTCCAAACTTACACTGTGGTCTAAGATGTTGAACTAATAAAAGAGGTACTAAATGGCCTCATAAAACCAAAAATTATGTGTCAAGATTTTTCTACATCAAGAAATCACAAAATAGTAATTGTTACTTTCAACACTTATATTGGACTTTTTAAAAATAGCCTATAAAATTTTGGTATCGATTGAGCTTGGAATGACCTACTTTTAACAACAATAATTTTTTTCATTGTAATGAACAATATTATGGACTTACGTCAAGAAAAATTAATAGTGTGAAAATTTGTTGTAAAAAAAGTTACATTAATACCATTTTAGAAGGTGGTTGGTGGCAAGGAGAACATAAAAATGCATGTTACAAATCATGCAATAATATAATGAGATACATGGCGAAGTTGTGAAAGTATTAGGATTATTGCCATGTCTTGTGTGGCATTGGGGTTGGAGTAGCTTTTACATGAATAGTATATATGGGCTAGGGGTGGAATCAAAATTTTTGTTCGTGAGGAGCCAACATATGCATAAAAAATACTGAGTTAGTTTTTATACATTACTAATTGGACATAATTTCTTATATAAATATTGTGAAAGAAGTATTTCAATAAAAAATTAAATAAATCTAAGAAATAGTTTTTTTAATTTTTAAAAATTTTGCAGTATTGATTAGATCTCAATATACAATCGGAACCACTATTATAAGCTATTTCATTGATTGATATAATCTAGCAAATGAAAAGTGAAAAATGCTGAAGACACCTAAAACATAACCATTAAATTTACACTCAATGATGTTGAATATTACATGTCAATTGATTTGTTTAGAAATTAATCAAGTAAGACTCGATCCCTGTCATGTCATTGTGAAAAAATTTTAAGTTTTAGGTTTTCTAACATTACTCATAATATATATATATCATTTAAATATTTTTTTTTAAAAGTAACATGTACCTCTTGTATTAATAAAATTACCTCGATAAAATTGATGCTATTATTTAAAGTGTGAAATAATTAGATACCATTTAATTATACATTGTGAAATACTACTGAAATAAAAAAAATTAATAAAATAATTTTTTATAAAAGTAAGAAATCATCTCATTAGATATTTTACAAATACTCATAAATATATAACTAATAATAAATTGTCTAAACTTAGAGGTGCCAAGGCCTCTCTTAGCCCCTACATAGTTCCACCCTTTGATAAGAAATGGTACAAAATAAGATGTCAACAAGTAATACTTCACTAGCTATTATTGGTCAAACATTACTATCCTTCTTTCCTCCATTAGTCCCACCACCACTACCCAACCTCCTTTCTATCTTGACTCCATTACCTGCTTCTTTCAAGTCCATCTTGTTTGTATTTAGGGGCAACACAAAGTTGAAGGGAGAGGGTTTAGGTGAACCCCTAAAAATTACAAAATGTTTATCAGCTTTGTAAGTTTTACCAATAAAAATAAGAAAAATGTTGAATGAATCCTATATTTCATGGGAATTCTCTAAACCCTTGGACTTGTATAAAAAATACACAATTATTTATTTATTTTTAATACTAAAAGTAATATTATTTCTAGTAATGTAATATAAACTAGTAGATCTTATAAATTTTCTTACTTATTCATGTTGCACTTTTTATATCATTAAAGTAGGCTTTAGTTTAGTATTCAAAAAATTTATTTTTGCATCACACATCAATTTAATAACAAGAATGATTAAATGTTATTAGTTTGTATAATGTCATGCTGTAAAATAAATAGACATTCTACTCTGATATAATGTTATTAAACATGTGGAACATACCAACAATACGATTATACAACATCGTTTTCAATCATAGCCTCATTACATTCTTTTAGTTGTACTAAAACTAAACTATTACAAGTTAATGCCTTAAAGACAACAAATTTCCAAGGCCTTGTCTAGTTACCACAAATGAGTCACAACTTAATACAAAGAAGTCTGTGGCTTAAATTACAACTAAATAAGCAAAGAAAATAATAAATACAAGTCTCAAGCTCCAAGATCCACCTAAGTCATCGCCTTGGCAGAGGCACACCAGTTCATCTAAAAATTATTTCCCTTGTAGAGTGAGTATAAAGTCCAGTAGAAATAAACTTAATGACATGTATGAACTTAACAATGTCATAAGGTGTATGCATATGAAATGCCATGGCAACACATGCATTTTCTCTTTTAAACAATGCAACGCGAGATTTCCAAAACATCTTTCCCAATATTCTTTCAAAATAATCAAGTGATAAATATAATGAATAAAACTCTAAGGCTAGTGTTCATAATAAAAAGCTATATGGGCTATCTATGCCATTTTACCGGGATTATCCGGATGGAACAACACTTATTGCGCGGGTTTTAGGTCTTACATCATGGACACACATGCCAAATTAATTCTGTTTTAACACCTTTTACAACTTTGTTACTTTATTTACCCTTCCAATAATGCAATACATGCATTTCAAAACAATAATATGTTTTCAAAACATAAAATCTCCACTTTACAAATCCATGATATGCTCAATGCGATGTATGATTTGTAAACATTTCCATTCCCTAGTGCACATACAATTTCTACAACAATCAATACAACTCTCCACAGGTTGCCAAAACAATTATCTCTAATGCCATTATTAAAAGATAACAATAATAATATTCAAAATTATAACAAAACCGGAATCCCAACGATTTATATAAAATCTCATGATTCTCAAAATAACATTCACATTTCTTACGAGTCTTGTTAATCTCAATCGAAAATATAAAATTTTCCTAAAACCGTTCATAGAGTTTCCAACAAAACTACTATTTTGAAAGAGTAAACAATACTCGATATTTTCCAATGGTTCAAAAATATTTCTTAAGCCAACCTATTTTCTACGGAAATTCCACAATATTACCAATTCATTTCTTTTCCATAAAAATATCCAATACCCTAGATTTTGATAAACTTCTGGGGAACTCTTTCCAAAAACACGATTTTCTTCAAAAGTTTAGTACACAACAACCGATAGCTAACCAATTTCAATCCATAACCGAAAACAAGTTTTTTTCCCCAAATTTGCTCATAAATAAATATATATCCAAAAACTAATTTTTTTGAAAACCCATAACTAACAAGAATAACATATAATGAAGCTAAATAACATGCACGCCATTAAGAAAATTCCTACCTCAACTCCAGATGAGGAGAAAGCCCTAAAAGCTCAAAAATTGATGGCGACAAAAACCAATCCGTCTAGATTAAAACTAACCCCTCACCCTCCTCTACACTAAAGTCTAAGGCACTAAGGGTCAAAGATGATTTAAAAGAGATGAAATCAAGGTTTAGAGCTCAAAAAGATGAAAAATGGCGAAACAAGAGAGAGAGAGAGAAAGAGAGAGAAGAGAAGATGGGATCAAAAAAAGATATTTTTAGCTTTCCGGAGTATTTATAGAATGAACACATCGTAGGCGCAAACTCATGATTGTGGCCGCGAAATTAAGGTTTAGAACACACATGATCTCCCATCCCAAAAGATAATAGTCATCTCCTCAGATCCACATAACTCTTATGTCTACTCTATATGGTAATAATACGTTGCTGGATGAGAGAGATTTTCTCGGTGGTTTTCCTCACTAACTCCGGTCCTAACATAGGTGTGTCCCCAACATTGGTCTAACAAATTGATAATATACACGGCCTACCATACAAGGCCTCAAATAGTGCTATGATTCCACTAAGGATAAATGTCTCTCCCATGAACCTTGAAAGTCAAGTACACATGCCCGACGCATGTCCTCTAAAGTTTGAATGGTTTGCTCAGATTGTCGATTGATCTATAGGTGAAAAGTTGTGCTAAGTGTCAACTGAGACCTAAAAGCTGACTGAAAGCTCTACCAAAGTCACATCGTGTATTGGGGATCCCTATCAGAAACCATGGTGATTGGAACCTCATAAAGTCTAACAATATGCCGAATGTAAAGTTTACTCAACCCTTCCACAGTGTCACTAACTTTCATCAGAATGAAATGCGCAGATTTAGTTAAACGATTCACTACAACCCAAGTAACATCATTGCCCTGTTGGGTTCTCGAAAGTCCCACGACGAAATCCATGGTAATGTGATCCCATTTCCACTCGACTACCGGTAATGGTTGCAACAACCTCGCCGGTCACTAATGTTTGACCTTCACTTGTTGACAAGTTAAGCACATAGAGACAAACACCGCTACATCTCTTTTCATACCCCTCATGTGATGACCGGCCTTCTTTTTCCCTTTTCTTCTTTCTTTCTTTGATTCGTTCTCTTTTATTTTCGTTGGATTGAAATGCCCGGAAATGGTTTCCTAATTCTTGTTCCTTTCAGTGTTGAATTTCGGTCATTTTGGAGGGTGTGAGGGTGAGTCCGGGGTGCCGGGAGCGAGGTTGAAAACTTGGGGTGCTGGGCCAGGGCCGCACGTACGGAGGAGGGCCGCTCGAGCGGTGAAGCTTGACACACATAAAATTTCATTCTGAAAAGGGCTGTATGAGCGGAGAAAGTGGGCCGCACGAGTGGTGGGGAAGGCCGCACGAGCGGCCAACTAGGCAGTTCGAGCCCTGTTTTTTCTCCTCTTTTTAATCCGAATGTATCTCACATTTTGCTCACTTCTCTCTCACTCTAAACCCTTTTTTCTCTCCCTTCTCTCTAGAAAACTTCCTCAAACATTTACAACACTTGGATTCTTGCAAATCTTGAGCCAAGATCATCAACATTTTCCTCTAATCTTGAAGATTTAGGGCAAGAGTTTCACTTGGTGGGGTAGGAATCAAAGTTCTCTCTCATCTTGGAGTTAGGGTTTCATCTTCTCTCTCTTTATCAAGCTTGAGGTAGGGATTTCTTGAGTTACATATACAAGTTTTGCCATAGTGATTTTGATTTTAAAAGTGTTCTTGAGGTTTTGTGTTGATTTTGATTTTTCTTCAAAATGTAGAGAGGGTTTCGAAAGAGAGTTTGTATCTCAATCTTTTACTATATTTTTGGGGGTTTTCCTCTATTAAACTCATGATGAATGATTTGATGGAGTTTCTCTTAGAAAATGAGGCAAGTTTGTTCTCAAATAAAAACCCTAGAAATTGGGGATTTTACAAAATAATGAAAATGTCTTTGAAATTATTTACTTTCTTGTATTAAGAGGATGTATGAGAGTAAGTTCCATCAAATGTTTAACATAATAGCAATATACTTGACACATGGGATATGAGATGGTATTTTTACATTGTTCCTAACACTTGAACTTGTAATGAGGTAAGATGATAATTGTTGAACACCATGGGTTGTGAAAATTGAAATCTTGGAGGATGATGTTTGAAAATTTCATATAATCTTATAATGTTATAAGATGGTAAGTTGTTGAGTGCCATTGATGACGTGAAAATGCTTAATCATAATGTAATGGGAAATGAAATGAAAGATGGCATGCTAGACATATTGAAAGTTTGGTCGTGATGAATTATTGTTGAAGGATTGTTATGGTGTGTCGAAGACACATGACTATTGTGCGAAATGAGAAATTGTAACCATGTGCTGAAGAAATATGGGTATCTTGTGAAACAATATGGAAAGGAGGAAATGAAAATGTGATGTTGAATATTGTTGTAGACATGATTTTTGAATATAGAGGAATGCTATGAGTTAGTGGTTATTACATCATATTCTCAATTGTTTTATTGTCATTATTGCATATCTTGACATGAGTTGGAAAAACATTTATTTTGAGAAAGATCATTGTAATGAGAATTGTGGAATTGCGTATGGGGTAAATACGTTGGTAAGTTCGGATATGGGGTATAGTTGAACCTGATAAGTTGGCCTGAGTGTCCTTGGTGAAAGACCAGAAAGCCGTGCGGATAGGTGTCGAGCCTTCTGGTTAATACCGGTAAAAATGACAATTTGGTAGTACTCGTAGAGTCTACTTGCAAACACCAGCCTAGGGATTACCAGTGTCGTATTTGCCGCCCCCATTGATTTAAATATTGGAAGTTTGAAATTAATGAGATTACAAAGTATTATTGAAAACATAGTGATTTTGAAATAATGCATTGAAATAAAACTTTCCTTCATGTTGGCACTTGCATGGCATTACATATGCATTTTTAATGTAGATGGAATTGGCATAACTGTATATACTTTGTGAGGAATCTCTACTGGGCTTTATGCTCACCCCTATGAGATTTGGTGTAGGTAAGGATGTGATGACCCCGCCAAACTGAGGGCGTGGACTTTTTTTTGTGAAGAGTAAATAGCTCTGTTTTTTTTAGTTGTAATTTTTTGTAAAAGCCAAGGGCTAATGTGTATGGTTCCGAGAGACCATTTTATGTAACCGGGCTATTGCCTTGGAACTTGTAAGCCCTTGAGGGCCTTATTCGTTGTGATTCAATGATTTCTTTTACATGTTATAGATTCATGTACTAGTTTGTAAATAAATGTACAATCGCATGTGAGATTACTTTTGTAAACATTTGAGATTATGTAAAGGAACCTGGTTAATATCTCATTTTGGATGTGGGTTAATGTAATAGTTATGTGGGATTATTTTCGGGGCGTGACACCTCCATCAAAACTGATAGCTCAAGTCATGATACATCTTAGTACCACTGGGATGCACTGCTAGGTAAAAATGACGAAAATCTTTAAGGACCTCCTCACTACATGATTCTGGAACAAATAATCGGTTCAAGTATCTAATACTCAAATCGGAGTGAATAGACAAACCCTGCTCCACCTTGCCATCAGCAATATGCTGCCAAATGGTCTCAGTCTCTACGTCGTTTTGTTGGGCTTCTATCACTCTACTAATGATTGTAGGTTGGGTAATGACTATAAACAAAGTTGCATTCTCCTCGGACTCACCCAAGTGTAAGTCAAAATCGTCTATGCCCCCAAGCATCTCCCATTCTTGGATTGCGATACTAGCCACATTACTAATTGATTTTTAACTCAAGGCATTGGCTACTACATTGGCTTTTCTTGGATGATAGTATAACTCAAAGTCATAATCCTCCATTGAGGTCTTTTTGATAAAATAGATATTTTAATATTTTATGATTGGAAAACACCTCAAACTTTTTTCCATAGAGATAGTTCCCCCAAATCTTTAAGGCAAATATGATTGCCGCAAGCTTTAAGTCATAGGTTGGGTAATTCTTCTTGTGAATCTTTAATTGACGAGAACCATAAGCAACAACCTATCCCTCTTGCATCAACACACAACCCAAACCATCTTGAGAAGTATTACAATACACGATATACCCCAAATCTCATTCTGAAATAACTAAGATTGGGGTGATAGTTAATCTCTCCTTAAGTTCTAAAAATGAACATTCACAAGTGTCACTCCAAAAAAAAAATTCACCCCTTTTCTAGTCAATCGAGTCATCAAAGTTGTTAAGTGTGAAAATTCCTTCGCAAAACATCGGTAGTAACGGGCAAGACCCAAGAAACTCTTAACTTTGAATGCATTCTTAGATTGTTCCCAATCCCTCACCGAGTCCATCTTAGAATAATCAACTATTACCTCATCTCCCGACACTACGTGTCCAGGGAATTTCACCTCGGATAACCAGAACTCACGCTTCCCCAACTTTGCATACAAATGATGTTCCCTCAACAACTGTAGCATAACTCACAAGTGTTCATCGTGCTCTTCCTCCGAAGGTGATTAGATTAGAATATCATCCACAAACATAACCACAAATCGATCTAAGTACTCTTGGAAAATCCGATTCATCAAATCCATGAAAGAAACTGGTGTGTTGTTAGCCCAAATGGTATGACAAGGAACTCCTAGTGGTCGTGACGAGTACAAAAGGCTGTCTTGGAGATGTCCTCCTCCCTAACCCTCAACTAGTGATAGCCCGACCTCAAATCTATCTTAGAAAAACAACGAGGACCCTTGAGTTGATCAAACAAGTCATCGATCCTAGGTTGTGGGTACTTGTTCTTCATAGTTACTCAGTTGATCTTTCGATAATCTATGCATAAGTGCAAAGATCCATCATTCTTCTTAGCAAATAAGGTGGGTGCTCTCCAAGGTGAAGTACCAGGGCGTATGAAACTGTCACAACCCAACCCCGCCCCAAGGGATTAGATTCGTAACCGATCGGTAATTTGAGATTACCAAAGGTCTGCTTAACAGTAATCAATAATAGGGGCTGGCAGAAGCAATTCAATAATAAAATATACCGTCCAATGAGCTGTGAGACTTATATGGAACAAAACAACTTTATATACAGATATTCAAATAGACCATTTCATACGTATGTACAAAACATTTACATAGCTTAGGGAATTAAATCCCATTAACAAACTCAGTCAAAACAAAAGATCTTAAGCCAAACCATAACATGATCACAATGTCAAAATGGTGAACTCCAAGCCACCCAAAAGACCTTCGAGCTAGACCAAGAGGAACCTTGAGGTGAGGCACAACAGTTGGCTTCACAAAACAGAGGGTACGTCGACACCATTAGGTCTGGTCCTGAACCTGGTTACCTACATACATATATAAAACAATGAGCTAAAGCCCAGTGAATAACAATTGTGTAAAGAGGTTATGAATGATGTCCTTTCAGTCACTTAAAATAGACAGTTCATTAGTGAATCAATTCACAAAGTAGTATCTCATACAGGTAATAAAATCATATCAGTCATACATGGTACATCCAATAGCAGAACAGTACAGTAGGTCTTAAAGACCGAACGGTCATTTGATGGCCATCAATACAGTAACAGTAGTTCCAAAGATTAGAGCTGACAGAGATCTCTGTAACAGTAGCAGTATGCTATGGATGCCACGAATACAGTTCATAAAATAGGACAATCATTCATTCAATAAATCATATCGTTTTAGAAATAGTACTTAACAATAACATTCAGAAAATAATTATAACTTAAACATATCTTTACAACATTGTTATTCACAGTTGGCTCTGCGTAACACGTGGCTAGGACCCAGCATCTGACCTACATAAACACATTTAGGTACAACGGTTTATAGTCCATCCATGCACTTGATGCGTAATCTACTCGGTCTATTCGTTATTTAATCCCTAAATTGTTTCTTTTTTGTTCCTTATTTTCCATCATGTTTATGAAATGTGAATGCACATGAAAAACACTTGAAAATCATGCAAACGAAGGCCCGAAAGTCAGGAAAATAGGAGGAAAATCAAACTAAACCTACTCTATTGGCCACATGTGCGGTGGCCTTGGCTGCTTGTGTGAGCAGAATGCAAGTTGAAACATAGGAGGATTGGCAGCTCGTGCGGTGGCCCAAGCCGCTAGAGCGGTCTGGGTTGAAACCCAGTTCGAAAATCTACTGGAAAATGGACCTTTTCCCTTTTTCAAACTCCACTTCATTTTGATGCAAACAAGGCTCAAAACTTGTCAAAAACATGCTGATTAAAACTTTCTCAACTCAAATAAAGGCTATGGCTTCAAATCAAAACTCAATGCTTGTATATGAGAACTCAAAATCATGAACTTTGAGTGTAAAATCATACTCTATGCAAATTGTGGTTGCCAAAGCTAAAATCAATGAAATTTCTCCTCAAATTTGAGGAATCATGCACAATCTCACATGTAAAAACAAAAAATGATGCCATGTCTGCTCAAATTTAAAGCTATTTCCTACAATCTTCTTCTTTAGGGTTCTTAACAACAAGTAACACTACTCTACTTCTTGATTCAACTTATTCCATGATGAAGACAACCTTAATTCATGAGATTTAAGGAAAATTTCTTACCTTACTTGATATTTTGGTGAAGATTGTTCAATTCCCCTTTTTTTTTCTTCTTGAACCCTAGTGTTCTCTCTCTTTCTTTTTGGCTCTAGAATTCTCTCAAGTCTCTCTTTACAAAATATCTATCTCTATATTTCCCTCTCTTATTTGTTGACTTGAGCTAATGAATGACTTAGGCACTAATAAACTTATTAATCCTAAGTTTAGATTAATGAATCAAAGTCACTTAATTAATTCCCTTCTCATCTCATACTACTTCAAAACACACTAAATTTGTCCATACTACTGTGAATCAGGCTCTAATTGCCTATTCCAAATATTCAATTTTAATCTTATGGTTTAGTGATTCAAATAGGTTTATTTCACATTCTATCATATCTGTTGACTATCACAAGTTTAATAGCACAAGGCAAATAACACATGGCAATTATTGAACAAATAAACACATAATTAAGGCAAATAACATATTTAGGAGTTAATTAAGGAGGTGGTTGTTACAGAAACCCTTATTTAACAAATCTTGGAGTTGAACTTTTAACTCTCGCAACTTAGTTGGTGTAAAACGATATGGGGCCATGGAAACAGGTGTCGTGCCCGGAAGTAAATCAATAGAGAACTCGATCTCTCGATGGGGTGGTAACTTTGTAAGATCCTCCAGAAACACATCGTCTATTATTGTGATAGAAAACAAGTAATTAAGATCTCGTGTACCCCGAAGATTATACAATGGCGAAACATTGTCGTCCTCCCGACTACCCAAAAAGTAAAAATTGTTAGAAAAATATTTTGAAAGCCTTGTTTTTGTGTAATGGGATTTAGTATTTGGTATTAATAATATCAACTATTCTAGTTTTAATGAGAATTATTATGAGTAATATTTGCATCATGTTATTTGTCTAATGGTGTGTCTTTTATTCTACGAAGTATGTGATCTAGTGTGTAGAATACGACTTACACACGAAAGATCAGATCACTAGTTCTTGTAGAATATTAGTGGTTCACATTCTAAGATGGATTTGGACATAGATAATTGTTCATGTATTGATTAGATGAGACAATTTACATCCCCTAGTTATTATGAGTATTTATGCTCTTAATCTGAAAATAATTAATAATCACGTGCATTTAGTGTTCATCATTTTGATTCATAAAAGAGTGAGATTCTTTATGGGTCAATAAGCTCAGTGAGTTGGGTGATCACTTTATGTGTATGGTGAATATTGATTATTGACAGAATCCATGTCCCGGTTTAGGGATTGATAATGCCTCCTTGAAGAAGCTTATAAGTTTTGATTATGACAAACCCTGCAGGTGGATTTTATATCTGACATATCAAATTACCATGAGTCTGGAAACAATACAAACGTTAAATAACGAGTACCGATTAGCACAAATAAGTCGGGTTGAAGACCCGAGATGCTACATTATTTAGAGAATATGTTTGACTATACCAGTTACATTTGCATATTGAGTAATAATTTTTTGTTAAGTTGAAGTTGATCAAATTTTACAATTCAATCTACTATGTCAGGAAAAAGTGTGAATAAATTTATAATGTTAACAATTGAAAATGTTCAAAATTTATCTTAATCATTATGATTTACGAAAATCTCAATGACTATGATTTATGTCAACTATAAAAATCATATGAAATTGCTCAGAAAATATAACATTGTAATTATTGTGAAAATCAAATTATAATTGATTTACTTACTTATACGATAATTTAAAATTAGATTTCTCACTTAAACTTTCACTTAAAAAAATAGAAATTTTATAGTGTTTATATATACAACAAATTTTAGGTGCAAGCAAAAAACAAAGATAAATTGAAGATTTTACTGTTTTACCAATATATATAATTTTTAACATGTATGAAAGTTGGCCCTCATTTTCTGAGTTCGCTTTAGGCTCCGAAAAGTCAAGGCTGGCTCTGCATTTATGAACCCGATACTTTATAAATTTAATTTCCACCACACAAACTGATTCTGGACAAATTATATGAGTTCCTAACTCTGGGTTCCTAACTTTTTTGTATTGCTTATAATATGCAAAATACTCTGCTTTGGGGGGTGATTCCATCTCCTCACTTATAGGCCATTTTATACAAATTTTAATGAAGATGGATTCCAGGTTCTGCTTTGACCACTTCTTTAGGTACACCAATTAAGAAGCCAATTGTTCTTTCGTCTAGACAAGAAACTATAAACTACGAGTAGAATAAACAAGTATGATTGACTAGTTCAGCAATAATCTACAAACATAAAAATACAATAAGAATAATTAAAATAAATGTTGCCCACATTGTTTATTTGGAAGGGCACATCATCGCCGGCAATTAGCCGTCCAGATTTTGCTATCATGATGAATCAGTCTCTTTATTTCTCCTAGGAACAGAGTTTTTAATTTTTTATGGAGTCTAAAAGGAAAATACAAACCAAAGTTGCTTCTTATATGTAAACAGCCCTATGGAACCAAGAATGTGCTATCATTTGCATTGATGCAAACAACATGGGTGATTTTCAAGGCTACATCATCCTCTTCCTCATTTGGCTCACTTCCATAATCTTACTACGAGCCTTCTTCAGAAACCGAGCCACGACTCACCTTCCACCAAGCCCCCTAGCCTTGCCAATCATCGGTCACCTTCACCTTCTTGCTCCAATACCTCACCAAGCTCTTCACAAGCTCTCAACGCGCTATGGCCCCTTAATTCACATCTTCCTCGGTTCTGTCCCTTGCCTTGTTGCTTCTTCACCTGAAACAGCCAAAGAGTTACTCAGGACTCATGAAACTTCTTTCTCAAACCGGCCTCTAATGGCTGCCGTTGATTACCTAACTTATGGCTCACAAGATTTCTCTTTCGCGCCTTATGGACCCTATTGGAAGTTCATGAAAAAGCTATGCATGTCTGAACTACTTGGTGGTCGAACACTAGACCAGCTTCTTCCAGTTAGACATGATGAGATAAAGCGTTTTATCGAGCTATTGCTGAGAAAGGCCAAAGCTGGTGATGTTGTTGATGTTAGGGGAGAGCTTGTGAGGGTGACAAATAATGTAATATCAAGAATGATTATGAGTGAAAGATGTTCTGAAGATGAAGATGAGGCTGGTGAAGTTCGGAAGCTGATTCAAGAGACTGCTGAGCTTACCGGGAAGTTTAATCTCTCTGATTTTATTTGGTTCTGTAAGAATTTGGATCTGCAGGGGTTTAGAAAGAGGCTCAAAGATGTCCGTGACAGGTTTGATGAGATGATGGAGAGGATTATAAAGGAGCATCAAGATTTGAGGGAGGAGAAGAAGGAAGGGAATTGTGATGGAGATGACACTGTGAAGGATTTACTCCATATTTTGCTAGATATTTCAGAAGATGAGAACTCAGAGATAAGATTGAGCAAAGAGAACATCAAGGCCTTCATTTTGGTAATGATTCATTTTCAGCATTTCTTGTTCATATGCTAGTAGCCAAACTATTCCTAGCATCAAATTAAGTAATCATCTAATACTTGGTCAAATATTTTGAAAATAAACCACTCATTTTTTTGAAGACAAACGCAATAAAATAAAAATGTTACGGTTATCAAATTGACTTAATTGTTTTTTTTTTTGCATGAATGATATATACGAAGGGTTTTATAAAATAAATGATCCAAATTATCAAAACGGGACCCGTAGTGAGTCCCATAAGCCCCTCAAATTCCTTCGAATTGAAATGTGAAGTTTATCTACAAATATACTTCAGAATCTCAGATGGCTTTTCTTATACTCCAAATTAGTCTTAAGCAAGCATTCCATATTCTATTAAGAATAGAACATACTATTTTAATAATTTTTTAATTTTTTGATTAAAATATGAGATAAAAAAAATTAGTATGTTTGGAATGTCTTTTTGATTTTTTACAAAAGTATATACAAAAAGTAGAGAGAAAATAAAATATTTGATTTTTTGGTATAAATTATTGGTTTTTTAATTTTTTTAAATAGTTTTTTAACCTTTAAACTAAAACAATGAGTTGCGAAACGAAATCTAAATCATACTAAAAGTCTTTTGCTTTTGAGTTTGTTGACTTTGTGGGAGATATACAAGCAACACCCTGTAAACAAAGGGGAGCTTCGCACTGTTGACTTTTATTGTTCAGTGTTTTCATAGCCCAGTTTAAGCAACTTGCAATGTTTAATGTTTATCATACAGAACTTGCTGGTATAATCCTAAATTCTGTTTAGCAATTTGACATTTGTAGAAATTTTCTTGACTTAAAGACTGATTGGATTGATGAATTTTAACTAAAAATTTTGAGATATAGGAAATTAAGCTATTATAAATAGATTAAATGGAAAGATAAGTTACAAATAGAAGATAAGAATTTTATCACGATCCTAGTAAAATTAGAACCCTCGGTATGAAGGATTTCAAATAATTACTTTTATATATATATATACATTTTAAAATTCATCATGTTAAATTTCTTAAGGGAAATGTTACTATGCACACCCTTCTATCATAAGAAAGTTACAAATTTTTGTGATAAAATTTACAAATTTCTGATGTTAACTATGAACCCCTGTGGCGTGGTTACGAAGAGCACATCTTAGGAAAACTCTTGGTTTCGACCCTTTTATGCTTATGTTATGAATATTGCAGTGCTACTCTTTTTTATTTTTTTTTTATAGTAAAAAATTATATATTTTATGATGAGCATATTATTTGATCTTGTAGTTCATGTTATGAATTTTCGTATAGTGATGAAAGAGCACACTATACCATTTTAGGGGTATACGTAGCCTTTCTCAACTCTCAAATTCAATTTTGAAATCCATATCTAAATTATAAAATCTGAATTTGAGATGTTCTCCTAAAATGAATAGTGTCAAATCTTTTCATTTTAAATTTATAAATTTAAACATAAATTTTTTTTTTATCAACCAAAACAAAAAAATTATTATTAATATCAGAGAGTTGGTACACCTTCATATATCAATAAAAGGTGCAAATGGGACAAGTCAATGAGCATCATTGATAAAGAAACATGTTGCTGACTAGATTGTCACATGATCCTACAATCATATTAGACTTAGAGGTGACCGTCATGTGGCCCATTCGAGGCCCGCCTGTAGTTTGGTGCTGCTCGGGCCCAACTCGAGACCTTGGGCCATCTATTTTGAGGTCCGGGCCATGAGCCTAGCCCGAACACGGTCTACTGGTCCGCTCAGGACCCACTCTAACGCCCAGCTCGAGACCCACTCTCATTTTCAAGCTATTTTGGTGGGAAAAAAAAAAAAATATGGTCAAGCCCGGCCCAAGCCGGAGCCCCCAGGCTCAGTGGCCTGAATATCCTTGGGCCTGGGTCACAATTTTGCCCGAGTGGGCCGACTCGACCTGATTTTTAGCGAGAGCCTGGTAGGTCTGACTACGAGTCAGCACGAGCTCAAGTCAGGGCCTGAGTAGGCCGGGCCGGGCCATTTTTACACCCTTAAGTAGACTTAACGCAGAAAGAAAAAATGGGGGGGTTATTAAGATTGTTAATGTTAATGAAATTATATTATGGGCCTTGCTTATAAGAGTACAAGAAATTAAGGTTTTAGAAACAAAAATTTAGAGACAAAATTAGTTATTAGGGATAAAACATTTTTGTTGTCAAAAGTGTTATTATTTTATTTTTAGGAACAAAATTGGACATTTAGTGATAAATTTTAACCTTTTGGAACCAAAAAAAAAAAAACTTTTTTGGGACTAAATTATTTTGTCCCTAAAATGCATTTGTTAACGACATTTTCAAAATTTTGCCCTGAAAACTTCTTTTTTGACTTTTCGATATGATCTTTTATCGAATGTTCTCGCGACAACTGAAATTAGTCTTTAAATGTTTTTTTACAACAAACTTTATACTTTTAACGAAAAAAAAAAACTTGATTTTTAAAACTCTTGTATGTTGTAGTGTTAGTAATTTTCACATTAGAAAAATAAATAAATAAATAAGGAAAGAAACGTGACTTTTTATAGCATTTTTTTATTAATTTCACAAAATCTTTTAACATTTTCACCCATTTTGAAAACGCTTGTCACCTGAATCCCCATTCAAACTAGTGTAGGGCAGCATTTTACTTTTTTTTCTTTTTTTTTATGACCGAGTATCCGGGACAGCTTACGCGCATCTCAACTAACCCTAATCAATCAAATCTGAGACGGAACCCGTGGACGTGGCTCCAAGGAGTTGATAGCACTAATAGGAATTGAATTTGATATTTGAAAAGACTCAGACCCCAAGCTACACCTACTAGGCCAACCCTTGGTTACATTTTACTTGTTTTAGACGCTATTGTTGGGCACTGCCACTAACTCTTGGAGTACTTGCAGGATATATTTGCTGCTGGAACAGATACGTCTGCTATTACAACAGAATGGGCACTAGCAGAACTAATCAACCATCCAAACATTATGGAGAAAGTAAAAAATGAAATAGATGCTAATGTTGGAAAGAGCAGACTAGTAGAGGAATCAGACATTGCAAACCTTCCTTACCTCCAAGCCATTGTCAAGGAAACACTTAGGCTTCACCCAACAGGCCCAATGATTGTTAGAGAATCAAGTGAAGACTGCACCATCATGGGTTACCAAATACCAGCAAAGACTCGGCTCTTTGTCAATGTGTGGGCTATAGGCAGGGACCCAAACCATTGGGAAAACCCACTTGAGTTTCAACCAGAAAGGTTTGTTGGTGAAGAAGGAAGTGGGAAAAGCCAGTTGGATGTGAGGGGGCAGCATTTTCATTTGTTGCCATTTGGGAGTGGAAGAAGAGGCTGCCCTGGAACTTCACTAGCATTACAGGTTGTTCAAACAAGCCTTGCAGCTATGATTCAGTGCTTTGAATGGAAGGTTGGTAATGGAGGGAATGGTACTGTGGACATGGAAGAGGGACCTGGGTTGACCCTTCCAAGGGCCCATCCTCTGGTTTGTGTTCCAGTGGCTAGGCTTAGTCCATTTCCACCAGTCTAACTTGTTACAATGTGAATCAAATAGAAAGAGAAAGGGAGAAAAAGAGGGAAAAAAAAATTACAAATGGCTCAATTATCTTCAGCATTTTGTATCAGCTTATATGGGAGGACATTAATCTTATTGATTGTCTTCTTAATTATTATTTTCAATGGAATGCAACAGTCACAATCATCTTTTCAAGCACACTGACAAAAGATCATTGAAATATATTGGGAAAATAGTGGATTTAAAAAAAATAAATTAATTATAAATCAGTGAAAAAACTTATAAATATTAATAATTAAAATTGTGAAGTTTTCATGAATTTGTAATTTTTTTTTTTCACCTGCCATCACTAAGATGTAATTCCCCAAATATATATAACCCATGACCAGGGTGGAGTCGGCTTACAATATTAGAGGGGCCAAAAGTAAGGTATTAGGTAAGTTGAAGCGGTCAGGCCAATTCTAATTTAGATTACCAAAATTAACAAATCACTATTAAAACTAAACAAATAAATAATTACAAAAATGTATTCTAAAAACGGACTTGGGGTCACTGTTGTGTGGTTTATGGGACTCATTTAGTGTCTTATTTTGATGATACAAACTATTCATTCTTTAGATAATATCGAGTAAAATATATCTGTAAAAAATTAAATTGATTGGACTGTTAGTTTTCTGAATAAAACTTTATATTCAATTATTTTAATACAATGTATACATCTGATATATATAGCAATTCTAGACCTAATCCTAAATAGGAAACAAGAATAAATCTAAACTAATCCTAAATAGAAAACAAGAATAAACCTAAACCAATCCTAAATAGGAAACAATAAACCTAAACCAATCTTAAATAAGAAACAATATTTACATAATATATACTATACTAATATTATTCTCACACCCCCGCTCAAACTCAAGGTGTTTGAGTAGAAAACACTGAAAGTTTGCCAAGAAAAAACTGAAGCCGAGCAGTGGTGTGAGTTTTGGTAAAGAAGTCAGCAAGCTGCAGAGCCGAAAAGACGAAAGGAAGCGAGATAGAGCCAGACTGCAGATGCTAACGAACAAAAAGACAATCAATCTCAATGTGTTTGGTCTGCTCATGGAAGACAGTGTTATGTGCAATTTGAATAGCACTGCGGTTGTCACAATAGAGGGAGGTCGGAGAAGACTGAGGGACGCCCAAGTCAGAGAGAAGACAACGAAGCCAGACAACGAAGCAGTAGCATGAGCCATGGCACGATACTCAGCTTCGGCAGTAGAGCAAGCAACAACAGTTTGTTTCTTACTTTTCCAAGAGATCAAAGAATCACCAAGAAACATACAGAAACCAGACATGGACTTGCGATCAGTAACATCACCAGCCCAATCAAAATCAACATAGGTCACCAAATCCAAAGAGAAAGTATAGGACAATAGTAAACCCTGAAATATAGTACCTTAGAGATAGTGAAGAATCCCAACCATGGCAGCCCAATGTATGGAGCGAGGAACAGAGACAAACTGGCTAACTATATGAACATCATAGGTAAGATCAAGACGAGTAAATGTTAGATAGACTAAGCAACCCACGAGCTCTCGATATAAAGTAAGATCATCCAAAAGAAACTATCAGTAGTGTTGAGCTTTACATTAAGCTTAATGGGGGTAGCAAAAATCTTAGTATCAGTAAGACTGGCACAATGAATAACTAATTGGCATTCTTGGCCTGAGAGAGAAAGTAGTCCTTGGGATAAGAAGCTACCTCAATACCAAGAAAATATCGCAATGGGCACAGATCCTTAATTTCAAAGGTGCGGTAAAGATGTCGCTTGACCTCAGATATAACAAAAGAGTTAGAACTAGTGATGATCATATCATCCACATACAATAATAACGCAACAAATACAGTAGAGGTGTGGAGAAGAAAAAAACAGAGTCCTGGGCACAAGGATGAAACCCAAGCTCAGTAACAGCAGTCTGAAAGTGATCATACCAATCACGAGGAGACTGCTTCAGACCATATAGAGCACGCCGAAGGCAACAACCTGTCCAGAGGAATGGTGAAGGCCAGGGAAGGATGCATGTAAGCCTCCTTAGTGAGATGGCCATTAAGAAAAACATTCCTAACATCCATCTGATAAAGAGGCCAAGAACGAACAGCAGCGACAGAGATCAAAATACGGACAGTAGTCATCTTGGTAACAGGAGCAAAGGTCTCCTCATAATCAATACCATACTCCTGTGAGAAACCTTTGGCAACCAGACGAGCTTTGTAGCGCTCAAGAGAATCATCAGAATGAGTCTTGACTTCATAGACCCATTTGCAACCAACCAGATTCTTACCAGCAGGCAAAGAAACCAACTCCCAAGTACTAGTTTTCTGTAAAGTAGACAACTCATCCTCCGTAGCTTGAACCCAATGAGGATCCTGGCAGGCCTCTTTGTAAGACTGAGATTCTAAAAAAGAGTGAATAGAAGACAAAAAAGTACGATAGGAAGCAAAAAAATATGTATTAGACCAACCCAACTTGTTTGGAGAATGACACGCTCGAGTAGGATATCGGTGTGCAGCAGGATCAGAGTCATCAGAAGCAGGAGGATCAGTAGTAGGAGCAGAGACAACAGGTGGATGAGGAGCCTTGTGACGAGAATAAACTAACAACGAAGGAGGATGAGAAAATGAATGAGGAGAAGCAACCGAAGGAGAAGCAGGAGGAGAAGATGGAACAAGCTCATGACGAAATGTTGATATGTACTAATCAGATGGGACCTCAGAAGGAAACGAATCAATATGAACCAAATCCTCTTTGGAAACTGGGGCGGTGAGAGGAGGAAACTGAAAGTAAGGTAGACGTTCGAGAAAAAAAACATGATGGGAGACATAAAGACGATAGGAAACAAGGTCGTAACACCGATAGCCTTTCTAAGTAGGACTATAACCCAAAAAGACACAGAGGACAGATCATGCACTAAGTTTGGTCCTATCTTTGTGGGGAAGAAGGACAAAACAAGCAGACCCAAACACACGAATGAGGGAGTAGGTAGGAATTTGAGAGAACAAAGCCTCATAAGAAGACCGACCAGAAAGAATGGGAGTAAGCATGCGGTTGAGAAGAAAAGTAGCAGTAAGAACTACCTCTCCCTAGAATGGAGCCGGAATTGAGGCAGAGAGAAGAAGAGACCTAGCTGTCTCAAGGAGATGGCGATGTTTATGCTCGGCTCGACCATTTTAGGCAGGTCTATCTGTATAGGAAGTTTGGTGAATGGTACCCAATTTGGCCAAATACTCACAGAACTCATTTTTAAAATATTTCCCACCCAAGTCAGACCGTAACACTTTAATTGTAGACCCAAACTGAGTAGTAATTATAGACTGAAAGGTATGGTATATCTGATAGAAATTGGACTTATGAGTCATAAGATAAACCTAAGTGTAACGAGTGCAGTCATTAACAAATGATACATAGTATGTAGAACCCCCATTGGTGAGAACAGGAGAAGGGTCCCAAACATCAGTATGAACTAAAGAAAATGGTGTATCAGATATAGAAATACTTTTACAAAAAGGTAAGGCTGTCATTTTGGCAAGTTTGCACCCCTGACATTTAGTAAGTTCACTAGGAGAGACTTTACCCAATATACCTGACTGAGTTAAAGACCGTAAGCGGTCAGCAGACGAATGCCCTAATCTAAAATACCACAAGTAGAAAGGAGTGGACACAGAATCTAACTAAAAAGAGGAAAAAGCAGTTGGAGAAATTGTTATAGGCAGATGCAAGCTCTCCACCACATAGAGATCTTCAACTCTACGGCCAGTCTCAATCTGCTTGGACATTCGATTCTGCACAAAACAAATAGAAAAAGAAAAGATAACATCAAAACCGGAGGTATCAAACTGACTAATAGATAATAAATCGACAGATAACTGAGGAACATAAAAGACAGATGGAATAGAGACAGTAGACATAGCAGACGGTAAAACAGACCCAATAGATATAACAGACATACCAGACCCATTAGCAGCATTAACAGTAATAAGAGAAGGAGGGGGAGTACCATTTTGAAGTAAAAAAAGATGGGGAGTCATATGATGAGAGGCACCAGAGTCAAAAATCCAGACAGATGAAGAGATACCTGAAGAAGACCCAAGCAAACCTGAATGAAGAAGGAAAACAATAGAGGCAGACGAAGATGGCTGGGAGGTAGATAGTGTATGATGAAGCTGACTAATTTGAGCACTCAGGAGCTGGAGCAGAATAGATGTAGTAGAACCAGCGGAAGCCTAAAAATTACACGAAGAAAAAGGGCAAAACTGGGTCCGAGACTGTTGAGAATACGAGCTAAAAAGACATCCTTTCTTGGGACAGTGATACTTCCAATAGCCCCTCTGATGGCAGAAGGCACACTCATCCAGAGCTAGAGACATCATAATAACCAGAAAGCTAAGGGGTTGAAACCAACCAGAGAACTAGAAATTGAAGTAAAGTCTAGCAAGTCGAAGCAGAGAACCTGGAGACCAATGACGAAGAGCGTCGATCGACACAACTAGAGAGAGAGAACCAAAAGTCGAGCGAGAAGAACAAGGTCAGATAGAGGTGCGAGAGAGAAAGAGAGAGAGACCTTCACGAACCAAAACAAGAGAGAGAAAGATCCCTCGCATGAACCAGATGGGTCAACGTGTTGTTGGATTGTAATTCTGGTGACAAATACAACTTCGATGAACACCCAATGGCAGCGAAACAAACACTAAAGATCCAGACGAATTGCAATAACTAGACGAACCAGACGAAACGACCAAACGAAGTACCCAACTCAGATGGGTCGACTTCGTAAGACTAGAGATTAGAATCAGAGATGGTTGCTAGGGTTTCGAGTCCTTCAGGTTTCGAACCAAGCTCTGATACCATGTTAGTTTTCTGAATAAAACTGTATATTCAATTGTTTTAATACAATGTGTACATCTGATATATATCAATTCTAGAGCTAATCTTAAATAGGAAACAAGAATAAACCTAAACTAATCCTAAATAGGAAACAATATTCATATAATATATACTATACTAATATTATTCTCAAATCGATAATCCCTTTCTCAAATCACATTTGCATATAAGGAAAATGAATATATTTAAGTATCAAATTGAATACTAATGTGATTTAATGAAGGGGTTATCGATGCCCTAATGGCTTGATTTTTTCAAGTATATTTTACTTGATGTTTCCCAAAAATTCAACGGTTTGAATCATCAAAATAAAACTCAAAATGAGTCCCATAAATCGCACAATAGTCACTATTATCCAAACCCCTAGAAACTTGAATTTCAATAATTATTGCTAGAAAAATGCATATTAGAAGTAATATCATATCATTTATGTAGTACATGAATAGTAGTAAATTACATATCACATTGCGTATAAATCTTTTTGAAATTGTCTCATACTAATCAATGGAAAAGGAAAAGGAAAATATTTCATTCTTTTAGAAAAAGAAAACGAGCAAAATTATTATACATACTCCCAAAAAGTGCATAACAAATGTCTTTTCAAAATTACATAATGATTGATAATAAAACACAATAGTTAATAACTTTTCATACCATAATAATTCGTATTATTTTAGTATTCATAATATAATCATAATAGTTGATTTATGTATATTACCTCAGAAACTCTTGTTTACTACTCAAAAACTCTTGGGGGTGCAAACGCGTAAACTTATGTTAACTGACTTGAATGTAAGCGCACCAAACCTTGTGAACCTAGTTTCAAAGCGTAAGAATGTTTGACAATTTCTAATTTCTAATACAAAGAAATGACTGTGTGTGGCTTAGAGAAACCGCCATTGGCTCGGATCTTGCCCTAATGAAGAGGACTTTTACTAAATTTGCTAGGTATTAAAGATAGACTAAACTAGAATTGACCTTGCATTGATTGATAAATGAAGTACAATTGCTAATCTAAGGATAATTTGAGCTAAACAACTGATTCCTAGGAATTGAATTGCTTGAATGTAAGATAAAGCTGTAAAAAGCTATGGTAAAAGCTATGAAGCTAAGATAGATAGAAGTTATGAAGCTAAGATAAATGTATTGAAAGACTATTAGTCGAGTTGTTTGGTCGGGGACCACTTCAAATGTTGCACTTGGAGCCCTTTATATAGTGTTGAGGAAGCCCCTATTTCTGCTCAACTACCAAGAACGTGGCAACCTCTTCTGGTGACATGTGTCCTTGATCCTTAGCTTGACCCCTAAGAGTAGGAATGGTTTTGATATCTATGGATAATGCCTATCTTTGAAGCTTTGACTTAGTCCATTGAGCTCCTATAGGCTGCCATGTGTCCCTCAAGAATAAAATTTGAATTTATTTTGTATGATTTAGGGAAAAGGCTCATTTGTTGTAGCATAGATTGATCCTCAAACCCTCTTCTTTTATTGTGTATGTTTATCCACAAGAAACTTAAAAACCCAATCTTGTATTATTTAGGGGAAATAGTTCCTTGATTGTAACATATTGTTGACCTCACATATCTTCACAAGCTAGCACGTGTCCCATTAAATACCCCACTTGACTTGAGTTGGGAAAAATGGTTCCACTTTTGTAGCCTTGTTGATTTGCTCAATCTTTTAAATCTCATACAATCTTCACCCATAGCGATCGCTCAGCAGCTAATTAAGAGATAAGACACTTTAATAGGAGATAAGTCTTAACAACCTCCTAATTCTTAGGAACGGTTAAACCTCACTATATCCATCAAATCTAAATTATTTTTATTTAATTAATTATTCAATCAATCAACTTAGTTAATTAATTAAATAAACTCAAATAATTTCCTTTTGCACAACTGCCATTTCACATCAGTGGTGGGTCCCTAAAAATCTTTGACTCTTCGTATTCCATTGCCATGTGGCATTAAATAATTTAAGGAATTACCACGTGGCTATTTTTTCCAAAATGGGTACAAACAATACCTCTCTTCAAGTATATTCTTAGTTCTTCCAAAGAATTGTAAGGATATACTTGAATTCCAACTCCTTTTTTGCCTTGATTCTTGAGATCCAATAATAACCCTCCTTGATGTGATAGACCAAAAAACCTTTAGAAATAGAGCCTTGAAGAACGGAGTGTGGGAAATGGGCTGCCAGCTGTCTTTAAGCCTATTATCATTATGACAGTGTCTCTTCAATCGTAAGAACTGATGGCGTCTTTAGTGGCAAAACTGATGACGTCTCTCTAGCAAGCAGGCCCGACCTAGACTCCTTAATGGAGTGATTAGATGAGCATCTCCCCAGACTTAATTCACGAAATTCAACCTTACCGCCAACAATTGGCGCTAAGTTCCTTATGAAGTTGATCCATTTAGTGCTAAGGCTATAAATAGCCCCAACTACGACTTTTAATTCATTCTTCACATCTTCTTCTTGCTAAAAATTCTTCTCTCTCTTTTCTTTTCTTTCATCCGTGGCTTCCAAAAAAAACTAATCAGCTTGCTTGGTTGTGTTTTTTCAAAAATACTTTTCAGAAAATTTTATTTTCTTGTTTTTCCGTGTTTTTTTGTTTTTACTGAATTTTTTTAATATTTTAAGAAAAGTTTTTTACTTTTTAGACATACCTAACATAAATATACCTAAAAAGTAAAAAAATTGTGAAAAAAACCTTTTAAAAATTCACTAAATACCAAAAATACAAAAAAAATACGAGAATTCAATACATTTTTTTGGTATTTTTATGTATTTATTAAATTTTTAAAATATTTTTTCCCAAATTTTTTACTTTTTAGATACATCTAAGTAAGATGCATCTAAAAAAGTAAAAAAAATATTTAAAATTTTAAAAATATTCACTAAAAACAAAAAAAACACGAAAATCAAAAAACTGAGTTTTCAAAAAACTCAAACCAAACACACTGATGGTTGTTCCTAAGAAAGAACTAAAATCTGTTGGCCTGAAATCGATGAACTGATTAAGGAGAAGAAACACTTAATATATCGAGAAATCTGACTCACTCCATTGGTTCGTCTCTGAAACACAAGCTAGGGCTTGGTCCTGCTTTCATTGCTGGCTTCCCTTCTTATCTGAACAAGTATTATCCCTGCCTTGAGAAGAAACTACTATTTGAGCACTATGTTCATGTCGATCGGGGCTGCTTCTTTACCCATCAAGGTTTGGCATTCTCCCAAAACTGAATATGTCACTTGGCTAGATCGTGTGGCTACTGTCAAGGGTCAAGTTTGGAAGGAAACAAGAATCTTTAATGTAATCATGTTGAGCCGAGGTAGCATTCGACTTGATAAAACTCTATTCTTTTCTATTTCTCACTTATGGTCTATCTCTACCAACTCCTTTCATTTAAAGACTACTATAATGGCGCCGACTTTGCAAAACATCCCGTTCTTGGCTGGTTTTTGTCCCCACGAAGAAGAATTAGTCCATCTCCTTGTTTGCAAAGAAATTGCTTATGTTTATCCTGACAAGAAGCTTCTAACTTACTTCTCCTTTCTTACTGTTGTTCAAACGACCCCAGAGGTTTTTGAATACGAGCACATTTTGTTCCTAATTTTCTGACTGAACAAGTGTTTGGTTTGTATCACATCTCAGAAAATCACTAAGGATTTCACAGAACTAGCCAAGGCTCTCTTTGAGGGCAGAAAGCTTGTAATTGGCCCTCTAGTTCTGGCTCACATCTATAGAGGCATGATGGAGCTAGTTTTTTCACGCTTAACAAATGGATCTGGACCTTTCTAGCTTATGCAACTCTGGCTCTAGGTTTATTTTCCAAAGTTTGTTTCATCCATTCCTACTTGTGTACCACAGTCTAAATGCTTTGGCCTCTATTTCCTAGAAGCCTACCTTAAAGCTCAAACCTTTGATGACTGCTTCACTTTCTTCTACCGAAAGTTGATCATTCGTGATGCCTATGCTCTTTTGCCCTTTTCATGCGATTTTGCTCCTTATTGGCTAACTGTTCCTCCATCCCAAGCCACTAGATAGAAAGACGAACAATTTGAGGTTTGGGCCAGCTTCTTGGTTTCCAGGGATCTTCCCTTTGGACTTAGTTTTTCACTTAACAATAAAAAATTTATACAACAATGATATCTCCCCCTAAATTTTGAGCTCTAAACCAACTCTAGTGAGCTGGAAAATCAAAAAAATAAAAATAAAAAATAAGGCCAAAACATCACATCATGTGGGATCCACACATACATTAGAGCTCTTAGAGCTCTCAACCATTTCTCAAATTTATAATGCCTCTCAATTCGCCTGTCAATTTGGCTTGTTCCAAATGATACCCATTCTTTCATACTAGTCTCAAAATGACACCTTTCGGGGTAGATTTGTCTTGAGCAATTCAGACCTTGAAGCACTCAACTTTGTTTTTCCTACCCTAATGCTGTATTTGGTTGGGGGATTTGGGAGGGATTTGGAAGGGAGAAGGGAAAAGGTGTGTGAAACTAGGTGAAATATAGGTATGTTTTATTCATGTTTCACGTACCTTTTCCATTTCCCTTTTCAAATCCCTCCTCAAATCCCCCAACCAAACACAGCATAAAGCAAAAATTTCATTTCAGAGCCTTTGATGAAGCTCTGGATACCACCATTGCATTCGATGTTTGGTGGGAAATCTACGTCTTGAACAAGACCTCTATTGATCCAAAGGTCCTCCTGCTTGGCATCTCCCCAGTCCGTATTGCAAAGATCGAAGACACCAAGGAAAAAGCTCCTCCAAGTCCTACTCCTTCTGGAGAACAAAAAAAAAAGAAAAGAGTACTCTTTCCTTCCCTGACCGTTTCAATTCGATCCTTTGTTTTGAGAAATTCTTTAAGTGTAAATGGAACCGTCTAAAATTTGAAGAAATAAAGAGAATACGGGAGAAAAAGTTAACTGAAATTTCTAATAAACAGAAAAATAAGGCAAACTTGACATTCCTTAGAGCCTATCAGACCCTAGGTGCCAAAACTTCTGCCGTAGAAACTTTTCTAAAACCTTATGGTAAAGTTATTCCTCCCTTTCCTGATACATCCTCAGCTTTTGTTGACACACTCCATGAAGAAGGAATGGATGCCTTCCTTTCTGAAAATGAGAAAATTACTATTGCAAAGACCAACTCTTGGGAGGTTGAGGATGATATTAGTCAAGGAGTAATTAGAGTAGTCCTTGCCCATGATGCTTGTCAATTTCTTCTCTTTTTGGTAGTTTGCATTTATTTCTACTTTCTTTTGACAAATTCTCAGTTCTAGCTTTGTAGTTGTTGTACCTGCCACTTCTGACATGCCAACAGAAACTGGAAAAAAGAGCCCACCAGCAAAGAGAAAAGTTGTCTTTTTGAACTAAATCATTAGGTCTAGAATGGCAAATGATAACCTCAATCTTTACTAATGAAATAAATTTCTGTCTACAGGAAGTCACTGCTCTACCAGCCAAAAGAACCAAGTCAAACTATAAGGCAGAAATCACTGCAAGTCCTCCAGGCTCTTCTTTCTCTCAGGTAAGAATGTTCCATTACTTCTAGCTTTCTTCCTCTGCCCTTCTATTCTAAGCTTTTTTTCTTATTTCAGAAATCTCCTGAAGTCGTGATAACCAAGGAAACCAAGGTTCTAGCCAAGGGAACACTAGCCCCAACCAAGCCAAAGAGGTACAAAAAGGAAGCACGCAAAGGCAACACCCTATTAGTGGATTCTTCCAGTTTTGTCAAGCAAAAGATAATCCTCCTGAAATAACCTCTCCATCTTCTGTCAATAAGGTAGAAATTCCTAACTTCCCTTCTTTGGTTTCCTTTTGACCTTTTTCTTACACTTGATCTTTCTACGTAGAGAAAAGCCCAAGAAACCGTAACAACTCAAGGCGAAACTACCCAAGTGTTTAAAGCACTAGAAATTGCTCCTTTTGCCCCAAAGCTAGTTGTGGACTTGGATGCTTATTTTGAGGTTATCCCAAAAGACTACCTCAACTATCTTTGGAGCCTCTAGAAGTTGGACTGCCTCTTCAAGTCAAATCATGCCTTCCTCCAATGAAGTTGAGAAAGCTAAGAATGATCTAAAGTCATTGCTGGTTTTGTCCTTTCCAAATGTTTTGCACCCAAGATGGCTCATAGTTCTGATAATTTGCTCTAAGTATTCTAGCCACTTCTACATTATTTGACTCTTCCTTTCAGCTAGCTCTCCAAGAATTTCAACAGCGAATTTCTAACATAAGCCAAACTCGCATTTCCCTTGTTCGCAAATAAGGAGAAATTGATGGGAAATTTCAGCGGTTAGCCTACTTACAGAATCTTCTGAAAGAGTATGTGGAATCCTACAAGGAATTGAAGGAAGTTACTGATGCCAAGGCAAAACAAATTGTCCACCTGAAGGACCAAATTGTTATTCTTCAAGTTCAATTGGAGGAAGCAGAGAAAGATACAACTGTCTTGGCTACCCAGAAACAGGAACTATACGCAGTTGTCTTGGCTACTCAGAATTAGATATCAAACTTCTTGAACTTAAAGAAGCTCGTGCCGCAACCGTGATTAAGTTACAAGTTGTAGATGCCCCTTGGAACATTCTCAAGACCAAAATAAGTAGCCTCTTGTAATTCCCTTTCATTGCATCTTAGAACTTTTGATTGGTTTAGGAATTTGTAGCACTTTTTGTTTTTGTTCGGCCTATTAAGATCATTTTTGCTTAGTCGGCCTGGTTCTAGACGAGGCCGTTTTGAACATTTTTGAACATTTTTAGGTTTGTTCAACTTGTTCAGGCTATTTTTTATCTGATAAATTCACAGAATTTTGTGTAGTTGACTCCATTTCCCACATTGTTGGATAAAATTTCTTCAAGTACTTGCCATTTATTGGACACTCGTGTAATTCACCATTTAGATCTTGTAATTGGTAGGAACCTCCTTTTCAAATTCTAAAAACTAGAAATGAGCCCTCCCAACTTGGAGACCACTTTCCAAACTTAGGATCATTTGCACCAAATAGTTGTACTACTTTCCAGACTAAGTCATGTTCTGCAAACTCTTCTTTCTGACTCTTCGATCATAAACTATGGCTACTCTCTGTTTCTGCACTAAAAGATGATCTAGGATTGCTAACCTTACTTCATCTAGATCCTCAAGCTCCATTAACATAGCTTGATTATATTCTGCAGGAGTTAAGTCATTCTAGAACGCAATTCTTAAGGACTCCATAGTTACTTCCATATGAAGGACAACATCATGCCCAAAAGTAAGCATAAATGGTGTAATTCCTGTTACTGTTCTTTTTGAAGTTTTGTAAGCCCACAATGCTTTTGAGAGGACTTCATGCCAAATTCTAGGTTTGTCCTCAATCATTCTTTCAAGGATGCCTTTCAGAACCTTATTTGTTGATTCTGCCTGGCCATTGCCTTGAGTATAATATGGAGTTGAATAAGAAAGTTCTATACCATACTCTTCGGCAAAGGTATGGACTTCTCCACTAAAGAAAACAGTTCCTCTATCGGCCACAATATGTTGAGGCATGCCAAATCTGTGGATAATGTTTTCTTTGTTCATCTTGATGGTCATTTTGATTTACTGACTTCATAGCAATGGCTTCAGCCCACTTTATAAAGTAATCCATAGTCATAACTATGTAGGAATGACCCTTAGAAGAAGGAGAATTTTTTTTCCGAATCATGTCAAAGAACCAACCTCTAAATGGCCATGGTTTAACTATGGAATTCATAGAACTTGTTGTTAGCATAGCATATTATATTATTATCTGAGTTATTGGTTTGTAATTGTTCTATGCCCTCAGGGCTCATCTTGTAAACCCTAATCTTCATTTATAAATAGGAGATGATATCCTATCAAACCCTAAGCTGGTTACTCAAGCTTCATGGTATCAGAGCAGAACCTCTAGGGTTTCGGCACACCCTCACTCTAGGGTTCGAAACTTACCTAGGTGGATCATCTGTTGGGTCGATCTTCAGCTCGTCGATCTCTGCTTCGTCTTCATCCTCAGTCGCCGTCGTCACTCAACCGTCTCTCAGTCGATTGTCACTCAGCCGCCTTCCTGTCGCCTTCGTTACTCAGCCGTCCTCAGCTCGTCGATCTCCTCCAGCAGTTCGTCGATCTTCTTCTCTGCTCGTTAGTTCATCGCTCGTCTTCATCTCGTCGCTCGTCTTCGTCACTCGTCTTCTCCTCTGTCGCCTTCGTCAACCGTCGATCTCACTGGTATACTCTCATACTCTCATCCCTGTTTGGTATGATATAACCTATGTCGTGTATAACACCGTACCAATACATATATAAATAAATAAATATATAAAAAAAAAAAAAAAGAGAAAAAAAAAATGAAAATGGTTTCTTAATTTTGTTATGCCTTTATAGTGGTCATTGTGCCTGTTCTTTCACCACCACCTTCCGGGTTTGTGATTGCCACTAGTTTTGTTGCGGGTTCTGTAGTATAGTATCCATGATAGATTCCACCAGTGTCTCCCCTTCTTCTCAAACACCGAGGAGTGAAAGTCCCATTATACCTACTACCATGACTGAGAACCCCAACCCTTGTATGAAAATCACCACCTCTCTATTTAATGGTCAAAACTACCTAGCATGGTCTCAAAGTTTGACTATGTTTTTGAAGAGCAGAGGCAAGATGGGGTATGTTGATGGCAGGATACAGGCACCTAGTACCACTGACTCGGGTTATGACCAATGGGAGATTACCAACTCTTTGATTATGGGTTGGCTTATCCATTCGATGGTTCCAGAACTTGGTGAGGGCTACTTGTCTATGGATACTGCCCAGGATGTTTGGGATGCTGTGGCTGCCACCTATTCCCGCAAAGGGAATTTCTCACAAGCATTTGAGTTGCGCCGCTCTATTGAGAGCTCACTTCAGGGGGAGCAGACTGTTCTTCAGTACTTCACTTTCCTCACCAACGGCTGGAAACGCCTTGACCACCTGCAAGACTATAAGCCTGTTTGCCCTGTTGATTCTGTCGGGTACAAGAAATTCATCGCACAGGAACGGGTCTTTAAATTTCTGGCAGGCCTAAATGTGGAGTAGGATCCAGTTAGGGGTCAAGTTCTGGGTAGGGACACTCTTCCTTCACTTCAGGAGGCATTTGCCTATGTACAGAATGAGGAGAGTCGCCGGTCTGCTATGATGTCCCTTGTCTCTACTGACCGCTCAGCATTACTGTCTACTCCTCGGGATGGCCTCAGCCTAACTCCCATCCCTCCGTTTGCTGCTAAGGAGTCTGTATTCTGTGATTATTGCAAGAAGCCGCGGCATACTCGTGAGACGTGTTGAAAGCTTCATGGGACTCCATCCGGGGATCGAGGTGATCGGTCTGGTTCTCGAGGAGGTCGGTCCGGCCAGTTTAGAGGACGTGGTTCCTATTCCCGGGCTCATCAGTCTAGTGCCGTTGATACACTTGATTCTAATTCTATCTTTGTTGGCCAAGCTTCTGATGCTGAGCTGAAGGATGCTTTGCGCCAATTGTTGGACCGCCGGTCTTCTACTGCTCTCAGTACAGCTTCCTCGTCCTTTGCCCGCTCAGGTAACTTAGCCTCTTCTCCTTGTGTTTTCCTGTGTCATAAGTCTTTGCCTTGGATTATTGATTCCGGTGCCTCAGATTATATGTCTGGCTCCTCTGATCTTTTCTCTGTCTATAAGCCCTCTTCAGGTCAGGACAAAGTTAGGATTGCAGATGGTACTGTTTCTTCCATTTCTGGAAAAGGTTTAGTCTAAGTCACTCCTACCATACATCTATTGTCTGTTCTCCATGTTCCCAATTTTTCTGTTAATCTGTTATCCTTGAGTCGTCTTACCTAGGATTTGAATTGTAGTGTGACGTTTTTTCCTGATCATTGTCTTTTTCAGGACCTTATCACGAAGAGGACGATTGGCAGTGGTAGTGCAGAAAATGGTCTCTACTTCCTGGATCAACCGGACAAACTTGCTTATCCTTCCCCCACATCTTCTACTACCCCCGCTGATTTATGGCTGTGGTATCAGCGTCTTGGGCATCCTTCATTTTATTTACTTAAGCATTTATTTCCATCTGGTTTTGCAAATCATCATGTGTCTGACTTTCTTTGTGAGTCTTGTCAACTTGGAAAACAACACAGAGCTTCTTTTGCTCCCAGTTTGAATAAAAGTTTAGTTCCTTTTTCATTAATACATTCTGATGTTTGGGGTCCCTTTCGTGTTATGTCTGTAAAAGGTCATCGATGGTTTTTTTATTGATGATTTTCTCGTACTACTTGGGTGTATCTCATGAAAGATAAGAGTGAGGTTTTCTTTGTGTTTCGCAATTTTCATAAGATGATTTGTACTCAGTTTGGGGCCACTGTCAAACTATTTCGTTCTGATAATGGCGGGGAATACATAGATTCTGGTTAGGACAATATTTCTCTACTCATGGCATTATCCATCAGACCTCTTGCACCAATACCCCTCAACAAAATGGGGTGGCGGAACGCAATAATCGGCATCTTCTTGACATGGCTCAGTGCATGTGTTTTTCTATGAGTGTGCCTCGGTCCTATTGGGGCGACGCTGTTCTCACCGCTACCCATCTTATTAATCGTCTCCCTACCTAGGTCTTGCAAAAACAAGCTCCTCTTCACGTCCTTCTAGGTTCCCAATCCTTGTTTTCTATTCCTCCCAAAATATTTGGTTGTGTCTGTTTTGTTCATAATCACTCTCCTTCTCGTGGTAAGTTGGACCCTCGCTCCTTAAGTGTGTTTTCCTTAGTTCTCTCTCTCCCGTAAAGGGTAAAATGTACCACCCCTCCTTCTCGTAAGTGGTTTGTGTCCATGGATGTTACTTTCTTTGAGTCCCAGTCCTATTTCTTGTCCTCTCCGGTGTTACCGTCCTCATTTCCGGGAGAGCCTTGGTGTGTGCTGAGTCCTGTGTTTCCTATGATGGACCCAGTTGTTCTTGCACCATCCTCTTCTACTGTGCTTCCCATGGTAGAACCAGTTGTTCTTGCACCACCCTCTTCTACTGGGACTATAGAACCTAATGTCACCAAGGATAAGGACGGGCATGTTTATGTCCGGGACATAGACAGACAACAAGTTAACTGGAAACAAGGGACCACTTTTGCTCCTCCACTGCCATCTCTTGCTTCTGATGAGAGTCTAGGTAACTTTGAATCTCTTGAGTGATCTTGATGTTCCTATTGCCAAGAGGAAGGGTGTGAGATCTTGTACTCAACATCCTATCTCACATATTGTGTCCTACTCTCATTTGTCATCCTCATATAGAGCGTTTGTGTCCAATATTTCCTCTGTTAGCATTCCTAACCATTTTCAGGATGCTCTTGCTACCTCTGAGTGGAAACTAGCCATGATTGAGGAAATGAAAGCACTTAGGAAGAATGGCACTTGGAAATTGACTGAGTTACCTAAGGGCAAATGACCTGTGGGATGTAAATGGGCATATACTGTGAAACACAAAGCAAATGGGTCTATTGAGCGTTACAAGGCAAGACTTGTGGCAAAAGGGTTTACTCAGACATATGGCATTGATTATCAGGAGACCTTCACACCCGTGGCTAAGATGAATTCAGTCAGAGTACTTCTCTCTCTAGCAGCTAATCTAGATTGGCCGTTTTATCAGTTTGATGTCAAGAATGCCTTTCTCCATGATGACCTCGAAGAAGAGGTATATATGGACATTCCTCCTGGTTTTGAGGATCATCAGACAGAAGGCAAAGTATGCAAGCTTCAGAAGTCATTATATGGTCTCAAACAGTCTCCAAGGGCTTGGTTTGAGAGATTCACTCAGGCTATGTTTAAATATGGCTTCAAACAGAGTCAGGAAGATCACACCTTGTTTGTAAAATATTCCTCACGTGGTAAGACTACAACACTTATTGTTTATGTAGATGACATAGTTCTTACGGGCAATGATAGTGGGGAAATACCTCTATTGAAGAAATATTTAGCTAGTGAGTTTGAAATCAAAGACTTGGGAAGCTTAAAGTATTTTCTGGGAATTGAAGTTGCTCGCTCTAAAAATGGGATATTTATCTCACAAAGAAAATATGTGCTTGACCTGTTGAAGGAAACTGGGATGCTTGGCTGCAAGGCATGTACCACTCCACTGGAATCCAATCAGAAATTGGGGGATGATGAAGGAGGAGAAGCTGTTGATAGGGGGAGCTATCAGCGATTAGTGGGTAAGCTCATTTACCTATCCCACTCCTGTCCTGATATTGCTGTTGCTGTCAGTGTGGTTAGTCAGTTTATGCATGCTCCTCATCAGATTCACTTTGAGGCTGTCATGAGAATCTTGAGGTACTTGAAGTCTGATCCTAGTAAGGGTCTTTATTTTTCAAAGTATAATCATCTTCGTATGGAAGTCTATACAGATGCTGACTGAGCTGGGTCAGTAACTGATAGGAGATCGACTTCAGGGTATTGCACCTTTGTTGGAGGCAACCTAGTTACTTGGAGGAGTAAGAAATAGAATGTGGTTGCCAGGTCAAATGCAGAAGCTGAGTTTAGAGCTATGGCACAAGGTGTGTGTGAACTTTTATGGATCAAGTTATTGTTGAGTGATCTAGGTATTGATCAGACGGACTCCATGCGGTTATACTGTGATAATAAGGCCGCCATCAACATCGCTCACAATCCAGTTCAACATGACAGGACAAAACATGTTGAGATTGATCGCCACTTCATTAAGGAGAAACTCACTAGTGGTACCATTTGTACTCCTTTTGTCCAGTTTGGTGAACAACTTGCTGACATTCTCACCAAGGGGGTTGAGAATAAACCATTTCATGACATATTAGGCAAGCTGGGCATGAGAGATATCTTCGCACCAGCTTGAGGGGGAGTGTTAGCATAACATATTATATTATTATCTGAGTTATTGGTTTGTAATTGTTCTATACCCTCAGGGCTCATCTTGTAATTGTCTCATCTTGTAAACTCTAATCTTCATTTATAAATAGGGGATGATATCCTATCAAACCCTAAGCTGGTTACTCAAGCTTCACTTGTTGGCGTATGTTGGATATGACCATAGGCTTGACAAGGTAGACATCCTTGGGCAAATCTAATGTAATATGACAGAGTAATAGGCTAATAGTATCCATACCTTATAATTAGACATCTCATTTTTCTTCCTGCTTGATGAATGAGCCATTACTTTGATTGCCTCTTCGTTAGAAAGGCACTACAGAAGCAAGTCATCTTCAAGACTCTTCTTGTAAAGTTCTCCTTCAATCCAGACATGATGTATTGCTCTCCTTCTAGTCTTTCTATCTGCAGGAAGTTGTGGATGTTTCAGGAATTTAGCTATGGGGAAATGCCAATCTTCCTTAGAAATCTCTGTCGTGTTTACTTCCAAGATAGGTTGCCCTCTCCTCTTGACTGAAGGCAATAATCTTTTCTGGATATGATGATAGTTCTTTGGTAGAAATCCCTCTTTTATGCATTAAAATATACCTTAACCAACCCTAAATCTCTTAACATGTTAAATTATCAAAATAACATATAACAAGGTTAAATAACATACAAATCATTAAAAGAATCTCTACCTCAAAGCAAGAGGAAGAGATGAGTAACACCCAAAAACCGACAAAGACGAAAATCTGAACTTTATAGATTAAAACGTAGCCCTCAACGTGTCCTAGCTTTTGATCTTAAGGACTAGGGGTAGAAAATGGCTTAAAAGAGATGAAACCAAGTGTTTAAAGCCTTAAAGGCTAAAAATGGCGATCTGAGAGAGAAAATGAGAAGATGAGATCAAAAAAATTGATATTTTCAACTTTTTGGTGATATTTATAGACAGCCGTATCACGGGTGCGAAAGTCACAATAGCGACGCAGACTTCCACACCACAGGCGCAATGCCAAAGTGACGGCCTACCTTCATGGGCCACACAACTATCCCAGTCAAGGGACCTGAAGGTATGTTTTGGTCATGGGTGACATCGCGGGTGCGATCCTGTAGCTCGTGAGCCACACAATTCTCTTTTAGACCAACAAACCTGAAGGCCATAATTGACCCCAGTCGTAAGTGCACATTGCGTGGCCCTTCTAACAGAAGAAGAAATCTACCAATGGTGCCGAGTCAAAACCAAGGTTTCCTGTGACAATTTAAATAACTAAAAGGTACAACAACCCGAACAGATGCAAACCAATACCAACAAGTATAAAAGGGTTGGGTCTTGACCTGAACAACTATATTTCCAAATTAATAAAATTTCATATTTTGGGTGTACATGTCCAGAAATAGATTCCCATGAAGCTTGTGTTTGCAAATAGTAAAAAGCTTGTGCTTATGTAGTTTAGTATGAGCTCTGAAGTTCTATAATGTTGATTGCTCATAGATAAATTAAACTAGTACTAACACTACTTTTTCACTCATTGCTAGCCAAGTTTTAGAAAATGCGAATGACTTTTGCCATCATAGATCTATTGAACTAGTTAAAAAACAGACTTTACAGATGAGAACATATATTTAAAACCTAGTTTATGTGTTCTGTATTTAATTCTTCGAAAATAAAATATTTTTGTTGTCAATTTTTTTTGTTATTTTTGTTGATTTGACGCATCTTATTGCGAAGATCATGTTGCCTGTAAGAAATGAAGCCTTGTTCAAATATTTGTTATAATCACATTTGTAGCTTGTTGACTTTCTAAATTAATTTTTAAAATTAGAGCTTTGTTTTGAATTTTGTGTTTAGTTGTAAGCACTAACTGATTGATAAAATGTTCTTATTAGGATTAACATGTGGTTATACCTTCACTAACTCAAGCAATAATGGTGGCTTTTTCTAACAACTTGTATGTGGAAAAAGCCAAAAACAACAAACATATTCGCCTCTACCATCCCTGCAACCCAACTATACAAAACTCCAAAAAAACCTACTCTCTAATCACGAGGCAGATCCAGCTCCACCATCTCTTTTTTTTTTTTTAAACTTTCTTTTCTCCACTACCACCACATAGTCGGTCACCAGCTCCTTTCACAACCACCTTCCACCGCCATTGGACCACCATTGACACTCCCATCTACCTCCCTCGTCGCACGTTGCACCACTCCCTTCTGCAACACCAGCACTCCCCCACAGCCAACACTAGCCACACCATCCATTTGTTCATAAAATCAAAATCCTAACTCACTGCTGTGTTAATTGATCATTATAAACTGGCGATGATGTTTTGCCGATCTGGATAGCAATATCAGTTCATTCTCTTGCTGAAGAAAAAAAATAATAATAAAATAAGGATTTGTATCCTGCAAACCCCACCTTCACTATAATATTCGCAATAATAGTGATGAAATCATTAAATTAATATGAATATGAGTTATCCGGGTCCATTTACAACAGAACTTGTGGTTTTACATTTACACTATACAACCAATTACTTCATACATTGAAACAAAGCATTGCGAGCAAAAAGAAGATTCACAGAGCAAGATAGAGGAGACTTTACAAACAAGTATTGTAGAAAAGGAAACGATACCTACTATAAATCCAGAAAGTAACTAACTTGGAGGTTGGTCAACCCTAGAAGGCGGTGAAAACAGGGTCATTCATAAAATAATAGCCCATTTCACATCTTATCTTTAACTGCCTTGGCCTTCTCTATGGACTCCACAGCATCTTCAAATGATTTCTGAAATAAAAGCAGGAAACTACATCAGCAACAGGAATTTTCAACCAATAATTAACCAAGTCCATTGCAACCAATACCAAAAATCAAAAGAAGAAAAACCAATAACATTTTGGTGCTGCCAGAAAATTCATTTTGGACTATGCCATCATTGGCATGCATAGAAATCAAATGTGAAACCAACTAAGGCTCAGTCATCCAAAAGTCCACCAAATGTCCAACCCATGTTAAATGCTCATAGCCTCATACTGGTGGACCCTTTGCAGTTATTGAATCGTTAAACAGCTACATATTTTTATAGTATTGACAGTTTTACTTCATTAATATTTTACTACTAATCTGCCAATACATCATATAATTGAAAGTAAGATCCACCACTAGTGTAACATCACATTGACAAAAAGTGTATTTGTTACATGTGTTATTGCATTTAGCCTTAACTTTTGCAAGTCAAAGCTTTCCTGCTTTTAGCTCTTAAACTTGGCTCAAACAAACGTGTGTGGGACTTAAACTGAATAACTACCATAAAAAACAAAACCAGGGCAAGAATTCTACGCTTGCATCAACCAAAATATATAAATGATCATCTGTGTTACTACAAGAATAGCATATGGAAAGTCAACCAGTGGTATTCTTGGGTTAAGTAAAAAGTTATTCGAACATTCATTTCAACCTCCATCTGAAGTAGCCTGGCTCCCTTTCAGGTATTCATTGCTAATTTGTTCAACTTACCTCCCTTCAAGCCTATTCTCTTTTGCTACAAGTGGATAGGTAGATGATTGAGTTAAAGTGTTTTGAAGTCAAGAAGAAAGTTATTGTAGTCTTTGAAATTCAAAGGCTACCAAAACAATTAGAACCTCAAGAAATCACATAAAAATTTTGAAATGACTATATATATAAAACATTTTACCTCGAAATTTCTCACTTTCCTTCCAAGATCCTCGAACTCCAGCTACTATTGGTACTAGAATTATTATTAGTATTATTATTTTCTCTTTTAATGATTTACCAACAGAGAAGGTTCTCATATGCCTTACACATTCATCAAGGTATTAAGAAAATCATAATTACTCATATAAACCTCGTATGATGGGTTTTGAAATTTAATTGTTTCCAGTGGCCCTGAACGAACTTAAAATTTTCCCTAAGCAAAAATTTAACATAAGTTAAAATACCCTTAGGAAATGAGAGAGTTAAAAATAAAATAAAATAAAAGACAAGTAACAGGTGAGAAAGGAAAATAAGTGAAATACAGCAAGGAGCAGGCATATAGTGTATCCCCCCTTATCAGTGTTACATGTGTGTTTGTATGTGCCAACAAATACATAGACCAGACCATGAAATTTAGTAGGGGGCAAAGATGAACATTGCAGGCATATCACACTGGATCCATTGTCCACTTCTGGAGAGTTAATTAAGCTCTGGAGACAAAATTTCCATGACATAATATGCAAATGCATGACAATAAGTCACCAAGTAACCATGATATCACACAGCAATTCTAATAAGAAAAAACGACAGAAAAGTTGGAGTCTATGGATGCACACGAATAAAACCAAAGCTACATACCCCAGGATTGTGCATCTTCCACAATGTATCCCCACTTGTGTCAATAATAAACGTTCCACCTAGTAGAGCACTACAAAAAATTATGTATCAGCCAAATTCCTGCCACACTTGAGAAACCATTCATGTTATACAATAAAAGCAAATGTGAAAGCACAGCATCTAATTAACAGGATCAAGCTATTCAACATATTTTACACCATTTAAGAATAAACAGTAAACTCCATCAGTACTATATAAAAAAAGGGACTGGTCTACTAAAGTTTCTGTTAGTTCACTCTCTACATATTTGTTGTGATAGCATGATAAAATGGTTTGCACGTAAATATTCTTTATTTCTTTTTCTTTTTCTTTTTCTTTTTTTTCAACAATGGTGTACATGTACTTTTTATAATTAACATTGCTCTCAGTTAACATTTTTTGTTGCCAATGGGTATTAACCATCTCTGTTTGACCATACTCCTTTAAGTCTGTGCTAATCCAAGGCTCAAACTCAAAAGTCTCTGATAACGTAGTTGGCAAGGCTCAAATACTCTAATTATGTGTGTTTTCTTTTTCTTTTTCTGTTTTTTTTATACTTTTGCTGAAATGATCTGCAACTCTGCATGCTACATGTTTGTTTTTTTAATAAGCATTGTTTTTTGAATAATGAATTTTTGCATTGCTAGCTGATTTTTTAGTTCATTCACTATGATTACTGTGAACTTTGTTCTCTAAGTCTTTGATTCTTAGCACTTAGCAACAACAAAATATAATCTTGTTTGGTTTGGTTTGGTTTTCAAATTCTGTTACTTTTTCCTTTTTCAAAGAAATAAAAAAACTAGTTTGTTGAATAAAATGGAAAGAAGAAAAAAAACTCATCATTTTCATATGGTTTTCTCTTTTTTTGGGGTGAAATATAATTTTTGAAAGTAATAAATATATCTTTTGTGTTTATTTTCATCAAACTAGTTTCTATTTTTTAAAGGGAAAAAAAAAAAATTAAAAAAACAGAAAACAGAAAATAGTTTTTCAACACTAAACCAAACAGAGATTTTTTTCATTTTTTTCTGCTGAAATGGTCTATGATTAATTACTATTATGCATCCTCTTTGAATTTGTACATCTATTACTGTTGTTTTTTGAATTTTAGCACTTTGATTTTCTGATTATTTATTTATTTGTATTTTGATTCTAGATGATGGATTATCCTTCTCCCATTGTCAATGAAAATGCCCAAGGTAGTGATGTTCAAGCTAATGCCCCCAACCCCTGTAAGAAGCTTCCAATACCACTCCAGGAAAAGGGTAAGCTGCAGGAAAAGGGTGGTGGGAGAAAATCGTCTTAGGCATGGGATCGTCTTAGGGTCAGATAAAGAGTGAGAAAGATGGAAAAAGCAGGGTTGTGTGTAACTATATCAAAAAGGAATACCTTGTTGATTCCAAAGGCCATGGTACAAGTACTTTATTGAGTCATTTGGTAACTTGCCCAAAATATGCTTATAGGGATCAGGGTACGGGACAACAAACCTTGTTCTTTCAACCCCAACAAGATGGAGAAGTGGGTGTTGATCTTGTGGCAACGAGCTTACTATTGAATAGAGTAGTAAAGCTCTTGTTGAGATTATCATTCTTGATAAATTGCCCTCTAGGTTTCTGGAAGGAATTGGATTTCTGATATTTTGCAATGTCTTACAACCTAAGTTTAAGGCAATTCCATCTCGTACAACTGTTGCTAGAGATATTGTAGCCATTTTTAACAAGGAGTGGTATAAGTTAAGAAACATACTGAAGGGTCATAGGGTTTGCCTTACCACAAACACATGGACATCAATACAAAATCTAAATTACATATGCCCACTGCTCATTTCATTGATGATGATTGAAAACTACAAAAAAAGATCATAAACTTTTGTCAAGTTGAAGAACACAAGGAAGAAACTACTGATAAAACAATTGGGATGTGTTTGCTTGAGTTGAATGTTGGTAGCAGTTTTACATTGACCAATCACTTTCAGTAGAAAAGACTTCTAAAAATCTCACAAACAAACTATAGTTTTTCCAATCACTTTCAGTTGGAGCTCCATATGTCTCCTTTTTTTCACTTCCCAAGTCCCGATCATTACAAACCTCATTACCCAAAAAGTAAGATTTGTAATTGAAATCCTCATCCTCAAAAAGCCTTCTCAAACTTTTTAGCAACCTCCAACATTAAGTAGGTAAGGTTCCACTTAGTTGGTACATCAAGGCATAAGGGAAAGTCTACTAGTAAAAGAATTGAGATATGTTTGCTTGATTGGAAAGTTGGTAGCATTTTTACATTGAACGTTGATAATGCTAGTTTTAACAACGCTACCGTCAAGTTCTTGAAGAGGAAAACAAAAGATTGGAAGGGCACAATCTTAGGTCATGAGTTTTTGCATATGTATTGTTATGTGCATATTTTGAATCTGATAGTGGGTGCGGGTTTGAAAGAACTAGATAAATCTAATGCTTGTGTTCATGATGTAGTGAGCTACGTGAGGTCTTCTCCTAATAGGCTAGAAACCTTTCACAAGTGTGGAGAGAAAGCAAAAATTGAATCAAAGTTTCTTTTATGCCTTGATGTACCAACTAGATGGAACTCCACCTACTTAATGTTGGAGGCTGCTAAAAGTTTTGAGAAGGCTTTTTTGAACAGATGAGGGATGAGAACAATTACAAATCTTACTTTTTAGATGATGAGGCTTGTGGGAAGTGAAAAAAAAGAAGACATATAGAGCTCCAACTGAAAGTGATTGGAATAATTGTACGTTGTTTGTAAGATTCCCAAGGCTTTTCTACAATGCAACCAAGCGGCTTTTGAGCTCACTTTACATTGCTTCTAATTGTTTCTTTTATGCGGTGTTTGTGATTCAAACAAAAATAGAGTAATAGGCTAAGAAAGATTCGAAAGAGGAGTTGTTGCCTTCAGTGGCCAAAGGTATGAAAGCTAAATTTGAGAAGTATCGGGGGAATGGAGTTAAAATATATCATCTAGTGTATGTTGTCGTGGTCCCTGATCCTTGGAATTGAAGGATTGATATTGACCATGTGTTTTGGAATTGAATCGTTAATCTCAAAATTAAGAAAATACAAAATAAAACCTTAAGTTACACTTAAAATCTAGGTTGCCTCCATCTACGCCTAAGGAATTCTCCATGATGATCCCCATGCTACTAAGGTCAAACCCTACCAATTTGAGAATTCACAATGAACTTTCATTGTCAAAATGTCGGTAAATTACTTTGATGTAAAATAGCCCTTTTAGTCTCTTAGCTCTTTAAACCCTAGTTCTCAAATAGTTTCCTTGCTTTGCTAGACATAAATAGGGAAATAATTTCTGGGTTTGGACAATAATATAATTGAGGAATAACAATCTGCTTTTGCCGCATTGGTGTGATGAAATTCCACAAAAATTGTGCTACAAGTAAGGAATCCCAACTATTCTACTGTAAGTCATAAAACAAAAGAATTCAAATTCATATGGTACAAAAATGAGAAGTCACACGAAAAAATCGAATTTTGAATCGAACTCAACATTCCAATATAAACATAATCACAATTGGCTACATGAAATTATTCCCCCCCCCCCAAAAAAAAATAAAAAAAATAAAAATAAAAATAACATTAAGGAAGAGATTACCCAGCAAAGGCAAGGTTGAGAAGACCCGAACGTGTTGTAAGAAACCGAAAAGCGATCTCCAACTTAGAAACCAACCCATCTCCATTAACACCTCTGCTATAAAACCCATAACTAGAATTGGTTTTACTGCGAGAATTATAGCCATACCCATAACCATAAGAATTGAACCCACTTGCTGTTCTTCCATTGTTGTTGTTGTTGTTGTTGGAATATCGGAGATTGAAGTGAGCGCGCTTGCGATCGTCCATGAGGACCTCGTAGGCCTCTGAAACCTGCTTGAATCGAAGAGTCGCACCGTCCTTGACAGAGTTGGGAGAGTGAGAGTGCTTGTCTGGGTGGAATTGCATTGCTAATTTTCGAAATGCTTCTTTGATTTCGTCTTTGGTAGCGTTTCGAGTCAGACCCAAGACCTTGTAGTGGTCCATTGGGGTTGATTTGGTGAGTCTGAGGAATCAATTGGGGGCAGAGAAGAAGAAGAAGAGAGAAACAGAGGGGTTTGATTCGTAAAATGGTTTTTCAGGTTGAATGGGGAAAAGGGGTAGTTGAGGATGCCATGGAAAGAGGACATATCGTGGCTCTCTTGCAGCCGTATTCTCTCTCTTTCTCGAGTGAGTCGATGACTCGTGCAGGTGCGGGTGCTAGGTAGGGTGGCCACAGGGCGGGTTTGGGATGAGTTTGTCATGTTTGTTTGAGTGGACATGAGGATAGGATTGAATTAATAATCTAATAAAATTATTAATTTAATATTTAGTTAAATAATTAAAGTATAGATTAATAATTTATCTAGATATGATATTCTACATATGATAGGTTATTCAATCTCACACAGAGGGATGGGATATAAATTGAAAAACTAAGCCAAAGTCTCGACTATTAGTCATTCTTATAATCTTAACTCAATTCAAACATAAGATAGGATATATAATCCAAAGGATTTGTAGTCCTAAGACTATTAATCATGGAAATATTAATCCAACCTAATCCAGTCTGCCCAAACAAACATGGCCTATCTGTCTAAGTTAGGTTATGGATTCTAAATATTTTATTAAATATTCTATCAAATGGGTGTGGGATCTACATACATGTAAATTTGTGTGAGTCGTATAATATTTGGAATACTTAGCATTTCCCTTCTCTGTCCCTGTTTCTGTCGACAAACTCCATCCTGACTCCCGCCACACTTCATTATGAGTGGAATTTTTTGACCCTGCTCTCGTCGTTGCAGGATATCCGATTATATTTCAAATAGTTAAAAAAATTAAAAACCATTTAAATTCTTAACACATTAAATATATATATATATATTTTTTAATTTTCATATATATAAACTGCAAGACTTTTAAGATTATTATTTATTTATATTTAAACAAAATCATAAACTTTTAATATTATTTTCTTATATTTAATTATATATTATATATATATATATTATTTATTTATATATTATTAATTATATCGGATCGGGTTTGCATTCAGGGAAGCGATACCCGCTCCGCTCCCATTATGGGTGACCAAAACATAATCTACTTCTGCTCCACATAAGTGTTAGGGCAGGTATGGGTGGGTGTGGACACCCTATTTTTGACCGCGCCGCAAGGCTCGAGTGCTTTGTCTGATACACTCGATGATAAAAGTGGTGTTGTGCATGGTTCGAGGTCTCAACGAATGGGCCATGTTTAAAGCTCCAAAACAATCCCAAACTTTCCATATTCCCACTGATTATATCCAAGAAATTCCTTTTTACACATTGTGCCACCCTATACTGAGGCTGAAACAAAAAAAAAGAGAACACATTAAGGCCCGGTCGTGCCTCAGTGAGGACCAACCATGGCTATTGAAGGCTGGCTGTGCCTTAGTAACAAGAAACACTGTTCTACGCAGGAGGCCGCCAACTGTTCATTTTTTAAGATATTTATGCCTCCTCTTACTCAAATTCTATAAAAATAACTATATATCTCTGTTTTGAGGGTTGAAGAATTTTTACAAAGCCTCTATATCACCTTGAGATTATTCTCCTTCTTCTTGTGCGAGTAACACTTTAAGCTAACCTATCACCTTGAACTTATATCCATACACCATATACACCTTCATACCTTGGCCTAGGAACCTTGGTTGAGCCTTGAACACCATAATTCAAGCTTGAAAGTGTGTTGAGACTTAGTTTGAATCACAAGCAAAAGCTTACTTCTTTGAGAGGTATAAGCTTGTCATTCTCTCTTTTACTTCTTGTTCTTTCATTTGCTATCTAGTTCTTGTAGCTTTATGTTGTTTTGATTCTATTCTAAGTGTTTATGTTTGGGTTTGGAGAGCTACCAAAAGGGTAAAGAGAGTTTACACTCTTTCTACACCTTTACCTATAGTTCAAACCCTTACTTTTACACTCTTTTTCTTTGCTCCCTAAACTATTTTTCAGAGTTAAAAAGGTGTTGAAAATCATGCTTTGAGGTTTCAAAAATAGAGGGATTAGCCATCTCTCCTTATTTTTTACTTACTAGTCTTGTTTTCTTTCTTTGTTGATTAGCTTTTTAGGCTCTTTTCATGCATTCTAAGCCACTGTTTTTCATCTCTTGAGGGCTGTTTTGGAGCTATTTTAGGTTGTTTAAATAATTCATGCTTTGATAGGCTTGGTTATTGTCTCATAAGTTTGCCTACATAGCTTGTTGTATATTGTTCTTAGCTTTTATTTAACTCATTTCCATGGTTAAGAACCCCATTTTAATAATCAACTTGTCATTCATCTTTTTCATTTGAGAGTTGTTTCAATCGGTTGACAGTTATTCAAAACGTGAATTAGCGATTTATGTTTACTGGCTTAATCTCTACAGAGATTCATTGCCAACAGTGTAGTCTCTTTTTCATGTTGAGAATCACCTCCCGTTTGACATATTTCTCATTTAGTGGACGTAATCTTTAGTGGACGTAACAATCATCTTAAACTTAGGCCTCGTTTGGGAACATGCTTTTTTAATAACTTTTTGGTTTTTTGGTTAAAATGTGATGTAAAAAAAACTAGTATATTTGGGATGACTTTTTGGCTTTTTACAAAAAGATATGCAAAAAGTAGAGAGAAAATGGAATCTTTGACTTTTTGGTATGGGTTGTTGGCTTTTTGATTTTTTTAGTAACTTTTTGACTTTTTGACTAAAAGGGGCACTTGCCAAACGAGGCCTTAATGGATTAAACAATGGTAAAGACTAATGAATTTGGCTTAAAATGAACCAACTCACATAAAGAAAATGAGTTATATTGATTGGGGTTCGGCCGGACATTATGTCGAATCCATTGTGTCAAAAGTTATCTTGCATCAATTCATGATGCTTTGAAGAACCTTGAAGCATCTCTACCTTCCTCTTTGAACTCACTCTATGATAGGAGGGAGGAGTGGTTGTTGTTCATTGCATTTATTGATCTTTGTCCAAATTGTACTTGAAATCATCAAGTAATCAACGTGCTCATTGATGGTTTTGGAAACAACTCCAACCTTCTCTTGAAGCTTTCCCATGACAAAGAAGTGTGAGAGGAACAAACAAAGTCCAAAACACTTTGTCTGCACTGTTTTCACTTCAGAGCATAAAACAGAATTTTGCATAAAATTGAGGCACGACCGGCCTTCTATAAGCCTGGCCAGGCTTCATTGAGGGCCGGCCGGTCATCAATGTTTGGTCAACAGTGTATTTTGCAAAAAACAGAGGACAGTGCTGAAGGTGAAACAGAGCAAGCCTGAGGCAGACAGAACTGTTCTTGGACATTGAGCTGCAACCCTTGCGCATCTTTGCTTACATCATGATCATTGTTGTAATTAATTAATTTGTTTATTATTGTTGTTATAATTAGTCTTGTTAATTATTAGTGTTGTAATTAATTAATTTATTATTATTGTTTATTTGTAATTGTTATAGCTAATTAACTTAGATAGCTATTTTATTTCTTATTATTATTCTTGTTGTAATAGAGTAGTTAGCTAGTTATTCTTTAATTTATTCATTCGGTTTTATAATAATTAGTTTAATTCGGATTTTCGGATTTTAATTCGCACCCTCTTGTACGAGGGCCAATTATGTAATAAGTTGTATGTCTTCCAACCCCACGCATTTCTCTTTTTTACTTACTTGCTTATGATGGTTAGTATATGAACATCATTTTTCAAATTAGCATCTTATGATTTGCATTCATTGTCTTACATGCATCTAAGGCTCTACTCATCATACTAACCCAATATCAATGTTCAAATTCATTACTTGAATACGTGCTTTATCGCATGTCTTGAATGAAATCATATGCCATGCTCATAGTCAAGCCTATAAAATTCATAATGTGTGCGTTGCATTAGTCATATTGAATTAATTAGGAGCATGCATATTTTTCTAATTATTTTTTTTGTTATGGCTTGGAGTACTAGGTGAGTAAATTTTGTGTTTTAGCATCTTGCATCGAATGTTTGTGTTACCACGTCAAAACATGCTTCCATGAGGCTATTTGCTTAAATGATAAACTGCCTACGGATAAAGGCTAGTTGCTTGAATTGAAATAATTTGAGTAATGTTTATATGCGATCACTTTTTCAAGTGGTACATATTCACAAAACAATTTCAAACAAAACATGAAATCAAATGTTCCAAATTTTGCAAATTAGTCTATACTTGTGTGAGTCACATAGTAATATAGTTAATAATCAGAACAAGAGCATATAATGTAAATAAAAATTACATCATGATTAGTAGAGGCCGATCTTTGATTGGGCGAGTGGGGTGCTCAATTCATGACCTTTCATTCTCGTACCTAAGTTCCCGAGCCGAGACACTGGGTGATGACGGACTAATCGCCTTTGGCATGAGTCTTGGGTTTCCTAAATTTCCCAAAAATATTTAGGTAGCGACTGTGAAATCTGGTAAAGCAGTCCATCTTTGGCATTTTATTCAAAACATCGATTTTCTAAAAAGAATTGCCAAATTTGGACTCTTTTTGTGTTTTCACTATTTCACATTGCACTTGTGAAATCAGATTCAGAACCACAAGTAGAGTCTGAACTGTAGGGTTTCTCGTCTTTTAAAAGGGGCACGAAAAGTCGAGCTACAGCAGGCCGCCGTAGATCGGATTAAAATGACCATCCCTAGTGCTAGGTTGGGTCGGTATGCACTAGGCGGGTAAGGGTATTGAAATCGCCTACCCCGACCCGAGGTTAGGCTTAGCAGATTCTTGTAAATAATGGGACCGAGTTGAATTTGCTCAGTAGTGCAAAATTGCTGCTCAGATCCAAATTTAGACTCAATATGGTTGTTTGTGGATCGATTTTTGATAGTTTGATTTGCGGTTTAGACCCACCCGCATGTTAGCAGTTTGGAAAAAATTGAACCTACAAATTGTGATTTGTACAAATAAGGTTTGCGGATATGCAGGCAGTTTGTGGATTGGGCTTTTCCTTTAAAATTTTATTTTTAGACTTATTTTTTCTCATTTTTTAAATATTCTTTTTGGGCCTTTTCCACCCATTTTTTAAATATTATTTTGGGCTATAAAATCACATATTTCTTATCATGAAATCATTATTTTTCAAATGATTTATCCCAAATAAACTACAGCATATCTATCTAATTTACTTCCAGAAGGAAACAAACTATAAACACAGGTCAGGATCAGTCAATTGACTAACATTCACTTTGCAAAAAATGTATAAGCTAAACAATGTATACAGATGTAGACGGGTGAATGTGGTATGGGTAAAACCTATCACCAGCCCGCAACCCACAAAATAGGAAAATCCTAACCCGCATCCGACCCTAACACTTATGTAAAAATGCCCAAATAGGTGCGGACGGTTCAGGTTGGGTGGTTTTGTAGGTCAGATAACCTTATATCCAGTCCTAAGACCCAGGGATACTTAGGCCTCGGGCAAGCTAGCAAAGTGAGCTTAGACTGGACCTGACTTTTTTTTTTTCCCCACCAAAATAGCCTAAAAATGACATTAAGCCTCGGGCAAATTATATAACAACCCTCACTTCATCTTAGTCATGCTCTCATGCATTTATATGATTTTGTCTTGTTAAGCTTGTATTTCAAATCTTGTCTTTGTTTTGCTTAAGTGTTACTGCATGCTTTGTTCCTTGTTTGGTGTGAGTTTAGCCGAGGTCATCCTAAGCCTGGGTCGCACCTTTGAATCTCTTATACCTAGGACTATCTTGGAATCTTTTGGTTAACCTCCACTCGCACCTTGGCATATTGGCCGAGATGTCATTATCTAGGCCGAGGTGTTCATCACCAAGGCCGAGATGTGTATTATCTAGGCCGAGATGTTACCCTTACACCTAGTGATCTTGTTCTTGGATTGGTATGACCTAGACCGAGGTGTAGCACATCTAGGCCAAGGTGTGGCACAGCTGAGTCAAGTGTTGTCCTTCCTAGCCGAGATCATTGAGACCTGATGTAACAACCCTCGTACTGATTACCGTTAAACCACTGAATTATATACTGATTTCTGCTAAATTGAACTGATAATGACTGATAATGGAAGTAACTGAAGTACTGATTAAACTGATTGAAATCGAAACTGAAATTGAATTGATTTGTCTATTGAATTGCATATTGCATCTGTTTGATTGAATGATTATCTGTTTGAATTTATACGTTTAAACTGCTAATTGAAGGCCTTATCGGCGGCCGAATTAGAAACCGTTTAGTGTTCCATAATCAGTAGAATATTTGTGATTTAATGGTATATTTATCTGAAAATTGATTAGGAATGGTTAAATTAGATTAATTAGAGCCAATTGAAGAGTTTGGCGTAATTACGAAACTGCCATTGAGTGGAGCCTTTGTTTAATCTTGTTTGAAGCCTTGGATATGCATAATCAAAACACTTCCTCAGACCAAACCCCTTTGAGCCCACCGAATTTAGAGAGAGAGAGTGAGAGATTTAGAGTGAATTCAACTTGTTCTTGAGGAATTGCTCATAGACTTGAAGGATTTTAAGCATAGATTTCATATTTGAGCTCCCACACCTTGATTTCAAGACTAAGGTAGGAATGTCTCCCTACATTCTTGTGTTTAGCTTGATTCTTACATGATTCATGCTCCATTGTAGGATTAAACCATGATTTTGCTCAAATGTGTTGAGTTAGAACTCCATTGTTGCATGCATGTAAGAATTGATGAGTTTGAATTGATTTCATGGCAAAATGGTGCATGCATGTACATATTTTTTAAAGTCCATGTTTTCATCATGTTCTTGAAGAAATGAGTCCATTTGGACAAGTATTGAAGCTTGAATTTGATTTAAAGTTCATGCATTTCATGTTTTGAAAGTGTTCTTGAAATTGGGTTTGAAAATGGCTTGAATTGACTCACCTTTGGCCCTTGCATGTGTAAATTGGTTTTTGAAACTTGTTGTATATTGAATGTGGATGTATTTTCCAGAATTTGGGCCCAAGAGGTCGAGATTTGAGTTGTGAATGCTTGGTTTGAGCTTTGAAGGCAAATCTGGAAATTTCCAGATTTGGCTTCTTCGCTCGAGCGAAGGATTCCTCGCTCGAGCGAGCACCTTTATTCAGGGCTCCGCTCGAGCGAGCATCGAGCGTGGTATCGCGCGTAAAATTCGAGCATCCAGTACTTTTACTGTTCATCAGATCGCTCGAGCGAAGGATTGTTCGCTCGAGCGAAGCCTTTGATTTTTGAAGCTCGCTCGAGCGAAGGAAGGCTCGCTCGAGCGAAGAGCCTATTTTCAGCAACTTTTGAAAAATGCCTTCCAACTGTATTTTTGCATCCTCATCTCATCCTAGGCATTCTTAGGCCTAGTTTAAGACATCTTAATGAGGATTTAGACGTAGAACCACACCGAGGAAATTTAGGGATTTAATTATCACCCTTTCCGACTGTGAAACTTAGTGTGGGTTCTATTTGTTAACTGTTTAGGGTTGGCTCTCGGGGACGCGCTCTAGCTGCTACTAGCCCAATCTCTGTGAGTAACAATTGTGTAAAGATATGTTCAAAATAACTATCTTTTGAATACTGAACTGAACTGTTTACTGAACTAGAATTATTTACTGAATGAATGTATGTCCTTTATTTCTGAACTGTATTGTGGCATCCTTAGCACTACTGTTACTGACTGTTACTGTTACAGAGATCTCTGTCGGTTCCCTTGTGGAACCATACTGTTTACTGAATGACTGGCCATCATTACTGTTCGGTCTTTTTGACCTACTGTTACTGTTAAGCTAACGGATGTACCACATATGACTGTTTATCGTACTGAACAACTGTAATATTGATTGAAATGAACTGATTTCATTACTGTAAGGACATTACATTCTTAACCTCTTTATACATTATGTTATTCACTGGGCTTTAGCTCACTGTTTATATATATATGTAGGTTCTCAGCAGCCAGACCAGAGCTAGGAGCGTGGGTTGGTCCCCAGTTTTGTCAGCCAGCCTATGTGCCTCACCGTGAGGTTCCGTGTTGCCGTGTGATGGCCTTGGGATTTTGTTTTAAGTTTTTCCCATCGGTCTCCTCACTGTTTTGTATTGACCTAACGGATTGTATAGACTGTTTACTGTTTACTGTACTGTTATCGAGGGGTTAAGTCCCCGTACTGAATGTTGTATCTGACTGTATATAGACTGCACTGTTTTGACTGTATGAATGCATGAAAAAAAAAAATGTTTTTGGCATACAGATTTTCACAGCTCAATGGACACTAGTTATTTACTGTATTGGCTTCCGCCAGGCCCTGAACTCTGTTATACTGTATTACTGTTAAGCAGGCCTTCGGTAATCACGGATTACTGGCCGGTTACGGTGCTAAACCCATAGGGCCGGGTTTGGGTCGTGACAGAGTGGTAGCAGAGCGATACTTAACCACGAGTTATACCGCACACACGTGTCCAAATGAGCTATAGGGTGTCCTAGAAAAGCAATTAGGGCATCTCATGAATTTGAAAAGTGTGTGCTTATGACTGATTGATTAAGTGTTAAATGTTAAACTGTCTAATTGTACAACTGCCTATAATGATAACTGTTATAACTGTTTATAGTGAAATGGATAACATAAACACTGCAAATGAAACTGGATCATTATCCTCTGAGGCCAGAATGGCCAGACTTGAACTAATGATGGGGCTGATAATTGAAAGACTGGATCAACAACAGAACCAACCGCCCCCACCTCCTCCTCCTCCGGTGCAACCGGAACCGAATGTGCAAAATATGAATGTGAATGAGGAGGATATTATTGCTCTTACCCAGAAATTCAGCAAGTTGAAACCGCCATCCTTTCAGGGAGGCCTTGAACCGTTGAAGGCTGAAGCTTGGGTACTTGAAACAGAGAAATTATTTGAAGTGTTTCCGTGTTCCGAAGCCAACAAAGTGTTGTTAGCAACCTTCACCCTTCAGGAAGAAGCAAGAAGGTGGTGGATGTTGACCCGCGATGCAAATGCTGTTATGACTTGGGCTCAGTTCAAGGAGTCCTTCTTTGAAAAGTACTTTCCCCAGTGCATCCGAGACAGAAAAGTAACGGAGTTTGAGCACTGAAACAGGGCAAAATGTCTGTTGCCGAGTATGAGAAGAAATTCACCGAACTTGCTAGGTATGCACCACACATGGTGGACACCGATTATAAGAAGGCCAGGAGATTGGAAGGTGGCCTGAATGTTGCTATCCTTGACCGAGTCAACATGTTGAAATTGCCAACTTATGTGGGTGTTTCTTGACAGGGCCTTGATGGCCGAATCAAATATTGAAGCACTGAAAACTGAAACACCAACAACTGAGTGGCAAGGAAAAAGGCAGGGTTTCAAATTCAAGAAAGGCAAGCATAACCAGCAAACAAGAAACAGAATACGGGTCGACAACTAGCCCGCCAAGGGAGTGGATTTACTCCACCCTGCTCCATATGTGGCAACAAGCACAAAGGGGTTTGCTATCAGATTTCTGGAGCTTGTTTCAGGTGTGGCAAGGTGGGCCACAGAATTAAAGACTGTCCCTCTGCCCCGCAATCCAGTAGTAAAGCTGCACCGAGCGTAGCAGCATCAAATGTAGCACCGAAGCCTAACCCCAAAGCTACCGGGAAAGAGCCTATGAGGCAGGGCCGAGTGTTTGCCCTAGTACCGGGAGATGCAAAACCGAGACTGTTGTGTCAGGTATCCTCTCTATCTGTGCTCAAAATGCATATGTATTGATTGATTCGGGGTCTACACATTCTTATGTGTCACATGCTTTCTCACGAAAATTGAATAGACCCTTAGAACCTATGAATTACTTGTTAGCAGTATCATCACCTGTTGGGGGATCCATGACATGTGCATATATGTATCCTGCTTGTGAGATTATTGTTGGGGATATGCATCTGTTTATTGATTTACTGCCATTGAATATCGATCATTTTGATGTAATATTGGGGATGGATTGGTTACAAAAGTATCATGCCACTATAGACTGTGTAACAAAACAAGTAGTTTTCCGTCCACCGGGCTTACCGGAATTTGTGTTTAATGGAATTGGAGTAGTACCCCCACCGTATCTGATTTCTTCTGTAAAAGCTGTTAGACTGATTAGAAAGGGGTGTAAAGGATATCTGTGTTCTGTTGACTGTGCCTACTGATGATAGTGTTAAAACTGATATGAATTGTATTCCTATAGTCAGAGAATTCCCAGATGTGTTTCCAGATGATTGCCAGGGGATTTGATTGACAGGGAAATTGAATTTACTGTGGATGTGATTCCGGGTACACAGCCGATATCGAAAGCTCCTTACAGAATGGCTCCAACTGAACTGAAGGAATTGAAAGTGCAATTGCAGGAACTGTTAGACAAAAGTTTATCAGACCCAGTACTTCACCGTGGGGTGCACCTGTTTTGTTTGTAAAGAAGAAAGATGGCTCACTGAGACTGTGCATTGATTACCGCGAACTGAACAAGGTAACTGTAAAGAATAAATATCCATTGCCCGTATTGATGATTTATTTGACCAGTTACAGGGTGCACAAGTGTTTTCCAAGATTGATCTTAGATCGGGGTACCATCAATGAAGGTTAAACCGGGAGATATTGATAAGACTGCTTTTAGAACAAGGTATGGACATTATGAATTTTTAGTTATGCCATTCGGAGTCACGAATGCCCCAGCTGCATTTATGGACCTTATGAACAGAATTTTTAAACCGTACCTTGATGATTTCATTGTGTATTTATTGATGACATCCTGATTTATTCTAAGACTGTTGAAGAACATGAACACCATCTAAGACTTGCCCTGCAGACCTTAAGAGAACAGAAATTGTATGCTAAACTGTCTAAATGTGAATTTTGGCTTGATCATGTGATGTTTTTGGGGCATGTTATTAGCAAGGATGGAATTTCTGTTGATCCGCAGAAAATTGAAGCTGTAGTGAACTGGCCTAGACCAACGAATGTAACCGAAGTCCGAAGCTTTTTGGGATTGGCTGGATATTACAGGAGATTTGTCAAAGATTTCTCCAAGATTGCCTTACCACTGACTCAGTTGACACAGAAGGGGACATCATTTGACTGGACTGACCAGAGGGAATCAGCATTCCAAGAATTGAAAACCGACTTGTGACTGCACCGTTTGACTCTACCTTCAGGTACAGATGGTTACACTGTTTTTAGTGATGCTTCTCATAAGGGTTTGGGATGTGTTTTAATGCAGAATGGGAGAGTTATTGCTTATGCTTCCCGACAGTTGAGACCGCATGAAAAGAATTACCCAACCCATGATCTTGAACTTGCTGCAGTGGTTTTTGCATTGAAAATTTGGCGTCACTATTTGTATGGGGCGACATGTGAAGTATACACCGACCACAAGAGCCTGAAGTATTTCTTCACCCAGAAAGAACTGAATATGAGACAGCGGAGATGGCTTGAACTGATCAAAGATTATGACCTACAGATTCTGTATCATCCGGGAAAAGCCAATACCGTTGCCGATGCTTTGAGCCGAAAATCGATTGGGAACATAGCCTGTTTGCTCACCGGGCAGAAAGAATTGCTTCATGATCTGGAAAAGTCTGAGATTGAAATTGTTTTGAAGGAACAAGGTGGAACCTTAGCTGTCATTACTGCCCAACCGGCATTGATTGAAGAGGTTAAAGAGAAACAGCAACTGGATGATTACTTGAAGAAAATCATCGAAGAAAAAGATTCTAAACCAAGACCGGGGTTCAAATTTGACAACAATGTACTGAAATTTCAAGATAGACTGTGTGTACCAAATGACACTGAATTGAAAAGAAGAATTCTCCAAGAAGGCCACAGTTCGAAGTTTTCTATTCACCCGGGGAATACGAAAATGTATCAAGATCTGAAACAGAATTTCTGGTGGCCGGGAATGAAGAAAGAAATTGCCGACTTTGTGTCCAAGTGTCTTCATTGCCAACAAGTCAAAGCTGAACATCAACGACCTGCCGGATTACTGCAACCCTTACCCATACTAGAGTGGAAATGGGAGCATATCACGATGGATTTTATCGTTGGATTACCTCGCTCCAGGAAAGGTATGGATTCTATTTGGGTTATTGTTGATAGACTGACTAAATCTGCACACTTCCTACCTGTCAAGACAATCTATAATGCGGATAAATTGGCTGTTATCTATATTGATGAAATTGTTAGATTGCACGGAGTGCCTGTGTCTATTGTTTCTGACAGGGATGCGAAGTTTACATCGAGGTTCTGGCAAAGCCTACAGACTGCATTGGGTACTGAATTGAGGCTGAGTAGCGCCTATCATCCTCAGACAGATGGACAGTCAGAAAGGACCATCCAAACTTTAGAGGATCTACTGAGAATGTGTGTCCTTGATTTCCAAGGGAAACTGGGAAAGTCATTTGCCGTTGGCTGAATTCGCCTACAACAACAGCTACCATTCGAGTATTGGTATGGCGCCTTTCGAGGCATTGTATGGCAGAAAGTGTAGATCTCCAATTTGCTGGGCAGAAGTTGGAGATGGGCCTTTGCTTGGGCCCGAGATTGTGTATGAGACGACTGAAAAGATCAAACTGATACAGCAAAGATTGAAAACCGCACAGAGTAGACAGAAAAGTTATGCGATGTTAGAAGACGGGATAGAGAGTATGAAGTGGGTGATCACGTGTTTTGAAAGTGACACCAATGAAAGGCCAGACTCGTTTTGGAGTCAAAGGCAAATTAGCGCCGCGGTATGTCGGACCGTATGAGGTGATTGAGAAAATCAATCCGGTGGCGTATCAAGTTGCACTTCCTCCTGAAATGGAGCATATGCATAACGTCTTCCACATTTCGATGTTGAGAGACTATCTTCGAGATCCGTTTCATGTGATTGAGCCTACCCGTATCGTGTTGAGTGATGACTACACTTACGAGGAACGGCCTATACAGATTGTAAACCGACGGATCAAGAAACTGAGAAACAAAGAGATCCCACTAGTGAAAGTTGACTGGCAGAATCATGGTGGTGTGTATGCCACTTGGGAAAGGGAAGATGACATGGCGAAAAGATATCCTGATTTGTTCCCACTGAACCCTGTTTTCTTCCAAACTGAAGGTAACTCGAGTTTAGAGGACTAAACTCCTTATAAGGAGGGGAGACTGTAACAACCCTCGTACTGATTACCGTAAACCACTGAATTATATACTGATTACTGCTAAATGAACTGATAATGACTGATAATTGAATTAACTGAAGTACTGAATAAACTGATTGAAATCGAAACTGAAATTGAATAAGTTTGTTATTGAATTGCATATTGCATCTGTTTGATTGATGATTATCTGTTTGAATTTATGTTTAAACTGCTAATTGAAGGCCTTATCGGCGGCCGAATTAGAAACCGTTTAGTGTTCCAATCAGTAGAATATTTGTGATTTAATGGTATATTTTGAAAATTGATTAGGAATGATTAAATTAGATTAATTAGAGCCAATTGAAGAGTTTGGCGTAATTACGAAACTTGCCATTGAGTGGAGCCTTTGTTTAATCTTGTTTGAAGCCTTGGATATGCATAATCAAAACACTTCCTCAGACCAAACCCCTTTGAGCCCACCGAATTTAGAGAGAGAAGTGAGAGATTTAGAGTGAATTCAACTTGTTCTTGAGGAATTGCTCATAGACTTGAAGGATTTTAAGCATAGATTTCATATTTGAGCTCCCACACCTTGATTTCAAGACTAAGGTAGGAATGTCTCCCTACATTCTTGTGTTTAGCTTGATTCTTACATGATTCATGCTCCATTGTAGGATTAAACCATGATTTTGCTCAAATGTGTTGAGTTAGAACTCCATTGTTGCATGCATGTAAGAATTGATGAGTTTGAATTGATTTCATGGCAAAATGGTGCATGCATGTCCATATTTTTATAAAGTCCATGTTTTCATCATGTTCTTGAAGAAATGAGTCCATTTGGACAAGTATTGAAGCTTGAATTTGATTTAAAGTTCATGCATTTCATGTTTTGAAAGTGTTCTTGAAATTGGGTTTGAAAATGGCTTGAATTGACTCACCTTTGGCCCTTGCATGTGTAAATTGGTTTTTGAAACTTGTTGTATATTGAATGTGGATGTATTTTCCAGAATTTGGGCCCAAGAGGTCGAGATTTGAGTTGTGAATGCTTGGTTTGAGCTTGGAAGGCAAATCTGGAAATTTCCAGATTTGGCTTCTTCGCTCGAGCGAAGGATTCCTCGCTCGAGCGAGCACCTTTATTCAGGGCTCCGCTCGAGCGAGCATCGAGCGTGGTATCGCGCGTAAAATTCGAGCATCCAGTACTTTTACTGTTCATCAGATCGCTCGAGCGAAGGATTGTTCGCTCGAGCGAAGCCTTTGATTTTTGAAGCTCGCTCGAGCGAAGGAAGGCTCGCTCGAGCGAAGAGCCTATTTTCAGCAACTTTTGAAAAATGCCTTCCAACTGTATTTTTGCATCCTCATCTCATCCTAGGCATTCTTAGGCCTAGTTTAAGACATCTTAATGAGGATTTAGACGTAGAACCACACCGAGGAAATTTAGGGATTTAATTATCACCCTTTCCGACTGTGAAACTTAGTGTGGGTTCTATTTGTTAACTGTTTAGGGTTGGCTCTCGGGACGCGCTCTAGCTGCTACTAGCCCAATCTCTGTGAGTAACAATTGTGTAAAGATATGTTCAAAATGACTATCTTTTGAATACTGAACTGAACTGTTTACTGAACTGGAATTATTTACTGAATGAATGTATGTCCTTTATTTCTGAACTGTATTGTGGCATCCTTAGCACTACTGTTACTGACTGTTACTGTTACAGAGATCTCTGTCGGTTCCCTTGTGGAACCATACTGTTTACTGAATGATGGCCATCATTACTGTTCGGTCTTTTTGACCTACTGTTACTGTTAGCTAACGGATGTACCATATATGACTGTTTATCGTACTGAACAACTGTAATATTGATTGAAATGAACTGATTTCATTACTGTAAGGACATTACATTCTTAACCTCTTTATACATTATGTTATTCACTGGGCTTTAGCTCACTGTTTATATATATATGTAGGTTCTCAGTAGCCAGACCAGAGCTAGGAGCGTGGGTTGGTCCCCAGTTTTGTCAGCCAGCCTATGTGCCTCACCGTGAGGTTCCGTGTTGCCGTGTGATGGCCTTGGGATTTTGTTTTAAGTTTTTCCCATCGGTCTCCTCACTGTTTTGTATTGACCTAACGGATTGTATAGACTGTTTACTGTTTACTGTACTGTTATCGAGGGGTTAAGTCCCCGTACTGAATGTTGTATCTGACTGTATATAGACTGCTGTTTGACTGTATGAATGCATGAAAAATGTTTTTGGCATACAGATTTTCACAGCTCAATGGACACTAGTTATTTACTGTATTGGCTTCCGCCAGGCCCTGAACTCTGTTATACTGTATTACTGTTAAGCAGGCCTTCGGTAATCACGGATTACTGGCCGGTTACGGTGCTAAACCCATAGGGCCGGGTTTGGGTCGTGACACCTGACTTGCCGAAGCCTTGTCCTTAGCCGAGATCGTTACCTGCCGGAGTGCCTATGCCATCTTGCTTGTTGAACACACTTTGTCATAGTCTTGTCTTTTCACTCAGTCATCTTTTTGAGAAGAGCCAACCAGCCGATGCCACGTGTCCCAACAGAGGGTTAAGTCAATGGGCTGTTGAGAAACACATCATTTTGTATCATATCCTTGTCTTTTAGAGAGAGAGGCTCTAGGAAGAAGAAGGAGAAGTTCTTAGAGAGGGAATAGATTTCCAAGCTTGATCTTCACACCTTGAGCCGTTAGATTCGTGTCTTGAGGTTAGAATCTTGATCTACTCTTGTTGTCCTTATTGTTCATCTAGCTGCATTGTATGATCGAGCACGATTTGTAAGCCATGCGTTGATTTAAAGTTTGGTTTTAGAAAGAGAAAGTGATATTCATGTGTTCTTGAATAAAAGCCTTGTTTGATCCGAAAGCTTGCATCAAGATTCATGTTTTTGTGTTTGTCTGCATAAGATCTTCAAGTATGGGTACCCAGGTCCATGTTTTCGAACTCATCTCATGAAATCCCAGATTTCGTAATAACAAGTTGTGATTGAGCATTCATGTTCTTCATGTTCATGTTTTTCATGTTCTTCAGCAGAGGGAAACCTGGATTTTCCCGACTTCATTTTCTTGAATGTGGCCATCGGGACCACACCTCGGCAAGGAGGTGTGGGACCTCGGCCAAGACCTGGTTAGTACCCATTATGTTTTCTCGAGATGAGAAACAACATTTGTAGCACAAGTCCGTACGTGCTAGGGGACTATAAGTATTTGTAGCACAAGTCCGTACGTGCTAGGGGACTCTAAACTTTTGTAGCACCTTTGATTTTGTCGTCCCTTGTATTATTGATGCTAGTAAGCATCCCTTGAGACTTGAAAGATTTGTTAAATGAACTTGATTTGTCCTTGGATTTTCGTACAAGATATGATGTGTTTTGATTTGATAAAGATCTCAATTATCACTCATACAAACCCCTTTATTAATTATATCATTCACTGAGTATCCAAGCTCACCCTCTCTATATATACATGTAGGTGATGAGCAGGATGGCGGTGACGCCTAGATGCGTTTGGCATGATGTTTTGGATTCATACTTTTGATAGCATCTTGAAGGCTATGCTTCTTGGCTTGTGATTCATTATATTTTGCATATGTCGGCTTGAGAAGCCTTTTGATCAAGATGTATTTTGTACTTTATTTTATTGTATCCAAGTTGTAGGCTATATTAAGATGTATGTCATCTCATTTGATCTATGCACAGCTCTTATGGACTAATTAGAATTAAATTATTGCTTCCGCACATGTAAGCCCCATATGTATACTCTGTTTGTGTGTGAATCTTTGTAAGTTGGCCTTTGGTAATCTCGGATTACTGGCCATCATGGCACCATTCTACTAGGGGCGGAATGGGGTCGTGACAGATTGGTATCAGAGCGCGAGTTTCTCATAGTACGTTGTCCATACACTTTGAGTCCTAAAGAGCATAGGATGTCCCTTAGGATGATGTTAGGATTGCATCATATTTCTTGCTACTTGACAAGGTGTGCATCATCTCGGCATGATTATTTGTTACTTGCATACATGTCTATTTGCTCATTTTATTTTAAAGTCATATTTTGCATACTCTTAGCATCATGAGAAGGGGTAGACCTCCAGTTGGCCGAGATCATCCCAAGGACAGATTGGACAGGTTAGAAAGGTTGGTCGAAGGTTTGGTCCGCGAGTTGAGACAGCCTAGGCCACAGGATGCTAGTACTACCTTTACCCAGGCCGAGCAGACGAACGGCCGACATGCAGTCCCACCTCTACCTCCTCCAGTGCCGTAAGTGCCCCCACAGCAAGCTTTATATGGGGACAGCACCATAGCCTTGATCAGAGAGTTTAAAAAGATGAAACCGCCGAGGTTCCAAGGGGGTATAGAGCCGATGAAGGTCGAGGCATGGGTTTTGGAAATGGAGAAGTTATTTGAGATTTTTCCTAGCACCGACGCCTAGAAGGTGTCATTAGCAGCATTCACGTTGGACGACGACGCACGAAGATGGTGGATGATGGTCCGAGAAGGCAACCCAGGTTTGACTTGGGCTAGATTTTTGGAGTTGTTCTACAACAAGCATTTTCCCCTTAGTGTCCGAGACCGCAAGACCACAGAGTTTTAGACTCTGACACAAGGAAACAAGACAGTGGCGGAATACGACCGTGCTTTTACCGAGTTGGCAAGATATGTGCCTCACATGGTCGATGACGAATACAGAAAAGCTAGGAAGTTTAAAAGTGGGTTACGTAGACCGATACAGGATCGAGTTAACATGCTCAACATGCCGACTTACGCCGGGGTGTTAGACAAGGCCATCCTGGCAGAAGCTAACTTGAACCAATATCAGAGTTCCGGAGAGAGCCAGAAGAAGAGGCATAATTTCGACAATCGCCGAGGAGCATTTGATGCCAGGAAGAAGACGAACATAGGCAGTTCAAGTAACTCAAGACAGGAAGGTGGCACTAGGCCGACATGTTCAAGTTGTGGGAAGCCACATTCTGGAGTTTGTCGTTGGGCGTCTAGAGCTTGTTTTGAATGTGGTGAGGTAGGTCATTGTGTGAAAGACTGTCCGAAGGCCAAGGCTGACGATGGTAAGAAAAATGGGAACACTTCAGGCTCTACACAGAAGAACAACGTCAGAAGGGCGCAGGCGAGGCAGGGCAGAGTTTTCGCATTAGTGCCAGGAGACACCCAGAGTGCCGAGACAGTAGTGTCAGGTACCCTTCCAGTTTGCTCTCAAGATGCATATATATTGATTGATTCGGGTTCTACGCATTCATTTGTATCTGCTAAATTTGTCGAGAAGTTAAATAGAGAACTAGAACCCCTTAATTATGTGTTATCTGTATCTACTCCATCTGGGAGAACCATGACTATTTCATCCGTGTATAAGGCATGTGTTGTTGTGATTGAGGATGTAGAATTATTTGTTGATTTAATGCCATTGAACATAACCCACTTTGATGTCATATTGGGAATGGATTGGCTAGTAGGGAATCATGCATCCATTAACTGCGTCTCCAAAAGTGTCACATTGAAACCCCCAAACCTAGCCGAGGTTACGTTCCAGGGTAAGGAAATAGTATCCCCACCTTACTTGATCTCATCCATGAAGGCCTATAAATTGATTCAAAAAGGGTGTCAAGGTTATCTGTGTAGTATACTAAACAATTTGAGTGGAAACGTTGAATTGGCCGACATCCCGGTTGTTAAGGAATTCCCCGACGTGTTTCCAAATGACTTGCCTAGCTGCCTTATCGATAGAGAAATAGAGTTTACTGTTGACGTCATGTCGGGAACCCAGCCTATCTCCAAAACACCTTATAGAATGGCCCCAGCCGAGCTTAAGGAGTTAAAGCTGCAGTTACAAGAGTTGTTAGATAAGGGCTTCATTAGGCCGAGCACTTCACCTTGGGGAGCACCAGTCCTATTTGTTAAGAAAAAGGATAGAACACTTTGTCTTTGTATTGATTACTGAGAACTGAACAAGGTGACCATTAAGAACAAGTATCCATTGCCGAGGATTGATGATCTGCTTGATCAATTACAAGGAGCGCGAGTCTTTTCAAAAATTGATCTCAGGTCGGGCTACCATCAGCTGAAGGTTAAGGCCGAGGACGTTGAGAAAACTGCTTTTCGAACAAGATATGGCCACTACGAATTTTTGGTGATGCCTTTTGGAGTGACTAATACTCCCGCAGCATTCATGGACTTGATGAACAGAGTCTTCAAGCCCTACCTAGACGAATTTGTGGTTGTCTTCATCGACGATATATTGATCTACTCCAAGAGTGAAGCTGAGCATGAGAAGCACCTGAGACTTGCCCTATAGGTTCTGAGAGATAGAAGATTATATGCCAAGCTTAGCAAGTGTGAGTTTTGGCTTTCCAGCATTTCATTTTTGGGGCATGTGATTAATGAAGAGGCTATTTCGGTTGATCCTAGCAAAGTTGAAGCCGTTGTGAATTGGCCGAGGCCGACTAATGTGTCCGAGGTCCGTAGTTTTCTAGGTTTGGCAGGTTATTACAGAAAATTTGTGAAGGACTTTTCAAAGATTGCAATACCTTTGACGCAACTAACTCAGAAAGGAGTGGCGTATGAATGGACCGAGGATAGGGAATCAACCTTCCAGGAGCTAAAGACGAGGTTAGTCACAGCACCAGTTCTCGTACTGCCGACAGGTAATGAGGAATTCCAGATTTATAGTGATGCCTCTTATAAGGGTTTGGGATGTGTGTTAATACAAGGGGGTAAAGTCATAGCATATGCATCGCGTCAATTGAAACCTTATGAAAAGAATTATCCTACCCATGATTTAGAACTAGCAGCCGTAGTGTTTGCTTTGAAGATTTGGCATCATTACTTGTATGGAGCTTCTTGCCAAGTCTTCACAGATCACAAGAGTTTGAAGTACTTATTCACTCAGAAGGAGTTAAACATGAGGCAGAGAAGATGGCTTGAATTATTGAAAGATTACGACATACAGATTCAGTATCATCCAGGTAAAGCAAACTCAGTGGCCGACGCGTTGAGCATGAGGTTGTTTGGGAATTCAGCTTGCTTGTCAATGATTTCAGTGGAGCCGACTATCACTGAGGAAGTGAAAACCAGACAGATGGAAGACAGGTTCTTCAGGAAGGTGATCGATGAGATTGTCACTAAGCCGAGGTCAGGGTATACCATTGAGAATCAGGTACTTAAGTTTGAAGGAAGAGTGTGCGTGGCCGACGTCCCAGAGTTGAAAAGGAAAATTTTACAGGAAGCGCATGGTTCCAGATTTGCCGTTCATCCAGGAAATACCAAGATGTACCAGGACGTGAAGCAGACTTTTTGGTGGCCAAACATGAAAAGAGAGATAGCCGAGTTCGTATCCCAATGTCTATATTGTCAACAAGTGAAAGCCGAACATCAGAAACCGGCAGGACTTCTTCAACCTTTGTCAATTCCAGAGTTGAAATGGGAACACATCTCCATGGATTTTGTTGTCGGGTTACCAAGGTCACAAAAAGGTAGGGATGCAGTTTGGGTTATAGTTTACAGATTAACTAAGTCAGCACACTTCTTGCCCGTTCAGACTACTTTCAATGCTGACCGACTTGCTATGTTGTATATGAACGAGATTGTTAGACTTCACGGAGTGCCGATGTCCATTGTTTCAAACCGAGATCCGAAGTTCGTTTCTAGATTTTGGCAGAGTCTACAAAGAGCTTTGGGGACCGAGTTGAGGTTTAGCACAGCTTTTCATTCCCAGACCGATGGGTAGACAGAGAGAACAAATCAAACACTTGAGGATATGCTCAGACTATGTGTGTTGGACTTCAAGGGAAGTTGGGAAGTGTATCTACCATTAGTAGAATTTGCCTACAACAACAGCTATCAAGCTAGCATTGGCATGGCGCCATATGAAGCTTTGTATGGAAGGAAGTGCAGATCTCCAATATGTTGGACCGAGGTAGGAGACAAAGCTTTGATTGGTCCCGAGCTAGTTCAAGTTACAACCAAGAAGATTAAGCTCATTCGACAAAGGATCAAAACTGCTCAGAGTCGACAGAAGAGCTATGCCGACCAGAGAAGAAGAGAGTTAGAATTTGAAGTTGGGGATCATATATTCCTGAAAGTTTCGCTGATGAAAGGAGTCTCAAGATTTGGGAAGAAAGGTAAATTAGCACCTCGCTACATCGGGCCGTTTGAAATTCTTGAGAAAGTTAATTTCGTCGCTTACAGACTTGCTTTGCCACCAGAGTTAAGCCAAGTCCACAATGTGTTTCATATTTCGATGTTGAGAAAATATGTTGGGGATCCACTACACGTGATTGATCATTTTGGGATTGTGGTTAGTGAAGATTTAGGCTACGAAGAGAGGCCGATACAGATTCTTGATAGGCAAGTGAAACGGTTGAGGAACAAATCGATATCGATGGTGAAAATCGAATGGACGGAGCATTACGGCAAGGATGCTACATGAGAAATGGAAGAAAAGATGAAAGTCCGATATCCGGAATTGTTTTCGGATCAAGGTAACTCAAGTTTGGGGACCAAACTTCTTTAAGGGGGGTAGGATGTAACAACCCTCACTTCATCTTAGTCATGCTCTCATGCATTTATATGATTTTGTCTTGTTAAGCTTGCATTTCAAATCTTGTCTTTGTTTTGCTTAAGTGTTACTGCATGCTTTGTTCCTTGCTTGGTGTGAGTTTAGCCGAGGTCATCCTAAGCCTGGGTCGTACCTTTAAATCTCTTATACCTAGGACTATCTTGGAATCTTTTGGTTAACCTCCACTCGCACCTTGGCATATTGGCCGAGATGTCACTATCTAGGCCGAGGTGTTCATCACCAAGGCCGAGATGTGTATTATCTAGGCCGAGATGTTACCCTTACACCTAGTGATCTTGTTCCTGGATTGGTATGACCTAGACCGAGGTGTAGCACATCTAGGCCGAGGTGTGGCACAGCTGAGTCAAGTGTTGTCCTTCCTAGCCGAGATCATTGAGACCTGACTTGCTGAAGCCTTGTCCTTAGCCGAGATCGTTACCTGCCGGAGTGCCTATGCCATCTTGCTTGTTGAACACACTTTGTCATAGTCTTGTCTTTTCACTCAGTCATCTTTTTGAGAAGAGCCAACCAGCCGATACCACGTGTCCCAGCAGAGGGTTAAGTCAGTGGGTTGTTGAGAAACACATCGTTTTGTATCATATCCTTGTCTTTTAGAGAGAGAGGCTCTAGGAAGAAGAAGGAGAAGTTCTTAGAGAGGGAATAGATTTCCAAGCTTGATCTTCACACCTTGAGCCGTTAGATTCATGTCTTGAGGTTAGAATCTTGATCTACTCTTGTTGTCCTTATTGTTCATCTAGCTGCATTGCATGATCGAGCACGATTTGTAAGCCATGCGTTGATTTAAAGTTTGGTTTTAGAAAGAGAAAGTGATATTCATGTGTTCTTGAATAAAAGCCTTGTTTGATCCGAAAGCTTGCATCAAGATTCATGTTTTTGTGTTTGTCTACATAAGATCTTCAAGTATGGGTACCCAGGTCCATGTTTTCGAACTCATCTCATGAAATCCCAGATTTCGTAATAATAAGTTGTGATTGAGCATTCATGTTTTTCATGTTCTTCATGTTCATGTTCTTCATGTTCATGTTCTTCATGTTCTTCGGAAACCTGGATTTTCCCGACTTCATTTTCTTGAATGTGGCCATCGGGATCACACCTCGGCAAGGAGGTGTGGGACCTCGGCCAAGACCTGGTTAGTACCCATTATGTTTTCTCGAGATGAGAAACAGTATTTTGTTTTGGTCCGACTTAGTTTTGAAGGAATGCCGAGATCATTTGCATTCATGTAAAGCTTGTTTGAGAGTGCATTCAATAGACTTTGCCATGTGTTTGTAGGACTTGGACTCTTGCTTTGACCCCGACGTCTGAAGAACTAAGTGAGTGGTATTTTTAATAAAGTTATGTTATAAAGTTTTGATAAAGCTTTGCCTTGCTTGTTTTGGAAAAGTATTTGTTAAGCATGAATGACTATCCTTATTTTGTGTATCAAGTATTAGCTTTGGTTTTGATAACATTCTTGACAAGTCCGTACGTGCTAAGGGACTATAAGCATTTGTAGCACAAGTCCGTACGTGCTAAGGGACTATAAGCATTTGTAGCACAAGTCCGTACGTGCTAGGGGACTATAAGCATTTGTAGCATAAGTCCGTACGTGCTAGGGGACTCTAAACTTTTGTAGTACCTTTGATTTTGTCGTCCCTTGTATTATTGGTGCTAGTAAGCATCCCTTGAGACTTGAAAGATTTGTTAAATGAACTTGATTTGTCCTTGGATTTTCGTACAAGATATGATGGGTATGTTTGGTTTGTATTTGGGAGATGAATTTTAGAAAAAAAAATTTAAAAAATTGTTTGGTTTGAGTTTTTCTCAAAAAAATTTCAAAATCACTTTCTCTCTCTTACACATCAATCAATCACTTTTTCTCTCTCCTCTCTCCTTCTCAATCACTTTTTCTCTCACACACATCTACTCAAATTCTCCCAAAATATCAAATCATCCCAAACTCCCAAAAAAACAACTCTCCCAAAATATACAACCAAACAAACTAAAAAAATTTCTAAACTCTCTCCCCAAATTTTTTTTCAAAAACAACTCTCTCAAAAACAAACCAAACAAGCCCGATGTGTTTTGATTTGATAAAGATCTCGGTTATCACTCATGCAAACCCCTTTATTAATTATATCATTCACTGAGTATCCAAGCTCACCCTTTCTATATATACATGTAGGTGATGAGCAGGACGGCGGTGACGCCTAGATGCGTTTGGCATGATGTTTTGGATTCATACTTTTGATAGCATCTTGAAGGCTATGCTTCTTGTCTTGTGATTCATTGTATTTTGCATATGTCGGCTTGAGAAGCCTTTTGATCAAGATGTATTTTGTACTTTATTTTATTGTATCCAAGTTGTAGGCTATATTAAGATGTATGTCATCTCATTTGATCTATGCACAGCTCTTATGGACTAATTAGAATTAAATTATTGCTCCCGTACATGTAAGTGCCATATGTATACTCTGTTTGTGTGTGAATCTTTGTAAGTTGGCCTTTGGTAATCTCGGATTACTGGCCATCATGGCACCATTCTACTAGGGGCAGAATGGGGTCGTGACAAATTACGTCCCAAAACACACGGCCTAAGCGTTGGGTCACATGCTAGACTCGAACCTGGTTGGATTGAACTGTTTCGAGCTACGGATGGGCTTCAAATGGTTTGCTGGTCAGTGGGCTAATTTACATCCCTAGGCAGTTTTGGTTTGATTTTTTTTTTAATTGATTTTTAGAAGAATTTTCGTTTATTTTTGGTAAGTTTATTTATTTTATTTATTTTTCATATTTTAATATTTTTAACATTTTAGTAAGTGTTTTTTTTTTTAAATTTTTTCATGTATCTAAAAAAACTTATTAAAAATAAATGAAAAAACTTATTAAAAATAAACGAAAAATTGAATAAGTACACACAAATTTTTGGGTTTTCAATTATTTTTAATATATTATATTTTTACTTTTTAAATACCTAGTCTAACATTTAAAAGTTAAACTAAAAATATAGAAAATAAAAACTTTAATAAAAGGCAATAAGAAGTTGTTTAAAATATTTTTTTGAAAAATCAAACTAAACAGACTCATTTATTAAAATTCATACAAACTCTCATATATTAAATAAAAAATATATTATAAAATTAATAATTAAAAACTTTATAGCAGAGAAAGTTCATAAAATATCATTCAATTCAATCTTAAAGTGTTTAAAATAGCAGAGAAAGTTCATAAAAATTCATTTCAATTCAATCTCAAAGTGTTTAAATATTAATCTCAAACTTTTATAAAATTACTATAATGGGCAAGCTAAACGGACAATTGAACCAATTTGAAAGTGTAATTTAAAGACTTTTAGAAAAATTACAAAATAACCCCAACATTTAATCATTATAATAAATTATGCACTAAATTCTTAGTTTCCTCGATCAATTCACACACTTTTGTCTATTATTCGTTAACTTGTCTAGCTATTTGAGATACTATGGGTGTTTGGTGTAATTTAAAAAAACTTACTTCAGCTTTTAACTTAATTTAAGTTGAGATAGTGTGTTTGGTGTAACTTACAAGGTAACAACTTCTAACTTATTGCAACTTAAATATAAGAAAAAAAAGTTGATTTCAAAAAGTATCTCAAGAGATGCTTTTCAAATTTAGATTATATGGATAGCTAAAACTGAAGAAGTCAAAATACTTAAATGTCCTCTATCGTTACAAAATATTACCATTAAACCAGGTATATAAACTCCTATTATACTCTCTCTCTCCTCATTTTACATCTGAGAACACAGGGAGAACATAGAGAGCTCTAGAGAGAACCCAAAGAACTCTCATGTTTTTGCTCAAATCGAACCTCAACCTTCGAAGATCCGAAGCCGATCGAAGGCACTATTATCGTCGACGAAATCTGGACGACTAAACTTCACCCCCATCTCCAACGAACTGTAAGTTTTGATCTTTGTTTTTTTGTGCACAACAAGTTATATATATATACATATATATGTATGTTTATAGTATGGGAAAAAAAAATTTGTTTAGGATTTTTTTACTTGTTCTCTTTTTCAATGAAATCCTAAACTTACTAATTTGTGGATTTAAGTTATAATTTATGAAATTAGAGAAAACCATTTGAGTTTGAAGATTTGTTTTTTTAATTTACAACCAGTTATATATATATATGTTTACATTGTGAAAAAATTTGTTTAGGGTTTTTTTAATTGTTCTTTGTACCCAAAAAAAAAAAAAAATTGTTGAAATGGAATTGCAATGAAGTGTACCAATATAGGTACTAATTATTAACTTTAATTATAAAAGAACTTTTAAAAAAATAAAATTCAAGAAAAGAAAAAATATTACATAACAAAAAACTATTTTCCAGCTTATTCAACCAAATACTACTCTGCTGCCTAAATTTATAATCCCACAATTGTAGCAAACAGGTTAACAACTTTTGTATAAAGCTAAAAAAATTTATAATATGTTAAACTATAATATAAAATCACTTGCTCACAGCAGCACCAAACAAAATCCTCTTACATTTGTTTTTTCAACTTGGCCTCAATTTAAACTTTTACTTTAACTACATCAAATCATAATAACCCTTTTTTATTAATCATCCAGGACAAAACTACTATACACCCAACATTTTTGACATTTACTACCATCTCCTTCTTCTTTCCCTTCCGCTCAAACCACTTGCCATTGTTTTCCTTCCTTTCCTATGCTGCTACCTTCTTGCATATTCTTCTTCTACCTTCTTAGTAATTGGAACAAGTTAAGAACAATCACTGTGGTATCTCATCCCTGTTTTGTTTTATGTTGGGGTAGGAATAATGTTGAAAAAATCAAGAAAGTGGTGATGACAAGAGACAACTAGGGTTGCAAATGAACCAAACTGTTTTTGAACAAGGTCAGCTCGTCTTGTCTCGTTTCAGCTCGGCTCAGCTTAAACGAGTTGAGGTTGAGTTCAAATATTAGACTCGTTTAGTAAACGAGTTGAACTTGAGCTCGAATAAATTCGGCTCATCAAGTTCGGCTCGTTTATCTTTATTTAAATTATATAATAAATATATTATTTATATATTAAATAATAGTAAAAATACATTATTTATATATTAAATAATATTAATATTTTTATTTAAATAATATAAATAATATTAAAAAAATCTTATCGAGTTGAGCCGAGCTGAGCTCAAATTTCATTAATATTAACGAACCGAGCCAAGCTCGAATTCAACAAATGAGCTTGATAAGCAAACGAGCCAAGCTCGATTCCACTCAGCTCATGTGCAGCTCTAAACACAACATGACCAAAAAAGTGTCGTGATAATTTGTTTCAGTTTGAAATGAATAATACTAACAAGTGATAGATGATTAACATATAAGGGGCAAAGATTATTAGTGATGAGAGAAAATATTTATCTATAACATATATAAAAAGAAGGTAAAAGTAGTGTAACATGGTGTAACGCTGGTGCCTCTGGCCTAAATCTATTGTTTCTTTGTTTGCGAAACAGATTTGGCCTGGCTACGTGGCCTTCCAATTACCACACACGACAGTAAAAACAATCAAATTCCATCATTTGGCCTGGTTACGTGGCCTTCATTTCTAATACCATTCCTCGTAGAACTTCCCCAAAACGGTGGTCTTCGGTTTGCCTATTTCCCAAAGCTCTTCCCTGCCACATGTTGCAGATTTTGGTTTACCCAGGTGGAATTCAGATCAGCGACGCCGACAATGAAGAAGAAAACAAAATTTTTCCCTTCGAACATGGGTTTCTTACAAGATATATATATATATATATATCTTGTCGATGGAGTTGCTGTTGTCCTCTTCTTTCCATCACTGTCGGTGTTCTTCCTGCCATAACGCTGTGAAAATTGGGCATCCAAGGCTCTGGTCCTGCAGTTGCAAATCCTAGTATGTACATCTGTAATTTCATGGCTACTATTTACAAGTGTGTTTCACAATATTTAACCACACTATTTTTTCCCTACCCACATGTTCAGCAGATGCACACCATGTGTTTGTTAATATGTCTCAATAAATAAGGAGTTCACCTGGCTGAATTTTTTGAATAAAAAATAAGCCCCATCCAATTTTCTAAGTTGAAAATCCAAATCCAAGCAAGAGAAATGTCATGACCCGAACCCGCTCCTATAGATTAAGGTTATAACCGGCCAGTAATCAAGGGATTACCTATGGCCTCAAACCAAACAAGACATAACTCATCAAAGTAAAGGGGCCAAACGGAAGCAAATTTAAAACTTTTGTCAACATTTCACATATACTTAATAATAACTCACACCACATATCAGTAATTAACATCTTGTATACCCAAGATCATTCAAACACATAGTCAGCTAAACCAAAAGCTTATACACATAAACGGTCTATTGCGACCAACAGAAATAGCAAAAAAGAATACAAAAGATCATAAACAAAGCCTCTTGCGTGAGGCACCTGGGCTGACTTCACCAAATTCGGATTTCTTTCTTAAATTCCACTAAGGCTAGGGTTGAACGTCCCTTTGTTTACCTACATACATATAAATGAGAGTGAGCTAACGCCCAGTGAATAATATCAAAATAAAGAGGTTAATGATTGAGATTTGTTCATAAATGAATCATACTTATAATGTACATATTTGAACCACTATTTTCATTCACACCAAATTTACAAATCTCAACAAAGCAAAACGACCTTAGGTCCAACACATCATGTCCATATGCAAAACGACCTTAGGTCCAAGTCTTATACAAAACAATACGACCTCGGGTCCATCTATACGAAACGACCTTTGGTCTAACCAACTCTCTATTCAAAACGACCTTTGGTCTAATTCGAACACATCAAACGACCTCGGGCCCAATTCAAACATATCAGGTGTATCAGACTGCCTCGGGCCCGTTCTCTTTTTATTCATATCCATGCGTATTTCATATTCATGATCATGATCCCTTTCATTCAAACGGCTTTTGGCTCATTCTCTTTATATTCATATCCATGCGTATTTCATATTCATGATCATGATCCCTTTCATTCAAACGGCCTTTGGCTCATTCTCTTTATATTCATATCTATGCGTATTTCATATTCATGATCATGATCTTTTTCATTCAAACGGCCTTTGGCTTATTCTCTTTATATTCATATCGATGCGCATTTCATATTCATGATCATGATCCCTTTCATTCAAACGGCCTTTGGCCCATTCTCTTTATATTCATGTCCATGCGCATTTCATATTCATGATCATGATCCCTTTCATTCAAACGGCCTTTGGCCCACCGCGATATTCCAACATATCAAATGACATATTCAAACGGCCTTTGGCCCATCTTTGCATTCATGTCTAACGGCCTTTAGCCCAATCGTTCATATCTGACGGCCTTTGGCCCAATCATTCATATCCGACGGCTTTTGGCCCAATTTTCATATCTGACGGCCTTTGGCCCAATCATTCATGTCCAACGGCCTTTGGCCCAATTCAGATATATCAAACATATTAACGGCAAACGGTAAACAGCAAACAGCAAACGGCCTTAGGCCCAATTCAAATATATCTAACGTATCAAACGGCCTTACACAAAATTAGACATGTAGAATATTCATTCATATTTCAAATCAACAAATCCGTGAAGTTTATACAGAAGTAGCATTCGGAAAGTAACATACTTGAAAATATCTTTACTAAGATATTACTCACAGTGTTTTACCGGTGGATTTGCCCTTGAGCTCAACCCTACACATTACATAATATATATGGGTCACAAACTATTCAATCCGTTCTTAATTCATACATCCCTCTTAGGCTTCTTTATTATCATTTTTACTCATTCACAATGCTTAATGTATGCCTAAGAGTGTTCAGAAATGGAAGAAAACGGAAAATGAAACACAAAACATCTTTATAAACTTTTTGAAACAGGGCTCCCTGCTCGAGCGTGGCTTTGGCCGCTCGAGCGGACCCTTTAGGTCTGCAAAAGTATTGGTTGCCTCATATTCACGCTCGAGCACTAATTCGGACGCTTGAGTTGAGGGTCAAACATATGCCTTGGACGCTCGAGCATGATTCTCCCCGCTTGAGCGGACGACAATGTCTGCAAAACTACTGGGAGCTAGCATTTTACGCTGGAGCGGCCATTACCCCGCTCGAGCAGACATGCCGAATTTTGGGTTTTCCAGCAGCCAATTTGAGCTGCAAACTTGCATTCAAACTGATGTAACTTGCATATTATTACTTATACTTCACATGTAAACCTTCTAACATGATACGAATGCTAAATTACAACATTTTGAAGCTCAATTTCCATGGATCAATTTCATACTCATACCATTCTTGCCAAATTCATCTCCAAAACATGTAGTTGAGTCCATAGTCTCATTTTCATGGATGCATGTCTTAAATGACTTCCAATTCAACCCAAACAACATGTCTTATACACAACCATGCGGACTCATAACAAATTGCTACATGCATGCACACATTGATCTCAATTTCATCATGATTAACATGCTCTACCTTCAAATATGCAACTATATGGCAATTCATGGTAATTATACACATGCATGTACATACAAGCTCCATATTCATCAATTACATCTCAAATTATGGTCTCAATTGCCATCTAACTTTGGATTCACAAAAATACAAACTTAAACTCACAAGTTTATGCTCAATTACTCACCTAGGAGCTTCAATTTTCACAATTTTAGCTAGTTCTAGAACCTAGCCTCCCGAAACTTGAGCTCTCTTGCAAAATCTTCAAGGATGGCTTCTCTCTCTCTCTACCATCGGCTCACTCTCTCTCTAGAGTGCTTATTTTCAGCCAAAAGAGAAAATGAGCTCAAAACAATGCAAATAGGCCACTTATATACCTTGGCCTAATCAAATTAATTAAGGCTAAGTAATTGAGCCTAATTTAATTGTTCTGAATTTAATTATTTTGATCCGAATCAATTTCTAATTAAATTTCACCGTAGGTTCTAAAAATTACGCTAATCACAATGACGTAGTCAATTTCGTTTTCTGTAGCCGAGAAGGCCTTCAATTTTCAGTTCAAAGCATAGATTCTAATAGATTTTCCTACGGTGAACAGATAGAAATTCAAAACCACATATATTCATATAAATGGCACTCAAAATCATATCAAACACATAATCACAATCATAATCAAGATTAATTAGCATAACATGGACCAGAGTTATCACAAGAAATGTATGATATATTACTTGAAAATATAAAAAAAATAAATAAAGAAAATGAAAATCCAAAAACTATTAGAGACAAAATATAACTACAGTTCACTTCTCAAATTCATAAACCAAACACAATTTGTAGAAATATTTATGTGGAAAAGATTTAGCTGTAATGGTGTTACTTTGGATTACATACTAAAATATATGCAATTAATATAGCAAATCTAGGGTGGTTGGTTAATTAGCTGATGTATAGGTAGGTATGCAATTGTTGTTCTGTCATTGTCATTCAGTAGTTGCCATCTATACGAACTGGGGGTCAATAACTGAATCCTCAAATTATTCATTGTTAGTTAGAATTCATACAAATATGTAATTTATAATCAAAAGAAAAAAACTAACCTGTACAGGAGTGTTCCGTCTGGTATTTTAATTCAAATGATGCCCAAATGGACAATCCAAAGAGCGCAAGTTTGGAATCATAAGGAAGGCAACCAACTCAAACAGAAAGCAATCAAGTTTGATTCCCCTGTTTATGTCAGATCAATTCAACTTAAAACTACCAGCATAGAAACATAAAAAAAATAAAAATAAAAACAGGAGGAGCAACCCAAAAAACCTAATAAAAATGGTCACATGCTTCATCTCATTCTCTCTATGTTATATGACCAATCAATAACTATGTATCATAATTCTTTGGCAAATTGGAGTTACTCTCAAATGATTTTTTTTCCCAGTGGTTCTGGTTTTGTTGTGGAGTTTTATATCTATATATTTTGAATTTGGGTTTGGGCTTGGGTTGTTGTCTTTGGTGTGAATTTGTTTTTTTTTGTTTTGTTCCTTTTCCCATTGTGGGTTGAAGTGTAGTGCCTTAGGCTTAAAAGAAACGTAGCTGCAAATGATGAACCATGAGCCTACTAAATATAAACCTGAAGTAGTGCAATTACACAAGTTTAAAGATCATTAAAGAAAACTCTGAACTATAAGCTGACTGCAAATCAGTAGGAGCCATTGTCATGCTTATATCATTCAGGAACAACAATATTAATTTGATCTACCTTGCTAATCACCCATTCAAACATTCTAAAAGCTTGAGTTAAGTGTATATGTATCATTTTCAGTAACCAAAAAAACAAAAAAAACAAAAAATTTCTAAAAGAGTTTTCCTTCTGGTATTTAAATTGGAATGATTCCCAAAAAGACAATTCAAAGAGCACAAGTTTGGAATCATAAAGAAGGCAACCAATCCAAAAACAGAGCAATCAAAGTGGATTCATCCATTGATTTCCTTCTCTCTATTTTATACGACCAGCCAATAACTATGTATCATAATTCTTTGGCAAATTGGAGTTAATTCTGAAATGAATTTTCATCTAAAGTTATATATAATAGTAGATGTATATATATTAACATCTCTCTCTCTCTCTATATATATACTTCACTAAAAGTTATATATAATAGTTAACTTTCGCTTTTTCGATAACATATAAACAACTTTTGTATGTAATAACTTCAAATTTTTGGACAACATATAAATAACTATGGTATATAGTGTAAGAATATGCTTGCTAGCTTTTGGATACCACATACAGTAGCTATTTATTCTTGCATTCCAGGTCTCTTTTTTGCTATTATATTGTGCATATGTATAAATTCCACTTAACCATTCCAAATTTATTACAGTGTGTGGTTGAGTGGTTAAGTATCAAGGGAAAAAACGTGATTACTTGTAGGCTCCGATTATTCCATTTCGTATTGTTGAAGAGCATGGATCTCATTGTGATAAAAAGCATGAATCTCATTGTGATAAAAATTTATTGTCGCAATTATCTTTAATATGACACCATGTTTCTTTATTTATAAATTTCTATAATTTATAAAAATTTATGTCCATAAGCTAGCCCCCTGTTCAAAGTACCCCTGTTCAATCTACCTTGTTATTGAACTTGTGTAATTGCACCGTTTCAGTGGATTTCAATTTGTCGCTTCAAGTTTATATTTAGTAGGCTTATGATTATGGTGCATAATTGTTGGCAGCTAAGTTTTTCCCAATTGCTTTATCTCTTGGGAATTGGGCAGCTAAGTTTTTACTTGATTGTTTTATCATTTGCTAGATGTAGTCAATGTAATCTGGTTTGGATAGTGATGGGGGTATTCTCCAAGATAGTCATGGCAAATTATTTTTGGCTTATCTGTTGTTGCTTGTGCAGTGTTCCAATATTGTAGCAGAAATGAAGGCATGGCTATTTCGTATCGTCTACGTTTGAATAGGATATTTGCTGGTTGCCGATTGGGTGACTCGAAATTTTTGGTGGATTTCCTGAATGATACATTTGGCTCCCTTTGGTTCTTCATTGATGATGTGCTTGTCATGCAGCAATTGTTGTCTGGTATTCATTGTTCAATGTCTCTTGGTTTTGAGGAGGCCAATGATAGTTTATGCTTTTGCTAATTGGGTTGTGATCATCAAGACTACATTTTCAAAAAAATTCATAGTCTTCCTTCTTTAGTTTAAGGTTCAGTAAATTTGGATAGAATAGGATCTGCCTATGCTAGGCTTGCTTGATGTCCCTCTTAATTTGTTGATACAGTGTTTTTTTTATGCTCTTTTCCAGAGGTTCGACAAGAATGTCAGGGAAGCATTGAAAAATTAGCTAAATAGTTGTGTATGGTGTTATGCATGCAATCTGTTTGCTAAAATGATTGGTACCATTTCACAGGTTCTGGATGGTCCCGCTACAGCTTTGTCACTGTGATATTTGGTTTTCTACACTTGTAGCTTTTTTTGGGTTTCTACACTTGTGATATTTCTGTTTCTACATTTGTAGCTTTTTTCTTTTTCCCATTTATTGTCAACTTTGTACAATAAATTTTTTTACCATAGTCAACTACTTTAGTTCATCATATAAATATACTCCACAACAATTGGAGTATGCAGCTGCATTTGAGCAGTAAATCCAAACCCATTAGGTAGCAATGCTTACCATTTTGCAAAGTTGGTTTAACTTCATGATGCATGTTCAATACCTTAAGTTCATGGTTTTCAAATAATTGAGAAAATATCTTATTTCAAAAGTCATGAAAGTCGGAATATCAAATTTTAAATTACAAATCCAAATCCAAAAACACACTAATCTCAAATATGTTTCCACAACGTATATAACTCAATTCTCGCTTTATTGCTTAAGCCATCGGATGGCGAAATATTAATAGTTATAAATTGAAATTATAAATTGGTCTAAAAAATATATGAAAGACATATCACACATTTTTTTTTAAATGCACATTGTAATATTTTCTGACTTTATAATATTAACCATAAAATTACTACACATTTGAACATCTAAAATTTGAAAATATTTGTAGAAATATTTATATTGAAACTGTAGCACGACCCCCACACGCTTGGGGGGCCAACTAGTAATGAGAAATAGAGAGATTGAATGAGATATTTATGAATATTTTGTCGTCTTATCCTTATTATATTTAATAAATTAAATTATATATAAATATATGTGAAATAAAAATTATTTAATTAATATAATTGGAATGAAAATAAAATTTTAAAACAATATATAAAATTGCACAAAATGGGAAGTGATACGGACTAGGCAAAAATGGGAATTGCCAATCTAACCACTGCCTAAATGCCAATTGAAAATATATAAATGGTCCTACTAATAGCAGCTTTGAGCACTATAAAATATTTATAATATCAATATATTTTTCACATATTCTAAAATATTTTTATATATTTTGTTACATTAGAAAATGCTAATTATTGTTAGTGTTAGAAAAGTGTATAAAACTGCATTGAAATATGTGAAAGTGTTTTAGGATATATGAAAAGTGTATTGAGATTATAATTTTTTGGTATTTATGGCTCTTTTGAAAAAAACAAAAGTCAGTTTTTAATTCATCTTAAGTCACATCATTTCTCAAATTTTTAACATATTTTTTTAAAAAAAGTAAAAAAAAAAGAAGTTAAAAAGTCAATTTTTAATTTTCTTCTCCAAGTAGTTGTTTCTTATTAACAATTCTTTAAAAATGTTAAAAACCTTGGATGGATTGCCAAATATTCAACACAATACTTACATAGACATGTGTCTCACACCTATGTGAGTATTATGTAAAATATTTAATAATTTTATTGGGATTCTAACATTGCTCGCTATCATTAGCAAGTCTCTAGTAGTATTACTCTTAAAATTAAGGAGGTAATTGGCATACAACTAAAAAAGTCACACTTTTTTTTAAATATTTTTTTATCTTTAGTGATATTTTTCTCAAAATTATGTATTTCTTTTTTACTTTTCAAGTCTGTCTTGTCCAGATGAATCTAAAAATAAAAAAAATTAACTTATTTTATTTTTTTATTCTTTCTTAACTCTTTTTTTTTTCAAATTATTTTACTTTCCCAATCTGTCTAGCCGGGAAAACTCAAAAGTGTAATTTTTTTGGAAATTTAGGGGGGGGGGGGAAGAGTATAAGGGACAAAACTAATATAATAGCCAAATTACAAAAATCATAATGTAGTAATTGGGAAATTTAGTCAAAACCCTCTGTTGAATCATTATTCGGTAAAAAGGACAACCCAATTTATTTTTCTCCATAAATCCCTTATGGAGAAAACATATAATTGAGTAAGGACAAAATAAAATATCTTTTTTTTTTTTTCCCTTTCTGGAATAATATTGCCAGAGTAACATGCTACTGTCAAATAGAGTAATTGTCAAATTGAATAACATGTTACTATTACTGTTTATATTAATTTCAACGGTAATATTTAAAAAAAAAAAAGAATTTCATAATCAACATGATTTTGATAGATCTTGATGAGAAAATTCTAAAAATATAAATTTTATTAAAAATCGACATCTATATTAAAAGTCATATTATTTTAAAATTTTATATCTCGATAATACTAATATTTATTAGACTTTTCAAAAAATTTTTTTTGTACACATCTTTAATATATTAAAATTTTATTACAAAGTCCCCAAATGTAATTTACACCATTGAACATATATATGTCTTATTATAGGGTTGTGATGTGAAACCAAAAGATCACATGATAGTGCAAGCATGATGGACATTATCCTCACTAAAAAGCTCATAAATTTCAGTATTGACGGTGGAACAAAGCGGGTCGGGTAAGTATCCATGGACATTCTCATTGTAACCATGGGTGAAGTAGTTATAAGTAGAAGAGAAGGTAGACTCGTCCAAATACTGAGCAGCGTAAGGATAGTAGTCGTTATCATAAGGGTATGGCCAAAACTCAGCTTTCCTTCCTGTTCTTCTCACCACTTTCAGTACCCTCCTCTGATCCACATATCCAATCACTGTTACCTTTTGTTTGTCCATGTCTATGTCCAAGCTATCAACCCCTGCATCATTTTGTTTTTTTACAAAAATTAAGTACATACACAAATAAAAATGAACAGAACGCTCTATAAAATGAATAATTAAAATTATTAAAATGAAATCGTAATGGGTTTTATGGAGTCCTCAAATTCAAAGCCCAACTCTTACGCCGTGTTTGGTTAGAAGATTTGAAAAGAGATTTGGAAAGAAAAAGGTATGTGAAACTAAATAAAATGTAAGTATATATATTTTTTTTATTTTACCTACTTTATTCTTTTTTCTTGTCAAATTCCTTCCTAAATCCCCTAACCAAACACAGTAATAATTTAGCTAAATAGATAATTTTTAAAGAGGGACTAGTACCAAAAAGAAAAGCTAGGGTTGAAACCTTCTAACAAAATAAATCTTGAGTTTTTAATTTTGTTAATTTAAACTTTAATATTTTGATTGATTTTCAGCCTAAATCATTCGTCTATTGTTGTTAAATTAAATCGACGAAAAAAATAGTATTTCAATTATTAAAATCGATGTAAATATACATAAAATGTCTAAAATATTTTTTTTATTGAGTATGACTAAAATATATCTATTTTCCCATCGATTTTACTTAAAATGATTTAGATACTCCGTGTAGATATATACATAAAATGTCTAAAATACTCTTTTTATTGATTTTAATGACTAAAATACTTATTTTTCCATCGATTTTACTTAAAATGATTTAGATTGAAAATAAATTAAAAGTTTAGGATTTAAATTGATAAAATTAAAAAATCAAGATTTATTTTGTTATAATGCTCAAATTCTGAGAATTTTTTTTTTGTACTTTCCCCTTAAAAAATAAAAGTGAAAATTGAATTAAAAAATAAATTATTATAATAAATCCAGTCAGATCGAATTTTCAAATCAAATATCTAGATAAAACTGGATTCAAATTTAGATGATCTTCTATTGGGTTCATCATAATTGGGTTGGGTTTGAATTCTGATTGCTTTATAATCAGATTGGATTTGAATTATGCCAGATCCAATTCAATCTCATCCATTGACAAGGCTAATATGTACAATATATTGCTCATAGTTTAAGATGGTCATGGTTATAATTTAGAAGGATTTTGAATATGAATCAAAGTATATATTCACTCTGTTTTGTTTTAGAAGTTTCAAAAATAGTTTTTAAAATTTCAATTCGTATTTTTTTTAGTGAACATTTTAATATGGAAAAAAAAAAATCTCAGGGTTTAACCGTTATAACAAAATAAGCTTTAAGTTTTTAATTTTGTCAATTTAAATCATAATATTTTGATTTATTTTCAATCTAAATCATTTCTCTATTTTTGTTAACTAAACTAAAATTCCATTTTTTCATGTGTGTATTTAACGAAAATAGAAGTATTGTTTGAATTGAAAACAAATAAAAATTAGAGTATAAATTGATAAAATTAAAAATTTAAGGTTTATTTTATTACAAAAGTGCCCTGTTGTTTTTTTTTATACTTTCCCTGTTAATATTTTATACAATTATTTTTACTTTTTTAGATTTATTTAATCTAGATACACTTAAAATATACAATTTATGAAAAATTCTTTACAAAATTCACTTAATACTAAAAAACACTAGAGAATATAAAAATTTAGTATATTTCATATTTTTTTGTATTTATTTAATTTTTTTTATTGAAAATTCAAAAAATATTTTTAAAAACTAAAACCAAATAGAATGATTAGTTATGATTTGAAGTGATTGTACAATTAATAGAAAATTACACCTGGTATCTTTGCATTTTACACAATCTTATCAAACTTCTAATAAAGTTTAAATTCATCTCATTTGGTAACCCACAATAATGAATAAGACAAAAAAGTAGCCACATGAGGAGTGATTTGGAAAATTAGTTAAAAGTTAATTTTTTGATTTTTTTAAATTTTTTTTTTATCTTTTTATGTGTAAAAAATATAAGAGATGATATGATCCAAAATAAATAAAAAATTGAAAATTAACTTTTAACTAACTTTCCAAATCACTCCTGAGATTCACATGGTCACTTTCAAGAACAATACTGCAAAATTACTTGGTGTTCCACACAAATACACTTAAATTGTCCCCTGCACTTTGTAATGCTTTTATATATATATATATATATATATATATGTATATCTTCGTTTCTTACATGAAAAATGGAGTGGAGTTCCTATGAAGAAGAAAGAAGAAAAATAATGGTCGGAATGAGTGAAATGCATTTTTTTCTTTTTGTGTGTGTGTGTGTGTTTGGAGGGTTGTTGTGTTGGGGTGCATTTGGTTTTTGGGATTAACTTTTCTGTTGATATTTTTCGTCTTTAGTTATTATTATTATTTTTTAAATATTAGATTTTAAGAATATAATTAGATGAACCATAAAAGTAGAAAAAATTGAAAAAATTAAAAAACAAAACAATTGGTTTTTTTTTTTTTTTTTGGATTCTTTGAAATTTTTTTATGAATTGAAAAAGTAACAAAATCCAAACTTGGGATAAAGGGAACCATTTGATATGTTGAGTTTGAGATCCTATATGATAAAAATTAATCTATGCTCCATTAATGCAATGTGTATATGTTTATCTAGTGTCATCGGCTATGCTAACTAAAGGTGAATTCCATCTGAGTAGACCTATATGTTGTTCGATATATGATTTATTATCTTTTGTATCTATCATGGCATTTACACTAATGTTGTGTTTAGTTAGAAAATTTGAGAAGGGATTTGGAAATGAAAAATAAAAAGGTGTGTGAAATTAGATGAACTATAGGTATATTTTATTTATATTTTACCAATATTTTATTTTTCCCTTTCCAAATCCATCTGCAAATCCCCTAACTAAAAACAGCGTAAGAGTTGTTTCTGCGAATTTGATTACACAAGATAGTTTCAACTAAATTTAGTTTGGGTATGACAAGATATTTCAACTATATTTAGTTTGGGTATGACAAGATAATTAAATGGTAAATATGCTTTGTCAGTTTGTGTTTGAAAATGTTGACTAAAGGATTGAGAATCAACTAGGTTAACTAATTCTAAAGAGTGCATATGTTCCTTAACAAGTTTATCTTTTAAGGGGTATTTATTTTGAAATTGTTTTAACTATTGTTTAAGCTTTTATTTTCTAATGTTAAAATTTCTATGTCAAGGTTAGTTCTATTTTTTGCCTCATGTATTTGTAGTTTAAGCCTTTTGATTTGTATCTCTAATTCTCTAATTCTTAGTCGTAATTCTCTATTTTCTAGACTATGATCTTCTCGCATCTCCTTTTTATTTTCTAGTATTACTTTTATGTGTCATATTCAATTTTTCTAAACAAATTGTACAATAAGTTACACTACATAATATACATTGAGTTCTCTTATTTTTAACTGAAAACCAGTTACAATAACTGCATCAAGTGGTATCAAATCCTAGTCCAATCATAAAGTTATGCTGACATTCATTATCTGGATAGCGTTCTTTTGTCATCATAAAGAAGACATTATGGGAAGAGGGTATTCCTATTTCTTGGTTAAGTTGTCAATATCACTTTCTGAATCACTATCTCAACTCATAGCCTCTATTTATTATTCATAATCACTGACTATGCTATATATATCTGAGTCATCACTATTTATGCTTACGACATCTTCTTTTAAATCTTCTATAATATGCAATCTTTCTATCTGTTTATTAGTATTATGCTTATGTCTTTTTGGGTAATTTTTTACAAAATGATTAGGTTCTCCACATATAAAACGATTACATTTTTTATTATTAGGTTTTCTAACATATCTTTGTTTGCTTTTATCTTTCTCTTCCTTAAGTAGACGCTTATAATTATTTATGTTAAAAGTTCTACTCTTTCTAATGAATTTTTGTTTTTTCCAAGATTTTCTATATTTATTCTTCCAGTACTTTTCTTTTTTTTGTTTTTTTTTATTATATATTTTTTGTATCTTTTGTATTTTCTTCTATTATATTTATCTTCATATTGTTGCGGAGTGTATATTATGCTGTTACAGAAACCATAGTTTTGTTTTTTCAAATTTTTTTGTATTTTGACTTTTATACATTTTTCTCCAAGCCTCCGAAACGTAAAAACTATTCTAAGTCCTATTCCTAAATCTTCTCTTATATTTACTTTTACTGTGGCTATTCTTGCTGATAAGGTTGTATAATAGATTGACCATTGATTCTTTATTCTCTTCCTAATTCTCCAAGTAACTGTCTAAAATATGTATTCCCTATTTCTTCATCAAAACTTTTTCCTGTCCTAACTGCTATGGCTAGATATTCTTTATTAAAAGGTATAATATATTTCCAACTCCCTAGTGTTATCTGATCTAGTTCAGTTAATACTATGCTTTGCGTATCATCATTTATATCCTATAAGCATTTCTTTTATAAAACTAGTAAAATTCCATGTGTTATCTCCTAATCCTTTAAGTTGTCTAATGGTCTCCTCATATTTTCCTTTAAAAGTTAAATATATATTAAAAGTTGAATCTCCTAAAAGTGTTTCCATGTATTTCCACATATCATTTCCTTCAAAGAGATTATTCATCCATGCTTTTATTGCATATTTTTCCCATTTTTCTATCACTTCTTGCCATATTTTTGGGTCAAATTTAGCTAAGTCTAAAATGATTCCTTGGTTAGTAGCTAGTTGTAATTGTATGCTCATATCTGGTTGTCTACATTTTCTATGAAACCTATATTGTTTACTGGGATCTGCTTTGCTACGTCATGCATTGGTTAGTGGTCATCTTCCTCATACTTCATATTGCATTGGTTCTACTGATCTTCTACTGTAGGCTATGAATTGCTAGTTCCTGTGCTTTCTGTTGTTTGAGGGAATGTTTGAGTATTCATGTAAAATGTGTCTTGTATTTTAGACTGTTTAGGTGTTTTAAATATCTTACTAGGATGTATCTTGTCTTCTAAAATATCATCTACATATTCGGTATGAAATTCTTGGTCTAAAAATGAAACTACTTCATCATGGGTATCTTCCTTAGCTATATATTCATAGTATCTGGTATCTAATATTTTATTCATATCCATTAGAGTAAAACTATCATTACATAAACCTGATTTGTGCTACTATGATTATCTTGATTTTCTTCCTTATCTATGCTACTGAATTCATCTTCCTCGGACCTTTCCGGGGCTACCTATATATATTGAGTAAATCTTACTGCATAACTATCGTCTGCTTTTTGATATAGTAAGTTGTCTTGAGGGGCTAACATCTTTTGTCCTAAGAAATCACCTAAATTCCAATCTAGGGCTGCATTATCTTCTGAACTATATTTTTTAGCTGGAAGTATCCTTATTCCTTTTGCTCCTAATAATTTAACTATCTGATCATTTGTAAGTCTATAATGGGTATTACTTTATGAGACCACTAGGCCTAAAAACCCTGTGCAAATTAATAAATTCTTTTATCCCCTTTTCATTTTATATCCTCTACTTTTTATTTCTATTTTTATCTTCTTATGAAAGGTTGAAGTTGGTAAAAGAAAATCTAGTGTGAAATAAACTATTCCTCCTTTCGAATTCATGTCGAATTCATAGCTTCCTAATATACTTTGTCCTACATCATTAAACCTATCATCATAAAGACATACAAAGACTTTAACTCCTAAATTTTCTCTAGTTAAAGCCTTAACTCCTATTATAACTAGCCCTAAATGGGTCATTTACAGCATAATTGTAGCTTTCTCTATTTATTAAGTTTATCTCTATTTTTTCATCTTCCTAGGTTACGCTAATAATTTGTTCACCATAGTGTTTAAATAAATATTGTTTCTTATGAATTTTTTCTAGCTTATATTCATACTTAGCTAGAATTAACTCTAATTTTTTCTTTTTAAATTTCTCTATTTGGTGTTCGACATCTATGAACTCCTCTACCTTAACATCTTCATTATACTTTTTACTGCTACTTCCTTTTACTAGTTGTTTGAACATTTTTATTTTCTATAAGTTCTACAAACAAGCTTTCTTATTGATAATCCTGGTAGTAATTTAAGCTTTTTAAAATATTTAGCTATATTTTTTTCGTTTATCTAAGAATGAACCTTACTTGCTTGTCCTTCGACCTCTTTTCCTAATCTTTCTGAAGAAGCTATACGATTTTCCAAACTATGTAGTTGTTCTAATAATTCCTCAATTTTGTCACACAACCTAATAAGAAATAAAATTTCTATATTATTTTGTCTTACAAATAATTTATCTGACTGATGTATTTCTCGATAGCTACTAATTTATTTTGGGTTATTATGAAAATCTTCTGCTTGTTTTAAAATGGCCAAATAATCTCTGTTAGCTTTCTTATCACTGCTCATAAATTACGATCTTAGTAGTTACTCTAATTCTTCTAACTTTTGTTTTAAATTATCTTGAATTTGATTGACTTGTTCAATTTGTCTAGCTATTTGATTTATCTGGTTATGGATATTTTCTATTAATTGCTTAGATTCTAATTCTATTTGTTTACGATGGCTTATATTTATGGCTGAAATTAAGTTTTCTGTTTCTAGCTTAATAGAAACTTTTTCTAAATCTAATTTTTTCTGTAGAATCGAGCTACACTGATCTTGGATGTAATCTAATTTTTTTATCTTGCTCCTTAATTATACTGTGAGTATTCTGAAGATGATCTAGAAACAAGTTAATGAGATTATTGATTTTATCTACATATTTTTTAATAGTTTCTACAAAATTAATCTGATGGTCTATAATACTATTTAGTTGAAAAATATGTTCGCTATGAAGCTGATGTGTAAAAGTACCTTCAAAACTACAACGAAATCTATTTCTATCTATATTAAGTCGATGGTTATTATAATTGTTGAGGTCTAAATCTAAGTATTCTACTTTTTCATACACAAAATTAAATCCTAATTTAAAATTACTAAAAGCTACTATAACATGTAACTTATAACTAAATTTTCCAAAAATAAAAACTACTCTATTTCAGTAAGCAAAATGCATAAACTAACTTAAACTATCCTAATAAAACCAAACACTGCCTTGATACCAATTTGGGAACGAGTTAGTGGTTTACCACTATTTTGGTGTTGGGCTAAGAATTATCTAGTTAATTCTACAGTTATTCCACTATTAAGTTTTTAAGCTGTTGTATTAATTGCTTTAAAGCTTCTTGTTTTATTGCTAGTTGTCTGTCAATTTGTGTGATTCTCAAACTATAGTGTGCTAGAGATCTTCTTGTAGCTAATGATAGCAAAAATGGATATCGTTGTTTTTGATCTTCTAATTCTTGTATATGTTCAGTACAAGATTTAATTTTAACTCTAAGTTCTTCTTCAAAAAACATGAAAATTTGGCTTTAAAAGATATTATATTGAAAATATTAATTTGGTATTTTTACTTGGGTTACTCTCATTTTATTCTAAAATTCTTTCATTTACTTTGAAAAACTAATTTTAAGTGACGTTTACTTTTATTACATGTACTCTCACCTTGAGACTAAGTCTCGTTTGACATAATATATTTTTATTTTCATATTCCTTACCTTTCCCTTTCTGCCTACAATTTCCCTGTAATGCCTGCCTAATCACAGCTCACATGAGTTCTTCAGCTAAAGTCACTCAGTAATGGAATAACAAAAACAATAGATACTATGATGGTTCAAAGCATGTAATATTAATGAGCAAGGAAACATTTCATAACCTTAGTTTTTCAAAATGAAAATAAATTTTAGAACAAATGAGTTACCCTTTCCAAATACCCAAGGAAAAAGAGAAATTACTCACACTTCATATTAATATAATAAAATACTTACAAGGATTATGTTACAGACTTTGGAACACTTAGAAACTTGGAAGACAAAAGTTGAGACACTTGAAAGTTGGACAAAGATAAGGACTTGAGTGATTTTTTCTTATTTTTCTCACTAAAGTGTGTTCTCTATTTATAGTGGTGAATACCCCAAAAGATTGACTACCAAAAGAATCAATCAAGGAGTAGGATAATGATGCAGGGTACTACTTTGGGCCCCATCACACATCATTCAATCCTCTCTTTCTCTCTGTTCTTTGTTTACAAAATATTACAAAAAAAAAAAAGAGAAAAAAAATAAAAATAAAAACACGTGTAAGGATTCTCACAGCTTTTCTTTAATGAAGCTAAGTAGGGGTCGTTTGCTTTATTAAAGTAGTGAGTGGAGGAGAAGCCTTACTATTGACAGACACAAATAATTACAATAGTTTTTGTCGTCTTTTAGCGTGAATTCTGACACATAGTTCAGGCGTGAAGGAAAAACCTTATCTCTAACAAACTCAAATAAATATGTTGGCTGTTGTCGTTTTCGAGCTAAGTCCTTCTTGGTGAAGCTCCCTGTAGATGCTTACTGATGTAGATGCTTGATGGTAATATTAGATACTCTAGACACTTGTTTTTTGTTTTTTTTTTTGGACCTTCAACCAAACATTATATCCTAAAGGTCATCAAGGTCTGTTGCTGAAAATTGTTTATAAAAATCTGCCTTATTATCTGGTTCATCGTCACATTGATCATCATCTTCAAGTATTGGTGACTCATACATAACAAGAAGGCTAGCAACATAAAAAAAAAACAGTCAGGCTCCCAAAAAATAGCTCTCTCTCTCTCTCTAAAAACCTCTCTCTCTTTCAAAAACCTCCTCCCCGGGCCTCACTTTTGGGCCGGCCGGCCGCCGCCTTTGGCTATGGCGGTCGGCTGGGCTAGCGTCTGCCGTGTTTGTGTGTTGCTTTTCCGTTAATAAAATTGAGTCTCCCGTTTTCTTCCCACCTGGGGTGCTTGGAGTGCTGTGGTGTGTATCTCTCGTTGGTGTTTCGGTGCAGCGGTGTGTTAGTTGTTTTGATGGGGGTCTTGGTTGTGTCGGTGTCAGCAGGGGTTGTCTAGGATCTACACTCGAGCGCTTTCTGTGAGTAGGAGTGAGGGGTGAACTCTGGTTCAGCTTTTTTGGAGAAGGAGCGATGCTTGGTTTGGGCGGAAACTTGGGTGTCAGAGTCTCCTCAGAACTGTCTGGGTTCATTCGTGCGTTTCTATTCGTGTGAGAGTTTGAGGGTGTAAGGAGAAGATCTGGAGGAGGAAGAAGTCCTGCAGGTGGGTCAGGTTTTGGACCTGCAGAGGGTGGTGTTCCAGTCGATGGTGTACCCAGCGGCAGGTCGGTCAGCGGGTGCTCGAGCTGGCGTCAGCGGGTGGTCAGCAGGGCAGCAGTGGTGGCGAGGTGGTCAGCAGGGAAGGAGCTTAGCAGCTTGGTGTGGGTTGTTGGGTATGTAGTTCTGGAGTGGGCATTGCAGCAGTGGGCTTTGCAGCAGAGGAGGTAAGCAGAGGAGGAGTCTTCCGGTGGTTGCTATGGAGTTTTCTCGGGTGTGTGTTTGCAGATCCGGTGGGTGTTGAGCTGCGGGGTGGAGAGGAGTCTTCTTGGGTGGAGTTGCAGCGTGCAGATTGCAGCAGGGGCATTGGCAGCAGAGGCGTGCGTGAGGGCTTTGAAAGTTGTAGCTGCAGTGGAGTGTTGTCTGATCTTGGGGAGTGGGATGTTGGGTTTAATACTTTTAGTTTGGTCTGGGTGGTTTGGTGGGTTGTTTATGTGGGACTCTTGTATTTTAATTTTTCAGTTAAGTTCTTCTTAACTTTTTTTTTTTGTTTAAAAAAATCGAGAGGCTTAGGGGTTGGTTGTATGGCTGCGAGTAGCAGTAGTAGGGGTATTTTTATACTTCCGAATCTCTCTCGATGCATGTCGTCTTCCTGTATCTTTAATTTCATTCTTTTATATGAAATTTTTCTTTGCTGATCAAAAAAAAAAAAAAAAAGTATTGGTGACTCATGGGAAACACTATGTTGATAGTTAGGATACTAACTTTCATTGACAAATGTCTCTTTGCTGAAGGAAAAACTTGGAATAGCCAAATTACAATAGATCTTCTGGTTTTTATCTTCACAAACGAGGCGTCCATGGTTTCCATTATAAGCTAATAGATGGTTATTAGCAAATTTCTCCATTTGTTAAGCTGATCTTTGAGTGAAAATTTTCTTGCATGGCCAAGGTCTTCGGTTGAGAAGTCTTGGGTATCTTGGAAAAGTTGAGATTCCTCGGAGGTACATTTTATGTTTGACGGGAATACACCTTATTCCTTTCCATTTTGGTAGCTTGCTATCAATCAATACTTCAACATATGGATGATGTTCTTCCATTATGCAAAGTACTGAATAAGCATGTTTATTTCCAAAATAATCAGTCTGGTCTGGTTTTGAAAAAATCATTTTGGAAACAAAACCATAATCTAACAATTGTGCGGTTGTTAGATTACGAGTTTTGCCTTTTATTTCTATCTCCAATGGCTCAAAAGTGGCTAAATTTATTTGGCAAAGACAGATGCTGGAGTAGAGATTACATTGGCATCTTCCAAAACATTCTAGCATTTCTCTACATCGTCTTTCTTGTGTGCATGGTTGTTCTTCATCATCGTAGAGATAAGTCCATTGATAAGCCATACCAGGGCACTGAACTCCTGCTATAAAAAGGTTCTGGAGAAACTGTTGTATAGTAATTAGCTCATTATTTCTACTATCTTCGACTATTGTATATATAAAAGGCTTAATATCCTCGAATTCATGGCTTTTCTCACAAAAAGATTGAATGATAGAATGCCTGAAGAAATACATTCTAGCACTCAATTGATCAAATTCCTCACTGGTGAGTTGCTTGATTTCTTAGATTTGAACAGAAGTGGGTGATTTATCTGGAATAAATATTTTAAGCTGGCTAGTTAGGGTTCTAATGGTTGACCTCAAATGTTTTTCTTCGTCTCAGAGTTGGTCTGGTTCTTCACTAACTCTTTTGCCTTTATTCATAATTTTCTTGAAATTTCTAGTAAGGCCTTCGCAATGTCTGCATAATTGAAGAGAGCTTTGTGATTTTGTATTACGTTGCGAGTTAGTACTACAACTTCCTGTTATCTAACTGACTAGAATTCTACTTGTAGCAAGAATAGATGACTATATCTTGCCTAATATGTCCAGATAACCTTTGGAATAACCTTAATCATCCAGCTAAACGTCTATCAGTCTTAAATTCCCTCATTATATACTTTTCAAAAATCCAGAATAAACCCTTCTCTTAAAGTTTCTCTTTCTATGTAGTAGCTAAAGGAGCTAAACTTGGCATTTACCATGATTGAATAGAAGTTGAACCTCTTTGGTCAAAAATTTTCCTTCACCCCAGTTCAAAAGATTTTATGATTTTGAGTCAGCCAGTACATATGCTCTCAGACAAATAGGAACTAGTTATATAATTAGCCAGGCAGCCAAAGATTATTTGGACACATTGGGCAAGATGCAGTCATCTATTCTTGCTACCACTGGAGTTCCAATTAGTCAGATAACAGGAAGTTGTAATGCTATCTTGTAGCTTAATACAGAATGACAAAGTTCTCTTCAATTATGCCGACATTCCAAAGGCCTTACTAGAAATTTCAAGAAAATTATAGATAAGGGCAAAAGAGTCAGACCAGCTCCGAGACGAAGAAAAACATTTGAGGGCAACCATTCAAACCCTAACCAGCCGACTTAAAATATTAACTCTAGATAAATCACACACTCCTATTCAAATCCAAGAAATCAAGCAACTCACCAATGAGGAATTTGATCAATTGAGTGCTAGAATGTATTTATTCAGGCATTCTATCATTCAATCTTTTTGTGAGAAAATCCATGAATTCAAGGATATTAAGCCTTTTATATATACAATAGTCGAAGATAGTGGAAATAATGAGCTAATTACTATGCAACAGTTTCTCCAAAACCTTTCTATAGAAGGAGTTCAGTGCCCCGGTATGGATTATTAATGGACTTATCTCTACGATGATGAAGAACAACCATGCACACAAGAAAGACGATGTAGAGAAATGCCAGAAAGTTTTCCAAGATGCCAGTGTAATCTCAACTCCAGCATCTGTCTTTGTCATATAAATTTAGCCACTTTTGAGCCACTAGAGATAGAAATAAAAGGCAAAACTCGTAGTCTAACAGCTACACAATTGTTGGATTATAGTTTTGTTTCTAAAATGATTTTTTCAGAACCAGACCAGACTGATTATTTTGGAAATAAACTTGATCATTCAGTACTTTGCATAATGGAAGAACATTATCCATATGTTGAAGTATTGATTGATAGCAAGCTACCAGAATGGAAAGAAATAAGGTGTATTCCCATCAAACATAAAATGTACTTCAGAGGAATCTTAACTTTTCCAAGATACCCAGGACTTCTCAACCGAAGACCTTAGCCATGCAAGAAATTTTCACTCAAAAATCAGCTTAACAAATGGAGGAAATTTGCAACTAACCATTTATTAGCTTATAATGGAAACTATAGACACATCGTCTGTGAAGAAAGAAACCAAAAGATCTATTATAACTTGGCTATTCCTAGTTTTCCTATCAGCAAAGAGACATTTGTCAATGAAAGTTAGTATCCTAACTATCAGCATAGTGTTTTCCACGAGTCACCAATACTTCAAGATGATAATCAATGGGAGCATGAACCAGATAATGAGGTAGATTTTTATGATCAACTTTCCGCAGCAAACCTTGATGACCTTTCGAATAGAATGTTTGGTTGAAGGTCAAATAATAATAATAATAATAATAATAATAATAATAATAATAATAAATAAAAAACGCAAGTGTCTAGAGCATCCAAGATTACCATCAAGCATCTACATCAATAAGCATCTACAAGAAGCTTCACCAAGAAGGATTTAGCCCGAAAACGACAATGGCCAACATGATTATTTGAGTTTGTTAGAGATAAAGCTTCTCCTTCACAACTAAACTATGTGTTAGAATTCATGCCAAAAAACGACAAAATCTATTGTAATTATTTGCGTCTGTCAGTAGTAAGACTTCTCCTTCACTCACTACTTTAATAGAGCAGACGACCCCTACTCTGCTTCATTAAAGAAAAGTTGTGAGAATCTTTACACGTGTTTTTATTTTTATTATTTTTTTTCTCTTTTTTTTTTTTTTTGTAATATTTTGTAAACAAAGAACCGAGAGAGAGAGGGAGGATTGAATGATGTGCGATGGAACCCAAATTAGTACCCAACATCATTATCTTACTCCTTGACTAATTCTTTGGTAGTCAATCTTTAGGGGTATTCACCACTATAAATAGAGAACACACTTTAGTAAGGAAAATAAGAAAAAAAATCACTCAAGTCCTTGTCTTTGTCCAACTTTCAAGTGTCGCAACTTTTGTCTTCCAAGTTTCTAAGTGTCCCAAAGTCTGTAACATAATCCTTGTAAGTATTTTGTTATATTAATATGAAGTGTGAGTAATTTCTTTTTTTCCTTGGGTATTTGGAAAGGGTAACTCATCTGTTCTAAAATTTATTTTCGTTTGGAAAAACTAAGTTTATGAAATGTTTGCTTGCTCATTAATATTACATGCTTTGAATCTTCATAGTATCTATTGTTTTTGTTATTTCATTACTGAGTGACCTTAGCTGAAGAACTCGTGTGAGTTGTGATCAGGCAGGCATTAGAGGGAAATTGTAGGTAGAAAGGGAACGGTAAGGAATAGGACAATAAAAATATACTATGTCAAACGAGGCTTAGTCTCAAGGTGGGAGTACATGTAATGAAAGTAAACATTACTTAGAAGTAGTTTTTCAAAGTAAATGAAAGAATTTTAGAATAAAAGAAGAGTAATCCAAGTAAAAGTACCAAATGAATATTTTCGATATAATATCTTTTAAAGCCAATTTTTTACGCTTTTGAAATAAGAACTTAGAGTTAAAATTAAATCTTGTACTGAACATATACAAGAATTAGAAGATCAAAAACAAAGATATCAATTTCTGCTATCATTAACTACAGGAAGATCTCTAGCACAATATAGTTTGAGAATCACACAAATTGACAGACAACTAGCAATAAAACAAGAAGCTTTAGAGCAATTAATACAACAGCTTAAGAACTTAATAGTAGAATAACTATAGAATTGACTAGATAATTCTCAACCCAACACCAAAATAGTGGTAAACCACTAACTCGTTCCCAAATTGGTATCACTAAAGATATAATTAAAAAAAATATGACTTTTTTAATTAGATGCTAAATGATGAGGAAATGAAAAGATATATCTATACTATTATCTATATTATTATATATGTGAATAATTCACTTGAAGTTTACTCTCTCTTTTTTCCAATTGAATTTTTTCATATAAAAAAGGAAAGGAAAGAAATTTATAAAGTGACTTGTACAAAGTTTGAACCTAAGGTCTTGGGACTTGATCAACAAACAATATATATATATATCTAATTCAAAATTAAAATTTATATTTTGCATATTTAATAGCACACTCATCAAGTGGACTTACACCCTAATATATATATATATATATATAGAAGCATAATAAAATACGGGGCAGAAATTGGGTAGCAAACCAAGTCACCTATTGTACTGCCTTTGAAAGTGGCCAAGTGAATCTCACATGGCTATTTTTCCGTCTAGTTCATTCATAGGTTAACAAATGGGTAGAATTAGAATTTGGCTGAAAATCTGAAGGGTTGACTTTGTATAGCTTCGGGGCAAAGTGGGAGTAATGTAAGTACAAAGATGCTAAGTGTAATTTATTCTACAATCAAGTGCGAATTAGAGCCGAACAAATAGATTGAAAAAATCGTAAGCGTTTCTCAATACATGGTTTCATTCTGATTTTTTAAAATAGATGAATTGTACCTCATAATTCTATCCGTGTTTTATAATTATGATGCTAGTTTGGAACCGAACTGAACCAAACCGAACCGAACCATTTAGGTATATACATATTTTTAATTTATTATATCTGGTGTACACTCAAGTATCTTATTAATATCCTATATATATTCATAAATTATTAACCCTTTACTTATTAGTGTGTTCTTGTAAACTAACTAAGTTTAGTTTAGTTGGTCACTATGACTCTCCTAAGGGCTTAGTTCTAAGGAGAAGGTCATGGGTTCGACTTTCCGTAAAGAGGAGTTGAATTAAGATACAAATATTTGGTACTTTGTAAGGGTGTAGAGGGTAGCTTCTATAAGTGCTAATCTAATAAATAACAATTATAACTTTCGCTGGTCAAAAAAAGAAGTGTGTTATTGTATAATAGTAGAATTAGTTTTAAACTTCTTCTTCTCTTTTTTTCTTTTTTTTTGTAAAATGATGATATATTATTTGATTTTTGACCAAGTTGAGATTATGTTGTGACTAATGACAAACTTCAAGAAAATCGTGATGTCAAATCAAATCGAAGTGTGTTTTATAGTTTGGTTTAGTTTGATTTTAAATTTTTCATGGTTCGGATTAATTCCAAATTTTATAGAACTGCACATAGTGATTTGGTCTTGGTCTACTTCAAAATTGAACCAAACCGAAACATGCTCATCCCTAGCAAGAAGAACTAGAAGGGTTTGATTTCTCTGAAGTTATATCTCAACTTGGCAAAACTTGAAAGGCTCATGAACTTACTACGAGTCCGATTTTAATGATTTAAAATGCTCATTTTGTAAGATTCTCTACATATATTATTCATTGAAAAATTAAGCAAATTCGACAATCGTAGCATTTCTATTTTATCATATTTGTTTTCGAAAAAATGGATGGCTTATTTTCAAAAATACAATTGTTGACATTTTTTTTTTTTGAGACAAACATGATAAAATGAAAATGTTATGATTATCGGATCGACTAATTTTTTTTGGAAAAAAGTTTAGACCCCTTTTTTCCTTGACCCCCGCCACTCTCACTGTATTGAGATTGGTCCACTTTTTGCTTTTTGTTTTTTGTTTTTTTTTTTTCCTTTCATCACTCAATGACATGTGTCTGTGACGGTTGTGGGGGTCAAGAAAAAAAAAGGTCTCTATCATTTCTGATCTTTTTTTCTTTTTCTTCTATGGATGATATACATTGAGAGCCTATAAAATGAAGTATATGATAAAAGGTATGTAGGATAGAATTCTCCAAATCATAAAATAAGGAAATGAATTGAAGCAATAGAAAATAATAATATAATATTATTAAATAAATGTGAAGTACTCTTCTTGCCATCTAATTTAGAGATTGCCTTTCGTACTCTTTTTTCACATCCGTCACAGTCCATATGTACCAAAAGCTCCACAATCTATTAAACAAAAAATGTGATAGATATTAGATGTCAATTTATTTTGACTATTTGGTATAATGAAATGTAAAAATCAACACACACAGAAAAAGATTAAAATAAAAAAAATATATATTTTTTATAATTAATGAAAAATAAGATATTTGGAAGGAAGATTTTTGTCATTTTTAAAATGTAGAAATCGTTTTCTTAACTAAATTCTTAACAATGCTACCATGCTATACATCATCACTTATTATCACATTGTTTCTCCACCATCATTGCCACTACTACTATTACGATCACTAGCACATTAATTTTTTTTATTGCAACTAAAAACAGAAAACGTTTTCTAAAAATTATTTTTTTTGCCTAAACAAATGAAGAGAACAGAATATGGAAGTAGGTGAAAGAACGAGAATGGTACTCACAGACATGGCATTTGATATTTGTGTTCGCCCAAAACACCAACCAAACATGATGATGATGATGATGATGATGATGATGATGGTGAAGTACTTTTTGCGGACGGCTAACTATATAGCAAGCTTTAGAGAAGGCCAAATTCTTTCGAAGTTGGACTTGGATATAAGAAAACATTGGAGAGAGATGGTGGAATATATGAAGAAATTTTTTAATAAATGAAATGAAATGAAAAGAATCAGAAAAGTTGATGAACTTATTTTTCTGCTTTTGATAACTTGCCCCTCTTGCTATTTCTTTTCCTTCCTCCTCCACTTTTACTTTTATCACAATTTGCAACTTGGTTTCTTCAAGACAGAGATGCTTCTATTGCATAGCGTGTGATAAAAGCTCAAGGTGGCGAGCTAATGTCTTATGCCACAAGCAATTATTTGATGATATTTGAGTAATACTTAATTTTTTTTTTAAATCCGAAAGCACAAGACTTAGAGGTTATTTGGGAAGTGTTAAATTAGTATTTCTTTTGACTTTTTACGAAAAAAACGTGAAATATGAGTTAAGTTTGAAATAATATGGTAGAAAGGTGATATGACCACTTAATACAATATATATTAGACAGATAATAAATCGTCTAATAAAGTAAATCAAATACAAGACGGATTCCAAAAAAATATAAAGAGTCTCTATATATGGAAGAAGGATATATAACAATCTTCATATGAAAAAAAAAATCCACATGAGAAGGAAATCTCCACATAAAGAGACATTATTACAATATAAACAGACACACCACCAAAAAAAATATAGAACAAAAATAATCACCACCAAACACCTTTGTAATGTGACATCATAATTATCACCTCTACGTTATAAAATAAATTGTTTTAAATTTGAAATAGTTGTTTAGCTTATAAAAATACAAATGATAAGCTAGATCTGAGCCTAGATTTGAATTTTTTTTTAATAGCAGACCGATGATGGAGACGTGATAGGAGCATTAGTGGGCAGGATAGTGATGAATATGAAGAAAACAAAAAATAGATTTACACTTGTTTGGTTGAGTGATTTGGGAAAGAATTTAGAAAGGAAAAGAAAAAAGGTATGTGAAATTAGGTGAAATGTAAGTTTATTTTATTCACATTTTATCTATTTTTTTCATTTTTCTTTCCAAATCCCTCTTCAAATCTCCCGACCAAACATAACATTAAAAGAAAAAATAGCGATGAGAATACTACCGAAGAAGAAACAGAGGAGATAGGATGGTGAAGCGCCCTCCTCTCCCTAGAAAGTAGATCTGAAGGAGTTTTTCCACTAATGAAATTAAGTTGGAGCACTACATATATTTTAAATAGAAAATTGATTTCCCTGATCTTATCATGTTTCCTCATTGATTTACTTATTGTTTTCTTGTATATTTTCCATAACTACCAAATAAATCAAGTAATTTCATTTCCCTATCCACAGTGTAGAGGTTTGTTTGATCAGATTCGATAATGATGATGATGATGAATATTATCATTAATACTACTACTACTTATATTGAAATTCTATTCATATAATTCCGTTGAAAACCATTCATCAATTTCAGCAGACATTGTTTCAGTAATGCATCCTTCTTAACCCTTTAAAGTGTTACCGGTAACTATTTGACGTCATAACAGTCGTAACAGTTGTGGGCGTATCTTTAATTTTGAGATGAATTGCGTAAATTTCGTATTTTTTATAGGAGACTTACGTGTAGATTTTAATAAGTGAATTTGTTATTTAATAGGTCATATGATAATTAATGATATTTTTCATCAAACACTATTAAAAAATCTCATTAATTGTTAATTTTCAGTGACAGTTTGAAAATTGTCACAAAAAATGTTACTAATTAAAAGTTTTAGTAACAGTTTAAAAAAATTATTACAAAAAAGTCACTAATTTTCAACTTTTAGCTAAAGTTTGAAAAATTCGTCACAAAAAAATGTCACTAATTGTAAGTTTTAATGACAATTTATAAAAACTGTGACAAAAAAAAAGTCACTAATTGTTAATTTTTAGTGACATGAAAAAAATCGTCACACAATATTATTTTTAGTGACAATTTTATTAAGACTTATTTTCAATAGGATTTGATGAGAATTAAATCCAACAATTAGGGCCTATTGATAATTTATCCTTTTTTTCTATGTGTACATATAATGTATTTATTTGTTTTTATATTTTTTATTTTGTCGATCTTATTATGTATGACAGATTCTTAACAAGAGATATTTTATATTAGATATATATCTTGGAATGGAACATATATATCTTCGTCTGGGCATTCGCATTAAGTATTAAATAGCATGAGATTTTCATATGATACTCTCAATCAATAACGTAGTAGAAAATTCTACATAATTTGCCTTTATTAGGTAGTTGAGAGAGAAGACATAATTTACTTAGAATGTGTTAAGATAATGAATACAAATAGAGATTTAAAAGAACAAGAAAAAAGTGAGTAAAATATGAATAAAACATAAATAATTTTTTTCTCCATTTCCTTCTCATTTTTCTTTTCTGTTTCCAACTCCATGATCTAAATACATCTTTAATATATTTAGGGATTTATCATTTGTGAAAAAACCATACAAACAATATCAAATGATATTTTAATATATATATCTCATATTTATAATTATTTTTGCCATCAATTGATATAAAAAAAATTGGTATTTTCAGACTAACTAATAACTTTCCATTCACATCTATCTTAGATTTCTACATTCCATCTTCTTTCTTTTTTCTTCTTTATTTTTTTTATTTCCCCACAAGTTGTCTGATTTTGGAAGTTGGGCTTTGGGATTTCATGGGCCAAGTTTGGGTGGTGGAGTAGTGGCGGAAAGCAACGTTTGGCATTGTATTCTGGCACAAAAATTCCTTAGGCTAGTGGCATATGTGTACCTTTAATGCAATAACCACCTTTATGTTATATTTATATATCTTGAGTTTTTTAGAGAGGGGTTTATGAAAAAAATTGCAAATATATATATATTATATATTTTTCTTCTTTTTTATTTTTTCTCTTTAAATTCCTTCCCAAATTCACCATACAAACAGAGTTACAGTCAATTACAAAAACAAAAATGTCCAACAAAATTATCTCTTTATATATTTAGTGTAGTTTATTATAAATTAAAAATTAATAATTAAAAAAGTAAATGTCAAAATCACTCTTCTCTTAGCTTGTAAAAAAAAAAGCAGCTGAATTAATAAACTGCATCAAACACCCATGTGTAATGTAATTCAAGTTGATTGACTTGGGGTCAATGGTGATTGCACCACAACATGACTGGTGGTCACACATGTAGGAATCTGGCTGCTGGCTCACAATTTTCCTTTTTTTCTTTTTCTACATTCTTTTTATCAATAATACTGTATTTAAATTGTGATTTATTATAATAAAAAAATCATAGAGGGAAAATAATTAATTTATTTGTTATTCACTTTTGTCTTTTCTTTTCTTTTCTTCTTTTTTTTTTTCCCACTACATATTCTTATACAAATCTAAAATACAAATGTAATCTAAAAATTAAAAGTGGGATCGTTTGTGAGTTTATTTTTTTTATTGATTTTTTTATTATAAAAAATGTGTAAAAACGTTGAAAGAATAAATTGATAATTTGTAATGACTTTTTACTTTTTGACTAAAGGGTTGTGGATTGGATGATGTTGTGGGGCCTGTGGGGCCTACAACGGGTTCTGTTTCGATAATTCGAACCATTCAATGTGTATAGCTCGTTGAGTACTTTATTCTTATAAAAAATCATGTTGATTGGATATCGATAGCTAGTTGATTGGATCAGATTTTTATCAACAATTTATGTTAAAATTATATTTACCGTTGACAGAAATTTGATTTGATCAAATAACTATTAATATCCGATCAGCATGATTTTTGACAGGTGTAAAGTACTCGACAAGCTCTACATATTTAATGGTACAGATTATCAAAATAGGACCCATGGTGGGCCTCCACAGGCCCAACAACACGCTCTGGTCCGATCTTGGACTAGAGACAAGCCAAGCCCTTGACGAGCAACAACAACAACAATCAGACTACGAACAGAAGTGGGGTGAGCAACATGAGCAAATGTCTCATCATAATCAATACCATATTCCTGAGTAAAGCCCCGCGCAACCAGACGAGCTTTGTATTGCTTAGTAAATATATCAGAATGAGTCTTGATTTTGTAAAACCATTTACAACCAATCGTGGTCTTACTAGAAGGAAGGTCAACAATATCCTAAGTATAAGTTTTGTCTAAAGTCTACAGTTTATCAACCATAACTTGCAACCAAAGAGGATTAGAATGAGCCTTACGGCATGAGATAGGTTCATGAGTACAAAAAGTAGTAGAACCAACAATATAATCACGAAGACGAACAGAGGATTGAACTACCCGTTGTGGACGATCTATGGGGAGATCTGTAGGAGAGGATTCAGTAGTGAATGAGGAGACTTAATAGGGGTGGGGGACCCGGAGAGAGGACTGTAGGACCATTAGAGGGAGCAGTCTCGATGAGATCAAATGTAGGCAAAGAGGTCTCTAGAGATGAGGAAAGGGAACCTACATCAAACTTATTAGAAAATAGATCTATGGAAGGATTAGTAAACATGAGGGATATAGGAGGTGAGGATAAATGAAACGAGGATAGGGATGAAAACATTTTATACTCCTAGAAAACCACAGGACGAGAGATACGAAGATGCTTGGAAATAGGATCCCAATAGCGATAACTCTTATGTTCAATGCCATACCGGAGAAAACAACAATGACAATAACGAGGTTCAAGCTTGGCGTGTTCATGAGGCTGAAGCAGAACAAAACATACAAATCCAAAAACCCTAAGTGTGGTGTAAGGAAGAGAAGTGTCATACAAGCGCTCATAGGGCGTTTGATTATGAATGATGGGTATGAACATAATTAATAGTATAAACAACAGTAAGTACAGCGTCCCCATCGCCCAAAATTTTTAGGACAAGATGAAGAAATAAGAAGAGCTCGAGTCATATCGAGAATATGTCTATGTTTTCGTTCAGTACGTTGATTTTGTTGAGATGTGCCGACACAAGAACGATAAGGTTGAGTACCATGCCTTTGAATAAAAGATAAAAAACTAGAATCCATGTTTTCCATAGCATTATCAAAACGAAAAAGATTTATAGTATGGGAAAACCAGGTTTGAACCATTTTGGCAAAATTGTAATAAATTTGTTTAAGTTCAGAATGATTTTTCATGAGAGACATCCAATCATAACATGAAAAATCATCAACAAAAACAATAAAATAACGTGATCCCCCCATGGTAGGTGTGAAGATGGGCCCAAAATATCAAAATGTATAAGATCAAAAGGAGCATGAGAAACAGAATTACTTTTATTAAAAGATAAAGCCGATTGTTTTGTAAGTTGACAAGATAAACAATTTAAAGTGTCTGAAAAGACAGCGCCTAACTGACTACTAGAAATTAAAGATTTCAACTAACTAATAGAAATATGACCTAAATGACAATGCCAAAGATGAAAAGGTGATAAGGTGGAGGTAGATGTAGGGGCATCCAATGGAGTGGAGGTCGGAAAATAAAGATAAATGAGCTCATAGAGACGTCTATGCTTACGGCCAATCCTAAGGTCTGTCTTGTCTGAGGGTCCTACATTAAACAACTATTAGCAGAAAATAAGGTGATAGTTATAGCATTTTCACATAACTGACTAATGGAAATAAGGTTTAAGGCGAGAGTAATAACATGTGACAATTATAAGTGAGATGTAGAAACAAAAAATGACTCACAAACATGAGAGAACCATCAGTAGTATGTATGGAAGGAATATGAAGAGAGGAAGACATGGAAGAAAAAAAGTAGTAGAATTAGAAGTCATATGGTTATAGCATTGTAGACATTCCATTTTGACCGACCTTAAGACTTGGGCGCTTCCTTCCGAAAACCCGATGATAAAAATTGGAATGTGCTATTTTACAAATTTCTTAGCAGAAAAGCTAGGTTTCAGCTTTAATTCCAACCTTACACCCGTTTTGGCCCAATTATTTTAGACCTATTCAAAAAAAAATTTTCTGAATTTTTTCTTTTCTGAAAACTTTAGCAGTTTTGGGAAAAAAAAAGGCTCCCATACCACATTGCCACATGGCTTTGAGATACCACATGGCAAGTCATATGTTTTTGGAAATATCACGTGGCTAGCTATGTGTTTTGGTGATCCAAAATTCCTATAAATACCACCTCATTTTGTTGTTTGGGAAAAGAGAGAAAATTTTATTTCAAAAAGAGAGAAAATTTTGAAAAAATAATTTTTGTTTCAACAAATCTTAAATCTTTCTATCCACTGATATATACCAGCCAAAAATTCCATCAAAGCTTAAACTTGCAACTTCTTACTAATATCTCAAAGCATACTCCATAACCGTGAGGGTGTAAAGAAAAAGTTTGATAAATTAAGAAATTCATCATTTTCTCCAAAAGTGGGGTTTTACAATTTTCTCATTTATTTTATTGTATTTTCTTTTTTGTTTTAAATATGTAGTTTCTTTATTTTTAATATAAATAATATAATAATATATTAATTATATTATATTATGTTGTATATTATTAATATTATATTATGATACAATAATAATATTTATTTTCCGTGCAGTGGTGGGTGAAACCACCACTCACACTTCTCTCAAATATATGTATTATTATTATTATTATTATTATTATTATTATTATTATGTTTGATTTGTTAGATTTAGCTTATATTTAAGTTATATAGTCATTTGTTGTATTAATTCCTCCCTCATGTCTTTTATTTGATATTATAAATATTCAGTATTGTAATAATTCTTCGCCCCGCTTCTTTCTATCCCTTTTCATTTATTTATTTTATATCTGTAAATAAGCATCATATTTTATTCTTCATCATATTTATGCTTTGCATTCACATTTTATGCATTCAAATTCAGCTCATTTACATATGTGGGTTTAATCAATTTCTATGTGATTTTCTTTGCTATCCCTTGTCATGAGATGATTTACATGTCATATATTAGTAGCCAAATTTTTAGTTGCATTTTTGTGTATGTATTGCATTAGAATCTAAAATCTAGGACCGTGCCTATTTTCCTAACTTTTTTTTGTAGCTGTTCGCGGGACATCGGTAAATATGTAAGTTTTTATGCTTTAGCATTCTGCTTGTGTGGTTTTCCTTACTATGTTTACCATTTTACCATGAGGCTATTTGCTTATTTGATATAACTCTATGAATGCCAGTGGATAGAGGTTGTGTCGCTTAATTTGGAATGATGTTGATTTTTATGTTTGTAAACTCAATTTCTTTGAGTTGTACATCTTCAAAACTCTTTCAAAATGCATGAAAAATCAAATTATTCCAAAATGAATGACATAGTCTATACTTGTTTGCTTTAATAATCAAAATATGAATGTATAAAGTCAATAAAATTCATATCATGGTTTAGTAGAGGCTGATCTTTTGATCGGGTGAGCGGGGGTGCTCAATTAATGACCGTCCCCCTCATACCTAGGTTCCGAACCAAGACATCTCTGGTTACGACGAACAGCGGCCTTGGCACGGGTTTCCTAATTTTTCCAAAATATTAAGTGGCGACTTTGAGATCTAGTGATGTAGTCCATTTTCGGCAAAGGTTTTGCAATAAAATGGATTTTCTATAAAATTGCTAGATTTGGACTCTTATCTATGTTTCACATTACACTCATGAGAATAGATCAAAGAAATCGAGGGTCCGAACTGTTTAGTGCGCTCGGTTGCTCCCTGGGCGATGCGATAGTTTCTGGTGACTCTGTTGGAGATTCTATGAAACCTTGACTCGAACTCCATGATATGACTTTTATTTTCAATTATATGTTCATTGCATTGCATACATTGATGCACTTAAAGTCCCTATGTTGCCCTGTAGACACCCCATTTTTGACCGTCCTCAAGACTTGGATATACTTGCAGGTACATCCAATGACAAGTTCGATTGCTCGTCGAGTACTTGAATTTCGCGGCGGAACGTCACAGGTTTGAGCTTTCCAAACCCTGTATCCTTTCTGCCCCATTTTTGGACCATGTGTTGGTCCTTTCAGCATGCTTATTGTAGTGCACTGCCGGCCACTTTTTGGCACTGCCGGCCATGCATTTATCGCTGCTGGCCATTGATAAGGCCTGCCGGCCATCAATGAGGCACTGCCAGCCACCACTAATGGTCGGCAGAACACCTTGTTTCAGCAGATTTTGTTTTGTGCTAGATCTTTTGAGCCAGCTATTTTTCACTGAGCCATCCTTCATACGTGTATGGAGGGATGTAGGCCATTTCAAGCTTGTTAAACAAGCTTTGCATTGCATTGCTCTATATAAGGGGAGGCTCCTCCCCCTTTCCAGAGGTTCAAGAATTTTAGAGACAAAACATCTCTCTCTATCTGGATTTCTCACACTCTCTCTCTCTCTCTCTCTCTCTCTCTATATTGTGCTCAATAGTGTCCCAAAGTGTGTTTTCTTCACATTTTTGCAAAGGAACACCTAGTCAAACACCACTACTTTGGAGCTGAGGCTTTTGAGGGATTGTTTGGAACTCAAAAGGATGGTTTTGGCTCAGAGAAGGACCTGCCTTGCTGCTGTGCTTCAAGGGTGAGCACATTCCCTTTCCTAAGCTTATTTTGTATACCATATTAGCCACCTTTGCATGCTGTTTTAGGCTTGGTTTTTAACTACAAAAAGTTTTGTATTTAAGTGCTTAAAATGGTTGTTTAAGGCTTTGTTTGAGTTAGGGGTGGTTTACCCCCTTTGGTGGCTTGTTTGGCCTTGTTTTGTGCCATCTCTTAAGACCTTTGAGGTCATCCTTGCTTGGCCTTTTAGCCACTGAAATCCAATGGATTTTCAGTGGTAGAAATGTGGTTTTGAGGTCCAAATAAGAGGGGGTGGTCCCCTCTCCTCTTGTCTTGTTTGCTTGCCTTGTTGGCCTAATGATTGAGCATGTGTTTATAGCATGTGTTGGCTTGTTCTCAGCCTATTCTTGGCCTTATTTCACCATGGTATAACTCTATTTTTGGTTGGTTAGAGCATCCCTCATTTGTTTCTTACACTTGTAGTGTAAACCTTGCTCCCTAGCCTAGTATACTTGGTGTTTTGGCCCATTATTCTAACATGTTTTGGCTCCACTCCAGCAAGTTTCTACTCATGTTTTAACATGCTTTAGCTCTATTTTGAGGCTTCTTGGTCGTATGATGCTTGTTATGCATACTTGTAATGCAATAGCCTTGAATAGTTTTGAGTTTTGAGGTATCAGAACATATAATGTTGTCATACTTCCATGTTTTTAACTCTTTAAGTGCTCTTGAGAGTTGTACCTTTATGCCTTGTTTGTGAGCCATTGCATGAGCATCATATTCTTGCTTTTCAAGCCATCATCTCAGTTCATTTTGGCCACTATTTTGGCATGCATAAGGTCTGTTTGGGGCTTGTTTGGTCATTTGAGCATTGTCTTGCATGCCTCTAATGTAATACGCTTCACTAGCTTTGATGCTTAAGCCTTTCAACATGCATTACATGGGTTATTTGCATGATTTTAAGTCATTTAGCATGGCATTTCAGTGTTGGAACATATGCCATTGCACTCCATGTATCACTCTTTCAATGACTTTGAGAGTTGAGCATTGTGCCTTGTTTGTGGCTCAACATGTATGCATGTTTGTCTAGTCCTTTGAGCTTCCATTTTAGCATGTTTTGCCACTGTTTTGGGCATGATGTAACTCTGTTTTGAGCTGGTTGGCCATTTGAGCATTGTGATGCATGCTTATAGTGTTATTCTCTTCACTAGCCTTGGTGCTCTTGGCCCCTTAACAATGCCATGCATGCATTGCTTGTATGATAGAGTCTCATGTATGCCACCTTAACATGTCAAAATTAGCATGATTGTTTGCATAACATGTTGCTTGCTTTGCATTGTGTTCGATCGGATGTTGTGTTGAACATGAGGAAGATTGGTTCATTTCATACTTGAAGTGATGAAATGAGCCAATCTCCCTCGGTCTCCATTGCCTTTGATCTCTCATGATAAGGAGATGGTCTAAGTGTCTTGTTTGTTATGCATTTATTGAGTTTGTACAAATTGGATCTTTGGCTATCACGCATTGCGATGCTCGATTGATGGTCTTGGATCCAATTATGCCTCTCCCTTGATGTTTTGAGATGACATGGAGGGGCATAGTACGTACATACCCTTGGGAGACCCTCAATTTCCTCTGTTTTGTGCTCTATTGCAGTTTGGTGTCACAGCACACCAGTGGCCGGCACCCTCTCATTGTTGGTCGGCACCTCTTCATCTGTGGCCGGCAGTGTGCATCTTTGGCCAGCAAGGGGGTCGGCAGCAACCATTCATGGCCAGCAAGCCACTGGTGCACTCCCCAGCATTGTTTTGGTAAGTTTCAGCAGCAAGCACTGGAAGACACCCTGCAAGCAGAGCCTCTAAAGAGCATTTGGAGAGCTTTTCGGGACGGGAACCGAGCATGTATCTTGAATTTCTTCAAGGCAAAGCTGAGGCAGCCTAGTTTACATACTTTAATGCTTAGCATGAATTTGTAATTTAATTAATTAATTTGTTAATTAGTTAAAGTTTTGTAATAATTAGCCTAGTCGTAGCTAGTCATTCAATTTGTGTTGTGTAATAATTAGTCTAATTAGATTATTAGATTAGTTAGCTAGCTTAGCTTAGATGTAGCTTAGCTAAATTCATTCGGACCCTCTTTCGCGAGGGCAATGTTGTAATAAGGGTGCGTGTGTGTGATGCATTTCTTCCAACCCCACGTCTTTCTCCCTTTTACTTATCAGCTTTTGATGGTTAGTTTTAGGGCATGTTTCAATTAGCATACTTATGCTTTGCATGCGTGCATCATTCATTCGTATTGCATGCATCGGGCTCGGCGCATCATTCAAACTGCATTGAATTTCAATACTTACTTGAATACGTGTTTCAAAGCATGTTATCGAGTGTTGTATTCATATGCCATTTTAGATAGCCGAGCCTATTTTAGTTGCATTTTTGTATGTGTTGCATTAGGCATCATTGACATAGCTAGGATCATGCATTGATTACTAACTAGCTTCTGTTTTGGCTCGGAGTACACTGTGAGTGTTTACGCTTTAGCATACCGCATGAGTGTGAATGCTGCCATGATAGCATGTTTGCCATGAGGCTATGTGCTTAATTGATTAACTGCATGAATGCCTGTGGATGAAGACTTCGTTGTTGGAACTGGAACAATTCATCAAAATGTTGGCAAAATCATGTTGTTTTCTAAGCCCACTTGAGGGTGGCAAATCCGCGTCTTAGCCTACTTGCGAGTAGCACTTTCAAACCATTTTCGAAAAACAAACATGAGATGTTTTGTTCAAATTCTTGCGATTGAGTCTATACTTGTATGTTGTGCGCATCACGTAATAATGTTAGCTAACAATCGGGATAAAAACACATGTGATTTCAAAAACAACATATCATGTTAGTAGAGGCCAATCTTTGATCGGGCGAGCGGGGGTGCTCATTTCAGGACCTTCCCTTCTCGTACCCAAGTTCCCGAGCCGAGGTAACTTTGGTGATGACGGACACGTGGCCTTAGGCATGAGTCTGGGTTTCCTAAATTTCCTCAAAACAAAATATTTAGGTGGCGACTCTGAAATTTGGCAAAATAGTCCATGTTTGGCACTTTTTATTCAAAATTGATTTTTCAAAACCAATTGCCGGATTTGGACTCTTTGGCGATTTATCAGTCTTACATTGCACTTTGTGAGATTAAATTCAGAACCGTGACAGGAGTCCGAACTGTAGTAGCTAGAACACAATTTGCGCCCTCGCGCGCGGAGCGAGTTCGGGCGGTCTACATGCCTAGATACTGGTGGGAGCATAGGCAAGCTTTTTGTGACACTATACCTATCTTTGCGTTACTTTTGAGACCTTGTGTTAATACTTTTTAAGATATGTCAAAAAGATAGCTCTACTATCTAAGGTTATCGAACTTCGAAGAGAGGCTATATTGACTCTTGTGACTTCCTGGGATCTTAACTTGTCATTAACCAAAGGACTCTTTCCTGACGTCACCTTGACTTTAACCCCTAGAGTAGAGCTAACCTTGTACATATAGTGAGCTATAGTACCTTTCAAAATTAGGACAGGTTGCTTTCCTATTTCTAGGATGTGTACCGCTTGTTTAAATAGTGAAGCTCTAGATCATTTCAAAGGGTAACCCTACCCTCCATAGGGGTGTTTGTCTTCTTTCCTACTATGTGCTATGAATGGAAATCTGTATAGAGGTTCCCAAATTCAGATCAGTGGTTCAGGCATATCAGTTTGTGAGGTTGAGTTTAGTTTTTTGGTGGGGCATACAATGATCAGTTGTGTGAATTGAGCTGAAGTGCTGTCGGAATTCTGATTGGGGGTTTTGTTTTTGGTTTTCTTTTTGCTAAGTCATTATAGCACCATAGCTTTAGAAAAGTCTGATATCCCATAAAGTCTACCAGTATGAATCCATAGAACTTGCGGGATATGAGACTGTTTTTGTGATTGGGGAATGACCACTTGTTAATTACACGAGCTTTATTTTGAACGCAGTGGATGGCTCGCACTTAAACTGGCAATTCAAGAAAGGTTTCATTTCAAGTTCTGAATCAGATGTTGAGTTCGAGTCTAATTCCATTGAGTCTGTGGAGCCAGAGTCAGACTCGAGTTAACGTAGACATCTTTGTCTTGTCTAGGTCTTTTTTTTTTTTTTCATCACTAAGTTGGAGTTTCTTTTGAATAAAAGTGTTGTAGATTCTGCCTACTTCTCTGTGTCTTTAAATCATTGCATTGACCAAAATTTTCAAATTTTTTTCCAAAACTTTGATAAAAATGAAGAGGAAGAAATTCCTCGGGCTTTGCAAAATTTGATCGACCGAGAGGAAGATAGGTGTGTTAAGCCTTTGACGGATGAGATTGTTTCAGTTAATGTGGGTACTGAGAATGATCCTCACTTAGCCTAGATTGGTTCTACATTGTCTTCAAAAGACCACGAATGATTAGTCTCTCTATTAAAAGATTTCAAAAAAATGTTTTTACGTGGTCCTTCGAAAACATGCTTGGAATTGATCTTGAGATTGTATAACATAGGATTCCTCTCGACCTGAGGTCCAACCCTTTAGCTTTTAAACCTTGATTCAGAGAGTTCAATAATCAACCAGAGTATGAGGCTTGCATAACCGGATTGGAAGCAGCCCTAGAATTAGGGGCAATAAGGTTGGATATGATCAAAGATTTAAACTTGGGTTATGATCCCGAAATTCGAGAACTTGACATTCACCCACCTAGTCAGAGAGAATAACCAGTTCGACGATGCTTTGGCAACCTTAGCTTTAATGGTGGGTATACCGATCGGGGTCAAGATGCATCTAATCCTCATACAGCATATTCAAGATGAAAATCCTTAGTATCATGATATTTTGGAAAATGAACTATACCACAACGGACAAATGTTAAGGATAAGGTATTAACGCAGGATTATTACATCTCGGAATTTGAGAGAGGAAGATTTAATATTGAAGGACAATCAAGTTCCTATCTACAACCCTCGAGGCAAGTTCACACCCAATTAGACGGGTTCCAACATCATCAAGTCTATCTAGTCAGAAGGAGTAGTTATTCTAGTGGATTTAGATGGCCTAGAGATCTCACAACCAATCAACATGGACAAGCTACAATGGTACTACTCTTGAGAGACTCACTTGGCTGAAAACCCGGAAGGGCAACCTAGGCAAAAGTTAGAGCAGAAAAACAAAATGAAAACAAAAAACAAAAAAATAGAAAATGAAAAATGAAAAATGAAAAAAACTGAAGAAAAGCTCGCAAGGTCGAAAACCCGGAAGGGTGGCTTTGGCAAAAATTAGAGCACAAAAGGAGAAGGTTAATACCCGAATGAACCTTAGCCCCATGAACTACGTAAGGCCTGATTCCTATCTTTGGGATACGTAAGCAGCTTCATCCTGAAGTTCGGCCCCAACCATTTTCAACTTATTTGTCTTATTCATGTATGATTGGTTTATCCTTATCCAACTCGGTTATCCTATCCATGTTCAATTGTGTTATCTTCATTCAATTTGATTGTCCTATCTCTTTTTCATGGAAGGCTTGGTTGCAAGATAGATCAAGTGGTGCATCATGCTTGAGTTATCTGATTTTGACGTTATACATCTCAAGGGTTGATTTCATGTTGGTTGGGTAGTGACCATTTGCGAAAATAGGTTTTTGATGATTTTTAATGAAGTTGACTGATCTTTTCAAAAATTATTCCACTTTTGTAAAACTAGATCATTCTTTGGACCAAAAAGGAAAATTTTCAATGTTCACAGCTTGGCTTATATGATTTCAAAATAGAGAGTGGAACTAGCATACTAATCTAACTCTCATGATGACTAAAACCTTTTTACAAGAAAACCAAAAAAATAGTCAAAGCAATGAACTAGGGGGCACAGTCGAGTCAGGTTTACTGTCTTTCCACTATATTCTCAAAAGTTTCCATTTACATTGTCAATCACTCGCTGGAAAGTGCGTAATCGTTATCTCCGATAATGTAACAGAACCTTTCAGTCGGGCGGTCGTCCGACCGATTGACCAGTGATGGTTTTTGTTTTGAATATTGTTTTACGGCATCGCGCCCATGATATTCTATGTTTTGAATATTGTTTTACGGCATCGCGCCCATGATATTCTAAACCACGCCTACGATTTTCTACTTGGTCACTCCCGCGTTGAAATTTTGTGTCCTTTCTATTCCGGCAAGTGTCAATAGGTCTGTTTAGGTTGTCTTTGTTTGGTTTTTCTTTCATCAAGTCATTTTTTTGATTTCTAGTCAGTTGGGGGCTCAATGTCCAATTCATAACTCATTGAAATTCAATCATTCTCAGATTCAAGTTCAAGAAAAATGTTTTCATGCTCAAGTGCTGTGCCATTCACGCAAAAAAAAAAAAAAAAAAAAAAAGCTGAAGCTTCTTTATTAAATTTTAGGGAAAAGCCTTTGATTATAGCTTTCAAAACAAGAAAATTTAAAAACAACAAAAGAGAAATCTGAAGCATTGGTGTTCATTCCTAAGAAAAACTAAAAATACAAAAATAAAAATAAAAAAAAGTGTAGGCATTCTTCTAGATTCCATGGCTTGTGTACAGTGGCAAAAGGTAAAGGCCGACATCTTTTGACGAAAGTTTCAACACCTGCTTCCATTGTTTGTTTCCTCGCTTCATTATTACTCTCGAGAAGCTCTTGAGGACTCTATCTCAACATTTGCAGAGCTTCCAAAAGAGATTACTCCTCGCCAATCATCAAATGAAGAGCACCAAGGAGCTCCGAATTAGGCCACAAAGGTTGCCTGTCGTTTCAGCTCTTTGTTTTGTTTTTTCAATTTGCTAATCTCTTTTCAAGCATCCTTGTACATATGCTGGTATAAGGAGAGTTATGTATTCAAGTGCTGTACTTCGTTTGCTCTGCTTTGCAGTCGACAGGACAAAATAGATACCGCAACTGCGGTCTCCATACATGAGTTCAGAGTGTGAGAGCTGGCATCAATGTCAGATTTTGCTGCTAGCATTTGTTCTATTGGCATTGTAGGGAGATGGAAAATAGGGATAGGGGCACCCCGTAGAGGCTCAGAGTGTCACGACCCAACCCTGGTTACTTAGGGCTGGAATCGTAACTTGTTAAATAATTCTAATTTTAACAAATTAAGTGGCGTAGGCGCAAGCGCTGGCAGAATGAAAGTAAGAAAATAATTAAATAGATAATTAACTTCATTAATTATCCTACTACTTTAACAAAATGAAATACATCTATCGGGCTTTTATTATTTTATCATTTGGTGGCAGACAATTATAAAAGAGAGAGAGAGAGAGAGAGAGGAAAAAAAGAAGAAGATCCGCATCAAATTCCATGCTGGTCCCACTACACGAGGTTACAATCCTTCTCTATATTTCATCACCTGAAAGGGGTAACAACTATAAGCACACAGTAAAGTGAGAGATATTATGCCAAGAGCATAGGGATCAAAATAACCATGGATAGTTATTTAAGCTAAAATATTGTACAAACTTAATTTGAGTAAATAAATTATTTAAGAGGCAGAAATTGAAATCCAGAAGTTATGTAAACAAATAATCATAACCACGGTATAAAACAGAACAGAACAGAAGTCACTGGAGTGACAATCAGAATAGGGGTCAATAGATTCATGATAAACAGAAGGCCACAAAGTGACCAATCAGAGGCTAATGGTTATTTAAGTCCCCCAAAGTATGGGACTCCCATGGTGGTACTCACAAAAAGAAATACTTATATAATCATTGTCAAATAATTTCTAAAATTTAAACAAGCATATCCATGGATTTCAATTTAAGTAGATAGGGTTCAGAAAATAATTAACGTAATTGAAATATTAATATAATTTATAGAACATAAAGTGCATAAAATAAATTATGGTAACTCGAAATATATGTAAAATATGTTATGGTGACTCAAGATATAATATAACTCACCGAAATATTGACCCTTAACCTTTACTTTCCTAATATCGACTCCCCGCCTCTTTGTATGCTGCCCTTAGTTATATCTTTTTCTCGCCGGCTCAGCAACCCAGTAACCCATCTATTTATAGTTGGTGAAAACCATTAGTCCCAAATCAAAATTTAACGCGTGGCAAGTCTAAAACTTGGCCACCTATCCAATATGTGACAAATTTGTTTACTTTCCACCTGTCCCTCTAGATTAGGTGACTCGCCAAGTCTATAAAACTATAGGTGCATATTTATCACTCTATATGCTAGGTTGGAGAACGTGTAGGGACCTTTTTTTTATTTATTATTTATTATTATTTCTTTTGCCCCAAATTTCTTTTTTTTACCCTTGGCCCATAGATTAATTTTCTTGTTAATAACTAAGTTCTATTCTAGTTTAATTTTAATTTATATTCTACCATTCACAATTTTATTAAATGTTAACATGGTGATGAAATTAATCAAATATTTAGGTGTCACATTTCTCCCCTCCTAAGAGGAAGTTTGTCCCCAAACTTGTCATACCTTGGTTTTCGAAGAGGTGTGGGTATTTGGCCCGCATTTGATTTTCAGTTTCCCATGTTGCTTATTCGACTTGATGATTTCTCCACAAGACTTTCATAAGAGATATAGTCTTGTTTCAGAGAACCTGATCACGATGATTGAGAATTTGCACTAGTTGTTCCTCATAAGAGAGATCTTCTTGAACTTCCAAGTTCTCATAATCAACAACATGCTCTGAATCTCGAAGACACCGTCGAAGCATCGAAATGTGAAACACATTGTGGACATTGGACAGTTCGGGTGGCAGTGCAAGACGATATGCCACGGGGCCAATCCTTTCTAGTATTTCTAATGGCCCGATGTAACGTGGGTTTAACTTTCCTTGCTTTCCAAATCGGATAACTCATCTTGTTGGTGAGATCTTTTGGAAAACATGATCTCCTATTTGGAATTCCAATTCCCATCTTCGTGTATCTGTATAGCTTTTCTGGCGGCTCTGAGTAGTGCGAATTCGCTGTTGGATGAGTTAAATTTATCACTCGTTATTTGCACGATTTCAGGACCCAATAACTCTCTGTTTCCAACTTTCGCCCAACATAGGAGTGATTGACACCCCATTCCATATAGTGCTTTGTGCGGTGCCATTCTAATGCTTGCTTGGTAACTGTTGTTATAGGCGAATTTCACTAAAGGTAGGTGCTCATCCCAATTCCCTTTGAGGTCTAGCACATACACACGTAACATGTCTTCCAAGGTCTGGATTGTCCATTTGGATTGTCCATCAGTTTGCGGGTGGTAGGCAGTACTAAACTTCAGTGTGGTTCCTAAAACCTCTTGCAATTTGTTCTAGAAATAAGATATGAAGCGGGGGTCTTGGTCAGATACGATTAAAACTGGAGTGTTATGCAATCGAATGATTTCCTTGATGTATAACGTGGCAAACCTATTGAGAGTGTACGTGACTTTGGTTGGTAGAAAATGCGCCGACTTTGTCACTCGGTCTACTATAACCCATATTGCATCATTCTTCGAGACTGACTGTGGTAACTCGACCATGAAGTCCATAGTAATGTGTTCTCATTTCCATTCAGGAATAGCGAGTGGTTGCAGCGTTCCTAAAAGTCTTTGATGTTCTTCTTTAACACGTTAACAATGTGTAGCTTGACTTTTTGTGCCCCCTTTCGGAAGACGAGAAGCCCTACAGTACGGACTCTACTTGTGGTTTTGAATCTGATTTCACAAGTGCAATATGAAATAGTGAAAACACAAAAAGAGTCCAAATCCGGCAATTCTTGTTGGAAAATTGATGTTTTTGAATAAAACGCCAAAAATGGACTACTTTGCCAGAATTCAAAGTCACTACCTAAATATTTTTGGGAAATTTAGGAAACCCCAGACTCATGCTAAAGGCCATTAGTCTGTCATCACCAAAGTTGTCTCGGCTCGAGAACTTAGGTACGAGAGGGGAAGGTCATGAATTGAGCACCCCCCTCGCCCGATCAAAGATCAGCCTCTAACTAATCATGATGTGACTCTTATCTACATTATATGCTCTTGTTTCGATTTATTAGCTATATTACTATGTGACTCACACAAGTATAGACTAAGTTGCAAGAATTGCAACACTTGATTTCATGTTTTATTTTGAAAAGAGTTTGTGAATTTGCCACTTGAAAAAGTGGGCTAAAATGGACATTAATTAAATTATCCTGATTTAAGCAACTAGCCTTCATCCATAGGCATTCAAACAGTTATATCATTTAAGCAATTAGCCTTATTGTGAACATGCTGGATATGGAAATAATCATACTCATGCGATATGCTAAAGTGAGTAAAAGCTCACCTAGTACTCCAAGCCAAAATAAAAGAATTAGAAAAAATGCATGATCCTAGCTAATGCAATATGACTAATGCAATGCATGCGATATGCAATTACTAGGCTCGGTTACTAATATTGGCATATGAATCAATTTGATAGCATGCGGTCTAAGCACATATTCAAAGAGGCACTTAACTAACGATGCAAGTTAGAATGATGCACCGAGCCTTAATGCATGCAATACAAGTGGATGCAGACATGGGAGATACTAAATGAAACATGATGCTTCTAAACTAACCATCATAAGCAGGTAAATACAAGGGAGAAAGACGTGGGATTGGAAGACATACACGTTATTATAACATTTGCGCCCTCACGTAGGAGGGTCCGAATAAACTAACTAGCTAAACTAATTAACTAGCTATTACAAAACGAATGAAGTAATAAACTAAACCAGCTAATTAATTAGTTACAAATTGACCAACTAATTGAACTAACTAATTAATTAATTACAAATCAAAATGAACTAATTAATTACAAATTAACTAATTAAACAAGAAAGAAGTACTAAACTAGTTATTCTAATTACTCCGCCTTGGGAAACAAGGAGTGCTCATGCATGCACGGATTTCCACCCGAAAAGGCCACTGTTCTGCTGCCAAATGCCTCCGTTGCACAGTAGAACACTTGCACTATTTTCACCTCAAAATCAACTATGTTTTTCCAGAAAAGTACATTGCCTGATTTTGTAAAGGTGGCCGGCAGGCTAGAGGTGGTGGCTTGCCAGCCACAAATGATGGTGTACCGGCCACAAAAAGTGGCTTACTGCAACAGAGAGCAAATAGAGTCAGCACAGGATATCCTCAAGGGTTGTTTGCATAACTTACCCCTCCTTATCATCAAACAGCTTAAAGGAGTGGTAAACTTGATTCACAAACGATCAATCGATGCAATTTCATTGCATGATGGCCTATGAACCAAAGGGGTGCAAGTTCAATAAATGCAACAAATAAAGACTCTCAAACCTCCTCCCTATCATGGATGATCAAGGTAAATGGTTGACAATGACTCTTGAACCATTTTCATCACTAATGAGTATGAAACAACTCAAGACTCAAGGGTTCAGTTAACGTCCGATTGAACCTAAACCAAGTTATTATCTTCCATCATTTTAGTCCAAGTTTTATTGTTCCATTTTAATTACCTTTCCATTCTTTAATTCATTAAGTCCAAAGGTGAGCTTTAAGTCCTTTAATGAAAAGAAGTATGAAACCAAGAGTTGTTTTAGGCATGAGAGAAGTATCATGATGTTGGTAATGAACCCCCAAAGGGATTAAACCATTAAGCATAAGACCTCAATCTCATGCTTTAAACAAGCAACTAGTTTGAACAAACTTTCAAAGCAAAGCAAAAGCCAAGAAAGGAGGGAGGTGTCAGAAGTGATTAGGGGTGAAAACAAGTATGGAAACCCATAAACAAATGCTATCAACTCAAATATGATGGTGGCTAAAGCCTAAACCACCAAACCTATGAGGACAATTACACTACAAGCATGCAATACAAGGCTCAAATGCAATGAACAATAAAAAATAGTCCTAAAATAATGCTAAATAAGTCTTAAAACATGCTGGAATTAAGACAAAAAAAGCTAGAATAATAAGCTAAAACATAGAACTATGTAAGCTAGTGAACAAGACACAAGGAGGGGAGGCTAACCCCTCCAATTTTGGACTTCAAAACATGTTTTTAGCCACTAAAATAACTCTGAAAATTAGTGTTTAAAAGCTCAAAGAAAGATAGTGCAAAGGTGGGAAACACAAGGGTAAAAACTAGAGAAGTAAGGTGGAAAGAAAGGTGAACCACCCCTCCACCCTTTAAGGCCTTTCACCACAAGTTTTAGTCCAAAAATACGGAGTTTATACAGCCCAAAAACAGTAGAAAAACCTAGGAAAAGAAGCAACTAAAGCAATGGAACAAGCAAAGCCTTATACCTCTTGAAGAGAAGAGCACTTTTAAGCAATAATTCAATACATACACACCCTCAAGAGCTCAAAATAGGCTCAAAAGCACCTCAGCTGGCACAACTGTCATAAAATATCTGCATAACACACTTATGGCCGGCATGCCACACACTTGGCTGACAAGGCACAAGGGTGGCTGATAGCCCACAAAAATAGGCCTGCAGGTCCCAAGTTTTTCAGATTTGAAAGGCTGGGGTTTTGGTGCAAAAACAAGGCACAAGGTTTGCAGGGTTTTGAGGCTCATAGCTGTGGCATCCCGCTGAGGACTTTCAAGCACTTGAAAAGCATATACATTCATCATTGGGTGTGTAAGTGATGGTGCCCAAGTTGCAAGGGCGGTAAAAAATGGGGTGTCTACACAATGCAAGCATTTGGAGACATGGCTTGCTATGTCTCTTTTCATTCATGTCCACCGGTAATGTTCCTTCAGATCGTGATACATCTTTGTATTGCCAGGGTGTACTGCAAACCTCGAGCTATGGGCTTCTACCAATATCTTCTTCTTGAGATCTGGAATGTTGGGTACAAAAATTTGATTTTAAAATTTTAGCACTCTATTGCTTATAGTGAAATCGGGGTCGGGCGTATTTATCTGCTCATCGTATTTTTTTTCCAGAAGTTTATCTTCACATTGGTGTGCTCTAATTTCTTTTCTCAATGTGGGTTCCACGATTATGTTGGCGAGCAATCCATTGATCTTGTGGGGAACGAGGGTACAAGCCAAACTTCTAATAGTCTTTTGAGTCAATGTGTTAGCTACTATGTTAGCTTTGCCTAGGTGGTGGTGAATCTCCACATCATAGACGTTTGTAAATTCTAGCCATCGTCATTGCCTCATATTTAGTTCATTCTATGTAAATAGATATTTAAGACTCTTGTGATCAGTGTAAATCTCACAAGTTACACCGTAGAGATAATAACTCTAGATCTTGAGGGTGAAGATTACCACAACTAATTCTAGGTCATGGGTTGGGTAGTTCTTCTCGTGAGTCTTTAGTTGACGTGAGGCATATGCAATGAGTTTTTCATTTTGCATAAGAACGTAACCCAAACCATTATATGAAGTATCACTATAAATTACGAACCCATTCGTTCTCATAGGGAGTGTTAGTATACGAGTTGATACAAGTCTGCTTTTTAACTCTTGGAAGCAGCGTTCCTGTTTGTCAGTCCATTCAAAGGGTGTGTTTTTCTGAGTCAGCTGGGTCAAGGGTGATGCTATCTTTGAGAAATCTCGAACGAAGCATTGGTAATAGCCGGCTAGACCCAAGAAACTTCGAACTTCAGACACGTTAGTAGGTCGTGGCCAATTCACGATTGTTACAACTTTTTGGGAGTCAATCGAGATGCCATCCTTGTTAATGACGTGACCAAGGAAGTGTACACTAGTGATTCTGAATTCACATTTCTTCAACATAGCATAAAGTTTGAGATCACGTAGTGTTTGCAAGACCGTTCGCAAATGTTGCTCATGGTCCTCCGGTGACTTGGAGTATATGAGAATGTCGTCAATGAAGATAATGACAAACTCATCAAGATATGTTTTGAACACTCTGTTCATGAGGTCCATGAAAGCTGCTAGAGCATTTGTGACAGCAAATGACATAACGAGAAACTCATAGTGCCTGTAACGTGTTCTGAAAGCAATCCTTTTCGATACTTTCTATTTTGACTTTTAGTTGATAATAGCCGGAACGCAAGTTAATTTTTTAGAATACTTGGACGCCTTGAAGTTGATCAAACAAGTCATCGATTCGGGGTAGGGGGTACCGATTCTTGATGGTGACTTTGTTCAATTCTTGATAATCGATACACAATCTCATTGTACTATTTTTTTTTCTTTACGAATAGTACTGGAGCTTCCCAGGGCAAGGTACTAGGTCGAATGAAGCCTTTGTCCAGTAGTTCCTGGAGTTGGGTCTTCAGTTCTTTCAATTCCGTCATTGACATGCGGTAAAGAGTTTTAGATACTGGTTGTGTACCAGGTTGAGTTTCAATGGTGAATTCGATTTCTCGATCAACTGGGGTACTAGGTAGGTCTTCTGGAAAGATATCTAAAAATTCTCTAACCACATGGATTGCATCAAGTGTGGGGGCTTTTTACTAAGTATCGATCACATAGCAGATATAACTATAACAACCCTTTCTTAGAAGTCATTGGGTTGTCATGGAGGATATAACACATGGAGAGGTAGAAACACTAGTTCCATCAAAGACAAACTCGAGTTGGTTTGGTAACTAGAGGGAGACCTTTTTGGCTTTGCGATCGATAGAGGCATGGTTGGCAGCTAGCCAATCCATTCCTAAGATCACATCAAAGTTCCCAATACATAAAGGAATCAAGTCCACGTATAAGGTTACATTTTAAGGATTTAGCACAAGATTTGTACACATCAGTACCAAGGGCAGAATTACTAGAAGGAAAGGACATAGATAGTATATATCCTAAGGGTTCGGGTGTTGATGTTAACTTGGAAGCAAAGTGTGGTGCAAAAAAAAGAATGAGTTGAACTAGAATAAATGAGAACATGAGCTAAATGACCACAGATAGAAAGTGTACTTGACACAACGTTCCCGATAACTTCCAGGTTTCCAGGCATCAAGACAAAAGCTCTTCCTTGGCATTTTTGGTCCTTCCTCACTCCTCCAGGTATTGCGGGTTTTGGGGATGGTTTAGAGGGGCTTGCTATAGGATTGCTAAACCTTAGACAATCTCTCAACAAGTGATCTATTTGGCCGCATTTAAAGCATGCTCCTGTGTCTGGATGACATCGTCCCCAATGAGCCTTTCCACAAGTAGGGCAATTTGGAATGGTCCACTTTTGGGGTTAGTAGGACCTTGATTGCCTGGGCTAGTTGAGCCCATATTTACCTTCATTGGGGGGTGCGACACCAGATCTTCTATTGTCTTTTTCCAAAAATCACTGCTTTTGGCTTGTTTCCCTGAAACGCGAGACTTTAATCCCTTTTTCGATGATGTATACTCGATCCACCATTTCTCCATACGTTGGCAACTTCATAACTTCAATCTTGTTTCTGATGTCATCATCTAAGCCGGCTTTGAACTTCTTAGCCCTCCAGGCTTTGGTGGGAATGACATATGTTGCAAATTTAGCTAGTGGCATGAACTTGCTCTCATATTTGGCCACCGTCATTGATCCTTTCTTAAGATGTATGAATTCTGATGCCTTTTGTTCTCGTAGTGAATCTGGAAAGTATTTTTCGTAAAATACTTCTAAAAATCATGCCCAAGTCACGATTTTTTCTTTTTCTAGGGTGAGAAGCCACAATTCCTATGCATTATCTTTGAAAGTGAAAGTGGTAAAAGTTACTTTCTGTCTTTCTATACAAGGCAGGACGCGAAAAATCTTCTCCATGTCCCTAACCCAAGCTTTTTCTATCAATGGGTTTGAATTGCCGGTAAATGTGGTAAGCTTTAGATCTTGGAACTATTTTTATTGTAACTGGCTCTTCTCGCTGTTCTGGCATTCCATTGTTTATGTTGGTTTGTAGAGCCTAGAAAAAGCTGGTAACTGCTCTTTCCATGATTATTTCCATTGACTTTGTTCCGCTGACTGATGACCCAGTTCCATTACCATCATTGGCCATTAGTACAAAGTAAGGTTTTAGTAGAATTAATTTAATAAGCATTACATCACATTTATAAAGCATCATATATATAAAAAACACCAACATTACTATTTATACAAATATGGTGTTAGTACTACATCTTTATTAAAAATTAAAAGTTAAGTCAGTGTTAATCCTTTTAGTACCAAAAATAAGGATTAGAACTAATCGCGGTTAGCTCACAAAATGGATCCTCCTCTCCAGTGTCTAGATTGGCGAGTCAAACAATGATGGAAACTAATGTTGCATGAGAAGCTTGAATTCCCATCCTAGCTGCACCACTCCGAAACAGACCCATGCTACCTGAACTATATAAATGGGGATAGACTGTAGGTATTCCCAAAATGCTTGGTCGACGATCCACCTAGGTATCTCGACATATGTTATGTCATTTATGAAATTGACATTTTGGACATTAATAATGTCCAGGAGGTTGGGGACGTCGGTGAGAATGTAGTTGCTGGGAAAAATATTTTCCTTCATTTCAGCATAATTTGGAGGCAAAGGGTCAGCTGTATAGTGAGGGCAGTCCAGTCCTAGGGCAAGGCCAACCACGTAGGTAGGTTCGAGATACCATCCTTGAGTATAGGCATGGCTTTGTCTCCATGATAGATATGCCAAATTATCAGAATCGACCTGTAGATATATCGGTCGAAACATCAGCTGGTCAAGGCCCGGGTGTAGCTGTCTAACTATGTCCTCAAAATCTCCCCATTCTTTTGGTAGGGCGAGGGCGTGAAGTTTTTCGAAGATTCCTTCCAGACTCAACCTTTCACACTCGTTCCAGAATGATGCACCGAGAGTAAAGTCAAACATCCCTACATCACCAAAATTAGTCATGGTACAGTGTGTAAGATTAATGTGACAAATGGAAAAACAAATTTGGTTAAACCATTGCTCTGATACCACTTTTGTCACGACCCAACCTTGGTTGCTTAGGGATGGAATCGTAACTTGCTAGTTAATTCTAATTTTAACAAATTAAGTGGCGAAGGCGAAGGTGAAATGAAAGTAAGAAAAGAATTAAATAGATAATTAACTTCATTAATTATCCTACTACTTTAAGAAATGGAAATACATTCATCGGGCTTTTATTATTTTATCATTTGGTGGCAAACAATTATAAAAAAGACAGAAAAAAAACAAGATCCACATCAAATTCCTTGCTAGTCCCACTACACGAGGTTACAATCCTTCTCTATATTTCATCACTTGAAAGGGGTAACAGCTGTAAGCACACAACGGAGTGAGAGATATTATGCCAAGAGCATAGGGCTCAAAATAACCATAGATAGTTATTTAAGCTAAAACATTATACAAACTTAATTTGAGTAAATAAATTATTTAAGTGGCATAAATTGAAATCCAGAAGTTATGTAAACAAATAACCATAACCACGATATAGAACAAACTAGAACAGAGATCACTGGAGTGACAATCAGAATAAGGGTTAATGGAACCATGGCAAACAGAAGGCCACAAAGTGACTAATCAGTGGCTAATGGTTATTTAAGTCCTCAAAAGTATGGGACTCCTATGGTGGTATTCACAAAAATAAATATTTATATAATCATTGTCAAATAATTTATAAAATTTAAACAATCATATCCATGGATTTCAATTTAAACAAATAGGGTTTAGAAAATAATTAACGTAATTGAAATATTAATATAATTTATAGAACATGAAGTGCCTAAAATAAATTATGATAACTCGAAACATACATAAAATATGTTATAGTGACTCAAGGTATAATATAACTCACCGAAATATTGACCCTTAACCTTTACTTTCCAATTATCGACTCCCTACCTCTTTGTATGTTGCCCTTAATTATATATTTTCCCTCCGGCTCAACAACCCAATAACCCATCTATTTATAGTTGGTGAAAACCCTTAGTCCCTAATCAAAATTTAATACGTGGCAAGTCTAAAACCTAGCCACCTATCCAACAGGTGATAAATTTGTTTACTTTCCACCTATCCCTCTAGATTAGGTGACTCACTAAGTCTATAAAACTATACTTGCATATTCATCACTCTATATGCTAGGCTGGAGAATGTGTAGGGACCTTTTTTTCTATTATTATTTCTTTTGCCCCAAATTTCTTTTATTTACCCTTGGCCCATAGATTAATTTCTTGTTAATAACTTAGTCCTATTCTAGTTTAATTTTAATTTATATTCTGTCATTCACAATTTTATTAAATGTTAACATTGCGATGAAATTAATCAAATATTTAGGGGTCACACAGAGGAGCTAGTGTCGGCAATCTCTGTCGGCATGGACGTGTCATTAAGGTCTGAAAAAAGGTCAAGAGTACGGTGAGAAGAGGCCATGTTAGAGGAGAGAAATGCCAAAGAGGGAGTTTGCAGAGTAATGGCAGAAAGAGATTTGTTTTGTAGCTTTCTGCTCTGTCTCTTTGGCAGGCCTCAAATTAAAAAGAGAACGAAGGAGAAGAAGAAAAAGCTAAATAAGGGGGAAGGTCGAGGCAATCGTCGAAGAATCAGGGTTGTTTGGCTATGTCGGTTAGGTGCCACAATTGTTGAAATCGGGCACCAGACGCGACATTCGAAAGAGACGAAGGAGAGAGAGAGAGAGAAAGAGAGAGAGAGACAAGAACATGGGATAGGTATGTGTATGTATGTATATGTATACCTTATGTATATATGTATATCTATATGTATATATATGTATGTGTATGTGTATCTGTATATGTGTTCGTATGTATATGTTTATTTGTATGTATATCTGTATATATATATGTATATGTATCCGTATATATATGTATATGTATATGTGGGGACATATTTTTGGGTAGTCCACGTAGCCGAGGTTATTAGACGAGGTGCCATGTGGGCGAACCATGATGCTGAGATATGGTGTGATAATACTGGAATCTAAGATATTTGGATAAAGGACTAGAGTCCTAGATTGGGAGAGGACTTCAGTTTGGATAAAGATAAGACTCTTAGAGAGTTAATCCCAATCCTACTGGGAGTCCAAGATTAGCAGTAATCCAGATTCCATTGAAGTTAGGCTACTATTGGGATTAGGTTTGTGTTGGTTATAAAAGAGAGGCACCCTTATGGGTTTAAGGTATGCTTTTTATGCTCTAAATAGTGAGTTAAGCACTTTTGCTATCTTTGAGAGATAATTGACTTGATCGTCAGAGTGCCCCCGAGTGGACGAACCACCGTCGGAATCTCTTCTTTTTGTGACAGGTCGTTCGGGCTTAATCTATACTGCTAGTGTTCTCCAGCTGAGTGCTTGATTGGCAGTGTGGTTGGAAATTGACACACACAATTTGGCGCCGTCTGTGGGAACGAAAGGAGAATAGATGGCCAATGACGGACATAAAGAGAAGGTTGGGGACGACACCCCTTCTGAGAGTGGGAAACATATTGACCTTGACGTCGAAGAAGACACCTGCAACGAAGAGACTCGTGATAAGAATCACGGAGGAAAGAATGTCGGCCAGGAGGGTGGCGTATCGAAGAAATCGGACCGGAGCAGGTATTATAATGAGGATGACCTCCAGGTATGGAAAGATAGATGCCTGCAGAGGGACGACGAGATGAAGGGAATGGCGGACAAATTGGCAAACCTGCAAACGATCGTCAATTTCCTGATACAGAAAAATGTCATGCAACCACCGTTCCCGCTACAAGATACGTTGATTCCAGCGGCCAAGAAAGGTGCCCAGAAAAGGGGGCAGAAAATGGTTCCTGCAGTCCCTCAGCATGGCGGGACCAAAGGACATTCTCACTGGCCTTCGCAGGAGGTCGGGCATGGAGAATCCCAGAAGACACGATCTTCGCCTAGATGATTAGGTCTGAGAAGAGAAGAGCTCAGCCTAAAGTGAGCAGATCCTAGATTCCAGAAGACAAGATCTCGGCCTAGATGATTAAGTCCGAAAAGAGAAAAGCTCAGCCTAAGTTAAAGATTTTTTATATAAGGTCCACAAAGGAGTAGGTGGAAGCCATGCAGAGGACTGGAGAATGATGCTTGGGAGTTGGAATTTTCAAGCCAAGATCGGTTTAACACTTGTTGAAATTTTTAAGAAAAATTTACAAGTTGAAGTTAAACTGAGGTCATGTTTAACACTTGTTGAAATTTAAGAAAAATTTACAAGTTGAAGTTAAACCGAGGTCATGTTTAACACTTGTTGAAATTTAAAGAAAAATTTACAAGTTGAAATTAAACCGAGGTCATGTTTAACACTTGTAGAAATTTTAAGAAAAGTTAACAAGTTGAAGTTAACCCAAGGTTATGTTGAAATAATAGAAGACAGAGGTCCTGATAAGTAAAGAGTGAAGTGGCAAGTTGTAAATAACACTTGTGAAAATATTATGATAAATATTTTCAAGTGTTAGGTCAAAACCGAGATAAAACTGCTAGTGGGTATAGCCGAAGTATTCTGCACCGAGAAGATTACGCAGTTAAGGTGTACGTTAAAGACATGCAAAATATTCTAAGTATGAAAACATGCAAAGCATAGAAGAAAAGCGGTAAGCATACATGATGAAAGCAATATTCAACACTTACAAGAAAATAGAAGGCTTGCATTGAAAAGTGACAGCTTGTTCAAGTACATAAACAGGCACATCGGTCTGACAAAACAGATACTGTTCAAAACAGAGAAGAAAATTACAAAGAAAAAGACAGCTGGGCAGACTTCTCGGCTGTGATTTCGGCATCGATTTCTAGAAGAGTCTGGTCCAAGCTTTTTGTAGCGGCAGTGATCTCGGTTTCAGAAGTGTCGGCCTTCTTTGGTGAGGTGCTCTTGGAGACCTCATCCTCATCCTCATCCTCCTCAATCAAGTCCGGGACTTAATCATTTAGAGTAAAGGACTTGGCCCCAGCAACAGAGTAGGGGACTTGGCCCCAGCAGCAGCTTCAGATTCTTTCTCGGCAACCTCAGCCTCAGCCTCTTCCTTGTCTCTGGCCTCCTCGTCGTCGGCCTCTTCTACTTCCTTGGCCTCATCCTCAGATTGATTGGAAGAGGAAGGGAAAGGGACATTGAGCTGACCCATATCACGGAGGGGAGAGTCCTCAGGGACAAACATCTTTTTGAGGGCTGTCATCCAGTCAAGATAGTAGCCTTTGTTGCAGGCCATGTTGACTTGTTTTTTTAGCCTTAGCAATGGCATCGGCTTTGGCAGCAGTAACTTGGTCTACTTGCTTCATGTGCTTCTCTTTCGAGATATTTAGTTGCTAGAGGCATGAGCATGTCGGATTGACTATAAGAAGATGGAGTGGATTGCACAATTATGACATCAGGGATGTCAACAAGAAGGTCTTCTATGACAAGAGTTTGGCGAGACATGTCGTCGTTGGTTACGACGATGGTTACTCACAGATAAGGCGATTGAAAAATTATCAAGGTCTAAGGCTGGAAGCTTAGGACCTCGGTGTTTCCTGTTCCTGGTTCTAGTTGCAAGATTGTTGCTATGTCGGTGTTTGCACTGCCATTGAAATGGTGGGTTGATACGTAGAGCAGTTGATGAAGTGCTTGGTTGCTAGTCTGGTTCAGCTAATAGAGTTTGAACCTGGGGCACGAATGGATTATTCATGGCAATTAATGCTTCAAGAACAGCGATGATGGTTTGTGGAGGCAAAAAGAGAGAGTCTGGGGACACAGATAGAGGCAAAATAAAAAAGATGGCAAAAAGTTATGATTTCGAGTCCTTAGGAGACGTGCTCGTGCTGATGTTAGACGGCTGGGGGCAAAACTGATGCGACACGATGGAGACGTGATTAGTACGCTCCAATCTAATGATGATCTTGATTGAGAAGTGCGATCTCAGTTGAGATGATCTCGGTAGAAGTGATGATCTCGGTTGAGATGACGATCGCGGTTGACATGATGATTTCAGTTGAGATGTTGATCTCGGTTGAGATGTTGAATTTGGATGGGAGCAGAACTTGTTTATTCTTGGTTTCTTATGCGATGATACTAGGGTCTTGATGTTCTTGAACTAGCAAGTCATGATCTCTGCTAGTAGTGTGATTTCTGTTGAGATGTTGGACCTGGATGAGATAGAACATGATGGTTCTTGATTCTTGATTCTTGACGAGTCAAGTCACAATCTCGGTCGGAGGAGTACATGTATAGGTTCCATCACCTCAGTTTACTGAGGTAATAGAACCTAGGGGGCAGTTGTGGGAACATATTTTTGGGTAGTCCACGTGGCCGAGGTTATTAGCCGAGGTGCCACGTGGGCGGACCATGATGCCGAGATATGGTGCGATAATACCGGAATCTGAGATATTTGGATAGAGGACTAGAGTCCTAGATTGGGAGAGAACTTCAGTTTGGATAAAGATAAGACTCTTAGAGAGTTAGTCCCAATCCTACTGGGAGTCCAAGATTAGCAGTAATCCAAATTCCATTGAAGTTAGGCTTCTATTGGGATTAGATTTGTGTTAGTTATAAAAGAGAGGCACCCTTATGGGTTTAAGGTATGCTTTTTATGCTATGAATAGTGAGTTAAGCACTTTTGCTGTCTTTGAGAGATAACTGACTTGATCGTCAGAGTGCCCCCGGGTGGACGAACCACCATCAGAATCTCTACTTTTTGTGACAGGTCGTTCGGGCTTAATCTATTCTGCCAGTGTTCTCTAGCTGAGTGCTTGATTGGCAGTGTGGTCGGAAATTGGCACACATAATATATATGTATGTGTATCTGTATATGTGTTTGTATGTATATATGTATCTATATGTCTATATGTATATACCTATATGTGTATGTATCCGGATATGTTTATGTATTTATATGTATACTGATGTACGCAGTATGTATCTACTAAAAAAAGTGAAAAAAGAAAAATATAACATAATTTCAAGAAGAAGAAAAGAAAATGAAAAAATAAATAAATTTGTGAATCAATCAAGTACGGTTAAAACCTTCCTCATCTCCGTATAAAATACGGTTAGGTACACCTGTTGGTTACACCACATTTTCCCCTTTCATGTTAAATGAGTTCATAAATTTATTCCGTTAAAACCTTTCACCTCTCTGTATGAAATACGGTTAGGTATGCTTGTTGGTTACACTACATTTCCTCCTTTTGTGTGAAATGTGTTAGGATTTCATGTTTACTCGATTAAAACCTTCCCCCTATCTGTATAAAATACGATTAGGTATGCATGTTGGTTACACTACCTTTCCTCCTTTCGCGTGAAACGTGTTAGGATTTCAAGTTTACTCACTTGAAACCTTCTCCATTTCTGTATGAAATACAGTTAGGTACGCCTGTTGGTTTCACCATCTTTCCTCATTTCGTGTGAAATCTGTTACAATTTCAAGTTTACTCGGTTAAAACCTTCCCACTCTCTATATGAAATACGATTAGGTACGCCTGTTGGTTACACCACATTTTCTCCTTTCACGTGAGACGCGTTATGATTTCAAGTTTATCCGGTTAAAACCTTTCCCCTCTCCGTATGAGATATGGTTAGGTACACCTGTTGGTTACACCACCTTTCTCCTTTCGCGTGAAATGCGTTTGGATCTCAAGTTCACTATTTTTCTCTTACGTGAGACGTGTTTGGATCTCAAGTTCACTATTCATCCGCTAGCGCGAGACGCGTTTGGATTTCGAGTTCACTATTTCTCCTCTCGCATGAGACGTGTTTAGATTTTGAGTTTACTATTCCTCCTCTCGCGTGAGACACGTATGGATCTCAAGTTCACCTTTCCATCTCTATCATTTGTGCTGTGGCACATTTGTATGCATTGCACCCTCTCTATCATTTGTGCAGTATGCACATTTGCATGTGATGCACCTCCTCTATCATTTGTGTGATATGCACATTTGTATGCGATGCAGCCTCTCTATCATTTGTGTGGTATGCACACTTGTATACAATGAACCCCCACTATCATGTATGCTATGGCATATTTGCATACGATGCACTTCGTCTATCAGTTGTGTAGTATGCACATTTGTATATAATGCACCCCCCATCTATCATTTGTGCGTTATGCACATTTGTATGCGATGCAACCCCCCTCTATCATTTGTGCAGTATGAACACTTGTATGCGATGCACCCCCTCTATCATTTGTGCGGTATGCACATTTGTATGTGTAGACACCCCATTTTTGACGACCTTTACGACTTGGACGTCCTCGCATGCACACCCGATGATGAGTTTGTTTGCTTGCCAAGTGCTCGAAGTCCTCAGCGGAATGCCACAACTTTGAACCTTTCAAACCCTACATCATTTTTGTCTTATTTTTGGACCATGCCTTGGTCTTTCCAGCCTGCAACCTTTGGTGGCCTGCCGGCCATCCCTAAAGGCTGCCGGCCATCACTTTTGGTTTGTCGACCACTGATGTGGCTTGCCGGCCACCACTGATGGTCGGCCGACCACCAGTGTTTTCTGCAGATATTTTATGCCAGCTGTTTGCACAGATGCATGGATCTGTCCACACGTGTAGGGCTGGATCTCCTTGAGGGAATTTCATGTTTTCTATATATAGAGACCCCCTCTCTCTTGTAGCAAGGTTAGAAAATTTTGAACTCAAAATTTTTCCTCTGTCTCTCTACAATTCTCTCACTTTCTCTCTCTAGCATTTCTCTACACTTTAGCCGACAATTCCTTAACCTTTGCCTATACACTCTTAACCAAATCTTCTCATCTTTGAGCTGAGGTGTTCTTGAGCTTGGTTTGAGCTTTAGAAGGTGTACTTGCTTGGTTTTGTTGCTTAGAATCACTTTTCTCTTCAAGAGGTATAATATTTGCTTTATTAGCCTGCTTTGCATACTTGGTTTTTTTACCTTTTTCCCACTATTTTTGGGCTATAAAAACTCTGTTTTTGTGGGCTGAAATTTGTGGTTTTAGACCATTTAAGGTAGGGGTGGTTCACCATTCTTTGTACCTTATTTGTAAGGCCTTTCCACTTGTGTTTCCCACTTTCAAACTATCTTTTCCCAAGCTTTTAAACACTGATTTTTAGAGCTTTTTCAACGGAGAAAATCATGTGTTGAAGTGCAAATTTGAAGGGGTTAGCCTCCCCTCCTTGTGTCTTGTTTGCTAGCCTAGTTGGTGCCATGTGTTAGCTTATTTTTCCAGCTTGTTTTAGCTTAATTCCAGCATGTTTTAGCCTCTGATTTGGACTGTTTTAACTCTGTTTTGGGTTGGTTAAGTTATTTGAGTTTTGTTTTGCATGCTTTTAGTGTAATAGCCCTCACAAGCTTGGTGTTTTAGGCCTTTAAACACTACTTGTTTGAGTTGATTGCATGTTTTTAATGCTTTTCTCACTTAATTTCAGCACTAATAATCTCTGCAACCTCCCTCATTTCCTGGCTTTTAATTTTGCTTTGAAATTGGTTTCAAGTCATTTGTTTGCCTAAACATAAAATAGAGGTTTCATACTTAATGGGTTAATCCCTTAGGGGGTTCATTACCAATGATATAATGCTTCTTTCATATCCAAAGCAACTTGTATTTTGAGCCCTCTTTCTATTAGAGGACTTTAATTCACCTTTGGACTTAATTGGATTAAAGAATGGTTGGCAAACTAAAATGAGTAATTAAAACTTGGAACTAAAAGTGAACAAGATAATAATTTGGTTGTGTTTAACCGGACGTTAATTGAACATATGGAACTTGGACCATTTCATACTTGCTAGTGATGAAATGATCCAAGTCTCCAAGGTTACCTTCTTCCCTTGATCTTTCATGAAAGGAAGGAGGTTTGTGTCTTGTTTTGCATTTATTGAACTTGCACATCTTGAGTCACAAGCCACTATGCAATGAAATTGCTTGAGTTGGTGGTTTGTGGCTTAAGTTCACAATTCCTTGGATTTGTTCATGAAAAGGAAGTGTGAATTGTGCAAACAAACCCTTGAAATATCCTGTATATGCTCTGTTTGTTCTCTGTTGCAGCAGGATGAACCAGTGCATCAGTGGTCAGCAGGCCACTTTTCATGGTTGGCAGGTGGCCGACAGACCACCATCCATGGCTGGCAACCTTCATCCATGGTCGGCTGGTGGCCGACCAGCCACTGATGCAAATCTCAGTAGATTGTTGGTAAGGTGGAGCAAAATGGTTCTAGATATGTTCAATTGTGCAAACAGAGGCATTCGGGAGCAAAACGGTGGTCTTTTCGGGTGATAGTCAAGCATACGAATGTGCATCCCTCGTTTCCCAAGGCAGAGTTGTTAGATGCTTAGTTTAATTACTTAGTTTACTTACATTCATATTGTAATTATTTAGTGAGCTAATTAATTCATTTGTTGTTGTAATAATTAGCTTAATTAGCTTAGTTTAGTTAACTAGTTGGTTTTATTCATTCGGACTCTCCTTCGTGAGAGCGCAATGTAATAACGTGTATATCTTGTAACCCCACGTCTTTCTCCATTTTATTTACGAGCTTATGATGGTTAGATTAGGAGCATCATGTTTCAACTAGCATACCTTATGCTTGCATCCATTCATCTTGTATTGCATGCACTAAGGCTCGGTTCATCATTCTAACTGCATTGTTGTTTAAATACTTTTTTGAATACGTGTTTAAAACGCATGCTATCAAATTGTTGCATTTGCCATGTTTAGTAGCTGATCCTACTTTAGTTGCATATTGTATGTGTTGCATTAGTCATCTCGCAAAGTTAGGATCATGCATTTTTTCTAACTTTTTTTGTTTTATCTTAGTTTGGAGTACTAGGTGAGTTTTTAGTGCTTTAGCATATGTGCATGAGTGTAAGTGATTGCCATGAGGCTAAATGCTTACTTGTTAAAATGTTTGAGTGCTTGTGGAAAAAGGCTTGTTGCTTGAATTGGAATAATTCAATGAATGTACGTTTAAGCCCACTTTGTTGAGTGGTAAATTCGCAAACTTTAAGCCCACTTGAGGTGGAAAAATCAAACCCTTTTCAAAAAACAAACATGAAATTGAATTGTTCCAATTCGGGCAAACTAGTCTATACTTGTGTGTGTGCATCACATAGTAATGCTAGCCTAATAAACCGGAATAAGAGCATATAATGTTGATAAAAATCATATCATGATTAGTAGAGGCCGATCTATGATCGGGCGAGCGGGGGTGCTCAATTCATGACCTTCCCCTCTTGTACCTAAGTTCCCGAGCCGAGACAACTTTGATGATGACGGACACGTGGCCTTTGGCACGAGTCATGGGTTTCCTAAATTTTTCCAAAATAAAATATTTAGGTGGTGACTCTGTATCTGGCAAAGAAATCTAATTTTGGCATTCTTGATTCAAAATCAACTTTCCAAAACGATTTGCCGGATTTGGACTCTTTGGTGTTTATCAATTTCACTTGCACTTGTGAGATTAGATTCAAAACCGTAGGAGTCCGAACTGTAGGGCCTCTTTCAAGCTTCTGAGAGGGGGCGTGAAAAAGGCGAGCCACAATATGCGATGCACCCCCTCTATCATTTGTGCGGTATACACATTTGTATGGAATGCACCTCCTCTATCATTTGTGTTGTGGCACATTTGTGTACAATACACCCCATCTATCATTTGTGCGGCATGTACATTTGTATCTGATGCACCCCTCTCTTTCATTTGTGCTGTGGCACATTTGTATGTGATACATCTCCTCTATCATTTGTGCGGTATGCACATTTGCATGTGATGCACCTTCTCTATCATTTGTGCTTTGTCACATTTGTATGCGATTCACCCCCTTATCATTTGTGTTTTGGCAAATTTGTATAAGATACACCCCCTTTTATGCTTCCTATCATTTGCACTAGTTGTGTCTCTCATGTTGCCACCTTCATATCTTTATCGTTATTCCATTGCATTGCATTGCATAATCATGAATGTTAAAAAAAAAAAAAATCAATTTCGCAAAGCGTGTAAGTCCAACTTTCAATTATATTTTGAGCATATCATTTGCATCCTACCCCTGAATTACACTAGTTTGACTCTTTGCAAAGGGATACATAGGCAACCTTCGGGTTCAACCAATTACATTTGCATCTTGTTTGTTTGTCCAAGACTTAAGGCCTTATCAAAAGAGTCATCTTCGAGCTTTGACATTCACTCACGTCATGAAATGACTTCGAACTCTGTCAAAAGGGAGCAACTATAAACACTCCATTTTGACTGACCTTAAAACTTTGGCGCTTTTTTCCGAACACCCGATGATGAAAATTGAAATGTGCTATTTTATGAATTTCTCAACAGAAAAGTTAGGTTTAAGCTTTAATTCCAACTTTGCACCCGTTTTGGCCAAATTATTTTAAACCTATTCAAAAATATTTTTTTTGAATTTGTTCTTTTCTGGAAAATTTAGTAGTTTTGGAAAAAATTGGCTCCCATACCACATGGAAAGCCACGTGGTTTTGAGATACCACATGGCAAGCCATGTGTTTTGGAAATATCACATGGCTAGCCATGTGTTTTGGTGATCCCAAATTCTTATAAATATCACCTCATTTTGTTGTTTGGGAAAAGAGAGAAAATTTTGAGAAAGAAAATTTTATTTCAAAAAGAGAGAAAAGTTTGGAAAAGGAAAATTTCACAAGTCTTGAGAAGAGCAAAATTTGAAAAAAGAATTTTTATTTCAACAAATCTTAAACCTTTCTATCATCTTTCTATCCACTGATATATACTACCCAAAAATTCCATCAAAGCTTATACTTGTAACTCCTTGCTGAGATCTTAAAGCATACTCCATAAGCGTGAGAGTGTAAAGAAGAAAGTTTGATAAATCGAGAAATTCATCATTTCCTCCAAAGGTAAGTTTTTATAATTTTCTCATTTATTTTCTCATATTTTCTTTATTGTTTTAAATACGTAGTTTCTTTACTTTTAATATAAATAATATAATAATATATTAATTATGTTATGTTATATATTATTATTATTATATTATGATACCATAATAATAATATATATTTTCTGTGCAGTGGTGGGTGAAACCACCACACACACTTCTCTCAAATATATGTATTATTATTATTATGTCGTTTGATTTGTTAGATTCAGCTGATGTTTAAGTTAGATAGTCGTTTGTTGTAATAATTTCTACCTCATTTCTTTTATTCGTTGTTATAAATATTCAGTATTGTAATAATTCCCCGCCGCGTTTCTTTCTATCCCTTTTCATTTATTTGTTTTTTTTATATCTGTAAATAAGTATCATATTTTATTATTTATCATATTTATGCTTTGCATTCACATTTTATGCATTCAAATTCGACTCATTTGCATTTGTGAGTTTAATCAATTTCTATGTGATTTTCTGTGCTATCCCTTGTCATGAGATGATTCATATGTCCTGTATTAGGAGCCAAATTTTTAGTTGCATTATTGTGTATGTATTGCATTAGAATCTAAAATCTAGGATCGTGCCTGTTTTCTAACTTTGTTTTGTAACTGTTCGTGGGACGTCGGTAAATATGTAAGTTTTTATGTTTTAGCATCCTACTTGTGTGGTTTTCTTTATTATGTTTAGCATTCTATCACGAGACTATTTGCTTATTTGATATGACTATGAATACTGGTAGAAGGAGGTTGTGTCGCTTAATTTGGAATGATGTTGATTTTCGTGTTTGTAAACTCAATTTCTTTAATTTGTACATCTTCAAAACTCTTTCAAAATGCTTGAAAATCAAGTTATTCCAAAATGAATGATATAGTTTATACTTGTTTGTTTGCATAGGAAATTTTAAGATTTATTTAATAATCGGAATATGAACGTATAAAGTCAATAAAATTCATATCATGGTTTAGTAAAGGCCGATCTTTTGATCGGGTGATTGGGGTGCTCAATTAATGACTTCCCCCCCCTCATATCTAAGGTTCTGAACCGAGACATCTCTAGTTACAACGAACAATGGCCTTAGCATGAGTCACTAGTTTTCTAATTTTTCCAAAATATTAGGTGGCGACTCTGAGATCTGGTGATGTAATCCATTTCCGGCAAAGGTTTCGCAATAAAATGAATTTTCTATAAAATTGTCAGATTTGGACTCTCATATATATTTCATATTGCACTTGCGAGACTAGATCAAAAAAATCAAGGGTTTGAACTGTTTAGCGCGCTCGGGTACCCCCGGGTGATACGACAAGCATGCAGAGTCAAAATACCAGGAAGATGTCCTTGAGGTGACAGACAAAGCAGTAGAAGGAGATGTACCAGATGTGGAGAGAAACTATTTGATCAGAGTTTAAACATCAGTTTGAGAGAAGACAGAAGTGAAAGGATCTAAAGGCATAGAAGAAAAAAAGTCCTCAGAGGCAGCAGCAACAATGCGATGAATATACATAGATTGAAACTGATTCCCAAAATGATGTGAACAGCCCTGAGATTGAGATTCACGAAATGATAGACTAGTAAAGGATGGTTGAGATGGATTGTGAAAGTAATCTTGCTGGAGATTACCAGGGCCAGTTTTGTTGTAGTAGCGGTAAGACTTAACTAAACAATTAACCAAAAGATGAGTGGAAGAGAGCCCACGATTCTGACAATAAATGCACTGAGGAGTTTGCTGGAGAGAAGAAGATCTTCGTGATTGAGGGGTGGCCAGAACTGAGTCTGCATGTTGAGTAGAGGTGAGACCAAGATGAGTTTCCTTATATAGTAGCTCGAATATAGCTTGCTCAAGAGAGGGCAGGGGAGTGTGATGTAGGAGAGAGACACGGATCGACTCAAAATGACAAGTAAGAAACATGAGAAACTTAATCAACTACTGCAAATTGCAATAATCAATAAATAGAACAACATCTTCAGTATGAGGCCAGTTAGGTTCAAAAAGAGCAAGCTGATCCCAAACAGATTATATTTTAGACAGAAAGTCAATAATGGACAGATTAGGCTCTTATCGTATGTGATGGAGGTGACTCTAAAGCTGATACTGATGAACAAGACCAGTAGTCTAATACCGATCTTTGAGAAAATCCCAAATATCATTAGAAGGAGTAGAAACCAAGTCAAGTTGAAAGAGACCTAATTGAAGGTTGATAGATGTGATAGATATATTTCGGAACCAAGTAATGATCTGATATTTTTTTGCTTTCATACTCCTTTAAATGGTCGGCGTATTTGGCTGCAGTTTCTTCAGCCCCTTTTGTTAATTAGGCACATCCCCAGTAATAACTGTAACTGGCTTTTCGTGCTTCTCGGAGGGGTTTAGTCTTCTTAATACGATATCCCTACAGTTCGAACTCTCGTGGTTCTGAATCTGGTTTCACAAGTGCAATGTGAAACAGAAAAATACAAATAAGGGTCTAAGTCCGGCAAATCTTAGGATATCCATTTATTATCAAAGATGCTAGAAATGGATTGCATTGCCAGATTTCAGAGTTGTCACCTAAATATTTTTGGGAAATTTAGGAAACCAGTGACTTGTGTCAAAGGCCACTTGTCTGTCATAACCAAAGTGTCTTGGCTCGGGAACGTAGGTATGAGAGGGAATGTCAAGAATTGAGCACCCCCCTCACCCGATCAAAGATCGGCCTCTACGAATCATGATGTGATTCTTATCAACACTTGTTAGACTTATTTATTTTCATAAATTATTTATTTATGTTTTAATTTATTTGAAAGAGAAAAATAGAATCCAAAATTTATTTTGATGATTTATTTAATTATATTTTAATCAAAATTTATTTTGATAATTTATTTGAAAGAGAAAAATAGAATCAAAATTTATTTGATGATTTATTTGAAATAGAAAAATAGAATCAAAATTTATTTTATCCTATTATTTTTCACTTAAACCTTTATCCTAAATGTTGTTAGAATTTATTTAATATTTGATTAAATCAGGAGTTCAAACAGCCGAAAACAAAGGTTCAAACAGCCTAGCACAACAGCAGGCCAAAAGGTTCAAAAGGTTCAAGTGGAAGATATTCAAATTAGTAATGATGGAAGTACAACGGCTATAAACGGCTATAAAGGTTCAAAAGGCCAAAAGGTTCAAAAGGTTTAAGTGGAAGATATTCAAATTTGTAATGATGGAGTGGAAGATATTCAAATTGGTAATGATGGAAGTACAACGGCTATAAACGGCTATAAATTCAAATGACTACAACTGTCATAAATGGCTATAAATTCAAATGAATACAACGGCTATAAACGGCTATAATTTTCATTATATATACCAAAGTCTCTAATGTAAACAAGTTATAAAAAACCTGAGAATATTCTTTGATCTATAATCACTCACATTTATTCTCAGAAATTATACATTGAGCCTTATAGCTTTAAGCCCATCTTTCCTGTGTGAGATTTACAGAAAAATCAAAACATCATTTTATATATCTATCTTTGAGAGATATTTATTGTAAGTTTTTTTTGAAAGCAAAAATACCATTTCATCTTGTAAAAGTGTTGCAAACACTGTGTTCTTGAAATCTTGAGAGCAAGGATGGATCTAGGGGGGCGGAGGGGGGCGGCCGCACCCCAAAAATTTGAAAAATATCATATATTATACTAGAAATTTTAAAATAATTTAAAATTATAGGAGTTCGCACCCCCAAATTTTTTTTAGATAATTTCAAAATTATATAGAGTAGCCCCCCAATTTTTTAAACTATTTGGAATTTTTTTTTTGAATTAGTTAACATATATAATAATCTATTTTAAATTTCATGTATATGTATTTTTTAAATTAGGTCAAGATGAAAGCAAAATTTTAGAAACTTTAATGGGTCAAAGTGTAAAATATGAAACTTTTACAAATATATAAACTATAAGGCTTGCTGGAGAAGCTTGTTCAAACAAAGCACTAAGATTAAAAAAAGAAAAGAAAACAATTGATCTGAGAGGCTTGTTGCGATTCGAAAGAGAGGAGATGAGGGAAGAAACGGAGAAGCTTTGTTGTCGGACTTCGTCAGAGCTGGTCGGCGTGGACGGTGGAACCGTGGACTCTCACTGGTGAGTTATCTGATATCCCTTCAGCTTCAATGTGATTATTCTGTTTTTATACTGAATATTATGATTGATTGTGATTTTAGACTGAATAATGCAATTATTTTGCCATTAATTTGTTATTGGTTGTTATTGGTCACCCATAAGCCTACAGACAACTAGAAATCTTCAACCCAATTTTCAGTTTTGGTATCCCAAACTTGACAACCCAAATCCCCAACTTCCTACGTCACATAACCCACAATTACATCCCCACTGTCAATAGATTTCGCTCCTCTCTCCAAACACTCTTTTATTTTACTATGCCAATCGAAAAAATAAATACACATACACTCTTTCAACACATACATCAGAACCCACCACCTCTAACATTATCTGGGTTAGCAATTGATTTTGAATTTTTTTTAAAAATAAATAATAATTTAATGACAATGTGGGGCTAATGCAAGCTGGTTGTTTTTTTGGGTGAAATTGTGGCAGAGAGGCTGGCATAGGGTGGAGAAGCCAGGAGTTGCAATGAATATCTGATAATTGTTATTGGTACAATTGTTAACTAAATATTGTGAATTTTTTTTTTAATACTATGATTTATTGTAATTGGTAGGTACTGTGTTGTGTGATTTCTTGATAATTGAATAGGCTTTTAGGTTATGATTTGTTGATTTCCTCTAAGAATTTGGATAAAAATCTAAATGTTATTTTGTGCTGCCATATATTTTATGACTTTTAGGGATAGGATGAAAGATAGTTTTCTGGCTAGTTACTTGATTACGTACATTAAAAAAGACATTGCTCGAGGGTTTGATGTAGACTCTATCATTCATGCTTTTCATATTATGAAAGAACGTCGAGCTCAATTGAAGATGCCTAATTTTAGTAAATAAATGCATATAGAAATAGTTACTACTTTTTGTAAGTGAATATGGGCAAAAAAATATTCTCAATTGTATGATCATCTTTTGGTACTCAACTATGTTGATAAGGAATATATAGTTCAATATTTTATCGTAACATTATTGATTTTTTTTCATGTTAGTAGAAATTGGTATTGAACTTCAAATTTTATTGGTTAGAGGTTAAATGTACTTTGGCCCCCCGAAAGTCATAATCTTGGATCCGTCCCTGCTTGAGAGTGATTGTGAATCACCTAAGATTTGCAAGGGTTTGGACTTGTGAAGTCTGTGTAAAATCCGTGGAGGATTGCTCTATTTGTAAAGAGGTTACTAGCACCCCTATGAAGCTAGAAGATAGTGGAAAATCTCAAGTGAAGCTTGAGGAGTGGACGTAGGCCGAGTTAAAACTGAACCACTATAAATTTGTTTGCCTCTCTCTCCCTTGTCTCTTTATTTTATTTTAAATTGCCATAGCTATATTTCACATTTTTACTGTGCTAAAATCATTAACTAACTTAGTTGTTAAGACACTTGTTTTAATTATTTTTATTTCATTAATTATATTTATCTATTGTGCTAGTCATAATTTTTATTAGGGTATTATTAATTTTAATTATAAAAACCTAATTCACCCCCCCTCTTAGGTTGTCTTTTGGGTAACAACACTATATGCTCTTGTTTTGATTGTTAATACTAATTTTACTATGTGAGGCACACAAGTATAGACTACGTCACCCACTTTAGAATGCTTTGATTTTATGTTTGTTTGAAAAGAGTTTTGAATACATGCTACTTAAAAAGTAAGCTTGTATGTACATTTTTCAAAGTCATTCCAACTTAAGTGAAATAGCCTTCATCCATAGGCATTCGAGGAGATATATCAAATAAGCATTTAGCCTCATGGTAGTATGCTTGACATGGCAACACAAACATACATGCAATATGCTAAAGCAAGAAATGCTCACCTAGTACTCAACCGAGGCAAGCCAAAGAGAAGAAAATAATTAGAAAAATGTGTGCTATAATATGCAAAGTGACTAATGTAATACATACAAAATACAATTACTAGGTTCGGTTTATTAAAGTGACATATGGCTTAACTCAAACCATGCGATGGCGCACGTATTCAAGTAAGTAAAAAATGACAATAATATTAGAATGATGAACTAGACCCGATGTATGCAAAAATGGATATTTACATATGGTAATGATATGAAACCAAAATATGATACTACATGCAACCATCATAAGCAAGTAAATAAAAGAGAGAAAGAATGGGGGTTGAAAGACATACATAATATTACAAGTGTGCCCTCATACAAGATGGTTCAAATAAATGTCCTATTTTGCTAAATATTACAACACCAAATAAATGAATAAGTTAAATTAATTAATTATTACAAATCTGAATTAAGCTAACTAATTAATTACAACACATTAATGTTAAAGCACTAAATTAATGGGATGGGAGGCAAGGAGCCACAAGCGTACAACTGAGAACATTCTCTCGGAAACCTCTCTGTTTTGTTGCCAGAATCTATTCTGTTTGTAGTCAGAAAATTATTCTATTTTGGCCTCAATTTCTGCTCTGTTCTGTCGCAAAAATGACACTGTTTGCACAACAAAAGATGGCTGGCCGCCGGCCGAACAGAAAGGTGGCTGGCCGGCCACTATTTTTGGGGATTACCCTGCTACAACAAATCTGAAACAATGCAAAAACAGAGTATTTCCAGGAAATATTTATTCTCACTTCCCTTTCCTATCATGAAGATGATCAAGGGAGGAGTAGATTCGGTTCACAAACCATCAATTGGCGCAAATTTGTTGCATGATGATCTTAGAACCGATAGGATAAAGGCTCAATAAAAGAAATGAAAGACCAACAATACCTCCTCCCTATCATGGAGTTACCTCAAGGGAAGTGGTAGACATTGATTCTTGAATCACTAAACATCACTACGAAATGTGTAGTGATTCAAGACTCAATAGGTTCAATATAACGTCTGATTAAGCCCAACTCAATTTTATTACCCTTTTGTTTACCTCTTTTACTCCAATTTTATTAGCCGCTTTTGCATTATCTTGCCATTTTCTTATCTTTTCTTCATTTTGTCCAAGAGTGATAATTACGTCCACTAAGTGCAAAAAGCGATAAAGAGAAGTGTCAAACAAGAAGTTGTGCTTAACATGAGAGAGATATAATGCCTTGGTAATGAACCTGCGAAGAGATTAAACCATTAGGCATGGAAAGTCTCTTTCTCATGCCTTAAGCAACAACCTAGTGTTTGAGACAACTCTTAATCAAAGAAAGCAAAGAAATGAGGGAGGTTGCAGAGATGATTATGCAAAGATGATTATTACAAGTGTGAATATGTACATGAAAACTATGTAAAGAAAGCTATCAACTCAAATAGATTGGCGTCTATGGCCTAAACAACCAAATCTATGAGGACTTACAACAACACAAGCATAGTATTTAAAGCATAAACAAAATAAACACACTAAAAAACCCCTAAATAGCACAAAACAAGGCTGGAAATCAGTTTGAACAGAGTGGAAAATATAGACCAAAATGAAAGAGAATAAAGCTAGGAAGCAAGCCTAAGGAAGGATAGCTAACCCCTCCACTTTTTGGACCTTTAAATCACATATTTTAGCCTCTGAAAACTTTGAAAAATAGTAGCTAAAATCAAAGAAACAAGTGGAAAAACAAGGATATAAGCTATGGGATAAGGTTCAAGAAAGGGTGGTTAACCCCTCCACCTTTGATAGCTTTTTTATCACTACTGTCAGCACTTAAAATCAGTCCAAAACAGTGAATAAACAACAAGAAAAAGAGAAGAAAAAAGTAGTGTAAACAAAGTAAAAGATGACAAAGGTTATACCTCTTGAAGAGAGGATACTCTTTTGTTCACAAACCAGAAGTTGAATCCTCTCAAATGTTGAAATTTGGGTTCAATAATCTCATCAAGAAGCCTCAAATTTTTGTTTTAGGAAGTGTATGTATATTGCAAGAGAGAAAGGAAGAGTGTTTGGCAAATCTTTGGCTCTTGGCAAAATTTTCTAACCTAAAACCATGAGAGGTGGTCATTTATTTATAGAAAAACAGGTTTCCTTGTCGAAAATATCTGTATTGAGCCAGCTGGTGCAAGGCATGCACATGGGGGGATAGTTGGCTGTAAATATTTGCCTGGCGCTGAACATGGTCGGCCGGCCATGAAGAGGGCCGGCCGGCCAATAAACATTGGCCTGCTGGCCACTTGTTGGCCAGCAGGCCTCTAAGTGGTCAGGCTAGAAAAAAAAAATTAAGTTTTGATCCAAATGAGGTGCAAGGTTTTAGGTTCTGAAACTCAAAACCGAAGCCTTTTGCTGAAGAAATTGAACGATTGTGCAACATAATAATTTATCATCAAGTGTTCAACATAAGGTGCCCAAGTCTTATGGGCAATCAAACATGGGGTGTCTACAATAATGAACCATAATTTCTTGCCTTTGAGAAATCTAGACATGGCTTAGCCTAGAGAACATAATTAGAGCCATCAAGGATAATAGAAATAAGATGAGCAAAGTCGGAGCAATCCATGATAAGCTGTGATCAAGGCAAAAAGACAGGACAACACTGTAGAAGCAAAAAAAAAAAAAAACAAAACAAAACAAAGCATACTAGTGAGTCTGGAAGGTCGACAATAGGTGGGAACTAAGCCAAATTGACCAAAAAAGGAGCAAAAAATAGGTGAAACTAGCCAAAATAATAGAATTGGCCAAACATATCTTAGGGCTGATGTCAGCAGTGGCAAGATGGTGTCAGTAGAGGGAGTGATGCATAATAGTAGAGAGGAGCGTGGCGAATGTTAGCAACAAGACGACTGATTGACGTGGTTGACTAGAGCGGCTGATGGTAGCAGTAGCTAAGGGATGATGTCAACGCGGAGAGGCTGACGTCAAAAATACATTGAAGCGCACGTATGGGAGTGGCGGCAGAAGGCTGTGACGCATGGCTATTCAACCTACGGGTGAGTGCACGTAAGGGCCCCGTTTGCAATGATTATGGTGGTGTTGGAGTTGTGAGAAGATTCTAAGCAAGATGATGGTATTTTCAAAAGAAAATAGTGATCTAGGTAGCCTGACAGTGGTGAATCAATACCCAAAAAGATTGGAACGGTTGCAGAAATATCATTGGAAATCGTGATGGTGTGTTTTAGTGATGATCAGAAAAAAAAAAAGAAAGAAAAATAGCCTTATGGCTCTGATACCATGTTAGATTATTGTAGATAGAGAAAGAGAGAGAAACTATAAACTCTGTATATAATGTTGTAATGAACAATGTACAAGAAGGCCCTATATACAGGAGAGAGTACATAAGCTAAATATGAAAGGTGAATCAATCACCAAACAATCAATCAATCAATAATGAATACACAATATATATACACACTAACAACTAGGGTTGCAAACGAGTCGAGTCGAGCCGAGCTAAATTTTGCTGAGCTCAAGCTCAACTGGTTTGCTTATTGAGCTCGAACTCAGCTTCGAGCTCGGCTCGATAATTAACTGGGCTCGACTGGCTTGGCTCGTTAATATTAATAGAACTCAAACTCGGCTCGGCTCGATAAGATTTTTACTATTATTTTTTATATTATTTAAATAAAAAACATTATTTATATAATTTAATACATAAATAATATATTTATGCTATTAATATATTATTTATATAATTTAAATAAAGATAAACGAGCCGAACTTATTTGAGTTCTAATTTGGCTCGTTTACTAGACAAGCCGACCCACAAGGCCGACTCTAACATTTTGGTGATCAAAAGTTTAAGTATTTCAATTTTGATTATATATATAATTATTTAAATTTATTTAAATATACAATAAATAAATAAATAAACTAAAATAATTCAAGCTAAAGTACTAAATAAAAAGTGAACTAACTATATACTTAAATATCACCGTTTTCATATTTTTTAATACAAAATTGCTAATCAAACTTGCATAATTCAGCTTGTTAACTAATTATTTTTTAATTGATTAAATTGCTAGTACATTCAATCTTTCTTATGATATGGTTGATCGAGGTAAAATTCAATTAATTTTAAATTTAAGAAGTTTATTTCCCGAGAAATAAGTGTAACTGATATAATTAATCGTATTCTATACGCATTTGAGAAACAACCATCCATTAATTTAATATAACTCACCATATCAATTGAATTTTTTATTTTTGTCAATAAAAACAATCATCCATTTGTTATAAACAATTCACCAAATCAACCAACTATTAATTTTGAACTTTCACCAAACTTTATTGGGATTTTTCAAATTCAGATAGATTATTTATTTATTTATTTTTTTTTTTGAACTAATATGATAGCTAAAAAAAATTGGGACTTTTTTTTTTCGCTCATTTTTTGGGGATTGTCGGCTTTGGGCCAAAGCTGGCCTTGCCAACCCATTGCCTCACCTCTCCCTCACCTACCTCTTTCTAGGCAGTTCCCTTACGATGTAAAGTGTGAAAAAAATCATGACACGGGGAGAGAGAGAGAGAGAGAGATCAAGCAGAAGGAGGGCAAGGGAATAGGTGGCAATGGAAAATATGATCCTGATGGTAAGAGAGGGCTATAGAAGAAGGGAGACACAATGATGGGGAGATGGAAAACATAGTGGTACCAAAGTTACTAGAAATCGCTAAGGAGGTGACGATTTGCGATCTGGATCATACGATCCCAATTGCGGGTTGTTTGCGAACTGGATCGCAGATTTGGGCGTTCCAATGAAAATTCAACACAGAGCATAAGAAATAAATAGAAACATAGGCCCCGTTTGTTTTCAGAGGTAGAATGGAGGGGATTGATAGTGAGGGGATTAAGTAAAATTGTGTTTATTTTGATGATAGTTGTTACTGTAGGGATTGTTAAATTATTTTTATATAAAATAAATATAAAATAATAAAACAAATAAAAAAAATACAAAAACATTAAACATTAATATTTTTTAAAAAAATGCCCAACATGTAAAAAATTTTAAAAAAAAAAAATTCAGAAAAAAAAACAAATAAAATAATGATTTTTACTTAACAAAAAATACAAAAAATTAAACATTAATGTTCAAAAAAAAAAAAAATGCCCGACATGTAAAAAATAAATAAAAATAAAAAATTTCTAGTTCGCCGCACTATTTTTTTAATACCAAGTCCTGGAGGCTCATCCGAATTCCCTTGGGAGGCTCATCCTAATCCAAAGCTCACTATCAATCTCCTTCCCATCTCTCAAAACAAACACAATATTAGTGGGTCTCATCTCACTACCAATCCCAATCCCCCCTCTAACTCTCCAAACAAACAGGGCCTTATAGTGCTTTCCCTATGCGTCGCTGTCATCATTTGCCTATTTCATATCATCGTCAACCACCAGATCGAAACAAGTTGGTGCTTCTTTGTCTCCAATTGAAACCCTAGAGTTCGCGATTGTCAAAGATGAAGGGTTCGACATTTTTGAACTAGAATAGACCCATACAAGAGATGATTGAACGATTGAAGAAAAGAAACAGAAAAGATAAAGAAGCGGATTTCGGAACAAATTTATTTTGGAAAAGATTTTTGGTCTTCCTTCTTCCACGTCTACAGTCAAATAATTGGAAACAGATTTGAGAAGCTGAAGAGTCCAACAAAAGGAGTGATTGTGTACATAGGCAGGTTGGGAAGTTGTTATAATTTATAATAGGTATGGTTTGTCACACACGTCTTTCTTAAAAATTGAGAAGTCAAAAGGTTTTTTTTTTTTTTTTTTTTACATTTACCTTAAATATTTGATATATAAAATTATATTTTAGGATTCCTAACCAATTAAATTTAAAGTTTCCTAAATAATTGGGTAAAATATTTTATTATTCCAAAACAATTATGGTATATACTTGATATAAAATTATATTATACGGTTTCCTAAACAATTATATATTCTATTATACATAATAATAGAAAAAGATAAATACAATGGCCAAAAAAAATAGGAAAGATAAATATGAATATAACAATTTTTTGAAAATACACAATTTTAAATGTTTGTTTTCTCTCAAAATAGAAACGAAATAACATAAAAACAAAAAATAAATATTTTCACACAACAAAATTGTCTTTAAATTAGATTGGTTCTCTAGTTGTTTTCATAAGAAAAAAAAGGTTGATTCCCATTAAAAAAAAAAAAGTGTAAACCAGAAGAAAAAAATTTGTGAGCCATGGTTTTTGGAAAAAAAAAAAGAAAAAGAAAAAGAAAAAAAGCATGTGGGAAGACAAGGAGGACATAATAATGTATGAAGATATTCCAACTAGTGATGATGAGAATGTTGAAGAAATTGATGCAATTCATAATGACAAAGATGGTGGTAATATTGGTGCTCAAGCAAGAAATTTCACAGTCAAGAGAAAAACAAGTTGATATGAAGTCTAAGGCTTTGTTGGATGAAGTTATTATGAAAAGTGTTGCAAGTGGAAAAAATCCCGGGGGTGCCAAACATTGGGAGTGTAAGCATTGTAATGCTAGTTTTGTGAGTATGTATACTTGTATTTGTAGCTCGATTTTTTCACGCCCCATTTCGGAAGTCGAAATAAGCCCTACAGTATCAGACTCTCGCGGTTATAAATCTAATATCACAAGGGCAATGTGAAATAGATAAACACCAAAGAGTCTAAATCTGACAAATCTTTTGAAAAATCGATTTTGAATCAAATTTCCAAAAATGAACTGCTTTGCCAGATACAGAGTTGCTATCCAAATATTTTGTTTTTGGGGAAATTTATGAAATCTATAACTCATGCCAAAAGTCACGTGTCCATCATCACCAAGATTGTCTCAGCTCGGAAACTTAGGTATGAGAAAGGAAGGTCATGAATGAATTTGAGCACCCTCATTCGTCCGATCAAAGATCGGCCTCTACTAATCATGATATGAATCCTATTTACATAATATGCTCTTGTTCCGGTTTATTAGACTAGCATTACTATGTGATGAGCACACACACAAGTATAGACTAAATTTGCAAAAATTGGAACGTTTCGATTCATGTTTGTTTTGAAAATTGTTTCGAAATGAAAAAGTGAACGCATATAAACATTGCTCAAATTATTCCAATTCAAGCAATTCGCCTTCATCTACGGGCATTCAAGCAGATATATCAATTAAGCACTTAGCCTCATGGTAAGCATGCTAGACATGGTAATATCAATACTCATGCAATTATGCAAAAGAGAGTAAAGGCTCACCTAGTACTCCAAGCCAAAAAGATGAAATGAGCTAGAAAAATGCATGATTAATAACTATGCAATATGACTAATGCAACACATGCAAAGATGCAATTAATAGGCTCGACTACTAATATGGCATATGGATCAATTTTGATAGCATGCAGCCTAAGCACGTATTCAAAGAAGTATTTAAACTAACAATGCAGTTAGAATGATGAACCGAGCCTCGGTGCATGCAATACAAGTGAATGCAAACATAAAGTATGCTAAACAAAACATGATGTCCCTAGACTAACCATCATAAGCTAGTAAATAAAATGGAGAAAAACGTGAGGTTAGAAGACATACACATTATTACATTGCGCTCTCATAAAGGAGAGTCCGAATGAACTAAGCTAATTAGCTAAGCTAAGCTAATTAATTAACTATTACAAAACAAATTAAATAAATTAGCTAAGCTACTTAACTAATTATTACAACAATATATGAATTAACTAACTATTCTAGTTTAATTAATGATTACAACATCACAACTAGCTAACTACTTTAACTAATTAAATAATTACAACACAAGTGCAATTAAAAGAAATAAGTAAGCTAAACAATTAAGTACTAAGCTAACTACTCCACCTCAGGAAGCGAGGGATGTTCATGCGTATGCTCGGTTTCCACCCAAAAAGGTCACTGTTTTGCTTCCAGAATGTCTTTGTTGCACAATAGAACACTAACACCTTTCTCCACCTCAGGAATAGCTCTGCTTTGCCTCATAAACACACTGCTAAATTTTGCATTAGTGGCCGGCCGACCACCAGTGATAGCTGGCCGGCCCTGGAAAATGGCCTGCCGGCCACTGCTACCCAGTTTACCTTGCTGTAACAGAGGATAAACAAAGCATGCACAGGGTATTCTCAAGGGTTGTCTGCACAACCCACCCCTCCTTATCATGAAATCAAAGGAGAAGTAAACTTAAGCCACAAACCACCAACTCAAGTAATTTCATTGCATGATGACTTGTGAACCAAAGTGTGCAAGTTTAATAAATATAACAAAATAAGACTCACACCTCCTTCTTTTCATGAATTGATCAAGGGAAGTGGTGACCTTGGGAACTTGAACCATTTCATCACTAAAGAGTATGAAATACCTCAAGCTTCCATGTGTTCAATTAATGTCCGATTGAACACAAAACCAATTATTATTTTGCACCATTTTAGTCCCAATTTATTACTTTATTTTAGATTACCATCCATTCTTTAATAAATTGAGTCCAAAGATGAGTTTAAGTCCTCTAAATGGAGAGAAGGCTCAAACCAAGTGTTGTTTTAGGCATTAAAGAGACATCATTGGTAATGAGCCCCCTAAGGGATTAAATCATTAAGCATGACATCTCAACCTCATGCTTTAGACAAACCAGTTGTTTGAACCACTTTCAAAGCAAAACAAAAGCCAAGAAAGGAGGGAGGTTGTAGAGGCGATTAAGAGTGATCACAAGTATGGAAAGCCATAAATAAATGCAATCAACTTAAACAAGATGGTGTCTAAGGCTTAGAATACCAAACTCATGAGGACTATTACACTATAAGCATGCAAAACAAAGCTCAAATGCAACTAACAACCAAAAACAGTGCTAAAACAGTCTAAAATAAATTCTAAAACATGCTGGAATTAAGCTAACAAAAGCTAAAACATGGCACAAGTTAGGCTAGTAAGTAAGACATAAGGAGGGAAGGCTAGCCCCTCCAAATTTGGACTTCAAAAAGTGTTTTTAGCCACTGAAATAACTTTGAAATTAAGTATTTAAAAGCTCAAAAAAAGGTGACAACAAGGTGGGAAACACAAGGGTAAAGACCTTGGAAGCTAGGTAGAAGGAATGGTGAGCCACCCCTCCACCCTTATTGACCTTAAACCACAAGTTTCAGCCCAAAATTTCATAGTTTAGACAGTCCAAAAATAGTACAAAAATGTGCTGGAATGAAGACAAAAGTAGCTAAAATAATAAGCTAAAGCATGGAGCAATTTAAGCTAGTAAACAAGCCAAAGGAGGGGTGGCTAACCCCTCCATTTTTGGGACTTCAAAATCACTTTTTTAGCCTTTGAAAACCTATAAAAATCAGTGGTAAAAATCTCAAAAAAAGTTGATGAAAGAATGGGAAACACAAATGTAAAGGCTTAGGAAATAAGGTGTAAAGAAGGGTGATTAATCCCTCTACCTTTAATAGCTTTAAACCACAAGCTTCAGCCCATAAAAATAGTTGAAAAACACTTCAAAATCAGCAAGAAAAGATAGAAAAGAAGTAGTGCAAAGATGCTCAAAATTATACCTCTTGAAGAGGAATAACACTTTTGTTCACAAACCAACAAGTTCTCACTCTCAAGGGCTGAAATTTGGACTCAATAATCTCAACAAGGAGAGCTTCAATATTGGTTTGGGAAGTGTAAAGAGAGGGTGTATAGGTTGCAAGATAGAGATAGAGAGAGAATTTCAAGTTTTGGAACTTTTAGAATTTTTTTTCAACCTTAAACTATGAGGGAAGGTCCCCTATATATAGAAAAACAGCCTCTCAGGTCGAAAATATCAAGCCTGGAACAGCTGGAGCTTTTGGGAGACAGCTGGCCAAAAATATCTGGGTTTTACACTAATGGCCGACAAGTGGCCGGCCGGCCAGAAGTGTGAATTGCCGGCCACGAAAAATCTACTTCCAGGCTTAACTTCAAACGGGCATATCTCCTTCATCCAGACTCGGTTTTAGGTCATTCTTGAGTCTAAATTGATGCCCCGGAAGTCTACTTTCCAACGGTAGAAGCTTTAAATCTAAATGCTAAGTGTGTAAAGAGATATGCCTATTTTAGTGAAGGTTGCTCAGTTTTGTCTTAATCGGATTGATGCCTAACTTCAAACAACCATATCTCCCTCATCCGGACTCGGCTTTAGAAGATTCTTGTGTCTAAATTGAAGCCCCAGAAGTCCAATTTCCAATGGTGGTGGCCTCAAAACTAAAGTCTAAATGTACAAAGAGACAGGCCTTATTTAGTGAAGGCTGCTCAGTTCTCTCTTAACGGTTTGATGCTCAACCACTTCCCTAACTAGTTTTCTTCCCTCTCCTCTAATTTTCTTCAACTCCAAACCTTTCATAAGATATTTTAAAGATTTTTTCAAAGAGTTCACCCCTCTTCAATTTATTTCCACTTTGTTCTTACTCGGTTTACCGAAAAGTGCAATTTTTAACGAAATGCGAGCCTCGGAATATCGTAGAAACATTTTCAAAAATATTTTGAAAAAGATGGTTTTAAGATCTAAAATAGTTTTTGTCAAAATAGATTTGGTCCAAAATAGGATGTAAGGTTGGGATTTAGAAGCTCTTCTTGATGAAAAAATCAAACATTTGCACAGCATAACTTTCATCATCGAGTGATCAATCAGTGGCGCCCAAGTCTTAAGGGCGGTCAAAAATGGGGTGTCTACAATATTCATACACCCTTTTTTGGTGCTTCTGTTGGGAAAAAAAAAAGCTGAAGTTAAAAGGTGCCCTACTTTGTTAAAAAATCGCATAGAATTGGAATGGATATGTAAGAAATTTGAAAACGTCAAGAAAGAAGGTGGTCACTACAAGAAAACTGGGTATATGAGACGGAACTATTTGCGACGGCGCGCTTGCCGTCTCAAAAAGTCACTTTTTGCGACGGCAGAAAATGCCGTCTCAAAAAAGCGAGTATTTGCGACGGCAGAAAATTGCCGTCTCAAAAAAGCAGAGCATTTGCGACGGCACAATTTGCCGTCTCAAAAAATGAGAGTATTTGCGACGGTATTTGTCTGCCGTCGCAAATACTCTCATTTTTTGAGACGGCAACTAGTGCCGTCGCAAATGCTCTGCTTTTTTGAGACGGCAAATGGTGCCGTCGCAAATACTCTGCTTTTTTGAGACGGCATTTTCTGCTGTCGCAAAAAGTGACTTTTGTATTTTTTTGTTTTTAGTGGATATTTTTTAAATTTTAAATATTTTTTTTAGATGTATCTAAAAAATAAAAAATTTATGAAAAAATATTTTTAAAAATTAATAAATACATAAAAATACAAAAAAATGTATTGAATTATTGTATTTTTGGTATTTAGTGAATTTTTAAAAGATTTTTTTTACAATTTTTTTAATTTTTAGGTGTATTTTATTTAGCTGTGTCTAAAAATTTTAAAAAAATACTTAAAATATTAAAAAAAAATTCAATAAAAACAATATAACACGGAAAACAAGAAAGTATAATTTTCTCAAAAGAGTTTTTGGAAAACTCTAACCTAGCATAGTGATTGTGGTTTGAGATAGCTTCATATATATACAGTCACAAAATGGTTTGAATAAATTCAACGGTATTTTTTTGTCGCAAAAAAAATAAAAAAAACAATGTCGTCTTACTCTTTTGATATAACATTTCTCTTTTCATTCATTTTTTCATCTTCCTGTCTCTTGTCTCTGTCTCTATCTCTCTCTCTTCTCTTTATCTCTTTTACTTATCACTCTTCTTCTATGTCTGCCTGTTTCTCTCTCTTATTTTCTCTCTGTGTCTCTCGTCTCTCTTCTTCTCTATCTCTTCATCTGTTTTCTCTCTTGTCTCTCTCGCTCATCTCTCTTATCTCTATCTCTCTCATTTCTTTTTGTTCTCTCTCACTCTATCTCTCTCGCTCATTTCTCTTCTCTTTCTGCCTCTCTCTTTTCTGTGTCTCTCTCTCGCTCATATTTTTCGTTCTATTTCTCTCTCTTTTTGTCTATCTCTCGCTCAGCTCTTGTTGTTCTCTCTCTTTTCTATCTCTCCATCTCTTCTTCTCTCTCTCTTTTCTGTCTATCTGTCTCTCCCTATCTCTCTCTCACTCATCACTCTTTCTCCTCTTCTGTCTACTTGTCTATTGTCTATTTCTCTTCACTATGTTCGCCTTGCTCACTCTCTTACTCTCATTTTTCTCTATTTATCGCGCTCCTTTTCGATTTATCGATCCACTATAAGAAAATACACTTTAGCAACCACTTTGTCTATCTCTCTCTCTCGCTCATCACTCTATCTATGTCTCTCTCTCTATCTCTCTTCTTTATCTGTCTCTCACAAAATTAAAATATTTTTAAATTATAAGAAAATACACCTTCACCACTACTGCAAACACCATTCCACCACCACCATTACTTCTACTGTCGCCACTTCACATCTACAACTACCATTACTACTACTATCGCCACCACTCCACTATCACCACTACTGCAAACACCCTGTTGCCGTCGCAAAAAGTCATTTTGCCGTCGCAAAAAGTATTAGCGACGGCATTAGGAGTATTAGCGACGGTATTTTACCGTCGCAAAAAATCACTTTTTTTGTAGTGGGTGTTTCTTCTTCAATTAAAAATTCAAAACTCACTCATCGCCATGTGCCAAGAAGCAAAGGTCCACTAGAAGATTCATTCACCTTGATGGATAGACATGCAGTGGATTCCATTATTGTAAGAGCATTATGTACGAATGGAATTCCTTTTAATGTTCTTAGGAATCCTCACTTTTGTCGCAATGGTGACAGCCATCAATAATGCACCAAAGGGCTACAAAGCTCCATCATTTGAAAAGGTAAGAACTACTTTGCTAGATGAAGTAAAACAAGTGTTGAGAAAGAATTGATTCCTGTAAAAGACATATGGTACACTGATGAAGTGTCAATTGTTTCTGATGGGTGGTCGAATGTGAGGAAGAATCCACTGATAAATATTTTAGCAGTAAATAGTCGTGGTGCCATGTTCTTATATGCTGAAGACTATTCTGGAGTTGAGAAATCAAGAATCAATATTGCTGAATTGCCACTAGAAAAAATTGATGACGTGGATTCATCTAACGTCATCCAAGTTGTGACTATCAATGCCGCAAATTGCAAATTAGTTGGAAAAGAAGTGGAAAAGGTACATCCTCATATTTTTTTGGTCTCCTTGTGTAGTTCGCACACTGAATTTGATTTTCAAAGATTTGGCCCAAACTTTTGTTTGGTTCATAAATACATATCATAAGAGGAAATATTTTTTCAAGTATTTCATAAATCATTCACATGCATTGACAATTTTTAGATTGCACTCAAAGCTAGAACTCTTGAAAGTAGCTAAAACAAAATTTGCTTCACATTTTATAATGTTGAAAAGACTTGTTGATGTAAGAGAGGCCTTGGCAACAACAGTTGTTTTAAAGTCTTGGAAGGAATTGATGAAAAGTGGTGATGAATATACAAGAGATATGGGTGCTCTGATTACTAGATATATTGGGAGTGATTATTTTTGGGATGAGGTGTACAACATAGTGGTGATCACAAAACCAATTTATAAATTAATATGGTTTGTAATAAAGATGGTCCACTTCTGGGTGAAATATATGAGAGGATGGATAATATGCTTGGGGAGATCAAAAATGTTTTGAAAAATACAGTGATGCATATACACAAATTGAAGCTATAGTGCTTGGTAGATGGGAAAAAATGAATGTCCCTATGCATTGCCTTGGATTTGCTTTGTCACCTCGATTTTATGATTCTACCTATGTAAGAACTCCTACCCTTGGTGGAGCCATTAGAAAGAGACCTAATGAAGATAAAGAAGTGGTTGCTGGTGACTTAAAAGTATTTGAAAAGATTGCATCGCATCCTAAGGAAGCGAGAATGTTACGTAAACAATTTGTGGATTTTTATATGCGAAAAGGCCTTTTTTCTACAACTGCTGCCTTTGTTGATGCTTCTACTATGGGTGCTATAAAATGGTGGGAAACATATGGATCAGAAACACCATAGCTAGCAAAAGTTGCACGAAAGGTCTTATCCCAACCAATCACTACATCATCTGCAGAAAGAAATTGGAGCACATATTCGTATATTCACAATGTTAAACGGAACAGGTTTTTTGTTTTTGTTTTTGTTTTTATTTTTATTTGTATTTTTATTTTATAGTTTCGATCTTATTTTATTTATTGTTTTGCATATTATTATTAATCTAATTAATTTAATTATTTTTGGCAATGACATAAGCTAAATGCATCATGAGCGGACAAGCTAGTGTTTATTCATTCCAACATTCGGCTATTATCACGATTTCAAGAAAACTACAAAGAAGGGCCATTCAAAAAATGGGACATCAATCCAGAAGATAAAATGATTGATGATTCCCAAGTGCAATTAGAAGAAATGCAGTGGCAATCTTTAGAGGATGATAAAGATGATACCCAACAAGAGCACTCACATTTAGATGAAAGGACCTAAGAGCAATATAGTGTGTATGGTTTGAGATTTCCTAGACAAAGTCCAGCACCATTAGCTAGAACTTCTAATCCTGCACCTCGAATGAGATCTCAACAGTCTCAAATTCTAGTTTTATTAGACAAGATGGAGCATCATCATCCACAAAGGATAAAGGGAAAAGGCTGGCATAACTTCTCCTCTTTTTTTTTTTTGGTTCTTTTTAAGAGTTAGGAATAATTACCTTTTATGATAAGCTTTTTATTTTTATTTTTGTGTTAGTTATTTTTTTATTGCAGTACTTATAAACTTTGGATCGTTTTGTTATTAATGTTTTGGAAATAGACTTTTTGCAAGTATAGAAATTAGTTCTAGTAATTTAATTTCTGTAATTTCATTGTGATGAAAAAAAATCTCATTTGATTAAAAATATACATAAAAAGTCTTACATGTACACAATCATACATTTCTATAAATATTACTAAACGATCCAAAAAAACATTTCACATTCCAAACAAACGTATTTCGTTTTGGCTAAGCAATTCGAAGAACCCTACCCCTACCCCTACCGTACCACGTTTCGCATGACATAGCGTACCACATTTCCGTTCCCATTCTGCGTACCACTACGATCCACAATCTAGGTAATTTAAGGTGGTACTGGCGGTTGGAGGTGTAAAAGGTGGTGGCCAGAGTAGTATAAGAATAAAGTAGATTAAGGTTAGTGGTTGGAAGATTAAGAGTGACAACAAAATTAAAAATTTTACACTAGAATAAAACTGTAATAAAAAAATAAATTATAATATGGATTAAAAAAAGAAATTTTACCTATAAATCCCATCTTGAAGAATGGTGATCCATTTAGTCCTCAGAATTTTTTAAAAGACCAATAAGTCCCAATGATTTTGGAAATGTAAATTTAATATATTATTTAAAAATTAGATTTACAGTAATACCCTTATTTCTATTATGCTCCTTCTCTTTTTTTCTTTTGTGCTAGAAAAGGTAGGTACACAATGTGACGCCTCCAAAATGTAATACAATTAATCCATTCCATAAGATCTATGAACATAATAAAATGGTATACTTCACTCATCAGAGTTTATATTACAAAAAGGGTGTTACATGCATTATACATTCATAAATGTTCATCCTGAGTCTATAGCATGTAATAATAGATTAACAACAACAAAATAAATGCCCTACGGGCATACATCTTTCCAAGTTATCACTTGGTTACAACAAAAAGAAGAGTCCTAAGCTCTATACATGTAAAGTACTCGACTTGGATAAACATTTAAACATATCATAACAAAAAAATAAAAATAAAAATAAAGCCTTCAGCCCTTAGTCCTCCCAAGCTATGTCCTTGGAGGTGTGAAAATGGTTTCCCAAGTAGGGTGAGCCAACGCCCAGTAGAAACAAACTAACACAATATATGAAGTTTAACTAAGATATAAATGCCAAGTATATTTATATTCAATGTTCATGACCCACTTATATTCTTTCCAAGACCATTCAACGTAGATTTTCACATCTCAATCTGTTTCCATCCATCCATTTTAATTCAATTTATGAGCCAAGTTCATTGTCATCTAAACACACCAAATGAAATTACAATTCATTGGTTCACAATTTAACAACATCTATTATTCAAAACACTTCAACATGCCATTTTATGGAATTCACATTCGAGGGAATCGACACCCATAACTATAAGATTTTGGGACATTCAGTCTGGACACTCCGGCCAATTTAATTTTAAAATGGAGTCCATCCCCTATCTCCTCCCAAACAAAGATACATATACAATGTATTAAAAGCATCGTCATATATAATGACTATCCACGGCACATTTTCAATATCTCGATCATACCATCATATTTAATGAGGTAAATTAAAAGATAGGTTTCAATTCACCTAATCCACATGTAGTTTCTACAACAATCATAGCTATCATCCACTGATAGCCCTAAACAGATATCTCTAAACAGATATACAATCTTTTAAATAGATAATTTATCAAATTTCTATAGGTGAGTGATTTAACAAATTCAACTACACCATTCATTCATGCATCCTCCCAATTTCATATTTCCCATATCAATCTCATCATTTATACAAAATAATTTATTTAACTCAAATTAGGGCAAATTTCCCCATTTTCCAAATATTATCCCCAATGCCAAATTTCACCATTTTATCACTAGAGGACTTCATACACAAAGTCCCATAGTCATTTTAGAATCCAAGATAGAAAACCCCTCTTTAATTTTTGAGATTAAACCCTAACTTTACCTAAATCCTTCCAAATCCCTCAATTTATACAAAATGACAAATACTTAGGTTAAAAATCATAACAAGGTGTAGAATATCCCAACCTCAAGAGTAGAAGCCTAAAGGAGAAAAGGAAGAACTTCAAGAATGCCCAAACTCCACTTTGTTCGAATCAAAAAGAAGCCCACAAGATGCTCTATCTTTTTATCAAAGGAACTAGGGTTGAGAGATCCCCAAATCTAGTGTATTTGTAAAGAGAGGGAGTATTTTAGAGAGAGAGAGAGAGAGTACCGGATTAGGGTTTTTAGAAGAAATGAAATCAAAAGTGATGTAAAATGACTTAGGTGTGAACTGATATACACGACCTTCGCTCGAGCGAAGGAGTTGTCACTCGAGTGACCAGACACAACAAGGGACCTCACTCGAGCGCAAGAAGCGTCGCTCGAGCGCATAATGCGTAGCTTCAGAAGTTTTACAGACGCACACGCTCACTCGATCGCAAGAAACCTCGCTCGAGCGAAGAGCTGCACCTTCCCAGAAATTCTGTATCTGGGAAAAAAACCTGAGAACTCTCAATTCTCGTTCGAGCGCAAGAAAGCTCACTTGAGTGAAGAAGCAAATTTTAGAAGGCTCGCTCGAGCGCAAGAAGTCTCGTTCGAGCGACGAAGCCAAAATCTGGGCAACAACAATCTAAACCAACTAACAACTAACCTGTTCCAAACACGCCCAACGTGATCCAAAACTCAAATTCAAAGAGTTAAAGGAGGAAAACAAAACATGGATACAAAATTAAACCACGAAACCCGAGTCCAGAATATAACAAAGGTCGGGTCAAAACCGGAATCGCTATAACCTCCCCCCTTAAAGAATTTCGTCCCCGAAATTTTAAATCATGTTTCAAAACCATACTTAGCAAATTTCCAAAATGGTCACAATTCAATTCTCATTACCATGACCCACCTACCGGTCATTCCATCCCTTCACAAGAGAACCATTCCACAATATATAACTCAACATGTTTATCAATATGCGTCTTCCGAAATTCAACCACTTTCAAGACGTACATTTCATATTTCCAAGACATATTCAATGTTTATGATAAGTTTACATTTCCAAAACTTAAACAACATATACAATATTCAAATTAAACTTGCATTTCTGAAACATATTCAACATTTACAATGCTTTCATAATCCAAAACATATACAATGTTTTTATAGTTCATAAACAAAACTAAAATTTCAACATATACTCAAACATCAACAAATAAGTCCAGATATTTCTCTCGGACTTCCAATTCACGCTCCCAAGTTGCTTTCTCAACCCCGTGATGTTTCCACAATACTTTGACCAAGGGAATTGTCTTGCTTCGCAAGACTTGGTCCCGTCTATCCAAGACTCTCACCGGTCTCTCCTTGTACGAGGCATCCTCGTCTACCTCTAGGTCGGTCCAATCCAACACATGCGATGGATCCTGCTCATACTTCCGAAGCATACTAATATGAAATACGTCATGAATTTTGGAAAGCTGTGTCGGCAACGCCAAACGATAGACAACCTCTCCAATTCACTCAAGGATCTCAAAAGGGCCAATAAACCGAGGGGACAACTTCCCACTCTTCCCAAATCTCATCAAACCCCGCCTAGGTGATATTTTCAAAAAGACGTGATCACCCACTTCAAAGGACAAAGGTCATCTCCTACAGTCGACATAACTTTTCTAACGACTCTGGGCTGTAACCAACCTCTTACGGATAAACACCACTTTCTCCGTCGTTTCCTGAACCAACTCTGGACCCAACAAACGTGCATCACCCACCTCGGCCCAACACACTGGAGATTTACACGGTCCTCCATACAAGGCCTCAAACAGTGCCATGCCAATACTTGATTGGAAACTGTTATTGTAGGCAAACTCCACTAAGGATAAGTGTCTCTTCCACGACCCCTTAAAGTCAAGGACACAGCCTCGAAGCATGTCCTCAAGGATCAGAATAGTACCCTCGGACTGCCCGTTAGTCTGAGGATGGTAAGCAGTACTAAAGGTCAATAGTGCCCAAGGCACTCTGTAAACTCTGCCACAACCGAGCTGTGAAACGTGGATCTCTATCCGAAACAATCATCACAGAGACCCCGTGCAATCTCACTATGTCCCTAACATACAAGTCGGCAAGATAGTCTACCGAATCACTTACGCGCATAGGAATAAAATGCGCTGACTTGGTCAACCGATCAACTACCACCCAAATGGCATCGCTACCCCATTAAGTCTTCGGAAGACCCACAACAAAATCCATTGTGACATGCTCCCACTTCCACTCAGCTATAGGCAAGGGTTGTAACAAACCGGCTGGCCTCTGATATTCGACTTTCACTTGCTGACAAGTAAGGCACTTCGATACAAACACAGCCACATCCTTTTTCATACCCCTCCACCAAAACTGGCGACTCAGATCATGATAAATCTTTGTGCCTCCCAGATGCACCTCAAGGCGTGAATGATGAAACTCTCAGAGTACTTCCTCTCGGCAAGACTTCGGCACAAACAAACGATCACAGTATGTTACACTTAGGTCGGGAGACACAGTCAAACCCTTCTCTATCTTCCCACTGGAGATCTTCTCCTGGAGGTATTCTACCTCAAAGTCACCCTTCTGTGCTTCTAACACTCGGTTCACAGTTGTGCAACTACAGAAAACAAGGCCGCAGATTCAACAGACTCGCCTAGGTACAAGTCAAACTCCTCAAGAGTACCCAACATCTCCCATTCCCGGATGGCAATACAAGCTACACTACTAATAGATTTTCTACTCAAGGTGTTGGCCACAACTTTGGCCTTCCCTGGATGGTAATGCAACTCAAAATCATAACCTTCCATGAACTCCATCCACCTTCTCTGCCTCAAATTCAAGTCCTTCTGTGTAAACGGATACTTCAGACTCTTATGATCAGAAAACACCTCAAATCTCTCACCATACAGATAGTGCCTCCAAATCTTCAAGGCAAAAATCACAACTGCTAACTCTAAATCATGAGTAGGGTAATTCCTCTCGTGTATTTTCAACTGCCGTAAGCCATAGGCTACTACTTTCCCTTCTTGCATCAATACACAACCCAAACCTTCCCATAAGGTGTCACAATACACTGAATAGCCCAAACCCCTCTCCGGGATATTCAAGACTGGAGCAGTGGTAAGTCTAACTTTAAGCTCTTGGAACGACTTTTCACAAGTTTCACTCCACACAAATTTGACCCATTTTCTCGTCAATCTAGTCAAAGGTGAAGCTAATTTGGAGAAATCCTTTACAAACCAACAGTAATACCTGGCCAACCCCAAGAAACTATGAATCTCGAAAGCATTCTTAGGCTGTGCCCAATCCTGCACTGCCTCTATCTTGGATGAATCTACAGTCACCCCTTTCCCGGATACTACATGGCCTAAGAACTTAACCTCTTTTAGCCAAAACTCACACTTTCCGAACTTAGCATACAACTTATCGGCTCTAAACAACTCAAGCACCACTTGCAACTGTTCCTCGTGCTCCTCCTCAGAGGGTGAGTAAATCAGAATATCGTCCACAAAGACGACCACAAAACGGTCTAAGAATTCTCGGAAGATTCGGTTCATCAAGTCCATAAATACAGCTGGGGCATTGGTTAGCCCGAAAGGCATCACAAGAAACTCATAGTGGCCATACAGAATGTCGTCTTCGGGATATCCTCCTTTCTAACTCTCAACTGGTGATAACCTGATCTCAGGTCTATCTTAGAGAAACAACGAGACCCTTTCAACTGATCAAACATGCCATCTATACGTGGCATTGGATACTTGTTCTTAACCGTAACCTGGTTCAACTTTCGGTAATCAATACAAAGTCGCAAGGCTCCATCTTCCTTTTTAGCAAAGAGAGCCGGTGCTCCCCAAGGCAAAGTACTAGGGCGAATAAAGCCCTTATCTAGTAGTTCCTAGAGTTGAACCTTCAACTCACTCAACTCATCTGGTGCAAACCGATACGGTGCCATAGAAATTGGTGTTGTGCTAGGCACTAAATCAATAGAGAACTCGATCTCTCAGTAAGGTGGTAAACTAGTAAGATCCTCGGGAAAGACATCCGAATACTCACAAACCACTCTTGGTAACTCAACCCAAACTTCATCGTACTCTCCACTCAAGAAGCTAGCAAAAAGACAACTAAGTTCACTCCGCCCACGTGAATCATACACCGGTGGTAAGACTCTACCAACCCGATCCCCCAAGAAACGAAAATAATCACCGCTCAAGGTACATACAGTAACTCTCTGACGGTAGCAATCTATAGCAGCCCGGTATGACGATAACCAGTCCATATCCAAAATAACATCAAAACCAGACATGTCCATCAATACAAAAGAAAAAGGAAGTCGGTGATCGGCAACCTCTATATCACAGCCCCGACACCCCTGTTTTAAAATCATCTCGCCCCCAATAGGTGACACAACACATATAGGAGATGCTAACTGTGCCAACTCCAACCCCAAAACAAATGCAAATGCAAACGAAATAAATGAATGGGATACACCCATATCAATCAACACATTAGCAACCGAGTTGCAAAATAAAAAGGTACCTTTCACAATAGATGGGGCTGGTACAAGATCTGGCGTGGTAACAGCATACACACGCCCCGTAGGTCTCTGATCTACCTGCTCACCTCTCGGAGCAAGAGACTGCTGCACTAACTAAGCCGAAGAGGCTTATTGATTGGCCCTCGAGGCTTGTATTGACTACGCTGGTTGGTGACTCTGTGTCTGCCTCGAACTAGACGCACCAGGTGTGCCACCCAACTGTGGGCAAAACCTCTTCAAGTGCCCCGCCTGCCCACACTGATAACAAGTGAGCGGCTGGCCTCTGCCCTGACTCTGGCCCTGTGAATGAGCCGAAGATGAAGCTACTCGCTGCCTTCCTCCCTTCTGTGGGCAAGCTGGAGACTTGTGGCCCAACTGACCACAGTTGAAACAAGTGATGTCTCCTTGACCACCTTTCCCAGAACCCGAACTTGGCAATGGAAAGGTAGACCTCGAATGCGCTCCCAGGGACTGTTGAGGGTTAGAACCCCTCTGCCTCATACTGTCCCCCTGTCCATCCTGACTCCTCCTGGAGCCCCTCATCCTCTTCTCCTCCGTATGCATGATAGTCTCAAGGTGGGCTACAGCCTCCACAAGGCGCCCATAATCCCTAATCATGGATCCGGCCACTCTGAACATGAGTCTGGTCCGCAACCTCTTCTCAAACTCCAAACATCAGCGCTCCTCAGTCGCCACTAACTCTGGTGCAAACCTTGACAAACTAGTGAAGGTGGCCTCAAACTCAGCCACCGGTGTATTCAACTGCACCAACTTGGAGAATTAATCTCTCAACTTCTCCTTTATTGTAGTAGGTAAGTACTTGTCCTGGAAAGCATCAACAAAGGCTTCCCAAGTCCCTCCAATGTGCCCTCGGGCATATTTCCACCACTGCCCTGCGTCTCCCTTTAGCTGGAAGGACGCCAAGGTCACTCTCAAACCTTCGTCTTCGATGTCGAGCATCTCAAATGTCTTCGTCATCTGCTCTAGCCACTCATTAGCCTTCAATAGCTCCTTAGGATCACCCAAAAACTCCTCCGGATTCGACCGGAAGAACTCCCTCTTCAGAAAGGACGACACAACTTTAGTTACTTGGACTTGGACTTGATTCTCAGTTCTGAGAATGTCCATAAATTCCCTCAATGCTCCGGCCATTTCACGGGCTAAGGCGCCCATGGCCTGTTCACCAACCGGTTCGGCCACATTGGCTTGACCAACTCCTTCCTTCTGGGCCGGAATTTCATTTGGTATAGACATCTCATGCCTCCTAGGCATACCATGCCTACCACCACGACCTCGTCCTGACATCCTAATAAAGGTAATGATAGACATTAGCACATTTACAAATGTACTGAAGCTAATTCACCTACGTCCTAATACGATGGACAACTGTAATTCACTCCACATAATCACATAAACACATGCAAATTTCATTTCCAGATAATGACCATCCTGTGGCGTTGCTAGAGTTCCAGTTAGAAACAACAGTGATCAAGTGCTTTTCCAACAGGACTCCCAGAAACCCATGGACCCGATCAACATCCTAGAAATTAAATCTCATACCCATATAATCACATAAGCATGTTATCATATAAGTACATAACATCCATAGTTAAGTCTCTAACAAGCGAGACGAACCCATTGTGGTACTAACCATTTCCCACGTACCCAAAGTATTCAAACTCGATACGCTCAGATACCAAGTTGTGACGCCCCCAAAATATAATACAATTAATCCATTCCATAAGATCTATGAACATAATAAAATAATATACTTCATTCATCAGAGTTTATATTACAAAAGGGGTGTTACATGCATTATACATTCATAAATGTGCATCCTAAGTCTATAGCATGTAATGGTAGATTAATAACAACAAAATAAATGCCCTACGGGCTTACATCTTTCTAAGTTATCACTTGGTTACAACAAAAAGAAGAGTCCTAAGTTCTATACATGTAAAGCCCTCGGCATGGATAAACATTTAAACATATCATAACAAAAAAAATAAATAAATAAATAAAAAATAAAGCCTTCAGCCCCTAGTCCCCCCAAGTTATGTCCTGGAGGTGGCATGTCACCAGTACCTGAAAATGGTTTCCCAAGTAGGTGAGCCAACGCCCAGTGAAACAAACTAACACATATTATGAAGTTTAACTAAGATATAAATGCCAAGTATATTTATATTCAATGTTCATGACCCACTTATATTCTTTCCAAGACCATTCAACGTAGATTTTCACATCTCAATCTGTTTCCATCCATTTATTTTAATTCAATTTATGAGCCAAGTTCATTGTCATCTAAACACACCAAATGAAATTACAATTCATTGGTTCACAATTTAACAACATCTATTATTCAAAACACTTCAACATGCCATTTTACGGAATTCACATATGAGGGAATCGACACCCATAATTATAAGATTTTGGGACTTTCACCCTGGACACTCCGACCAACTTAATTTTAAAATGGAGTCCATCCCCTATCTCCTCCCAAACAATGCAGTACATCTCTTATCTCCTCCCAAACAATGCAGTACATCTCTTATCTCCTCCCAAACAAAGATACATATACAATGTATTAAAAGCATCGTCATATACAATGATTATCCACAACACATTTTCAATATCTCAATCATACCATCATATTTAATGAGGTAAATTAAAAGATAGGTTTCAATTCACCTAATCCATATGCAGTTTCTACAACAATCATAGCTATTCTCCACCAATAGCCCCAAACAGATATTTCTAAACAGATATGCAATCTTTTAAACAGATAATTTATCAAATTTCCATAGGTGAGTGATTTAACAAATCCAACTACACAATTTATTCATGCATCCTCCCAATTTCATATTTCCCATATCAATCTCATCATTTATACAAAATTAATTTATTTAACTCAAATTAGGGCAAATTTCCCCATTTTCCAAATATTAACCCCCAATGCCAAATTTCACCCATTTTATCACTAGAGGACTTCATACACAAAGTCCCATATCATTTAGAATCCAAGATAGAAAACCCCTCTTAATTTTTTGAGATTAAACCCTAACTTTACCAAATCCTGCCAAATCCCTCCATTATACAAAATGACAATCCTAGGTTAAAAATCATAACAAGGTGTAGAATATCCCTACATCAAGAGTATAAGCCCAAAGGAGAAAAGGAAGAACTGCAAGAATGCCTAAACTCCACTTTGTTCGGATAAAAAAGAAGCCCACAAGATGCTTTATCTTTTTATCAAAGGAACTAGGGTTGAGAGATCCCTAAATCTAGGTGTATTTGTAGAGAGAGGGAGTATTTTAGAGAGAGAGAGTACTGGATTAGGGTTTTTAGAAGAAACGAAATCAAAAGTGATGTAAAATGACTCAGGTGTGAACTGATATACACGACCTTCGCTCGAGTGAAGGAGTTGTCGCTCGAGCGACCAGACACAACAAGGGACCTCGCTCGGGCGCAAGAAGCATCGCTCGAGCACATAATGCATAGCTTTAGAAGTTTTACAGACGCACACGCTCACTCGAGCGCAAAAAACCTCGCTCGAGCGAAGAGCTGCACCTTCCCAGAAATTCTGTATCTGGGAAAAAAACCTGAGAACTCTCAATTCTCGCTCGAGCGCAAGAAAGCTCGCTTGAGTGAAGAAGCAAATTTTAGAAGGCTCGCTCAAGCGCAAAAAGTCTAGTTCGAGCGACGAAGCCAAAATCTGGGCAACAACAATCTAAACCAACTAACAACCAACCTGTTCCAAACACGCCCAACGTGATCCTAAACTCAAATTCATAGAGTTAAAAGAGGAAAGCAAAACATGGATACAATATTAAACCACGAAACCCGAGTCCGGAATATAACAAAGGTCGAATCAAAACCAGAATCGCTATACATATTATATGAGAATCAAATTGGGGATGAATTTTTACATAATTTTTTTTTATTTGAAAAACATTTCAAAAGAAATACAAAAATGACTTAAAATATGAGATTATTCAAACATTCCAAAAGCATGTGGGATTTTTCAAATATTTCAAAAGGAGTACAAAAACTACTTGGTAAGTTTTGGCCAAATGTATAATTTCAAATTGTAATACTCCAATATAACACTCCAATGTAACACTAAAAAAAAAATCTTAGTGTAATACCCTAATGTAACACATAAAAAAGCTTATTACTGTACTTTTCCCAAACGTAACACTCAAAAAAAAATTTTAGTGTAACGCTATAATGTAGCACACAAAAAAAATTTCTTATTGCAACACTCTAACGTAACACACAAAAAAACTCCTTAGTGTATTTTTCTCGAACGTAACATTCTAATATAACAATCTAAAAAAATCCTTATTGTAACACTCTAATGTAACACACATAAACATCTTAGTGTAATACTCTAATGTAACACACAAAAAAACTTCTTAGTGTACTTTTCCCAAATGTAACACTCTAATATAATACTCTAAAAAAACTCCTTAGTGTAACACTCTAATGTAACACACAAAATTCCTCAGTGTAACATTCTAATGTAACACATAAAAAAACTCTTTATCGTACTTTTTTCAAACGTAACATTTCAAAATAACATTCCAAAAAAATTTCTTAGCTTAACGCTTTAATGTAACACACAAAAAAACTCTTTGGTATACTTTTCTCAAACGTAACATTCCAATGTAATACACAAAAAACAAAAATCTTAATGTACTTTTTCTAAACATAACACTTCAATGTAACACTAAAAAAAACAAAAGAATGTGAAATTCTTCAAACCATTCCAAAAGGAGTACAAATATTCCTTAGTAAGTTTTGGGCAAATGTACAATTTCAAACTGTGAGTGTTAGATTTGCAAAAAGTACACTAAGGAGGTTTTTTTAGTGTTTTTGTGTGTTACGTTGGAGTATGTTACATTGGAGTGTTACATTTGGAATTATACTGATCAGAATGTTATGTTTAGGAAAAGTACACTAAGATTTTTTTTTTTTTTTTTTTTTGTTACATTGGAGCGTTAGGTTTGAGAAAAGTACACCAAAGAGTTTTTTTTAGTGTTACGTTGTTACGTTTTGGAAAAGTACACCAAGGAGTTTTTTAATATGTTACATTGAAGTGTTGCGTTATTAGAGTGTTAGGTTTTTGTTCATAACATGAGATTTGTTCTAGAATGAGGGAAGATCCAAAACTTCTATAGTGCAAATTGTCCAAATATGTAATTTTACATTTTGAGAAATTCACTTTTATTCCAAAAAAATTAAATTCAAACATGAAAGTGACTACCTTTTTATGTAATTTTCATTTTAATGGGTCGTTGGGTTTATAAGAGAAAATGAAGGATTAAACAGGTCACAAGATTATATTTTAAAATTTATTGGTGTTTCACCTTTAAAAAAAAAGAAAAAGAAAAAGTACATGCTAATAGATGTACCCAAACATAAATATAGCCGGGGTTGTTTGGATGGATATACATACATTAATATATACTAGCTGTGGGCACACAATGCGTGTGTAACTCGAAAAAAATTATAATATTTATTTTTAATTTTAATATCTTGTGGTGTCCTATTTATTATTTATTATTATTTTTTATTTTATGTGCTTAGCTAAATTTAAAATTATATTCGTACATAATTTTTCAAGGTATCATATCTCTCCTTTTTGTTTTTAATTTAATATTTTTTAGAATCTTATTATTATCTACAAATAAAACTACTGATCAATAACTATAAAAAATAAACAAATAAATTGAATCTTATCAGCTATAACAAATAAATTTAATTTTTTTTTATATATCTTCAATTATTTTTTTAAGTTTCATTTTTTAATTTTCTTAGGAACAGTCCAAATATTTTTGTTATAAAGATCATGGAAAAAATTAAATATTTATTTATTTTTAATATCTTTTGGTATCTTCCTTATTATTTATAATTTTTTATTATTTATTTGCTTATTTCATCCTCAAACGCCATGTAGAAACATTCCTAGTAAATCTTTATAACAGAAATTTCACTCCCACATAACAAATTCCGCTAATACTCAAAATAAGAAGTGATTTTAAAACTGTGTAGTAGTGTGGGAGACAAATGTAAAAAAGTAGAAATGTGGAAGTGATTGGTTGTGATTGGTTATGATTAGTTTATTGAGTTCCTATCTAAATGCCACATGGAAAAAGTTTCAAGAAACCAAATTAAGGGCTCACTTTATATAATAGTATAGATAATATAGATATGCTTTTATTTGATTTTTATTTGTAATTTAGATTGAACTTTTATATGGTGGAAAAAATGAAAAAAAAATTCATAAATATGAGCGTAAATCAACATGATCAACAAAATGAAATAATAATGTATATATGTTTATTTATTTTATTTATTTTAAATTTGTAATTTAGATCAAACTTTTATATGGTGGAAAAAAATGAAAAAAAAAATTCATAAAAACATGAGCGTAAAATCCACGTTATAATGTATACACCTTTTGGGAAAGTCTATGGTACATTTTGTTCAAAAAAATGTACGGTACACAAAAAATCAATGGTTAGGATTGAGCCACATCATTAAAAATGACCTAGGTCACTTTTTATAGTTATGAGCTAAAATCATATTTCTTCATAACTATAATCAAATTGATCATAACTTAGTTATAACCACATCTCATAACCAATACCATTTTGTTCATAACTAATACCACATATTTCATAACCACATCTCATAACCAACACCATTTTGTTCATAACTAATATCACATATTTCATAATCATAATGACATATCTCATAACCAACACCACTTTGATCATAACAAATATCACATATCTCATAACCATTGATCACATATCTCATAATTACTACCCACATAAATCATAACCACATCTCATAACTAGTCCCTTTGAGTCATAACCAACATCATATATCTCATAACCACTATTCTCATATCTCGTAACCAACACTTTTTTGTCATAACCAACATCACATATCTCATAACCACTAATCACATATCTTATAATTAACACCTTTTTGCTCATAACCACACCACTTTGATCATAACCAACATCACATATCTCATAACTACTAATCACATATCTAATAACCAATATCACATATCTCATAACCACTAGTCACATAACCAATACCTCATAACTCATAACCATTAATACATATAGCATAACCACACCCTTTGACACCACTTTGCTCATAACTATTACCCACATATCTCATAACCACTAAGACATATAGCATAACCAAACACCCTTTGATACCACTTTGCTCATAACCATTACCCACATATCTCATAACCACTAGCACATATAGTATAACCAAACACCCTTTGACACCACTTTGCTCATAACCATTACCCACATATCTCATAACCACTAACGCATGTAGCATAACCAAACACCCTTTGACACCACTTTGCTCATAACCATTACCCACGTATCTCATAACCACTAACACATATAACATAACCAAACACCCTTTGACACCACGCTCATAACCATTACCCACATATCTCATAACCACTAACACATATAGCATAACCAAACACCCTTTGACACCACTTTGCTCATAACCATTACTCACATATGTCATAACCACTAACACATATAGCATAACCAAATACCCTTTGACACCACTTTGCTCATAATCATTACCCACATATCTCATAACCACTAACACATATAACATAACCAAACACCCTTTGACACCACTTTGCTCATAACCATTACTCACATATGTCATAACCACTAACACATATAGCATAACCAAACACCCTTTGACACCACCTTGCTCATAACCATTACTCACATATCTCATAACAACTAACACATATAGCATAACCAAACACCCTTTGACACCACTTTGCTCATAACCATTACCCACATATCTTATAACCACTAACACATATAGCATAACCAAATACCCTTTGACACCACTTTGCTCATAACCATTACCCACATATCCCATAACCAACATCACATATATCATAACTACTAATCACATATCTCATAACCAAACACTCTTTGACTTATAACTATACCACTCTGCTCATAACTAAAATCACATATCTCGTAATCACTAATCATATATCTCATTACCTTTACCCACATATGTTATAACCACATCTCATAACCAGCACCCTTTGTTTCATAATCAATGTCACATATATCATAACCACTAATCATATATCTCATAACCACTACTCATATATAGGGGTGTAAATTTGGCCCACGAGCTTGCGGCACACCCCAAGTCCGCTCGTGCCCTAGGTAGACCCAACTAGGCTCGAGCCTAAACCCAACCTAAGATATATGTTCTAGAGCCTGGCCCGACCCGACCCGACCCTGGTGTTGTGGAGTGTGACCCATCCCGTGAGCTCGTCCAGAAATTTTCTTCCCCATCTGGCTCGACTCGACCCCAATGGCTTCCTGCCCCCCTTGTTAGTGCAATGGTCAAAAATTTAAATCAAAACAATTTGAAATAGTCATATAACCGTTAATTCCACCAATTTCCCAACTATTCTTCCTAAATTTTTTTCCCAACCATTCTTCATTTTTTTCTCCACTCAATTTTCTTTCCCTTGATTTGTCCTAGTTGTGCCTGAGCTCTCTCTACTTCTTAATCAGACTTCTCTATTTCGCTGAAATCATCGAACGACCATCGTTGATAGTTCTTTCTCACTGGATTCTTCTTCTCTATACTCTTGTGTCTCTGCAATAGATCATTTAACTCGTCATTATTTTCTCTGTCTATTTCAACACTATTCATTCTGGTGATATTTCTGTATCTAGTAAATGCATTTATCTCGAAACTTTAGTTCTTTCAAATTAATATGTCATACATATACAAACTTTTGGCCGTAGTTATGATCTTATCAATTTGTACATATGTTATACAACTGTTGAAAAATAAATATTACGCATTTTGTTGTACTGTTCTATTATCTCAACTCTCTTCATCCGTCAAACATCTCTCTCATTCCTCACTATCACTGTAGATATCTCCGATGTTCCTTATCGGAAACAACACCATCTTTGACATTATTTTCACAAGCGATAAGTCCGTTCAGTCTCTCTTTCTCATATTCCCTTTCCTTTCGCTTTATTGGTTAATCTTCTCTAACTCTCATTTTTTGTTCCATGGCTTAACTCGTGGATTAAATTATTTAATTATTGTCATTACATTCTGTGTTTATCTGTTCCATGGCTTAAGTCGTGGTTTATAAATGGTTGTCTTAGTTTATAAATTTGAGGAAAAAACGTAAACTCAAAAAATGAGTTTACGTTTTTAGTTTTCAAAAAAAAAATTTCAAATAATTTTTTTTTTCAATTAATTTTTTTAATTAATATTTTTTTCAATTAATTTTTTTTTTCAATTAATTTTTTAATTAACTTTTTTTTTCATTTTTTTAATTAATTTTTTTTGAAATAATTTTTTTTTCAATTATTTTTTTCAAATAATTTTTTTTTCAATTAATTTTTTTCCCAATTAATTTTTTTTCAATTTTTGTTTAATTAATTTTTTTTCAAATAAATTTTTTTCAATTAATTTTTTTTCAATTATAATGTGTGTGATCCCATTGTCATAAATAATAAATATAAATATAAATATTTTAGGCCTGAACAAACATATTTTTTAGTTTATGTTTTTAAAATTTTTTAAACATTTTGTTCAACGAAACACGTTTGTAATTTATATTTTTCTAAAAATAAACAAAAATCAGTTTATAAAAATTTTGTAAACATAAACAAAAAATATAAAAGTTACCAAACGCTACCTGAAATTTTTTCTATTATGTTTACGCCAATTTATGGTGTGATTATACATTTTGTAGTTGATGAGTAAAATATTTTTTTTTATTATTAATTTTACTTAATAAAAATAGATGATGATTTATATTAAAAATAAATAAAAAAAATTGAGTATAAATTGATAAAATTATAAATTAATAATTTATTTTATTATAAGACTCTAAATTAATTGATTTTTTTATTTTGATTATTACATAATTTCCCCCAAATAATTTCCTCCAAAAATTTGGAAGTGAAAATCAAAATTGCCCAATTTCCATGGCAAATCCCTTGGACTCCCAAACGTCCTCAAAAATTTCTCTCTCTCTCGGTCGTTGCCACTGCCCTTGCCACCGCCGAGACCTGTTTGGCTTTCGCCGCCGCATCCTCCACCACGGAGAAAAGCTCCCAAAGCTGTTGACGAAGATCTCTATAGGATCTCGCCGGAGCTCCTTCTCGCCAAGCACCGAAGAGTGAGTTTATTCCTCTGCCCTTTTCTTTTCCTCGTTTTAGCAAGCTACATGCCTCAATGTGTGTCTCTCTCTCTCTCACTCGCTCTGCAACTTGTTTCTCTCCCTTTCTCCATCTCCTTTCTATGAAACCCTAGACCGAAATCCCCTTCTTCGAAACTGCCCCTTTCACCTTTGTGAACTCACTGGGTTGGTTTATAAAATTAGGAAAATATGATTTGAATAGGTTTAGGTTTTTTATGTTTGGTAGTTGTGTTGATTCCATACATATGTATGTACTTGAAATTTGGCTTGTGTGTGAGATCTGATGAGTTCTTTAAGTGTTCAATTTGGGGAGAGGTCTATGGAACTGGTCTCACGGAGATTGAAATAGGAGGAGAACAAAGGAGTGGCATAAAAGTTGATGAGGTATACTTACCTAGCATCACTTAGCAAATGACAAAACTTAATATATATTTATGGATAATTTTACTCCATTCATTTCTCACAGGTTCGGAAATCATCAAATTCAGTACATGATAAGGGTTTCAATTTTGATGATGCTAGGCTTATGCGAGGTGCTTGGTGGAGTGAACCTAATCCTGACATGTGCAAGGTATATGAGTTTAATTGACAAAAATAGAATGATTGTTGCTATATGATAATTCAGCACATCAACTGGTATTTATTTTCTATATATTTTTTTGTAGCTGTTGAAGCCAGCTTATCTATGGCTATATACTGTATATTGTATAAGATTCAAAGTGTTGTGATTGCTGTCAATATGTAGTTGAAAAATAGTTTAATGTAGTTTTATTTCTGTTGGGAGCTCTTCAAATGGCTTGTGTGTGTTCCTCAAAGTTGGATTTTCATCTTTTAAAATTCTTATTTGAAGTGTTAGTTTCTGAACCTTTTTCTCTCTTGATTTTTCATTTTAGATGACAAAACTGGCAATTATCCCCTGCACAGTTCTTTGGAGACTATTTTCTTCAGGAAGAAATTCAGGCAAGTTTTAATTACACATTCCCACTAATTGTGGCAAGATGATTTTTTATTCGTTTCTTATGCTCCTAAAGAACTCACTGTTTGTACAAGTGAAGTTATGTGTATCTTGGGTTGGGAACCTGTTTCTTATGTTTTGATCCCAAGTGACATTATTGTATGCAACTCTGAAGCCCTTCTGTTGAATAAGCTGTGACCATCTTGGGCAGCTAATGAGCACCAGTCCTTTTGGAGTGATCAATGTTTAAGTGGATTGTTCTAGTACCAGAAATAGGAATAGGGAAATGGTACACCACATTTCTAGAATGTAGTGTGAATAATGGGGTGGGTTTGTGTAGATCACAATATCAAATTTTATTATTTCTAAATGTGAGCAATTTTTTATTAATAATTAGAGATCCAACAAAATAGTCTATTATTCTTCAAATTAATCATATAGAAACACATTTTTAACAACGATATTACATTTTGTCCAGCCAAAAGGCCAATTTTTTTAGATTTTATTCATTATATTTGATTTTTTTCTCTTTAAGAAAATGTTTAAGGAAATAAATAGGAAAAAAATTTGATTGTTTTGTTAACTATGTGGCTGCTCAGTTCTATTTTATTTCTCTCACTTACCTATCAATTCTATGTGCACCAGCAGTTTTGTGCCTTTTGTGCTTTAATATTAGTTTCTTGTATTTCATTCAAAGCTATTACTTTAAATTTGTAATTTTGTGATTTTTTTTTCTGGCTTTCATTTTCTTGGTTATATATATATATGTCCATTCATTCAGTTACAAGTTTGAGTTATGACACTTAACAATGATGCGCAGTCGAAATATCCAGCTTTCACTTACGATCCTTCTTTTGGGTGTTGGGATTGCAACCGTGACTGATCTGCAGCTAAATGTCCTGGGATCTGTATTATCTCTGCTTGCAGTTGTTACAACCTGCGTAGCTCAGATTGTATCCTCAGCTTCCTTTATTATTACTTTTGTTTGTTTCCTTTTTTATATATGCCAAGGTTTATATTAAAGCAAATTAAATAATTATAATCAATATGAAAAAAGAAAGACTGCATTTCATTTTGATTTGAGGGCAACTATGCAAATGTTTTTCCCCTCATTATTAAAACTTATCCTGTTGTTTTAAGCCCTTAATGAGTTACTTCTAGATGACCAATACCATCCAGAAGAAGTTTAAAGTTTCTTCAACACAACTCTTGTATCAATCTTGTCCCTATCAGGCAATCACTTTATTCATCACTGGCCCATTTGTAGATGGGCTTTTGACAAATCTGAATGTCTTTGCTTTCAAGTATACTCCTCAAGTGCTGGTGAGATTTACAACACTGATACCCCCCCCCTCTTTTTTTTCCTAATATTGTCTAAAATGCTATTTTCTCTCATATTGTCTTCATTTCAGGCCTTCATTGTTCTATCGTGCCTCATATCGGTCTCTGTGAACTTCAGTACCTTTCTTGTAATAGGAAAGACATCTCCAGTCACCTATCAGGTCTTGGGACATCTTAAAACATGCCTAGTTTTGGCGTTTGGCTATGGTCTGCTCCATGACCCCTTTAGCTGGCGAAACATTCTAGGAATTCTCTTCGCTTTGGTTGGGATGATACTCTATTCCTATTGCTGTACACTTGAGAGCCAACAAAAGGCCAACGAAGCATCTGTACAGCTGTCCCAGGTACTTCACATTCTTCATTTTTTCCCCTCATGTATTTTTTTTTTTTTTCATATTTCATTTTGTGCTTAAATCATCATGCTATGTTTTTGGACAAGTAGTCTACTAATGCTCTTTCCTTTTGCATCATCCAAGGCAAAGGAGAGTGAATCTGAACCTCTAATGAGCGTGGAAAACGGAGCTAGTGTCTTAGCTGACAGCGTTGTTTCAAAAAGCCCTGCATGGAGTTCAAACAAGGACCTGTGTGCATGAAGCTTCTTCAATCTTTATTTATTAATTTTACCCTAGTTCAAAATTGATCGACAACTATTCCAGCGGTGAAGATGTTGCTGCTAGGATCTCCATGTATTGTATGACACAGGGCTGGCTGGCCTTTTTGAGGAGATGAAAAATTCTGTTCTAGTATTTACTAGAATTAAAAGGAAATGTTTTTGGTTTTTTTGTTGTAGCAGTTTTGTTTATTATTATCTTTGTAAGAGTTAGGTGTGCCAATAGAATGGGAATTTGCAGATGGGCTATTGTTGTTCCCGAATACATATAACAGTCTCCCCTTTTAACTGCAATTTATGTCAAGATTGATTTTTCTGTTAAGAAAATTAAGACAATACCATCTTGAAGATCAAGCTCTATCCATTTTTATCTGAAATTGATTCTGCTTAGATTACATTTGTGTACATGTTTATGGTGATGGCTTGCGGCCTCTCTCTCTCTCTCTCTCTCTCTCTCTCATACACACCCACCCACCCACCCACACACACACACACACACAAAGAATGTAAGAACTAATTAGAGTGGCCAGGCAGATAAATAGAAAGTATAGTCACCAGAAATACCCATGTATTTATTTATTCAGAATGAATAGAGGAAAAATATCAATATCCTTGCAGAAATTTCTTAAGCTAATAGAATGGTTGATTATGTGAAATTTGAACAATTTTTTGTATGTGGTTATTATACAGGCAACTGAGCTAACGGATGGAATATAATGAGTGAGTAATCAGTGAGTGAGTATGTCTATTGTGTGATATGTTTCCTCAGCTTTTCAAGAATAGCATTGCCATTCTGTGAGGCACTTGGATTCCTACTCACTGCAACTCTGGAGATTGTACGGTTGGCAATTTCTGCTTCCCACATCTCTTTCCTTTTATTGCGGTCACGCCTACAGATATTCAATAAAATCGCAGAACAATTCACCATGTTGGTTTCATCATTGGTCGTCCTCACCATCCTGAGCAACCAAGGCACAGCGCCAAGCTCCCCCATTTCCTCCACAGCTTGCTGTTGGCTTGAAAGCAATGTCAAAACCGTCAACAACATAGAAACAACTGGTCCCGTGCCCTTCTCCTCCATGATCTTTTTCACAAGCACCCTCACAGCTCCATCCTGAACAGCTTTCACTCGATTCTCTCTGTTCTCACACAGTCTGTATATTGCTAAAAGGACATCCTTCATTGCCACTGGATGCCCTTCTTCTACAAGATCAATCAAAGGTTTGAAAACACCTAAATTCCCAATAATGACCTTGTTGCCATTGACTGCTGCTAACGTGAATAGCGCTGCAAGTGCATTGCTTCTCGTTTGAATGGTCAATCCGGTTTTCAACCTTTCAATCAACAAAGGGATGACAATAGGAGTCTCTGCAATGGGTCTCTTGTTTTTCTCGTGAACCGAGACATTATGAAGCAGTGTGATCAAATCCTCTTGGAGTTCAGGATCCAGCAGCAAATCAGCTGCACTACTAGTACTGGCTGGTGAAACAAGTGGTTCGAGCAATCTGGAAATTGCGTCCTTGCACTCTACAAAAAGGGCTCGAAATGAGGGCTGATACCTGGTCAGTCGACGAAGCTCTCTTGCAGCTCTTTTCTGATCAGAAATAGAAGAAGAAAACATCTTTTTGAGCAGTGAAAATAAGCAGACCTTGTCTGCTTCAGTTATCTTACTCTCATCCATAATACGCTCACGAGGCTCTGCTAATTTGATGCTACGGTCCTTGCACCATTGTGTTATCATTTCTCGCACCAAGTGATTGGGGCTGAGGATAGTGTAGGAGAGGACTTTTGCAGTTTGAGGGCACAACCAATGGTCGTCGTCTAACCACTCCATAATGGAACACCGATCACAGGTCTGTATTTAACCACCATACCACAACAAACAAAAAGCGTACAAAAATGAGTAACTCTGGGCGAAAATGATTTGGAATGTTAAAATCTTAATTCAGAACCGAATTCTCAACAATTTCACCTACACATCAAGCCAAATAAGTACAAGAAATTAAAGATTATATAGAACTCAAATATATATTTTTTAATGACATCAAATTTTTGGCATTGAAATTGCAACTAGGCACTGCAATCCAAAGTAACCCAACATACAAGATCCTAAACAAATAAGAAAGTTTGAAACAGAACTGAAATTCACATGTAGAATACTTCAAAATCTATTATTGCCGACCATATAGGATATGACGGAGTATTCAACCTAACAGAGTAAAGACCAAAACTGACAAAGCAGTGCAATTCTTGCATGCAATTAAACCACTCATAATGCAAGCAGAATAGGGGGAAAAAATTAACAAACAGACTTAAAAATTATGAAAATTTCCCAGAAACAGTTTTCAGGAACAATTTAACTAACCATTTTTTATTTTTTTATTAAAAACAAAAATGCAAAACAGAGAACAAAAAAACGAATTGCCAATCAAACAGATTGAATAAAGACTGCAACTGATAGAATCGAAGTTCTTGCATTCATTAAACCACTCAAATCCAAACAATATCACAAACATAATTGAATTAAACTCAGAATGAATCTTAAGAAAGAAAGGGAAGGAACCAAAATTCACATTTTTCAGAATACTTGAAACCCATTGCATTGCTACCACACCACAGAGAATTCAAGATCACTCTAAAGACCAAAAGAGTGAAATTCTTGCAAGCATTTTACCACTCAAGTCAAAACAGTAACACACAAACAGAGTTGAATTAATCTAAGAATGAATTTCAAGAAAGAAAAGGAAGCGAAAAGAAAAATCCAAATGCTGATAAAGAAAAATAGGCATGAATTCAAGCTCTGACCTGCCCAGTTGCCAAGACAACAGGGTCATGCATAATCTCTCTGGAAATGGGACACTTGAACTCTTCAGGAACAACCATATAAGAAGCTGATTCCTTGCATTTCAATTCTTTCAAAGAAGATACGAATCTTAAGGTCTCATTAGTAATCTCAATCCCCTTAACTTTTAGTTCTTTCAATGAAGATAAGATTCTTATGGCCTCATCGGTTGCCTTAATCTCGTAATCATCTTCATCAAGAATGGGCTTTATCTGTCTCTGCAATTCTTTCTTTAACTCTCTGGCATTTTCTGCCTTGCGTGGACCAGTATCAAAGTCTTCTGGGTTTGCCATGGGAGCAAATCTTGAAAGAGATAACAAGAATGGAAGACCAAGAAAGAAGAGAAAAAATAAAATAAAATCAAATTGGGTTTGTGCTTGAGAAGAGTGGGAAAGAAATGAGAATTGAATGACACTTTCGAGTTTTCACTGAGAAGAGAGAGAGAGAGAGAGATAGCAAAAACCAGAGTATGTTACAAAAGAATTTTAGTATCACCCTACCTTGTCTACAGTCTTGATCTCAAGAACATACCGTATTTCATGTCCACTATAAAGCAATGTGTATCATCAAGGTTTAAATAAAAAAACCATATTACAAAATAGAATTGGCAAGCTCTTCTTTGTATCACAAGCAGGAAAAAAATAAAAAATTCCAAAGACTTCAATCCATATACGAAAACACCCCAGAACAGAAGCAAAGGAAATGCTTTACTTCCCATAAACCTCTTGCTTGCTTGGTGATTATCAGCACGTTGGCATCTAAGATGGGGAAACCATGCCATTGAAAGAAGCTTTAAACTGATAAAACCTCCTTCAAACCTTCTCTTTCAGAGTCACATTGATGATTCCTATTGGAGATTTAGGTCAATAATGTTCATCCGTATCCACCTCTTCAATTTCCTGGTAAGCACATTGCAGGACATGCGTTCAAACATCAATAAAGAATATGATTTAATGACTTGAAAACTAAAAGCATGACATATCTTTTCCCCCATTAACTTAACATGATCCAACTGGCTTGACATAGTGCCATTTGACTATATTAACGACAAGTGCAAGCATCTTTTTTTTTTTTTTGGTGGCCCAATGTAATGGGCTAAGACGATTGGGGAGCTCCACCACACCACCAAAAAAAACTATACTAGTTTATCGAGATAACAATCTCAACTTAATATATAAAAGATTTAACAACAAATGTGCTATAGCCTCCTTTTTTTCAGATCGGATACAGTCATTAGAGTACTACAAGCAGCTGCCTTGTGTTGAATCATCATGAATCCATGTCAATTTATCAGCATAAAAGGAGATGGTCCTATTACATTGTCTCAAGAATTTGGTAGTCTCAATCCTATGATACAATCATTCATTGCCAAAACAAATAAAAATTCCCATCATATTCTTCATGAAAAAGTTTGAGAATAAATATGATCATGGTTCATATGTCCAGAAAGAACAGACTCTCAATTGCTCCTAGCATGCAACAACTTTAAGTAAAACATCCACATGATCATAGTTCACAAAAATCAGAGAGAGATAGAGCAAAAGGCTTATAACCTGAACAACATCCTCTCCCTTAATGACCCGCCCAAACACAATCAGCTTCTCATTTAGATCAGGGATTGGTGCAGTCGTAATAAAAAGCTCGAATCCCTCTTTGTCATGTTTAGCCTTTGTAGTACCAAGCATAAACGCCTCATGCTTCATGCTGGATGAAAATCACAAATTCAGTAACCAGGATAGAATAAGAAACTATAAGGTAAAAAGGGAACTCCACAGGTTGGGTCAACAGGAGGGCAAACCTTGTTTCAAGTTGGCTGTTATGCTTTACTTTCAAAGTCCAATCGTCTGTAGCTCCAGGTATATCAGAATTACCTCCTTGAATCACAAAGTTCTTTATTACATGGTGAAAAGGCATCCCCTTGAAGTGCCCCCTCTGACTAAAAAATCGTTTCAATTTAAAACTTCAATATATGTACAAAGTCAAAAATTATCCCCCCAGGTGGAAGGCTTGCGTGGAGACTGCCTACACCATTTTCAAGTGATGTATTACATAAAGATGATGCACTAAGCATATGCAATAATTGAACTACTTCTTTAGTGCAAATATGTGTTTTGATTATACACTTACAAGCATCAGATTGCCCAACCAAATTAAAGTTTCCATAGCTTTGCTTGACTGAAGGCAAAGCTTGAGGTTCAAGTAAAATGATAGATTCCAAAAAAATTATGTGATGAAATGTTGGAGAAGCATAAAGACCACAAAAACACTAAACCCTCTCATCTCACTGCTGTTAACGTGTCTAAAGAACCACTCAAGTGATTAACTATGTACAAGGAAGAAAGTGCAGTAAGCAAATAAGTAAATAAGGATTTGGGAAACCAACAAGGTCAGCCATGTGAACAATGAAAATAAGAATCCACAACAACGGATCGAAATATAATAGAGTTGAGTCCAGTACCCACCATAAGTCAATAAATGCATCAACCACCTCAGGAGAGCCTTCTTTGTATAACTCGATTGTTATTGACCCTTTTGAGGTATTTAAAATCTGTTAAAACAGGAAAAACAAAAAAATATACAAGTATATCAATAGACAATAAACAATAAAATTTTGAGAAGACTCTCCAAAAGAACTGATACCCCCTGCATGTCCCAATAAAAAGAAAAAAGGTAAATGGACATTATGCGAAAACAACAAACAGAGAAATGGAGAACTAAATGAAACTTTATTAACAAAACAGTAGCTCCCTGCCACATATTGGTTTCTAAACTAAAGCCTGTAGCATCCTCTGAACTGACCAATAAGTGAAATGATTTCTCAGGAGCAGATTAAATCTAAAAGCAATACCTAATATAGTGGATCGACATTTAAAATAAGAACAAAATAAAAGCAATTTACAATGACTAGGATATAAAGAAACTCACAACATATCCGGGGACATTAGATTTCTTTCCATCTGCAAAAGCATCGTCATGCTGCAGCACACACAGAACCAAATACGAAGAGAAAGAATAAAGAAATAGTGATGGTCACTTGAAAGGAATTTGTTCAAACCTCAATAGCATTAACACTGTATAATAGACAAACACAAACACACACACACAAAGTAAGATAAACTTAATAAATCTTTAATTGTCATTATAAGTCGTCATTATGACTTAAAAGGCAAAGAGAGAAGAAGATATCAACAATTTGTAAGTCTTTCTAATCAATAACCAACACTCATGCTCGCGAAAGGTACAACAACAACAATAATACACAGGTAACAACATTATCCAGAAAAGAGTACCTCAATAACTGATAACCGATGCTCTATTTGAATTATTGACCTAAACACAAGTTAGCAGATAAAAGTTAAAAGCCATATAAAGCCTTCTTTGGTCTATAAAATAATGATTATTTCAAGTGGTTCTATTTTGTTACTAAATAAATGCAGATACCACTGCAACAGACCTCCTGCAATATTTCAAAACACCAGGTCCAGGATTAAATTAAAATTCTTTTTATCACTTATTAAATACATGGGTTGTTGCTAAATTTAGAATTCAGAAATCATTCCAAGAAAACCGATACAGGTCTTTCACCAAACCCACAAGATTCAAAACATATGAATTAATAATCAAACTAAAAATTAAATTCGGTTAACAAGATACAAGGTGTCATGCTAGTCCCTCTGAATCCCAATTTATCAAAATAACAAGTATTTATTCATCAAAGAAGATTCCAACAAACCTCTGAATCCAATGTCTGTAACTAGCAAACAGGAAAAACACCATCACAACTATAATTAAGCTATATAAAATAACTATAGTGGCACCGATACGACTTGGACCCTTCTTCTTCTTGCTTTGTTGTAGCAGAGCTTGAGGTTTAATCCTTGCCATGATGTATAAGCCTCAACTCCCAAGGACTACAAAATCCCAGGATCCAGCACTCAGTTCCAAATCTATATAACCAAAGACCATTTAAAGGAACTCCATAACATATAAATCAAACAGCCAGGTTTTGGATCCAATCTGAACTTTCATAGAACTTCATTGGTATCTTTGAATAAGAAACACACACAATAACCAGAATTCAAGAGGGTCCAAAGTTAGAGATACATAGATAAGTGAGAAAAATAAAAACTTCGGATTTTTTTTTGAAGTTTGATCTACAACCTCACACTAACAATCGATTAGACAGCTATGAAGTAACAAAAAATTACATAGAAAAGTAAATATTCATTCTTTACGATTACGGTTTTGAAATCAAAGCCCCAATGGCACAACTATCTTGGGTGGCTATGGATATTAATTTTGACTGATAAAAAAAATTAATAACAGATATTCAATGGTTAGGGTTTTGAAATCAAAGCACCAATGGCACATTTAGATGAAGCTTAGAGTTAGCAACGAACCTGAACTACGGAAAAGAGTTCTCGGAAAAATTCGATTCGACTGGAAGGGAAGGGAAAAGACGATGACTAGGTCTTTGGTCACAAACCCATGGTGGAGACGTCCAGAGAGTGAGAGCTTGTGAAGAAGATGTCGACATGGCTGAAGCTCGGATCGCCGACGAGGCTGGTGATCCTTGGAAGCTTCGGCTATGGCGGAAGAGAAGAGGGAAGAGAAGAGGGAGGAGAAGAGCCAACAAGAGGGCCAAACACGACTGATTCAATTTTGTTTCCCCTTCTAACCGGCTACACCGGTTGCCTATTTGAGAGTTTAATTATTTAAGTAATTTAGTTATGACCTGGTTATGAGATAGTATGGTATAAATAAATAATTGAATATAACTAAGTTATGAGTCAATATGATAATGGTTATGACTAATATGGTATTGGTTACGACATAAAATCATATAAGTTCATAACTAAATGTATGGTACATCTAAATGTACCATAGCATCACCCTTGGCAAAATAAGACACAGTGAAGGAATTGCGCTATAGCTTTACCTTGCATTGCAACCTTCAAATACTTCTCCAATTTATTAGAATACACAATATAGTTACTACAAACAATTTATAATTGACTTTGTATGAGCTATCTTCTTCCAAACCTTCTTTGATCTCTTCCCATGTTGACACATTTTTATACCAAAAATCCTTACGAGCCATTCTTCTTCCTTCGAATAATGCAACTTCCAATCAACAAACCAAGCAATACACCACACCCATATCCCATCAACACAGCTTCCCAACCAAAGCCATCAAATTTGAACTTAAAATTGTGGCTAAATGAGGATGCTAAAGTTGGTGATTCTGCCATCTGGACATTCCCACAATTCTTTGACAATGGAAACCCGCACAAGCCTAGATTTCCCTCGTATGAAGTGTTTGAAAATGTTTCAAATTGCCCACCTCGTGGTATAAGTCCCGTTAGATTGTTTTGTGAGAAATTAAGAACTTCAAGGAATGTCAATTTAGTCAGTTGCTGAGGAATCTCTCCAGAGAGTTTGTTTTGGGATAGATCCAAAGATTCAAGCTTAGTTAGATCTCCCAAGGACACTGGAATGAGACCCGTGAGGCCATTACCAGAAAAATTTAGGACACGGAGGGCTTTAAGTCTTCCAATGGATATTGGAATATTTCCATGAAACTTGTTGTGCGAGAAATCTACAGCTTTGAAGATGCTGATGATCTTTACGAGTTCCATTTCCAATCCTTTATTCATTATGGTTACCGAATAATAATAACCATTACCATCGCCCATATAATTTAAGACAGATTTGTCTTCATCATCCATCATCATTGAATGCATGCTCTCAAAGTATTTTGATGGCAAAGTACCTGTAAAGTCATTGTGAGACATGTCAATGATATGTAAATTAGTGAAGGCTAATCTCTTCCTTGGTTTCCCTATGGGACCATGGAATTTATTATCTCGCAAGACAATAACCTTCAATTTGGGCAGGTTCTCCAACCAAAATGGAAAAACATCTTCTATGAAATTATGACCCAGATTCAAAATTTCTAGGTTTGTGCAATTGGCCAATGATCTTGGAAGCACCCCTTGCAATCCATTGTGGCTAATGTCAAGTTCCTGTAACATGCTTGCGTATCCAAATGTTTGAGGGATGCTACCATGGGAATTTTTTCTTTGCAAATTTAACAAGGTTAAATTTCCATTGAAGTTCCCCAAACAGGGAGGAATTAATCCGGCAAATTGGTTGTTGGACAGATCGAGATATCTAAGAGAATGAAGATTGCAGAGTGGATTGAGTTCTTCATTTAGGTGGTTGTTCGAAAGGTCTAGCATGTTCAACAATTCGTTTCGGGTTTTCAGAAATTCAGGAATTTTGTTTATGTTGCAAGACGACAATCGTAATGTCCTAATGTTTAGGAAAGAGGAGGGAGTGGAGTTGGTGGTGGTCAATGATAGACCACTGTTTGAAAGATACAGATGCTCCAAATATTCAAGCTTTGCAAACGTGTCCAGCTCAACAGTGTCGCTTAAATTATTTGACGAAAGATCAAGTCCGGTAAGGTTCACAAGATGAAACAAGGAAGGAGGTATTGTGCCATTGATTGAGTTACTGCTTAAATATAGATACAGTAGATTTGGAAGGCCAGTTATTGATGATGGAATGGGACCTGTTAGTTGATTGTTTGAGAAATCTATAAAACGAAGTTGCGGGAAGTTGGAAAAAAGTTGAGGAATTGGGCCTTCAAAATTGTTGTCTGCAAGATCAAGCCAAATTAATCGCGTGAGGTTTGCAAGCGATCTCGGAATAGTACCATAGAAATTGCAGTCACGGAGGAATAGCACCTCCAAGTTTTTAAGATGGCCGATTGAAGATGGGAATTGGCCATTGATCAAGTTATTCCCTCCAAGATCTATTTCAGAGAGATCCAACGACCTAAGGTGCCGGAGAGTTCCATTAATAAAACTTGGAAGTTTACCTGTGAGTTCTCTGTTACTGTCTAACCACAGCCCCTGCAATTTCTGTAAGTGGAAAATGCTATTGGAGAAGTTATTCCCTTGCCAGACTTCTTTTTCTGATGATTGTATTGGGCCAGAAAGATAGGAGAAAGAGAGGTCAAGATGGATCAAATTTGTGAAACGACCGAATGAAGGTAAAATTTGAGAGTGATTGAAGTTGTTGTAAGAAAGGTAGAGGTGTTGAAGGTGAACAAGATTGAAGAGGCTGCTGTTTGGATGGATGGTACCATATAGGCAGTTACAATTGAGGTCGAGGCCAATGACATGAGAAGTGGTGTTATCACATTTGACCCCATCCCATGCACAACAATCTGTACCCTCTTTCCAATTGAATGGAGCAGAAGAAGTTCTGGAGCAACTGTGAGCAGAGCAATCGAAGGAAAAGAGTTGCTTAAATTGGAGCAAAGCAGTGCTCTCGTCATTATGGCAAAGATGTGCAGAAGAAGAAGACAAGCAGAAAATTAGGGAATACAGGATACATATTGTGTGTTGATAATTGGATAGTAAGAAACCCATTCTGACACCAGTATTGGGTGGTAGAGAGGGAATTGGATACGATGCTTTTTCTATATGCACTCTCCTTTTTATAACTTAATAATAATTCAATAATAAAAAAATATAAACTGAAAATTGCTATAATATAGTCTCACATATTATCATTTTATTAGTTTAATAGATTCCATCACTCGGTCAATTTTATTACTAATATAACGATAATATATAAGATGATAAATTACTTTTAGTAAATAAATATAATTAGTATTCAGTATAGCATTATTGAAGTAATAAGTCCCAACACTTGCTCATTTTTATTACTAATAGTAATAATATAATTCTAACATATGAGGTGATATATAATTTTTGGTAAATAAATGTAATCATCATTGTATTATGAATAAAATTATGTTTGAATCATGAATTGGTAAAGGAATTTGAAAAGAAAAAAGCAAATATAAGAGAAATATAAATAAAATATAAGCTAAATTTTTTTATTCACGTTCTCACATTTTCGTTTTCTTTTTCAAATTACTATTTAAATTCGTAATCAAAGATGACTTAAAAATATTTTTATTTTATTTTATTTTATTTATAAATGATCTGGCCATTTTCCAAACAGTACCTAAATAAAGGACTCACAATACTGTTCTTATTTGGTGCTTTATGTCAATAGCAAGCTTGACTAAATAAAAAAATCCATGTTGATTCTTCGTCATTATGGGCTTCGGATCTCCTGTACCCATTCTTTTGTACCCATCTTCTGTCCCGTTCATCTCAGGCTACCATGTCGTCGATCTTGAAATCATAAATGGGACAGAAGATGTGTATAGAAAATGAGTATAGGTGATACCAAGCCAGTACTATGGACTTGGAATTATTAGATTGCCCTAATTATATTAGTATACACACACTACTAACATCATAGAGTAAAATAAATAACTAAGGCCTTATTTGATTAACATATATAATGTCTTGTTTGTTTTTAACGATGAAAGGTAGGATTAGATTAGTAGTAAGAAAAGGTTTATAAAATTATTTTTATTTTGAAAAATTGTGAAATGAAGAAATAATCTAATGTATATAAAATAATTAATAATTTAATCTACTATTGAGGGTTTTAGCTATTTCAAGTGTTAGTAAATCATTCTTACTCATCATGAGTGATTCCTCATTTTCCATTTAATTTTCATAGGGTTTTTTGATTTTCTAAAATTAATAGATTTAATATTGTTACCCATAATAACACATTCACAAAATGATATTCTAGATCAGATTTCTTAAATGTAGAAGTCTTACTATTTGGCTTGTTGAGGGAGGCCATGACTTTATTGTCAAATTTGTTGCACACATTTGGATATATATTGTTGAACCCTTTTTACATAATTAAATTTCAATTTAGTCTATTTTGTCATGATATTGATATTTATACAATAATAATATATAATCAAATTTTTTATTTAAAAAAATCAATATGTAATTCAAATTTATAATAAATGTAACTCCAACTAAAAGAATTGAATCAGAATTACATATTAAAATTTTAGACATAATTTTTTGGCACTTAGCTTTTTTAGTGCAAATTATTTACTAGCCATTGAAAAAAAGAAAAAGAAGAAAATAAGGTAATTATTCAAACTTTGAATTATGGACAAATATTTGATTTGATAGTAGCAGTTTATAGAAGATGACTTACAAGTCTTTAGTGATACTGGGTCAAGTCTTGGGTACCTATTGCCGTAGTCTTCCGGACTTAAAAAGTCTTGGGCAAGTCTTCGGTAATCTCCCCTTCAAGTCTTCGGTAATCATAACTTTTAACTCAAATTTTACTTTAGATCTTATAATTTTAATTTGATCTTTATATTTTAAGTTTAATTTTAATTTAATTATTCTGTTTCAAATTTTGTTAATTTTGTTTATACCATAGAAAATTGACAAGTGTCTCAAAATTATTAATTTTAACCTCTGATTTAGACGAAAGAATCAAATTGAAATTAAACTTAATCTGTAAGAGCATCTCCAATGGTTTACCATTTGAGCTACCATTGCTATAATATAATAGCAGTGGTGCTCCAATGGTGAATATGACAGCTGACAAAAATAGCAAATGTCAAAACTTGTGTCAAATTTGACACAAGCTTTAATAGCTGCCATATTCACCAACTTAGTCAAAACCAACCATTTCCCTCCCTCCCTCCCACCCAGCAGTCGGTCGTCCCGAACATACCAATTTCTGTGTTTGGTTCTGTTAAAACGACATTTGACCATTGGAGTATCATTGCTATAATTCTATCATTTTTCACTATTCATTGCCAAATTATAGTAATGACAATGATATTATAGCATTTATCATTAGAGATGCTCTAAAGAACAAATTGTTCAAACTAAAATTATAAGAATTAGAGTGAAATTTAGATCGAACTACATGAGTTAAAAAGTGTAATTAACCCAGTAAATAATAATAAAATTTGACTAAATTATACTTTAGACTAAAAAATATTACTCCAATTTTAATTTGATTAAAAAAATCTTAAATTATTGAATTTTTGTCAATGTGGTCTTATTAGAAGCTATTGTCAAATTCTTTAACAGAAAATTTCATGTAGCTCTAAACCAATGGAGCAAAGTGAAAAAAATGTGATATTGTAAAGATCAAAGTAAAAATAATATAATATTTAAATAGTCAAAATGAAAAAAAAAAAATTAAATTAAGTAGCATGTCATTTTATATCAGCAAATTGCACTACAGCTACTAATTGAATTATATTGACAAAATTTTAGTAAATTAAAACGAATTTTAAAAATCTAAAGTTTAAGGTTCAATAATACTTAAAAGATAGAAAGTGTAATTTTTTCAGATAAAATTGACTAACAGTCTTGAGTGTAACTCTTGGGTGATGTTAACTTCAAGTTTTCAATAATATGTTAAAAGGCCATCCCCCATTCGGGGAAATTGGGTAAAATTAACTAAAGTTAACTCTTGGGTGATGTTCTGCATGTTTGTTTGGACGAATTATCTTATTAAATTTTGTATTTAATTAGAATATTAAAAAAAGACAAATATTTAAAAAATTATTTTGTCCTTTTGAATATTTTCACTAAGTAATAGTAATACTAATTAGGACTTATAAATTTTATTTTATTTTTTTGGCTAAAACTTATAAAAAAAAATTAAATAAATAGAAGGTTGAGACTTTTAAATTATATTTTATTTTACTAAGTGTAATACACAACATTAAAAAGAACATCAATAAAAATTACAAGTACTAAAATCTGAGCTAAATATAAAACAAAAAGTCAAAACTTCCGAAGACAATGAATGCATCAAATGTCCTTGTAGACCAGCTGGAGAGCTAACCCTTGTTTTATTAGTTTGATGTTTGCTACCAAGACATTTTCTTTATGCCCATCAATGGACCTCGACATATTAATCTACAAAAAACAATATGAGAAATGAAAAAAAAACTCATATACAGAACGGGGGTAACCTGTGAAAGTACATCGGTTTCTTACTTGGGCAAATGAACTATTTCTTGGTTACTTGGGGCACTTTAAAATTCAAAAAACATGAACAAATATATTTTTAAATTAAAATTTAGGGACAAATATATATGCACCTTTGGTTATAATTTTTCTCTTTAGTTATGATCTATTGTTACTTATGACACATTGTGATGTTAGTTATGTCATTATTTTGGTTATGATTCAAGAGTTGTTTTGTTTTATGTGATGTTTGGCTATAATTTAATTTTTTTTTTTTAAATTATGATTTTCATAGTATTGAGTTATATCATAATTAAACTCACAAATGACATAAATAACTTACATATTGTAAATGGAGACAAATATGTCTATTTTTGTACTTTTAAATTACTTTTATATTAAAATTTTGGATGGATAGACAGTTATATGTGTCTATCTGTCCACTTTCGAATTATAAAAATGAGAACAAATTTGTGTACTTACATATTTTTTTAATTTTAAAAAATAGGAAAGTTAAGCTGGAAAAAAATTGACCCAAAAAATAATGAAAACAAAAGAAGGAAAAAAAAAACACAAAAAGAAGGGAAAAAGAAAAAGGACAACAATCTGGTAGAATATGAAAGTTATTGGGAGAAGTAGAAAGCTATCCCATCCACAAAGGAACAAAGTGAAAGGTGTGTCTTTTGATGTTTCAATGTGCAGCACATTGGATTTGAAATTAATAATAAAAGAATTTAAAAAATGTAAGACTTTGTAGAAAGTCTTTCCATAAATTTGCAATATGGTGGTGGGAATGGGTCTCTCGACCGGGCGTGCGGATTGGTTGATGGAAATTGTTTGTCTCCATTTTCTACTTGTTCACACAAATTTTAAACAGGAAAAAAATAGACGAAGAGTGTTTATACACTGAGACCTATTTCAAAATCAGTAGTAAAAGAAAGAAAGAGAATAATTGCTAGACATTCGTTTAAATGATCATTTCCTATTTGCTAAGCTTAATTTCATTTTTAAAAAACAGATAAAGAGTGTTCATTTTTTCAATTTTATAAAAATTATAATCATGACATTTTTTGTATCAAAAAAATTAGTCCTGAAAACGTTTTTTTTTCTTCTAACTTTTTTCTCTCAAACATTAATTTGTTGTAATTATGGATGAATTGTTCAAATGTTGAAGTCACCTTTTCCACCATCAAATTAGGTTTTAAAATTGTTACAGGGTACATATACATTATTCTTGGTATATGATTTTATGAATGTGAATTTGGATGTGGATGTGGATGTGGATGTGGATGTGGATATGGATGTATTGTATTTTAGAAAATCTTAATAATTTGTACAGGGAATGAATTAATAAAATATGATTCTATGAAAATAATTTTATTACGACAATAATAAACCGTTGCTAATGTAATCATCATTTCCTTACATTTTATTAGCGACGGTGATGTTATGATCTATTGTAATCATCATCATTTCCTTTAGTTATGATCTATTGTTACTTATGACACATTGTGATGTTAGTTATGTCATTATTTTGGTTATGATTCAAGAGTTGTTTTGTTTTATGTGATGTTTGGCTATAATTTAATTTTTTTTTTTTAATTATGATTTTCATAGTATTGAGTTATATCATAATTAAACTCACAAATGACATAAATAACTTACATATTGTAAATGGAGACAAATATGTCTATTTTTGTACTTTTAAATTACTTTTATATTAAAATTTTGGATGGATAGACAGTTATATGTGTCTATCTGTCCACTTTCGAATTATAAAAATGAGAACAAATTTGTGTACTTACATATTTTTTAATTTTAAAAAATAGGAAAGTTAAGCTGGAAAAAAATTGACCCAAAAAATAATGAAAACAAAAAAAGGAAAAAAAAAACACAAAAAGAAAGGAAAAAGAAAAAGGGAAAAAGAAAAAGGGCAACAATCTGGTAGAATATGAAAGTTATTGGGAGAAGTAGAAAGCTATCCCATCCACAAAGGAACAAAGTGAAAGGTGTGTCTTTTGATGTTTCAATGTGCAGCACATTGGATTTGAAATTAATAATAAAAGAATTTAAAAAATGTAAGACTTTGTAGAAAGTCTTTCCATAAATTTGCAATATGGTGGTGGGAATGGGTCTCTCGACCCGGCGTGTGGATTGGTTGATGGAAATTGTTTGTCTCCATTTTCTACTTGTTCACACAAATTTTAAACAGGAAAAAAATAGACGAAGAGTGTTTATACACTAAGACCTATTTCAAAATCAGTAGTAAAAGAAAGAAAGAGAATAATTGCTAGACATTCGTATAAATGATCATTTCCTATTTGCTAAGATTAATTTCATTTTTAAAAAACAGATAAAGAGTGTTCATTTTTTCAATTTTATCATAAAATTATAATCATGACATTTTTGTATCAAAAAAATTAGTCCTGAAAACGTATTTTTTTTCTTCTAACTTTTTTCTCTCAAACATTAATTTGTTGTAATTATGGATGAATTGTTCAAATTTTGAAGTCACCTTTTCCACCATCAAATTAGGTTTTAAAATTGTTACAGGGTACATATACATTATTCTTGGTATATGATTTTGTGAATGTGAATTTGGATGTGGATGTGGATGTGGATGTGGATATGGATGTATTGTATTTTAGAAAATCTTAATAATTTGTATAGGGAATGAATTAATAAAATATGATTTTATGAAAATAATTTTATTGCGACAATAATAAACCGTTGCTAATGTAATCATCATTTCCTTACATTTTATTAGCGACGGTGATGTTATGATCTATTGTTACTTATGACACATTGTGATGTTAGTTATGTCATTATTTTGGTTACGATTCAAGAGTTGTTTTGTTTTATGTGATGTTTGGCTATAATTTAATTTTTTTTTTGTTAATTATGATTTTCATAGTATTGAGTTATATGATAATTAAACTCACAAATGACATAAATAACTTACATATTGTAAATGGAGACAAATATGTCTATTTTTGTACATTAAAATTTTGGATGGATAGACAGTTATATGTGTCTATCTGTCCACTTTCGAATTATAAAAATGAGAACAAATTTGTGTACTTACATATTTTTTTAATTTTAAAAAATAGGAAAGTTAAGCTGGAAAAAAATTGACCCAAAAAATAATGAAAACAAAAGAAGGAAAAAAAAAAACACAAAAAGAAGGGAGAAAGAAAAAGGGAAAAAGAAAAAGGGCAACAATCTGGTAGAATATGAAAGTTATCGGGAGAAGTAGAAAGCTATCCCATCCACAAAGGAACAAAGTGAAAGGTGTGTCTTTTGATGTTTCAATGTGCAGCACATTGGATTTGAAATTAATAATAAAAGAATTTAAAAAATGTAAGACTTTGTAGAAAGTCTTTCCATAAATTTGCAATATGGTGGTGGGAATGGGTCTCTCGACCCGGCTTGTGGATTGGTTGATGGAAATTGTTTGTCTCCATTTTCTACTAGTTCACACAAATTTTAAACAGGAAAAAAATAGACGAAGAGTGTTTATACACTGAGACCTATTTCAAAATGAGTAGTAAAAGAAAGAAAGAGAATAATTGCTAGACATTCGTTTAAATGATCATTTCCTATTTGCTAAGATTAATTTCATTTTTAAAAAACAGATAAAAAGTGTTCATTTTTTCAATTTTATCATAAAAATTATAATCATGACATTTTTTGTATCAAAATAATTAGTCCTGAAAACGTAGTTTTTTTCTTCCAACTTTTTTCTCTCAAACATTAATTTGTTGTAATTATGGATGAATTGTTCAAATTTTGAAATCACCTTTTCCACCATCAAATTAGGTTTTAAAATTGTTACAGGGTACATATACATTATTCTTGGTATATGATTTTGTGAATGTGAATTTGGATGTGGATGTGGATGTGGATGTGGATATGGATGTATTGTATTTTAGAAAATCTTAATAATTTGTACAGGGAATGAATTAATAAATATGATTTTATGAAAATAATTTTATTGCGACAATAATAAACCATTGCTATTGTAATCATCATTTCCTTACATTTTATTAGCGACGGTGATGTTATGATCTATTGTAATCATCATCATTTCCTTTAGTTATGATCTATTGTTACTTATGACACATTGTGATGTTAGTTATGTCATTATTTTGGTTATGATTCAAGAGTTGTTTTGTTTTATGTGATGTTTGGCTATAATTTAAATTTTTTTTTTAATTATGATTTTCATAGTATTGAGTTATATCATAATTAAACTCACAAATGACATAAATAACTTACATATTGTAAATGGAGACAAATATGTCTATTTTTGTACTTTTAAATTACTTTTATATTAAAATTTTGGATGGATAGACAGTTATATGTGTCTATCTGTCCACTTTCGAATTATAAAAATGAGAACAAATTTGTGTACTTACATATTTTTTTAATTTTAAAAAATAGGAAAGTTAAGCTGGAAAAAAATTGACCCAAAAAATAATGAAAACAAAAGAAGGAAAAAAAAAAAAACACAAAAAGAAGGGAGAAAGAAAAAGGAAAAAGAAAAAGGGCAACAATCTGGTAGAATATGAAAGTTATTGGGAGAAGTAGAAAGCTATCCCATCCACAAAGGAACAAAGTGAAAGGTGTGTCTTTTGATGTTTCAATGTGCAGCACATTGGATTTGAAATTAATAATAAAAGAATTTAAAAAATGTAAGACTTTGTAGAAAGTCTTTCCATAAATTTGCAATATGGTGGTGGGAATGGGTCTCTCGACCCGGCGTGTGGATTGGTTGATGGAAATTGTTTGTCTTCATTTTCTACTTGTTCACACAAATTTTAAACAGGAAAAAAATAGACGAAGAGTGTTTATACCTGAGACCTATTTCAAAATCAGTAGTAAAAGAAAGAAAGAGAATAATTGCTAGACATTCGTTTAAATGATCATTTCCTATTTGCTAAGATTAATTTCATTTTTAAAAAACAGATAAAGAGTGTTCATTTTTTCAATTTTATCATAAAAATTATAATCATGACATTTTTTGTATCAAAAAAATTAGTCCTGAAAACGTTTTTTTTTTCTTCTAACTTTTTTCTCTCAAACATTAATTTGTTGTAATTATGGATGAATTGTTCAAATTTTGAAGTCACCTTTTCCACCATCAAATTAGGTTTTAAAATTGTTACAGGGTACATATACATTATTTTTGGTATATGATTTTGTGAATGTGAATTTGGATGTGGATGTGGATATGGATGTATTGTATTTTAGAAAATCTTAATAATTTGTACAGGGAATGAATTAATAAAATATGATTCTATGAAAATAATTTTATTGCGACAATAATAAACCGTTGCTAATGTAATCATCATTTCCTTACATTTTATTAGCGACGGTGATGTTATGATCTATTGTAATCATCATCCATTTCCTTGTTAGTTATGATCTGATTAGTTACTTGGTTATGAAGACATGTGATGTTAGTTAGTCATTATTTTGGTTATGATTCAAGAGTTGTTTTGTTTTATGTGATGTTTGGCTATAATTTAAATTTTTTTTTTTTAATTATGATTTTCATAGTATTGAGTTATATCATAATTAAACTCACAAATGACATAAATAACTTACATATTGTAAATGGAGACAAATATGACTATTTTGTTACTTTTAAATTACTTTTATATTAAAATTTTGGATGGATAGACAGTTATATGTGTCTATCTGTCCACTTTCGAATTATAAAAATGAGAACAAATTTGTGTACTTACATATTTTTTTAATTTTAAAAAATAGGAAAGTTAAACTGGAAAAAAATTGACCCAAAAATAATGAAAACAAAAGAAGGAAAAAAAAAAACACAAAAAGAGGGAAAAAGAAGGAGGGAAAAAGAAAAAGGGCAACAATCTGGTAGAATATGAAAGTTATTGGGAGAAGTAGAAAGCTATCCCATCCACAAAGGAACAAAGTGAAAGGTGTGTCTTTTGATGTTTCAATGTGCAGCACATTGGATTTGAAATTAATAATAATAGAATTTAAAAAATGTAAGACTTTGTAGAAAGTCTTTCCATAAATTTGCAATATGGTGGTGGGAATGGGTCTCTCGACCCGGCGTGTGGATTGGTTGATGGAAATTGTTTGTCTCCATTTTCTACTTGTTCACACAAATTTTAAACAAGAAAAAAATAGACGAAGAGTGTTTATACACTGAGACCTATTTCAAAATCAGTAGTAAAAGAAAGAAAGAGAATAATTGCTAGACATTCGTTTAAATGATCATTTCCTATTTGCTAAGATTAATTTCATTTTTAAAAAACAGATAAAGAGTGTTCATTTTTTCAATTTTATCATAAAAATTATAATCATGACATTTTTTGTATCAAAAAAATTAGTCCTGAAAACGTATTTTTTTTCTTCTAACTTTTTTCTCTCAAACATTAATTTGTTGTAATTATGGATGAATTGTTCAAATTTTGAAGTCACCTTTTCCACCATCAAATTAGGTTTTAAAATTGTTACAGGGTACATATACATTATTCTTGGTATATGATTTTGTGAATGTGAATTTGGATGTGGATGTGGATGTGGATGTGGATATGGATGTATTGTATTTTAGAAAATCTTAATAATTTGTACAAGGAATGAATTAATAAAATATGATTTTATGAAAATAATTTTATTGCGACAATAATAAACCGTTGCTAATGTAATCATCATTTCCTTACATTTTATTAGCGACGGTGATGTTATGATCTATTGTAATCATCATCATTTCCTTTAGTTATGATCTATTGTTACTTATGACACATTGTGATGTTAGTTATGTCATTATTTTGGTTATGATTCAAGAGTTGTTTTGTTTTATGTGATGTTTGGCTATAATTTAATTTTTTTTTTTTAATTATGATTTTCATAGTATTGAGTTATATCATAATTAAACTCACAAATGACATAAATAACTTACATATTGTAAATGGAGACAAATATGTCTATTTTTGTACATTAAAATTTTGGATGGATAGACAGTTATAGGTGTCTATCTGTCCACTTTCGAATTATAAAAATGAGAACAAATTTGTGTACTTACATATTTTTTTAATTTTAAAAAATAGGAAAGTTAAGCTGGAAAAAAATTGACCCAAAAAATAATGAAAACAAAAGAAGGAAAAAAAAAAAAAAAACACAAAAAGAAGGGAAAAAGGAAAAGGGAAAAAGAAAAAGGGCAATAATCTGGTATAATATGAAAGTTATTGGGAGAAGTAGAAAGCTATCCCATCCACAAAGGAACAAAGTGAAAGGTGTGTCTGTTGATGTTTCAATGTGCAGCACATTGGATTTGAAATTAATAATAAGAATTTAAAAAATGTAAGACTTTGTAGAAAGTCTTTCCATAAATTTGCAATATGGTGGTGGGAATGGGTCTCTCGACCCGGCGTGTGGATTGGTTGATGGAAATTGTTTGTCTCCATTTTCTACTTGTTCACACAAATTTTAAACAGGAAAAAAATAGACGAAGAGTGTTTATACACTGAGACCTATTTCAAAATCAGTAGTAAAAGAAAGGAGAATAATTGCTAGACATTCGTTTAAATGATCATTTCCTATTTGCTAAGATTAATTTCATTTTTAAAAAAGATAAAGAGTGTTCATTTTTTAATTTTATCATAAAAATTATAATCATGACATTTTTTGTATCAAAAAAATTAGTCCTGAAAACGTATTTTTTTTCTTCTAACTTTTTTCTCTCGAACATTAATTTGTTGTAATTATGCATGAATTGTTCAAATTTTGAAATCACCTTTTCCACCGTCAAATTAGGTTTTAAAATTGTTACAGGGTACATATACATTATTCTTGGTATATGATTTTGTGAATGTGAATTTGGATGTGGATGTGGATATGGATGTATTGTATTTTAGAAAATCTTAATAATTTGTACAAGGAATGAATTAATAAAATATGATTTTATGAAAATAATTTTATTGCGACAATAATAAACCGTTGCTAATGTAATCATCATTTCCTTACGTTTTATTAGCGACGGTGATGTTATGATCTATTGTAATCATCATCATTTCCTTTAGTTATGATCTATTGTTACTTATGACACATTGTGATGTTAGTTATGTCATTATTTTGGTTATGATTCAAGAGTTGTTTTGTTTTATGTGATGTTTGGCTATAATTTAATTTTTTTTTTTAAATTATGATTTTCATAGTATTGAGTGATATCATAATTAAACTCACAAATGACATAAATAACTTACATATATTAAATGGAGACAAATATGTCTATTTTTGTACTTTTAAATTACTTTTATATTAAAATTTTGGATGGATAGACAGTTATATGTGTCTATCTGTCCACTTTCGAATTATAAAAATGAGAACAAATTTTTGTACTTACATATTTTTTTAATTTTAGAAAATAGGAAAGTTAAGCTGGAAAAAAATTGACCCAAAAAATAATGAAAACAAAAGAAGGAAAAAAAAAACACAAAAAGAAGGGAAAAAGAAAAAGGGAAAAAGAAAAAGGGCAACAATATGGTAGAATATGAAAGTTATTGGGAGAAGTAGAAAGCTATCCCATCCACAAAGGAACAAAGTGAAACGTGTGTCTTTTGATGTTTTAATGTGCAGGACATTGGATTTGAAATTAATAATAAAAGAATTTAAAAAATGTAAGACTTTGTAGAAAGTTTTTCCATAAATTTGCAATATGGTGGTGGGAATGGGTCTCTCGACCCAGCGTGTGGATTGGTTGATGGAAATTGTTTGTCTATGTATGTACCGTCCTATATACATGTAACAAGAGGTATGATAAAGAATGGAGGCAAATAAAGACAAAGAAATCTTTCTTGCAAAGGAGAGCAACAAGTCTAGCTACCTTTTGATTTAGAGCTCTACTTAAGCTCTAATAGGTGGAGGACGACATTAAGGTATGTAAATATGATTGATTCAAAGCTTAGGGTTTTCATGACACTCCTCTCGTCATCCATATATAGGCATACTAGTTAAGCCTTCAAAGATTCTACCTTGTTTTTTTATAAAAAAAAAAAAAAAGAATTTAGAATAATTTGCATGGTTAAATCTTTTCCATACTTGAGTGACTGGTACATTGGCCCAAGCTCATGCCAGCCGAGCACTCAATATATATATGTCTATTATAGCAAATCAAGTCCAAAGGAGGAAGGCACCAATCTTGCTAGTTAGATTAGTCCTACAAATCTTGCCATGAGCACAAGGAGGTGGGGACAGAAACAAATTTTTGAGAATCATAACCAAAATTACTTTCCCTCCTTTACAATTGTATTGTCAATAGGTTTCCAAAATGCCTCATCAAATCTCATTAAAATAAGGCATGTGTTATTGGTTTCCAATTGATGCGATATAAGCTCCCAAGCCAAACACAGCTAAAGAGTGGTAGGTGTAACTATTTTCGGCTGCCAAACACCAAATCAACAAAGTACTTCCAGTCTCACCCTTCGTGCTAGCGAGCAAGCATCCAATTGGAGCCTTGAAGTGGGGGCAATTTGTAGACACTTAAATTTTTATATGTCTTGATCACCGTCTGATTAACAAGATGAATAAATTTTCTTGATTAATCAAAATTAAGATAGTCAAAGTTTTCAAATGGATGTGGGCCCTACTAAAATTATGGATTTTAACCCATTTTAAATTATGGGTCACAACAAAAGAAAAGTGAACCTATTTTGACAATTGGGTTAACCCAAAGGTGAGGGGCCCATGAAGATATTTTGTTAAAATTTGGTCAAATTTAAATTCAAATTCAAATTTCGATGCAAATTATTTCTATAAAATGAGAGACAAATTTTGGAGTTGCCAAAATTAACTTGTCTCTCTTGAAGCCTATAAATGGAGACTTTCACTATTGAGAGTGGGAAGCTCAATTCACAAGCCGTCAATCGATGCAATTTCATTGCATGGTGGCCTATGAACTAAGGTGTACAATTTCAATAAATGCAACAAGAAAGGCTCTCAAACCTCCTCCCTGTCATGAATTGATCAAGGGAAGCGGTTGACCTTGGAAGACTTAAACCATTTCATCACTAGCAAGTACAAAATGCCTCAAGTTTTCATGTGTTCAATTAACGTCCGATTGAACACCAAGTTGATTATTATCTTGCATCATTTTAATTCTCATTTTATTACTTCATTTTAATTACCAACCATTTCTTAGTCAATTAAGTCCAAAAGTGAGCTTTAAGTCGTCTAATGGAAAGGAGTACCAAACCAAGAGTTTGTTTTAGGCATGAGAGAAGTGTCATGCCGTAGGTAATGAACCCCCAAAAGGATTAAACCGTTAAGCACAAGACCTCAATCTCAAGCTTTAAACAAATAACTAGTTTGAAACAACTTTCAAAGCAAAGTAAAAGCCAAGAAAAGAGGGAGATTGCAGAGGTGATTAAAGGTGATCACAAGTGTGGAAAGCAAGAAATAAATGCTATCAACTCAAATAGGATGGTGGCTAAGACCTAGACCACCAAACCTATGAGGACAATTATACTACAAGCATGCAATACAAAGCTCAAATGCAACAAGCAGCTAAAAACAATCCTAAAATAGTGATTAATTGGTCCTAAAACATACTAGAATTAGGACAAAAATAGCTAGAACAATAAGCTAAAACATGGACCATGCTAGGCTAGTAAGCAAGACACAAGATGGGAAGGCTATCCCCTCCATTTTTGGACTTCAAAACAACATTTTAGCCACTAAAATAACTCTAAAAATCAGTGTTTAAAAGCTCAAAAGGTGGAAAGAGATGTGAACCATCCCTCTACCCTTTAAGCCTAAAACCACAAGTTTCAACCCAAAATTACAGAGCTTACACAAACCAAAAAATAGTAAAAAAACAGTAGGAAAACAGTAAAAAAAAAAATAGCAAACAAAAAAAGGAAACAAATTAAGCCTTATACCTCTTAAAGGGAGAGCACTTCCAAGCAACAATTCAACACAAACACACCCTCAAGAGCTCAACAAGGGCTCAAAAGTACCTCAGCTCAAAGATGGTAAGGTTTGGTTTAGAGTGTATAGACAAAGGGTCAAGAAATTTGCAAGAGAGAGAGAGAATTGTAGAGAGAGAGAAAATAATTTGCTCCAAAAATTTTCTAACCTTGAAAGCAAGTGGGGAGGTCCTCTATATATAGAAAACCATCACACTCCCTCAGAAATATCAATACATACACATGTAAGCAAGTGCATGTATTTGTGCCAACAGCTGGCATAGTTAGGAGAAAAATATCTGCAAAACACACTTGTGGCCGGCAGCCAAAAGTTGTGGCCGACAGCCAATAGCAGCAGCCGGCATGCTACAAGAGGTTGTAGGCTTGAAAAACTCTAGTTTTGGTTTAAAAATAAGGCAACAGGTGCATAGGGTTTGAACGGCTCAAAGCTGTGGCATTCCGCTAAGGACTTCGAGCACTTGACAAGCATATACACTCATCACTGGGTGTGCAAGTGGTGATGTCCAAGTCGTAAGGGCGGTCACAAATGGGGTGTCTACACGCTCCATTTTTCTTTTTGGCAAACAGGGTCAGTACTCCCCAAGGCGAAGTACTAGGGCGGATAAAACCCTTATCTAACACTTCCTGTAGTTGAATCTTTAACTCACTCAATTCAGCAGGAGAAAATCTATACAGTGCCATAGAAATCAGTGTCATACCCGGCACTAAGTCAATAAAGAACTCGATCTCTTGGTGAGGTTGTAAACTAGTAAGATCCTTGGAAATAACATCGGTATTCACAAACCACCCTTGGCAACTCAATTCGGACCTCATTACACTCACTATTCAAAAAACTAGCAAGAAGGCAACTAAGTTCGCTCTGCCCACGCGGATCATATACCGGTGATAAGATTCTATCCACCCGGTCCCCCAAGAAGTAAAAAAAATCACCACTCAGGGTATATACAGTAACCCTCTGACTGTAGTAGTCTATAAAAACCCGATACGAAGACAACCAGTCCATACCCAATATCACGTCAAAACTAGACACATCAATCAATACAAATGCAAATGGGAGTCGGCGACCTGCAACCTCTATGTCACAACCCCGACATCATGTCTCAAAATAACCTCACCACTAATGGGTAACTCTACAAAAATAAGAGATGCTAACTGTGCCAACTCTAACCCAAAAATTGATGCAAATGCAGATGAAATAAATGACTGGGATGCACCCGTATCAATCAACACATTGGCAACTGAATTGCAAAACAAGAAGGTACCTCTCACTACAGAATGCGCTATTACAAGATCTGGCGCTGTAACAGCATACACACGCCCAGTAGGTCTTAGCTCAACCTGATGCACTGACTGAGCCAAAGAGGCTCCCTAATTGGCCCTTAAGGCTTGTGCCAACTGTGCTGGCTGGTGGCTCTGTGTTTGTCTCGAACCAGACGCACCGGGTGTGCCACCCAACTATAGGCAAAACCTCTTCATGTGCCTCACCTGCCCACACTGGTAACAAGTGAGCTGCTGGCCTCTCCCCCGACTCTAGCTCTGAGAACAAGCCAAAGACGGTGTAGATCGCTGCCCCTCTCTCTTTCTCTCTCTCTCTCTCTCTCTCTCTGTAGGCAAGTTGGAGACTTGGGGCCCAACCGACCACACTTAAAACAAGTGAAATCCCCCTGACCACCTCTCCCAGGTAGACCTCGACTGTGCTCCATGGGACTGCTAGGGGTTAGGACCTCTATGCCTCATACTGTCTCACTGGGCATCCTGACTCCTCCTAGAGCCCCTTATCCTCTTCTCCTCCAACTGCATTACGGTCTCTAGATGAGCCGTCGCCTCCACAAGGCGTCTGTAATCCCTAATCATCGAACCGGCCACTTTAAACATCAACCCAATCCTTAACCTCTTCTTAAACTCCATGCAACGGCGTTCCTCAGTCGCCACAAGCTCAGGTGCAAACCTTGACAAACTTGTGAATGTGGCCTCCAACTCGGCCACCGGTGTGTTCAACTGCACCAACTTAGTGAATTGGTCTCTCAACTTCTCCCTAACCGTAGGAGACAAGAACTTGTCCTAGATGGCGTCAACAAAAGCCTCCCAAGTCCTTTTAATGCGCCCTCGCGCATACTTCCACTATTGATCCGCGTCTCCCTTCAGCTGGAAGGATACCAAGGTCACTCTCAAACCTCTGTCTTCAATGCCGAGCATCTCAAACGTCTTCATCATCTTCTTTAGCCACTCATCCGCCTTCAGTGGCTCTTTGGGATCGCCCAAAAACTCATATGGGTTCGACTGGAAGAACTCCCGCTTCAGAAATGATGGCCCTGTCTCAGCTACTTAGGCCTGAACTTGATTCTCAACCCTAAGAATGTCCATGGATTCCCTCAATACTCCGATCATTTCGCGGGCTAAGGCGCCCATGGCCTACTAACCAACTGGTTCAGCCACATTGGCCTGACCAACACCCTTCTCCTGTGCCGGAATATCATCTGGTATTAGCATCTCCTATCGTCTAGGCCTACCACGCCTACCACTACGTCCACATCCTGACATCCTAATAAAGGTAACAAAAGAAATTACCACATTTACACATGTTCCGAAGTTAACTCGCTCGCGTCCTAATACGATAGACAATAGTAATTCACTCTACATAAGCACGTATTCACATAAACACATACGAATTTCATTTCCAAATAATGACCGTCTCGCGACGCTGCCAGAGTTCCGATTAGAAACAGTAGTGATTCAGAGCTCTTCTAACAGGACTTCTAGAAACCCGTGCACTCAATCAACATCCTAGAAATTTAATCTCATATCTATATAATCACATAATCATGTTATCATATAAGCACATATTGTTCACACTTAAGTCTCTAGCAAGTGAGACAAACCCATTGTGGTACAAACCACTTCCTATGTACACAAAGTATTCAAACCCGGTACGCTCTGATACCAAGTTATAACGCCCCAAAAAAAGCAACTAATCCAAATCATAAGAGAAGTGAGTATAATAGAATTGGTATGCTTTCATTCATCAGAGTTCGTATTACAAAAGATAACACATGCAATATACATTCATAAATTGTTTATCCTGAATCTATAGCGTGTAATACTAGTTAATAATCAACAAAATAAATGCCCTACGGGCTTACATCTTTCCAAGACATTACTTGGTTATAGAAAAAGAAAGAGTCTAACTCAATACAACTTAGTCATTGGCTATACAAAATAAATAAAATAAAAGAAAGCTCTTGCTCCAAGTCTCCCCAAACTACTGTCTCAGCAGAGGCAGGTCTCCAACACCTGAAAATGGTTCCCAAATAGGGTGAGCCAAAGCCCAATAGAAACATACTAACACAATATACGAGAATTAACAAGATAGAAGTATGATGCACATATTCATTGTCCTACGACAAAATATTTATAACTCTTTCCAAAATCATGTTATGCCAAACTCGCATCTCAATTCATTCATTTTGGTTCAATAAATATATTCACTCCATTTAACCCATCAACAGATGTTACACCTCACAAGTTTCCAACAGATAAAATCATCATACAAATACATTCACTTCTATTTGCCATTTTACAAAAATTTCGTCCGCGGGAATCGGGACCCATGTATACAAATGGTTTTCGAGACTTTCCCCCTGGACACATAGGCCAACTTAGTTCAATGGAGTCCATCCCCTTTCTTCTCCTCAAAACATGGAGTACATCCCTTTTCTCCTCCCAAATATCATACATATACAATGTATAGCATTCATAATCATAGTCAATGATAATGGTTAAGGGATTAGTTTCAATTCGCCTAATCCACATGCAATGTCTACAACAATCATAACTATCCTTCACCGATAGCTCCGAGCAGATATTTATAAATAGATATACAATCTCTATAATAGATAAATCATCAAACTTCCATAGGTGAGTGATTTAACAAATCCAACAAGACCATTCATGTATACATCCTCCCAATTTCACATTTTCCATACCAATTTCCTTATTTATACAAAATACTTATTCACGACATTTTAGGGCAAAGCTCCCCATTTTCCAAATATTAACCCGAAGGCCAAAATTAACTATTTTAACACAAGATAACCCCATATCCAAACCCCATAATCATTTATATAATACCCACATAGAAACCCCTCTTTTCAAACTTGAATCCAAACCCTAGGTTTGCTCAAAACACCCCCAAATCTCACCATTTTCACTCAACAACCTATAACCAAGTTAAAACTCATATTAAGGTGTAGAGAGTCCCTACATCAAGTTTAGAAGACCAATGGAGCAAGGACCAAACTTCAACGACGCCGAAACCAAACTCCAATCGGATCAAAATGGAGCTCTCAAGATGCTCTACCCTTTTCCCAAAGACACTAGGACAAAGAGATCAACGGATTTAGGAGAAAATGTAGAGAGAGAGAGAGAGAGAGAGTATTTTAGAGAGAGTGTGTGTCACTTTAGGGTTTTTGGAAGAAAAGATTTGAAAAAGTGATGTAAAAATTCATTTTCACGAACTGATATGCGCATAGTCCGCTCGAGCGCAAGAGTTGACGCTCGAGCGTCAGGCACAATAAGTTGTTCAGCTCAAGCGCAAGAAGTACCCGCTTGAGCGCAAAATACACACATCCAATACTTCTGCAGAAAACAAACAAACTGCTCGAGCTCAAGAAAGGCCGCTCGAGCACCCACCCACTTGAGCGTAGGAAACACCGGTCAAGTATAGAAAACACTCTTCCTGTACTTTTGCAGATGTGCAAAGTATTGAGAGTTCGCAAATCCCGCTCGATCGCAAGAAGGGCCGCTTGAGCGGAGGACCAAAAATCTAGGCAACATACCAACTTATTCCAAACACGCTCAACACGTCCAAATAACCAAATTTAAGGAGGAATAAAGGGAAAACAACAATGAACAACATTCAGAAACCATAAACCCAAGTCCAGACTACCACAAGTGTCGGGTCAAAACCGAGGTCACTATATACAAAACGTAAGGGTGCAAAGTGTAATTTACCCAATATTTTTTTATGACTTTAATCTCATTAGGTTTCTATATATTTTTCCATCCATTTGATATTAATGAAACATATTATAATTAACTTACATGTAACATTAGGATACAATTAAAAGTGAAATGTTCAAAATAAGTTTTTGTTGAAGTGTAGACGTTTAACAAGAAAAATACCATGTGTGGCTGATATGTCAATTTTTTTTTTTATCAATTTTATTAATGCTAGTTGATGGAAGAGTAACATTGAAACTTAACTTAAAGTTTAAGAATTTGCTTACAATTTAAAGTAAAGAAACTAAGTGCAAATGTGATGTGTTCGGAGTGAAAGATATTACATAAGGCTAGATATCGTTCCAATAGACGAAATACATTTTCAATCCACAAGGCAGATACTAAATTTGGGAGGATTCCAAGCTCATCACAAAAGTTACGTTTTTACCCTCAATTTAACTTTTTATTTAATCTTTAATCGTCGAATTGTTTCAAAAATTCTTAACTACTTGTTCTACATTAATAATTAACCCTCCACTAAAACTATTTGATAAGTCTTTTGTGATCTTGATTACAAAATTTATTTTTAAAAAAATGACACATAATCTAATGTTTATAAAAGCATAATTTCAAGTAAACAACCATTTAGCAAATAATTACTTAAATTACTTAGAATTTTTGTCATAAATCTTTGAGTATTAGAAAACATAACATGCAAGTCTTTCCTCAATGTCACGAGCTTGATTTTGTCAATAAATTTCATAATATTGTCTCTAAGCTTAAAGTAAATGGTGAAGCATTAATAAATCCTAAAATGTGATCTTGTAAACTGTTTAGTATTTTATTTTTTTTTTATGAATCCAAAGGTCCCATTAAAATAGAAATTATACAAAAGGGTAGTCACTTACCTATTTGGGTTAAATTTTTGAGGGATAAAAATAAGTTTCTCCAAATATGAAATTACACATTTGGGCAATCCGCACTATAGAGGTTTTGAATTTTTCCTCTTTCTGGAGTAAATTCCACATTACGAATAAGAATGTAACACTCCAATATAATACTCCAATAATGTAACACTCCAATGTAACACAATAAAAAATTCCTTAGTATACTTATTCCAAGCGTAACAATGTAACACTCCAAAAAAAATATCTTAGGGTCTTTTTCCCAAACGTAACACTCTAATGTAACACACAAAAAAACTCCTTAGTGTACATTTTTCAAACGTCACACTCTAATCAATATAATCACAAACGTAACATTCCAATGTAACACACTCGAATGTAGCACACACAAAAACACTAAAATACTCTTTAGTATACTTTTTCTAAACGTAACACTCATAGGGTGGAATTATACATTTGCTTAAAACTTACTAAGAATTTTTTATATTCCTTTTGGAATAGTTTGAAAAATCCCACGTCTTTTTAGAATGATTTGAAGAATCCCACATCCTCTTTTTAGTGTTATATTGGAGTGTTAAATTTGAGAAAAATATACTAAGAAATTTTTCTGTGTGTTACATTAAAGTGTTATACTGAGGAGTTTTTTTAGTATTATATTGGAGTGTTATGTTTGGAAAAAAATACATTAATGAGCTTTTTTTGGAGTGCTACGTTGGAGTGTCACACTAAAGAATTTTTTTAGTGTTATATTGAAGTGTTATGTTTAGAAAAACTACACTAATGAGTTTTTGTGTGTTACATTAGAGTGTTATGCTAATATGTTTTTTGGAGTATTATATTAGAGTGTTACGTTTGAAAAAGTACACCAATGAATTTTTTTTGGAGTGTTACATTGGAGTTTGACAGTTTGAAATTATAAATTTACCCAAAGGTTGATAAGGAGTTTTTGTACTCCTCATGAAATGTTTGAAGAATCTCAGGTCCTTTGAATTATTTGAAAATTTTCATATTTCAAGTCATTTTTGTACTCTTTTTGAAATATTTGAAGAATCTCACATTTCAACTCATTCCAAATAAATAAAAAAAAAATCCATATAAAAATTCATCCCAAATTTGATTTTCATAGATTGTGTATCTTACTTTTCTAGCACACACACACACACACACACAAAAAAAAAAAAAAAAAAAGGAAACATATTAGAGATTAGGGTATAACCGTAAGTCTAATTTTCAAATAATATATTAAATTTACATTTCCAAAATCAATACAACTAATTGATCTATAAGAAAATCCCTAGGACTATATGGATCACTATTCCTCAAGATAGGATTTATAGGTAAATTTTTATTAAGTAAATATTTAATAATCTTGATTGGATAACCATAAAATTATGTTTTGGGAAAATTACACCGATAGCCCTTACATTTTGTCACTTATGTCATTTTGGTCCCTATACTTTCAATTGGTTCAATTTTGATGTTTAATTTATGATTTTATGTCAATTTGGTCCAATTGATAATATTGTTAGTACTTTGGACAAGAAATTATCACCGAATTGATTGAGGTTAACTCACTGAGTTGAGTAAACTTATAATTTTTCCCTTGAAAACCATGGCACATGCGACTTATGTGCTCATTTTTTATTAAAAAATGTTAACAATTATATTCGATTGGACTAAATGGAGATACAGTCATAAATTTAGAGTCAAAATCTAATCAATTGAAATTACAAGAACAAATGACATAAATATCAAAATACAAAGACTATCAATATAATTTGCTATTATATTTTTTAATAAGTTTGATTTCTCGGTAAAATTAATTTAGAAGTGTACTATTGTCACAACCCAACTTTTAACTACTCGGAAACATTACCAAATCCTTTAGTTTAGGTCATTTTTATTTATTTTTTATTTTTTAAAAGTTTATTACCCTTGAGTAATACAAACATAATAATACATGTTCTCTCTCTCTCAATGAATACAACAATAACAATAATACATGCCAAGCTTCCGCTACGGAGCTACAAATAAATAATTACAAACATCAATGTACAAAATTCATTTCCTTCACATCTACAATGAGATTATACATAAGAGATTCATGGACTTCTCAACTCCTCAACTAATGAATCTGAATTCTCTTCCTGTAACAAAAATGAAACAACGGGGGATGAGCACAATTGCCCAGTAGGAATCTCATAGTTCTAAAACAATAACCCTTCTATAGATAGAAATGATCATGCATGCAGGGTGATATCACATGGTACGGTGACGTTTTGTAATTTCAAAATATCATACGTAGGGTACCCTTTTTCTCAAAATTTATTTGAGCATTTACGGAAAACCTTCAGCCATAAAAATTATCCTTTATCATCAGAAAACCATAAATCCTTTTTGAAAACAATTATGTTTAAGGAACAACATCATTTTAAATTTATTAACCAATTCCAAAATATTCCTCATTTAATTTCCATTTTAATATTCCTCTTTTTATTTCCATTTTCCCTTTGTACTAATTACATTTATTTTAACTCCATAACCTCAAGTTCAAGTTCCCTTAATACTTAAAAACAACCCTCATACACTCCATTCCCACCTGTCCATTTATATTTGTTGTAACTCCTTAATGTAGAAATCTAAATCTCCTTTATATTCAATAACAATTCTCCTACACTCAACTCCTACTTGTCTAGCAACTACATCACATCCACACTTGCATTATCAATTATAATTCATCATATCACAAGGATAATAAACCCTTTTAATTCAATTTCTCCATTAATTACAAAACAAAACTCTTAATCTTTCCTTATAGTTTACAAACAACCCGGTGAATTCGTTATCATTAACCCCTTATCCAGTTACTATTTCATTATCCATTCTTTTCACATAATTTATATACACATTCCCCTTCCATGCCAAATTACACATCAAAATGTAATTTCATAAGTTCATCTCAATTCACACTCACCATTACCGACTTAACCCATTTCACAACACATTCTACCTTTTGCCGACTTGATACGGCGAGATAGCGGGCACCCAACTCATAATACCTTCCACCTTTTGCCAACTATTAAACAGTGGAAAGTGAATTCCCAAAAACCATTTTCTCAAAAATCATATTTTTTTGAAAACCATGTTTTTCGACATTTACTGACTGTCATATGGCAAGACGTGGACCCCCAAAAACGTTTTCAACTTTAAAACCATCCCCACATTTGCCAGCTATTATACGGTAGGAAGTGGGCACCCAAAAACATTTTCAAAACCATCCGTTTTTCCACTTTTGCTGGCTACAATATGGTAGGACTTTGTGGACACCCAAAAACATTTTTCCCACATTCGTCCTACGATAAGCCTCAGCAGGACTTTGTGGATACCCAAAAACATTTTTCCCACATTCGTCCTGCGATAAGCCTAGATAGGGCATTTGGGCACCTTGAATTCAAAACCACCCCCACATTTACCGGCTCTTATACAGACGGACGTGGGCACCGAAAAACATTTTCTACTTTTTCTTTTTGACTCCCCGCGCGGGTACCAATTACAACACAACCCAACACCACTCAACACAACTCAATTCAACTCAACCCAACTCAACACAACTCAACTCAACTCAACTTAACTCAATACATTTCAACATAACTCAATGCAATTCAACATAGCAGACAACAAAATTCAACACAACCCAATTCAACACTATTCAATGCAATTCGGCATAATTCAATACAAACTCTTAAACCTCCACATCATAATTTCGTCGCAAAGCTCATATCATCCATACCATTAGTAATTTCTTTCCCCCAAGTTTGGTTTCATATTATGACATAATTTAAAATATCAATATTGAGGGTTCAATCGCAACTTTTACATAAATTTTCAAACTCTTTACAATTTCAATTAAACTTGTACATGTGTAATTTGATGCCTCAATTTCATGATACTACTTTCAATTTAAGCAAAATCATCATCTATCTTGTTAGGTTTTTGTTATTGGCAACCCTATTTGACAACACTCCTTTTAATTATAATTTTATTCGTTCTTTTATTTCAGTGAGGCTATGAGTATTTAGATGCGAATCTAACCCGAATTGTGCCTATGCAGAAGAGTTTGTAATCTTAATCTTATCATGTTTGCCACTTCGCTGACTATGTCGGGCATCGAGCGGCCATTCCTGCGCTCGAGCGGAGATCACAACCTTTCAAAAGTTTCACTTGCCTACAAAAGTACTGGAAGTTGTTTTTTTTGGCTCGAGCGACCATTCCTGTGCTCGAGCATAGACCCTGTTTAGTCACACGCGTTTTAGTCAGTCCGCTCAAGCTACCATTCCTGCGCTCGAGCAGAGATCGCGATTCTGTTTTCTATAAATATGCAATTCAGTCTGTTTCTAGGGTACTGCTTCTAGATCTTCTTCTTAGGTATTAGGGTTTTAATCTAGAGCTTCTTTGTTAGTTTTCTTTGATGTTTGATTGAGTATGAAAATCATGATTTGACAAGTATACATCAAAGTTGTTTGTTTTATTCACAAAAGAGAGAGTTGTTCTTCGGTGGATTCTTAGAGATTTGGGCCTGAAGCTTTGGTGAATTCTGGAGTGGCTCACTGTCGTGATTCGACATCGGCGTTGTGGATTCAATGTTGTACAAGACAATTCTTAGGTGAAGATGGGGCTGGAAGAGACACATAGGGGTCGGTTCGATTCAGGCGTGGATTCGTTAGGTAATTAAGAGTACACTTGTGTAATTCCTTTATGTCTTCTTAGTGGATTATTTTGTGGCATTTGCCCGTGATTTTTTTATCACAATTGGAGACGCTCCAATTGTGGTTTTTCCACGTAAAATTGTTGTGTTGATTTTTCTTTGATTGTATGATGGGGATTGTTATTTACTGGTTAAAATTGATACAAAATCACAAATCAATATCTAGGGAATTTCTAGATTTTTCATATCTTCATGGACCAAACTAGGGATTTTAAGAGGAATTAAAGCTTTTCACAAAACACATTTTATTCCAACCCTTTTGATTGCTTTTACACCCAATCTCATGACCCAAGATCATAACCCAACAAATAAATCCCAACTCTTCAAACCCTAACCCCCAATCTCATGATTAATCACAATATGCATAAAAATATAAACTTTGTATTTTTTTTAAAGAAAATATCACAAATCTATCTATAAATGAGGGTATTAAAGGAGAACTAGAAACCCCTACCTCTTGTAGCGAAAAAAAAAAAAAAAAAACCCAAAAATCACCAGCGACGAAACCACAAACTATTCGGACCAAAATGAAGCCCTTGACGAGATCTACAATCTTTCTCAAAGGACAAAAGTGAAAAGATCACTCTAGGTGAGTAGATCTACAGATCTAAGTGAAAAAAGTTTGAGTTTAGAGAGAGATGACAGAAACTCACGATGTAGAGAGAGAAAACAGGAGAAAAAGTGAAATGAATAAGTATTTGGAGCCTATTTATAGTAGCAATGTAATAATAGAACAATAGCCCCAAAGTCAAATGAAAAGAACAAGTCAAAAACCCCAAAAAGTAAGGCCCAAACCAACCCAAAAATTTAAAAATTACACATAAGGGTCGACCATTCGGACAAAGATGTCGACCCTTCAGGAAGAAAAGCTAAGACACTAATGTGTGCAGAGGACAAGGTGTTGACACCTCCCAGACTGGTGTCGACACTAAATTTCAGCAAGCAAACCCTAGATTCTGCAATAGACAAGGGTCGACACCTCCCAGACTGGTATCGACCCCAAATGCCAACAAGAAAAGACAAGTGTCGACACCACCAAGGGCTGGTGTCGACACGAAATTTCAGCATTGATCTAGGAACACAACAATAAGATGGTGTCGACACCTCCAAATTTTTCAGCAATGATCTATGGTGTCGACCATAGAACAAATTTTTCAAGTTTCCAAAGAACTTTTCAACGTAAACAAGCATGAACGAACAATCCCAACAAGATTAAATCAAATCGTACTCCTCCAAAACCAAAATACAACAACTCCAAAGACTCCCAAAATGAAAATAAAAGAATTAAATACACTTTCCAATAGTTTCAAGAATACAAGTGTTACAACCTCCCCACCTTAGAAAATTTCGTCCCTGAAATTGAAGAAGGCCAAACAAAAGGTAGTATGAACACAATTGGAAAAACAACCTCTAACCTACAACTAGATCCACACTTGGGATAGATTCCCATATTTTGATTCAATATCGCAGTGCCCTGAGGACACCCGAACAAGAAGAATTACAAGGAAGAGATCATGATCACTCTTTCGACCCACGTACTCATTGAAGTCCAAAAGACAGGGAACAACATCAATTACTAGTACTCCCAAGGAAAATCAACAACTCCTCAACTAGCAACAACGCGCACCACTACCATCGGATAACCAATACCCCATTTGAAAGAGTAGGAAAACCACCATTAAACCAAAAACTCGGCCGACACTAGCAAAAGCTATAGCGATCCCGGTTTTGACCCGACTCTTGTGGTATCCCAGACTCGTGTTTAATGTTTTCATATTGTTATTTACCTCTTTCTTCCTGTGTACCTCCTTGAAATTGGATTTTGGGTTGTTATGGTTATATTTGGGCAGGTTGGTCGCTTGTTTTTCAAACCTTTTGTTGCCCAAAATTTTGGTCCTCCGCTTGAACGGCACTTCTTGCGCTCGAGCGGGCTTTACAAACACTCAGTACTTTTGCAGGTCTGCAAAACTACTGGGAGAGTGATTTCTACGCTTGAGCGGCGTTTCCTACGCTCAAGCGAGTGGGCGCTCGAGCGGCCTTTACTGCGCTCGAGCGTTGGTCTGTTGTCTACAAAACTTCTGGATGTGTTTTCTAAGCTCAAGCGTCATTTCTTGCGCTCGAGCGGTGAGCATCTTGGTCATTGTGTCTTGGCGCTCGAGTGGAATAACTTTTTGTGTCTGACGCTCGAGTGGCACTTCTTGCGCTTGAGCGGACTATGCGTGTATCAAATCGCAAAAATGACTTTTTATATCACTTTTTCAGATCTTTTCACCCTAAAACCTAAAATTGAGACTCTCTCTCTCTCTAAAACACTGTCTCTCTCTACATTTCCACCTAGATCTAGTGATTTCCTTACCCTAATCCCTTTGATAAAAAGGTAGACCATCTCAAGATCTCCATTTTAATCCGATTAGAGTTGGATTTGCGTGTCTTTGAAGTTTCACTCTTGCTTGGCTCGTCTTCTCTTTTTGAGGTAGAGATTTTCTATACTTTCATATGGTTTTTAACTTAGTTATTTGTCGGTATGCAACAATGGTGGGATTTGGGAGTAGTTTGAGCAAACCTAGGGTCTGGGGTGTGAAATAAAATGAGGGATTTCTAAATGAATGTGAAATAAATGGCTATGGGGTTGAATGTGAGGTTGCATTGTGGTCAAATACTTGATTTCGGCCATTTTGGGTTGATATATGGGAAAATGGGGTTTTGCCCTAATTGGGTTAATTTGTTATTTTGTACAAATAACTAAAATTGATAATGATAATGTGCAATTGGATGATTGATGACGTAAATGGTAGAGTTGGACACGTGTTGTCTCTTACCTATAAAAATTTGAATAATTTATCCCTTGAGAAGATTGTATATCTGTTTAGAAATATCTGTTTTGGGCTATCGATGGAGGATAGCTATGATTGTTGTAGAAATTGCATGTGGATTAGGTAAATTGAAACTAATCTAATGTTGATTGTCATTGAATATGACTATGTTTTAAATACATTGTATATGTATGATATTTGGGAGGAGAAAGGGGATGTATTCCATTTAATCGGGTGAGTGGGGTGCTCAATTCATGACCTTCCCCTCTCATACCTAAGTTCCCGAACCGAGACACTTTGGTTATGACGGACAAGTGGCCTTTGGCAGGAGTCACGGGTTTCTTAAATTTTTCAAAAAATATTTAGGTGGTGACTCTGAAATCTAGCAATGCAGTCCATTTTTGGCATCTCTAATGATTAATGGATTTTCTAGGATTTGTTGGATTTGGACTCTCATTCATTTTTTTGTTTCACATTGCACTTATGAAACCAGATTTAGAACCATGGGAGTTCGAACTATAGGGCAATCGTATCCGATGAGACTGAACCCCTCCGAGGAGCGCAAAAAACCATCTACAGTCAAGAAAAAGATAATCCTCCTAAAATAACATATCCATCTTCTATCAATAAGGCAGAAATTCCTAACTTCCCTTCTTTGGTTTCCTTGTGGTCTTTTTCTTGCACTTGATCTTTCTACAAAAGCACCAGAAATTGCTCTTTTTGCTCCAAAGCTAGTTGTGGACTTGGATGCTTATTTTGAGGTTGTCCCAAAAGACTACCTCAATTGTCTCTGGAGCCTCTAGTAGTGGGACTGCCTTTTCAAGTCAAGTCATGCCTCCCTCCAATGAAGTTCAGAAAGCTAAGAATGATCTGAAGTTATTTCTGGTTTTGTCCTTCCCAAATGTTTTGCACCCAGAATAGCTCCTAGTTCTGACATATGCTCTAATTGTTCTAGCCACTTCTGCATCATTTGACTCTTCCCTTCTGCTAGCTCTCTAAGAATTTTGACGGTGAATTTCTAACATATGACAGACTCGTATTTCCCTTGTTCGCAAACAAGGAGAAATTGATGGGAAATTTCAGCAGTCGGCCTACTTGTAGAATCTTCTGAAAGAGTACATGGAATCCTATAAGAAATTGAAAGAAGCTACTGATGCTACAAGAACTACTGATACTAAGACAAATTGTCCACCTGAAGGACCAAATTTCTATTCTTCAAGTTCAATTGGAGGAAGCAGAGAAAGACGCAGTTGTCTTGGCTACCCAGAAACAAGAACTATACGCAGTTGTCTTGGCTACTCAAAATTAGCTATCAAACTTCTTGAACTTAAAAAAACTCGTGCCGCAACCGTGATTAAGTTTCAAGTTGTAGATGGCCCTTGGAACATTCTCAGGACCAAAATAAGTAGCCTCTTGTAATTTCCTTTCATTGCATCTTAGAACTTTTAATTGGTTTAGGAATTTGCAGCACTTTTTGTTTATGTTCGACCTGTTAAGACCATTTTTGCTTAGTCAACCTGGTTCCAGACTAGGCCGTTTTGAACATTTTTGAACATGTTTAGGTTTGTTCAACCTGTTCAAGCCATTTTTTATCTGATAAATGTATAGAATTTTGCGTCATTGACTCCATCATTTCCCACATTGTTGGATAAAATTTCTTCAAGTACTTGTCATTTATTGGATACTTGTGTTATTCACCATCTAGATCTTGTAATTGGTAAGAAACTCCCTTTCAAATTCTAAAAACTGGAAATGGGCCCTCCCAACTTGGAGACCAATTTCCGAATTTAGGATCTTTTGCACCAAATGGCTGGACTACTTTCCAAACTAAGTCATTTTCCGCAAAACTCTTCTTTCTGACTCTTCGATCATAAGCTATGGCTACTCTCTGTTTCTGCACTAAAAGATTATCTAGGGTTGCTAACCTTACTTCATCTAGATCCTTAAGCTCCATTAACATAGCTTGATTATATTCTGCAGGAGTTATGTCATTCTAGAACGCAACTCTTAAGGACTCCGCAGTTAATTCCATAGGAAGGACTGCATCATGCCCAAAAGTAAGCATAAATGGTGTAATTCCTGTTGCTGTTCTTTTTGAAGTTTTGTAAGCCCACAATGCTTTTGACAAGACTTCATGCCAAATTCTAGGTTTGTCCTTAATCATTCTTTCAAGGATGCCTTTCAAAACCTTATTTGTTGATTCTGCCTAGCCATGGCCTTTAGCATAATATGGAGTTGAATGAGAAAGTTCTATACCATACTCTTCAACAAAGGCATGGACTTCTCCACTAAAGAAAACAGTTCCTTTATTGGCCACAATATGTTGAGGCATGCCAAATTTGTGGATAATGTTTTCTTTGTTCATCTTGATGGCCATTTTGATTTACTGACTTCATAGCAATGGCTTCAGCCCACTTTGTAAAATAATCCATAGCCATAACTATGTAGGAATGACCCTTAGAAGAAGGAGAAAAAAATTGTGAATCATGTCAAAGAACCAACCTCTAAATGGCCATCATTGGGCAAATCTAATGTAATCTGAAAGAATAATAGGCTAATAGTATCCATACCTTCTAATTAGACATCTCATTTTCCTTCCTGCTTGATGAGCCCCATAAATTCCTTCATGAGCCATTACTTTGATTGCCTCTTCATTAGAAAGGCACTACAGAAGCAAGTCATCTTCAAGACTCTTCTTGTAAAGTTCTCCTTCAATCCAGACATAATGTGTTGCTCTCCTTCTAGTTTTTCTATCTGTAAGAAGTTGTGGATGTTTCAGGAATTGAGCTATGGGGAAATGCCAATCTCCCTTAGAAATCTCTGTCATGTTTACTTCTAGGATAGGTTGCTATCTCCTCTTGACTGCAGGCAGCAATCTTTTCTAGATGGTGATAGTTCTTTGGTATAAACCCCTCTTTTATGCATTAAAATATACCTTAACCAACCCTAAATCTCTTATCATGTTAAATTATCAAAATAACACATAACAAGGCTAAATAACATGCAAATCATTAAAAGAATCCATACCTCAAAGCAAGAGGAAGAGATGAGCAACACCCAAAAATCGACAGAGACGAAAATTTGAACTTTTTAGATTAAAACATAGCCATCAACATGTCCTAGATTTTGATCTTAAGGACTTGAGGTAGAAAACGGCTTAAAAGAGATGAACCCAAGTGTTTAAAAGCTTAAAGGCTAAAAATGGCGATCTGAGAGAGAAAATGAGAAGCTGAGATCAAAAAATTGATATTTTCAACTTTTGGGTGATATTTATAGACAACCGCATCGCGGGCACGAAAGTCATAATCGCGGCGCAAACTCCCACACCACAGACGCAATGCCAAAGTCGCAGCCTACCCTCACAGGCCACACAACTATCCCAATCAAGGGACCTGAATGTGTGTTTTGGTCAAGGGTGATATCGCGGGCACAAAGTGCACATCGCAGGCGCGATCTTGTAGCTCGCGAGCCATGCAATTCTCTTTTAGGCCAACAAAACTGAAGGCCATAATTGACCGCTATCGTGAGTACACATCGCAGTCATAGGCTAGCTCGCAGTACCCTTCAAACAGAAGAAATCTGCCAATGGTGTCGCGTCAAAACCAAGGTTCCCTGTGACAATTTAAATAAGTAAAAGGTACTAAATAACCTGAACAGATGCAAACCCAATACAAACAAGTATAAAGGGGCCGGGTCTTGACCCGAACAGCTATATTTCCAAATCAATAAAATTTCATATTTTGGATGTACATGTCCAGAAGTAGATTCCCATGAAGCTTGTGTTTGCAAATAGTAAAAAGCTCGTGCTTTTGTAGTTTAGTTTGAGCTCTGAAATTCTATAATGTTGATTGCTCATAGATCAATTAAACTAGTACTAACACTACTACTTTTTCACTCATTGCTAGCCAAGTTTTAGAAAATGTGAATGACTTTTGCCACCATAGATCTATTGAACTAGTTAAAAAACAGACTTTACAGATGAGAACATATATTTAAAACCTAGTTTATGTGTTCTGTATTTAATTCTTTGAAGATAAAATATTTTTGTTATCAATTGTTGTTTTTTGTTATTTTTGTTGATTTGACGTATCTTATTGCAAAGATCATGTTGCCTGAAAGAAATTGTTAGAAATTGGGCGCTCATGTGGCATGACCCTTTGAACCTTTTGAACCTTATCCATGAAAGTTTGAATTTGAATTCAAAACTTATTTGGATAACCACTCTTGATATCTATATCTATCATACCAACTGATATGGATAGATTGATATATATGGTTATATATCTAATTTTATATTTTATATAATACGATGATATCAGATACGTTATGTGATTTTTTCGTGCTTATTTTATCCGGTGGTTTGTTATACTTAAGCACATTAATGAGAAGATGACATGGATGGTTTGAGTAGGCCCTCTCGGGCCTACTCGCTTGTGACATCCTGCTCTCATATGAATGTGTAACTTTGTTCACAATGGTTGCGCACAAGTAAGTAGGAAAGCCGTAGAAAGCCATTTGTATTGGCGCATTTAGTCCACTATAATATTTGTGACTAGATATGTGTAAGGGTGTGATAGCTAAGCCTCAATCTTGACACATTTATAGATTACGACACACATCTGAGTCAAGACTATTTGATCTCCCATAAGTCAAAAGTTTTGAGATGATTTTTGACATTGCACATATAAGGTTGAGATCAATTAGATAACAGCTTTCGTGGCTTTTAGTTTAACCAAGTGCGAGTATCTATTTGAGTTATTTTAGAAAACTCTGTGAAGAGAAATGGATGCTTAGAAAATTGATTATTCCTAGTACTCAACAACACAATGGTGTAGTAGAGATAAGGAATAAGTATTAGGTTGATGATGGCGCAAAATGCTTCCCAATTGGGAATTGCACTAGTTGTGCCTATATCTCTAACTAAGTGCCCTCCATATCAGATTTTACACTCCATTTGAGTAATGGGTTAGCGGAGAGCCATCTATGGGCGATCTGTAACCGTTAAGCAGCTTATCTTTATTTTACTTCTCATAAGGTTGCGAAGTTAAGACCTAAGGTTTTATAGCGCATTATTATATGCTGTCTTGTAAACACATAGGGTCATGTGGCGCATTATTGTATGCTGTCATGTAAACCCTCCAAGTCATGTGCATATAGGTAAGCAACTTTGTGGTAGTGTAATTAAGTCACGTAAAGTTTTCTTAGTAAAGGTGACGTGAATAGAGTTTTGGAACTCTATAAGATAGAGAATTCTAAGCATAGCGCTTTATGTAGCCTAGTTGAGAATGGAGAGAAATTTCCAATATCCTAGGGACAGTGGAGCAATGTGCCTACTAATGGATTACTCCATTAGAGAAGAATACTCTACATTCTTAGTTGCGTGGTAGCGAATGTGAAAAATTTCCACGTCATCACTGGGTGATTGAGAAGGAAACATTCATGATTGCTCTACAAGATGATAAAGGGCCTAGGATCATTCCAAAGGCTCTAGTCCCCTGTTTTTTAGAAAGTGGATCAATGTTGCGCAGTTTAAGACAAAGTCTTTAAGGATTAACCATTTCTATAATTTGGTTGACTTTCCATTATGATGTGAAACTGTTCTAAAGGTATGCGTAATTTGGATAGTCATTGTTGAGGCATAAGGCTCGCTAGATACCAAAAAGTCGCACCATTGAGGAAGGTGTAGACCAAGAGAAGACTTTCTCCTAGGGAGTGAGGTTATTTTGACTTAGGCTATGATTGACATAAGTTCGGAATATTGATTTGTGGACATTGTGACCCAACTTCTCGTTGGAGAATTGGATAAGTAGATCTGTAGGGATTTACCTTCTGCTTTTATGGTGAAAAGTTAGGAGCGCAAAAAGGTTGCTAGTTCCAATAAATCTTTTACAGCCTAAAACAATTATCCAAATATTGGTTCTTAGATTTCGTCAAGCCATGATAGGCCAACGATGATCGATGAAGACCACTGAGGCATGATCAATGGTCCAAAAAGAAGTTTTCCTTACTTAGTCATTATAAGCTAGGAATTTATAAGGTTGTCGCCACCTAGAGTGGGCAGTTCTCTATTTTAGATATGATGGACATGGGTGATATAATTTATATGCTCGGATGTACGATCCTTAGGGATTGTTTTGGGAGAATTTCGGTTTGTCTTTGATGACTTACATAAAGAATATCCTAGAATGATTCTAAATGCAAAATTGCAAACCCATTGACTTACCTATTGGTAAAAGTCAGAGCCTTAGCTATTGAGTGAATCCTTGGATTGTCTTTGGGGGAAACAGATGACCTATATTCCTTGATCCTTTTTTTGTTGTGGGAGCCTAAAGTACGCTATGTGGGCATATTTGGCATGATAAGTGTTATCTTTGGTAAATGGTCAACTGAGTTGTTTAGACATTGACCTTGCTCATTAGACTGTGGATAGAATGCTTTACTAGTAGTATATAAATTTGCCCCTTGTAAGATTCAATGCGCTACTTGGGCGCATCCAGAATTAACGCAAATTGGTCACCAAAATATCTTTAGAGAGGTTATTGCGCAAGAGGTAGTGATCTTGAATCACTTCATGTGAGGCGCACATGGTGGATTCCGTTGTATATACTTATCGCAAGATGTGCTGATAAGGCTTATGTTTGGAATCTAGAATTGTGATCTTGAATCACTTCATATGAGGCGCACATGATGGATTCCATTGTATATACTTATCGCAAGAGGTACTGATAAGGCTTATGTTTGGAATCTAGAATTATGCAAGCTGTGGTCAATTTTTTTTTTAAAATCGATCACTTATTTTGAGATGATGGGATGTTGACACTATTATGGTTTGTGTCATAATGATTAGCAGATGATGATGTCAGCAAGCAAGATTGGCTCACTCACACGAGCAATCGCCCTTGACGCTTGGGAGCGAGCAAGGATGAGACTAGTGGTTTATTTTTATTTGGAGCCAAGAGAGGCTTAAATTATCCACTATGTATGTCGCCTTGGTTACAACCAAGATGAGGTCGTGTTAAGGACCAAACATGGATGTTAGTACCCACTTTCCATGTTATGCCTGTTATGATTAGCCAGATGCGAGATCTCATTTGGCACCTAGAAGGCGAGCAAATAGAGAATTCGGGTTAGGCGTTACAAAGCGACTAGACTAAGATCTATGCGGTATATCGAGTATAACGTCACTCTTTTGGAAGAGTTACTCCACCGTAACATATATTCATACTATATGTGCTTGGCGACCGAGTAATGAGGTGAGAGAATGGATCCCTGTTTCCTCACCGTGTGACTCTTACATGTCATTATTGACATGACTTTCATTTATGTACCCTTTTGTGACCTTTGACTATGTTATAAGGTAAGGGATTGATGTTCTGCTACTTTGGTATGTTGCCTACGGTCATGTATGATTCGGCTTTAAGGGACATCACTGGGAAAGTGGTCAATCCTAAACTAAATGGCATGAGGGCAAAGGGAAGATCATCTAGTATTACACCACTGTTGTATATTCACTGCCGGCAACTCACACCGCTCTGTATGAGAGGCGGATTGAGTGTGAATATATTGCAAGAATTGAGAGGGTCAAACATACTCTTTTGAGGGATTGGAGATGTTTTTTGGACCAGTGTAATTAGATCGGTTTGGGGTATATAAGACATTATTTTATTTTTTTAGGTTGATGTCTCTATGCTGGCTCATTTTTGAGTTTCTAGTATAGAGCTCCCACAAGCAAGTGTTCTCAGCGGTCGCACAGTGCATTGGCTAGTATAAGATTGTTCATTTTTTGGGAGATTGGGATAGAGATGTGGCAGTGTCATGCCAACTCATGTGCGAGTGGGAGATGTTAGAAATTGGGCGCCCATGTAGCATGACCTTTTGAACCTTTTGAACCTTATCCATGTAAGTTTGAATTTGAATTCAAAACTTATTTGGATAACCACTCTTGATATCTATATCTATCATATCAACTAATATGGATAGATTGATATATATGGTTATATATCTGATTTTATATTTTATATAATACGATAATATCAGATACGTTATGTGATTTTTTTAGCCATAACATTTTATATACTCTCTCTCTAACTCTCTCCCATTATGAGAACGATCCAGCCTTTGCACTGTGACTTGTGTGGGTGATATTCATATTGTGGTATCACTCCATTGCTGGGTGTTCGTTGTTCATCTTTAAAAGCACGTGATTTACCTACAACACTTTTCGCTTCTAACACCTAAGGTATGATCTGAAATATTTTTCCGTTGCGTTATACTTGTTTAACAGAAATGATGCCTTGTTCAAATATTTGTTATAATCACAATTGTAGCTTATTGACTTTTTAAATTCATTTTTTAAATTAGAGCTTTGTTTTGAATTTTGTGTTTAGTTGTAAGCACTAACTGATTGATAAAATGCTCTTATTAGGATTAACATGTCAATGGGTTATACCTTCACTAATTCAAGCAATGATGGTGGCTTTTTCCAACAACCTATATGTGGAAAAAGCCAAAAAAACAAACATATCCGTCTCTACCATCCCTGTAACCCAACTATACAAAACTAAAAAAAAAACCTACTCTCTAATCATGAGGCAGATCCGGTTGCACCATCTCTTTTTTTTTAAACTGCTTCGTTTCTCCACCACCACCACATAGTCGGCCACCAGCTCCCTTCATGACCACCTTCCACCACCATTGACACTCCCATCTACCTCCCTCATCACGCCACTCCATTCTACAACACCAGCACTCCCTCCACAGCCAACACTAGCCCCACCATCCTATTTTTTCATAAAATCAAAATTCTAACCCACTGCTGTGTTAATTGATCATTATAAACTGGCGATGATGTTTTGCCGATCTGGATAGCAATATCAGTTCATTCTCTTGCTGAAGGAAAAATAAAATAAAACAAGGATTTGTATCCTGCAAGCCCTGCCTTCACTATAATATTCGCAATGCCTGTCTTCAAACATGACCTTCAGCAAACAGATGATATTATTAGAGAGAGAGAGAGAGGCTCATGGCTTGGTATTCTCAATTGATAGCTCAAAGAAAGAGAATTGCAAGGACAAATTAGAAATAGTGATGAAATCATTAAATTAATATGAATATGAGTTATCCGGGTCCATGTACAATATAACTTGTGGGTTTACATTTATACTATACAACCAATTACTTCATACATTGAAACAAAGCATTGCGAGCAAAAAGAAAATTCACAGAGCAAGATAGAGGAGACTTTACAAACAAGTATTGTAGAAAATGAAACGATACCTACTATAAATCCAAAAAGTAACTAACTTGGAGGTTGGTCAACCCTAAAAGGCAGTGAAAACGGGGTCATTCATAAAATAATAGCCCATTTCACATCTTATCTTTAACTGCCTTGGCCTTCTCTATGGACTCACAGCATCTTCAAATGATTTCTGAATTTAAAGCAGGAAACTAAATCAGCAACAGGAATTTTCAACCAATAATTAACCAAGTCCATTGCAACCAATGCCAAAAATCAAAAGATGAAAAACAACTGACATTTTGGTGCTGCCAGAAAATTCATTTTGGACTATGGCATTGTTGGCATGCCTAGAAATCAAATGTGAAACCAACTAAGGCTCAGTCATCCAAAAGTCCACCAAATGTCCAACCCATGTTAAATGCTCATAGCCTCATACTGGTGGACCCTTCGCAGTTATTGAATCGTTAAACAGCTACATATTTTTTTAGTATTGACAGTTTTACTTCAAAAATATTTTACCACTAATCTGCCAATACATCATATAATTGAAAGTAAGATCCACCACTAGAGTAACATCACATTGACAAAAAAGTGTATTTGTTACATGTGTTATTGCATTTAGCCTTAACTTTTGCAAGTCAAAGCTTTCCTACTTTTATCTCTTAAACTTGACTCAAACAAACAAATGTGTGTGGGACTTAAACTGAATAACTACCATAAAAAAACAAAACCAGGGCAAGAATTCTACACTGGCATCAACAAAAATATATAAATGATCATTTGTGTTACTACAAGAATAGCATAGGGTAAGTCAACCAGTGTTATTCTTGCAGTAAGTAAAAAGTTATTCGAACTTTCATTTCAACCTCCATCTGAAGTAACCCGGCATTCAGGTATTCGTCCCTTCAAGCCTATTCTCTTTTGCTAAAAGTGGATAGGTAGATGATTGAGTTAAAGAGTTTTGAAGTTGAGAAGAAAGTTCTTGTAGTCTTTGAAATTCAAAGGCTATCAAAACAATTAGAACCTCGAGAAATCACATAAAAATTTTGAAATGACTATATATATAAAACGTTTTACCTCAAAATTTCTCACTTTCCTTCCAAAATCCTCGAACTCTAGCTACTATTGGTACTAGAATTATTATTAGTATTATTATTTTCTCTTTTAATGATTTACCAACAGAGAATGTTCTCATATGCCTTACACATTTATCATGGTATTAAGAAAATCATAATTACTCATATAAACCTCATATGATGGGTTTTGAAATTTAATTGTTTCCAGTGGCCCTGAACGGACTTAAAATTTTCCCTAAGCAAAAATTTAACACAAGTTTTTTTTTTTTTGATCGGCAAAAGAGAAGCTTTATTGATGAAAACATAACGAGAATTATAAATTACATCAATAAAGATGAGGGTGCAAAGAGCATCACAGTGAAACATTTGGATCCCAACTACAAGTTAATACCTTTAGGAAATGAGAGAGTTAAAAATAAAATAAAATAAATAAAATAAAAGACAAGTAACAGGTGAGAAAGGAAAATAAGTGAAATATAGCAAGGAACAGGCATATAGTAGACCCGTTTGGTAGAGCTGTGGAAAAGTGATTATAGATTATAGCTTAACAGATTATGGCTTATAGCTGTGAATATAAGCTGTTAATCTGTTTGGTGCAGCTGTGAAATTATGAATTTAAGCAGCAGAGGAGTATTTGGTTAATAAGCTATAAAATAATTTTTTACTGTATAATTGTCCTTTCTGCCCTTATATGATATAAAAATGATTATTTTGTCATTTTTTTTTCAGTTTTAATTTTAAAAAAATTATTTCATTAATAAAAGTTAATATAATTAGTATTAATTAGTATCAATTAAAATAAAAATTGATACATTTGATAAAAATGTAATGGAAGTATTATTGTTACAATTTTTTCCCATTATAAATTAATTAGTATCAATTAATTGCTTACTTAGTATCAATTAATACTAAAATTATTAATTAGTATCAATTAATGGCTTAATTAGTCTCAATTAATACTAAAATTATTAATTAGTATAAATTAATATTAATAATTAATTTTTATTAGTATCATTAATATTAATAATCAACAATTGTTATTAATTAGTATCAATTAATAATTAATTCATTACAAAAGTATACAATATTAATTTATTAATAATTAATACCAATTAATATTGATTTTTTCTTTTTATTCAGAAATATACAATTTTTTATTTTTTAATTAATATAAAATATACAATATGAATTTATTAATAATTAATACCAATTAATATTTATTTTTTAATTAATATTGATTTTTTTTTTTTTTCAGAAATATACAATTTTTTCTTTTTTAACTAATTTAATATAATTAATATTAATATTTGGGTATTGACGATGGCATTTAAGTAATTTTAGCCTCCCACACCAACTACGCGCTTAAGTCGAAAATTTAAGCACCCCCTGACTAGCTTTTGAGATAAGTTGAGAAATAACTTAATTTAAGTTATAAGCTGGTTAACTTAAGCTGCACCAAACACAATATTTTAGCTTAAATTAAGCTAAAAGCTAAAATAAGCAGCTTATAAGCCCTACCAAACCGGTGTATCCCCCCTTATCAGTGTTACTGTGTGTTTGTATTTGCAACAATACATAGACAGACATGAATTTAGTAGGAGGTGAAGATGAATTGCAGGCATATCACACTGGATCCATTGTCCACTTCGGAGAGTTAATTAAGCTCTGGAGTTAAATTTCCGTGACATAATATGCAAATGCATGAAATAAGTATCAAGTACCATGATATCACACAGAATTCTAATAGAAAAAGACAGAAAAGTTGAAGGTCATGGGTGCACACGAATAAAACAAACTACATACCCAGGATGAGCATCTTCCACATGTATCCACTCGTGTCAATAATAAAGTTCCACCTATAGAGCACTACAAAATTATGTATCAGCCAATTCTGTCACACTGAGAACCATTCATGTTATACAATAAGCAATGTGAAAGTGCATCATCTAATTAACAGGATCAAGCTATTAACATATTTTAAACCATTTAAGAATAAAAGTAAACTCATCATTACTATATAAAAAAGGGACTGTCTACTAAGTTTCTGTTAGTTCACTCTCTAATATTTTGTGGTGATAGATGATAAATGGTTTGCGTGTATATCTTTTTTTTTTTGTTTTTGTTTTTCAAATGGTGTCATGTACTTTTATTTAACATTGCTCTCAGTTAACATTTTTTGTTGCAATGGTTTTTAACCAATTCTTGTTTGAGCTACTCCTTTAAGTCCGTGCTAATCCAAGGCTCAAACTCAAAGTTCTGATAAAGTAGTTGGCGGCTCAAAGACTCTAATTATGTGTGTTTTTTTTCTTTTTTTTGTTTTTTACTTTTGCTGAAAGATTTGCAACTCTGCATGCTACTGTTTTTTAATAAGCATTGTTTTTTGAATAATGAATTTTAGCATTGGTAGTGATTTTTAGTTCATTCACTATGATTATTGTGAATTTTCTCTAAGCTTTGATTTTAGCACTTAGCAACACAAAATATAATCTTGTTTGGTTTGTTTGGTTTGGTTTCAAATTCTGTTACTTTTTCTTTTTTCAAAGAATAAAAACTAGCTTGTTGAATAAATGGAAGAAAAAAAAAATCATCATTTTCATATGGTTTTCTTTTTTTTGGGGTGAATATAATTTTTGAAGTAATAAATATATTTTGTGGTTTATTTTTTCATCAAACTAGTTTCTATTATTTTAAAGGAAAAAAAAAAAAAAAAACAGAAAACAGAAAACAGAAAATAGTATCTCAACACTAAACCAAACAGAGATGTTTTTTCATTTTTTTCAGCTGAAATGGTCTATGATTAATTACTATTATGCATGCTCTTTGAATTTGTACATCTATTACCAAGGAAGCACGGGTGCGGGTATGAGTACGGGTACGGGTGCAGGTACGCCGATACGGCAAAATTCAAAAAAAGTATGATACGGGTACGGCTGTGGTACGCCGATATATATATATATATTTTATATATAATTATGGTTAAAGGATTCAACCTACAAATTAAAATTAAATATCAAAACTAAAAAGAGAACTACTCATTTTCCTATAATTTAAAATCATTAAGCGTTAAAAATAATATTTGTGAAATCTCTGACTTTGACATGTTACCCATTGTGAATTTGTGATCATAATTTATTTTTAAAATCTTTCTTTTTGCTCATCAATTTGCTATTTTTACAGGGTGAGACCAAATTCTCAATTGAGGCAGATTGTCAATTGCAATTTGCATAATACATAAAATTACATCATTCCCAACCACTACTAATCAACTAAAACCGTATCAATTTTTAATGTTTTGTGCATAAACTTTAAAAGTTTGTTATAATTAAAGATTTTATAAAGAAATTCTAGGAGGATTTGAAGCAAAAGTATAATGCATAGTCATACACAGAACTGTCCTTTATAAGCCTTGTTATTTTTTTTTTTTTGTTGAAATTGCTTTTTAAAAACATCAAAATCATTTGCTGATATGCTTATACAATTCATACAAATAGATAGGACAACGGAGAAACATCAAAATTGCTGATCTGCAAGGGCACCAAAAAAAATAAAAAAATTTGCTGATTTGCAAAGGCAAAAAAAAAAAAAAAAAAAAAAGCCCCGGCGTACCCACGCTGTACCCGAATGAACCAAACGTACCGGACCCCTTTTGCCGTACCCGGTACACGTACCCACGGCGTACCCGAATGAACCAAACGTACCAGACCCCCTTTTGCCATACCCGGTACGTGTATCGCTGTACCGGTACGCGTACCCGCACCCGATAAGTACCTGGTACTCGTACGGCACTATTTTTGGAGTACCCGTGCTTCATAGTCTATTACTGTTGTTTTTTGAATTTTAGCACTTTGATTTTCTGATTATTTATTTATTTGTATTTTGGTTCTAGATAATGGATTATCCTTCTCCCATTGTCAATGAAAATGCCCAAGGTAGTGATGTTCAAGCTAATGCCCCCAATCCTTATAAGAAGCTTCCAATAAATGGAAAAGGGTAAGCTGCAGGAAAAGGGTGGTGGGAGAAAACCATCTTAGGCATGGGATCATCTTAGGGTAAGAAGCTTCCAATACCACTCAAGGAAAAGGGTAAGCTGCAGGAAAAGGGTGGTGGGAGAAAATCATCCTAGGCATGGGATCATTTTGATAAAATAAAGAGTGAGAAAGATGGAAAAAGCAGGGTTGTGTGTAACTATATCAAAAGGAATACCTAGTCGATTCCAAAGGCCATGGGACACGTAGTTTATTGAGCCATTTGGTAAATTGCCCAAAATATGCTTATAGGGATGAGGGTACAGGACAACAAACCTTGTTCTTTCAACCACAAAAAGATGGAGAAGTGGGTGCTGATCTTGTGGCAACGAACTTACTATTGAATAGAGTAGTAAAGCTCTTGTTGAGATTATCATTCTTGATAAATTGCCCTCTAGGTTTGTAGAAGGAATTGGGTTTCGAATATTTTGCAATGTCTTACAACCTAAGTTTAAGGCAATTCCATCTCGTACTACTGTTGATAGAGATATTGTAGCCATTTTTAACAACGAGCAGTATAAGTTAAGAAACATACTGAAGGGTCATAGGGTTTGCCTTACCACAAACACATGGACATAAATACAAAATCTAAATTACATATGCCCACTGCTCATTTCATTGATGATGATTGAAAACTACAATAAAGGATCATAAACTTTTGTCAAGTTGAAGATCATAAGGAAGAAACTACTAATAAAATAATTGAGATGTGTTTGCTTGAGTTGAATGTTGGTAGCAGTTTTACATTGACCAATCACTTTCAGTAGAAAAGACGTTTAAAAATCTCACAAACAAACTATAGTTTTTCCAATCACCTTCAGTTGGAGCTCCATATGTCTTCCTTTTTTCACTTCCCAAGTCCCGATCATTACAAACCTCATTACGCAAAAAGTAAGATTTGTAATTGAAATCCTCATCCTCAACTGCTCAAAAGCCTTCTCAAACTTTTCAACAACCTCCAACATTAAGTAGGTGGAGTTCCACTTAGTTGGTACATCTAAGCATAAGGGAAAGTCTACTAGTAAAAAAATTGAGATATGTTCGCTTGATTGGAAAGTTGGTCATTTTTATATTGAACGTTGATAATGCTAGTTTTAACAACGCTACCATCAAGTTCTTGAAGAGGAAAACAAAAGATTGGAAGGGGACCATCTTAGGTCAAGAGTTTTTACATATGTATTGTTATGTGCATATTTTGAATCTGATATAGTGGGTGTGGGTTTGAAAGAATTAGATAAATCTAATGCTTGTGTTCGTGATGTAGTGAGCTACGTGAGGTCTTCTCCTAATAGCTAGAGACCTTTAACAAGGGTGGAGAGAAAGCAAAAATTGAATCAAAGTTTCTTTTATGCCTTGATGTACCAACTAGATGGAACTCCACCTACTTAATGTTGGAGGCTGCTAAAAGTTTTGAGAAGGCTTTTGAACATATGAGGGATGAGAACTACAATTACAAATCTTACTTTTTAGATGATGAGGCTTGTGGGAAGTGAAAAAAGGAAGACATATGGAGCTCCAACTAAAAGTGATTGGAATAATTTTATGTTGTTTGTAAGATTCCCAAGGCTTTTCTACAATGCAACCAAGCGGCTTTTGAGCTCACTTTACATTACTTCTAATTGTTTCTTTTATGCGGTGTTTGTGATCCAAACAAAAATTGAGTAATAGGCTAAGAAAGATTCAAAAGAGGAACTGTTGCCTTCAGTGGCCAAAGGTATGAAAGCTAAATTTGAGAAGTATCGGGGGAATGGAGTTGAAATATATCTCCTAGTGTATGTTGTCGTGGTCCTTGATCCTTGGAATTGAAGGATTGATATTGACCATGTGTTTTGGAATTGAATAGTTAATCTCAAAATTAAGAAAATACAAAATAAAACCCTCAAACCCTACAAAATTTGAGAATTCACAATGAACTTTCATTGTGAAAATGTCAGTAAATTACTTTGATGTAAAATAGCCCTTTTAGTCTCTTAGCTCTTTAAACGCTAGTTCTCAAATCGTTTCCTTGCTTTGCTAGACATAAATAGGGAAATAATTTCTGGGTTTGGACAATAATATAATTGAGGAAGAACAATCTTGCTTTTGCCGCATTGGTGTGATGAAATTGCACAAAAATTGTGCTACAAGTAAGGAATCCCAACTATTCTACTGTAATTCATAAAACAAAAAAAAATTAAATTCATATGGTACAAAAATGATAAGTCACAAAAAAATTGAATTTTGAATTGAACCCAACATTCTAATATAAACATAATCACAATTGGCTACATGAATTGATCCCAAAAAAAAACTAAAATTAACATTAAGGAAGAGGAGGAGGAGGAGGAGATTACCCAGCAAAGGCAAGGTTGAGAAGACCCGAACGTGTTGTAAGAAACCGAAAAGCGATCTCCAACTTAGAAACCAACCCATCTCCATTGACACCTCTGCTATAAAACCCATAACTAGAATTGGGTTTACTGCCAGAATTATAGCCATGCCCATAACCATAAGAATTGAACCCACTTGCTGTTCTTCCATTGTTGTTGTTGTTGGAATATCGGAGATTGAAGTGAGCGCGCTTGCGATCGTCCATGAGGACCTCGTAGGCCTCTGAAACCTGCTTGAATCGAAGAGTCACACCGTCCTTGACAGAGTTGGGAGAGTGAGAGTGCTTGTCTGGGTGGAATTGCATTGCTAATTTTCGAAATGCTTCTTTGATTTCGTCTTTGGTAGCGTTTCGAGTCAGACCCAAGACCTTGTAGTGGTCCATTGGGGTTGATTTGGTGAGTCTGAGGAATCAATTGGGGGCAGAGAAGAAGAAGAAGAAGAAGAAGAGACAAACAGAGGGGTTTGATTCGTACAATGGTTTTTCAGGTTGAATGGGGAAATGGGGTAGTTGAGGAAGCCACGGAAAGAGGACATATCGCGGCTCTCTTGCAGCCGTATTCCCTCTCTTTCACGAGTGAGTCGATGACTCGTGCAGGTGTCTCTATTTACACGTCAAGACACAGTGTAACGATGTTTGGTAGATTTGTGGGAAAATACTTATAGCTTATATTTTAACAGCTTATTACTTATAACTATGAACATAAGTTGATTTTTGACTTATAAATTAAGCTTTTCCTGCCCCACTCAAAGAATAAGTTGATTTCTGACTTACAAAAAGCTATAAGCTGTATTGTTAAGCTAAATCAAACACATCAAAATAGTTTAAATTAAGCTGAAAGCTAAAATAAGCTGAAATTAAACTGTACCAAACAGAGCCATACCACTAATTTGAGAGCTTTGAATGGAATACTAGTGATGTGTAAGAAAGGCAGAGTAGAGAGAGATAGAAAGAGATGAGTGTGGGTCCTACCTTCATATACCTACACTCCATATTATTAGAGTTGCATTACAACTCTCAAATATTATTACTTATTTAATGCATATCGAATATAATTTTAATATTATAATTTTTGCTCAATACATCCCATTCATTTTCAAATATACCTAAAATATCTTCATCTTTTTCAACCACCCCACCAACCCTAACCCTAGCCATCGCCATTCGCCTCAGGCCGTCACCTCTCCCTCTTTCTTCTCCAGCGAATCTCTTACTCACTTCTTCGCCCATCACTCTCTCTGTCTCATCACTTCCAACCATACTCCCAAACCCTTTTCCACCCCCTTCTTCCCTCCACCACCGACTCAACCATCTCCCCACCATCGCCGCCATAACCTCTCGTCCCATCCCATCTCATATCCTACTTCTTCTTCTCTCTCTAAACTACCAAACCTACCCTCACCACCGCAACCCTCCCTCTACAGAGATCTTCCCCAACCCATCGGAGAAGAGTTTCTCGCTGAAGACAACTGCAGCGACAAAGCTTCAAATCAGAGCTTGAAATCCTAGATCGAAGCTTTGAATCTAGTTTGCACAATCGAACTCCTGCAAGCCCTAGATCTAGATCTGAAAGTCCTAGGATTCTCTCTTTCTCTCTCTCTCTCTCTCTCTCTCTCTGCGATGGAGAAAAACGAGCCATGATCGAAATGAGAGACTGGGTTGTTCGTTGATGGGGAGGAAGGAGAAGGGTTTACATAGGGGAAAGGGGTTGCCGGTGAGGTAGGGAGGTTGTAGGGGTTACGATGGTGGCTGGATTTCGGTGACGGTGGCCAAAGGTAGAATCAAGCGGTAGAGAGTGATGGTGTGTAGGGGGTGTATTGACATTGTTTTGTAGTTATTTTGATTTTTTTATGTAAGGTCATTATTGTAATAAAAAATAACCAATTAATGGTATGCCTTGAGACTAAATGTGGTATGTAAATAGAAGCACCCCTCATGCAGATGCAGGTGCAGAGTGCTTGGTTGGGTCGGTTTACACTGGGCGGGTTTAGGGGTGTTAAAATCGCCTGCCTCGACTCGGGGTTGGACTTAGCGGATTCTTCTAAAAAATGAGACCGAGTTGGATTTGCTCGCTTGTGCAAAATCTTGGCTCATATCCAAATTTGGACTCAATATATTTGTTCATGAATCGATTTTTGACGATTTAATTTGCGATTTAAACCCATTCATATATCAGCGGTTTGAGAAAATTTGAACCCGTAAATTGTGATTTGTGCAGATAGGGTTCGCGCATGTGCGAGGTGGTTTGTGGATTGGGTTTTTCTTTTAAATTTTATTTTTTGACTTGTTTTTTCGCTTTTTTTAAATATTCTTTTTGGGTCTTTTCCAACCATTTTTTAAATATTATTTTGGGTTATAAAATCACATATTTTTATCATGAAATCATTATTTTCCAAATGATTTATCATGTAACGCCCGCATCCTTTAATCCTTTGGAGAGTGTTTAATATCCTTATTTTTATCTTAGGAGTCTTTGGAGTTGTTGTCTATTGGTTTTGAAGGAGTACAATCTGATTTAAACTCGTTGGGTTTATTCGTTTGTGTTTGTTCTTGTCAAAAGTTCCTTGGAAACTTAGAAATTCTGCCTTGGGGTCGACACTAGCCTTCCTAAGGGTCGACCCTTGCATGTTGTCATGTTTCTGGAAGTGTTGCTGGAAAATAGGGTAGACACCAGTCTTCCTAAGGGTCGACCCTTACCTGTTGGTGGAGTTTCTGGAAGTATTGCTGGAAAATAGGGTAGACACCAGTCTGGGGAGGGTCGACCCTCTTATGTTACAGAATTTCTGTGTTAGTTGCTGGAAAATAGGGTCGACTCCCTTACTTGTACCAGATTGCCTTTTCTACATAAAGGGTCAACCCCCTTGCCCAAAGGGTCGACCCCTGCGTGTTTTTTTCAGATTTTTGGGCTGGTTTGGGCCCTACTTTTTGGGAGTTTTGACTTGTTCCTTTCATTTGACTTTGGGGTTATTATTCTATTATTACCTTGCTACTATAAATAGGCTCCAAACATATTTTATTTCACTTTTTCTTCCCTTTCCTCTCTCTAAAACCGTGAGTTCTCTTCTCTCCCTCTAAACTCAAGCTTTTGGCACTAAGATCCCTAGATCTACTCACCTAGAGTGATCTTCTCACCATGGTCCTTTGAGAAAAAGTGTAGATCTCGTCAAGGGCATCCTTTTGGTCCGAAGAGTTCGTGGTTTCGTCGCCATTGATGTTTGGGTCATCATCTCTTGGCTTCAAGAGGTAGTGGTCTCTAGTTCTCTTTCAATACCCTCATTTATGGATAGATTTGTGGTATTTTCTTTATATAAACACAAAATTTTATATTTTCATGCATATTGTGATGAATCACGAGATTGAGGGTTAGGGCTTGAAGAGAGTTAGGTTTATTTGTTGAGTTATGATCTTGGGTCATGAGTTTGAGTGTAAAAGTAATAAAAGGGTTGGAACAAAATGTGTTTTGTGAAAAGCTCAAATTTCTCTTAAAAACCCTAGTTTGGCTCATGAAGATGGTTAATGATTTTGCTTCAATTAATAGTAGAATCATGAAATTGAGGTATTAAATTACACATGTACAAGTTTAATTGAAATTTTAAAGAATTTGAGAAATGTATGTAAATGTTGCGATTGAACTCATAATGTTGATGTCTTAAATTATGTTATAATGTGAACCAAACTTGAGAGAAAAGAAATTACTAATGGTATAGATGATATGAGTTTTGTGTTGAAATGGTTGTGTTGAATCTTGTTGTGTGTTATGTGAATTGTTTTGGGTTATGTTGTGTTGAGTTGGTTGAATTGTGTTGTGTGGAATTGAGTTGTGTTGGGTTGAGTTGAGTTGAGTTAGGTTGTGTTGTGGTTGGTACCCGCGTGGGGAGTTGAACAATGGTTTTTTCAGTGCCCACGACCGTCCGTATCATAGTCAGTAAATGTGGGGGATTGTTTTAAAAATTGAAAAAAAAAAAAAAAAATTCGATGCCCACAACCGTCCGTATAATAGCCGGTAAATGTGGGGGTGGTTTGAATTCAAGGTGCCCAATTGCCTTGTTTAGGCATATCGCTGGACGAATGTGGAAAAAGTGTTTTTGGGTGTCCACACAGTCCTGCTGTATTGTAGCCAACGAAAGTGGAAAAATGGATGGTTTTCGAAAATGTTTTGGGTGCCCACGTCCTGCCGTATAACAGCCGGCAAATGTGGGGGATGATTTTAAAAAAGGTTGAAAATGGTTTTCAGAAAAGACATGGTTTTATAAGAAATGATTTTTGGGAGTTCATTTCCCGCCGTATAATAGCTGGCAAAAGGTGGAATATGCTATGAATTGGGTGTCCGCTATCCCACCGTATCAAGCCGACAAAAGGTGGAATGTGTTGTGACGTGTGTTAAGGTCGGTGATGATATGTGGGACTTGTGATGAACTTGTGAAATTACCATTTGATATGGAAGGGAAATGTATATGGAAATTATTTGAAAAGAACAGATAATGAAATGGTAATTAGATAAGGGGTTAGTGATAAAGAACTTACTGGGTTGTTTGCATCTATAAAGAAAAAATTAAGAGTTTTGCTTTGTGATTAATTGAGAAATTGAATTAAAAAAGATTATTGTCCTTGTGATATGTTGAATCATGATTGATAACACACATGTGGATATGATGTAGTTGTGATATGTTGAGTTATAGTTGATAATGCAAGTGTGGATGTGATGTAGTTGTTAGATAAGTAGGAGTTGGGTGTAGGATAACAATTATTGACTATAAAAGAGATTTGGATTTTTACATTAAGGAGTTACAGCAAATATGAATAGATTGATGAGAATAGCATGTATGTGGGATGTTTGGAGTGTTAAGGGAACTTGAACTTGAGGTTATAGCGTTATAATAAATGTAACTAGAAAAAAGGGAGAACGAGAATAAAAAGAGGAATGTTAAGATAGAAATTAAATGAGGAATATTTTGGAATGGGTTAATAAATATAAAATGATGTGGTTCCTTAAACATTTTTGTTTCCAAAAAGGATTTTTGGTTTTCTGATAAAAATGATGGTTTTTGATGGTTAAGGGTTTTCTTTAAATTGTTCAAATAAATTTTGAGAAAAGATACTCTACGTATGATATTTTGAAATTACAAAACGTCACCTACTATATGGTATCACCCTGCATGCATGATCATTTCTATCTATAGGATGGTTATTGTTTTAGAACTGTGAAATTCTTACTGAGCAATTGTGCTCACCCCTTTTTGTTTTTGTTTTTTTTTTTAACAGGAAGAGATTTCGGATTGTTTGGTTGAAGGATTAAGAAGTTCATGTATCTCTTATGTGTTTTCTGATTGTACATTGATGTTTGTATTTATTTATTTGTAGCTCCACAGTGGAAGTGGAAATGTATTATTATTATTATTGTACTCATCATGAGGGAGAGAACATGTACTATTATGTTTCTATTACTCAAGGATAATAGATATTTTTAATTTTGAAAAAAAATGGACCTAAATTTCAGGCTCTTGGTAGTGTTTTCGAGTAATTAAAATTTGGAGCGTGACATATTCCAAATAAATTACAGCATATCTATTTTGTAACGCCCCGAAAATGATTCAACATGAACTCCCCCAAATTAATAAACATTCACTACACAATGACAATAATCCTTCCATCTTCACATATATGATAAATAGGTTTAAATACAAAAGTTCCACATGCGGTATACATTCACGACATAAAAGAATACATGAATCTATAGCATGTGAAGCGTCAATTCTCAAAACAGTAAAATGCCCTTATGGGCTTACATCTTCCAAGGCAATAGCCCAGCTACACAAAATGGCCTCTCGGACCCAAACACATTTGCCCTTGGCTTACAAAAAATCACAACAAATAAGAGCTATGTACTCTTTCCAATTATCTGCGCCCTCAACTTGGCGGGATCACCATGTCTTTACCTGCACCAAAATCCCATAGGGGTGAGCATAAAGTCCAGTAGAAAAATCTTAACAAAGTATATACATTTATGTGAGATGTCCAACATTTAATGCAATGCGATGCCATGCTATGTTGTTTTCAAAAAAAATAATCATTTGCCATGCTATATATGAAGATCATCATGCTTTCAACAACATTTTCAATCTCATAAATTCCAATTTCCAATTTACTCGAGAGGGGCAGTAAATACGACTCTGGTAATCCCTAGGCTGGTGTCTGCAAGTAGATTATACAAGTACTACCCAACTGTCACTTTTACCGGTATTAACCAGAAGGCTCGACACTTATCCGCGTGGCTTTTTGGTCTTTCACCATGGACACTCAGGCCAACTTATCAAGTTCAACTACACCTTCTATCTGAACTTACCAACGTATTTACCCCTTTAACATTTCCATAGTTCCATTCACAATGATTCATTCTCAATGAAAGTTTGGGTTTTCGTTCAAGAACTATTTTCATGATATGCAAGACTCAAGTCATGTCAATGCAACATTTACCCATGCTACTACACTTCCCTCACCACATTGTTTATAACTACAATTTACCTTCCATGAAGGTCCAAAATTTACATTTTTTCTCTTCCCATACTATTCCATCAATAGCCAAACATTTAATATCAAATGCCCATGTGCAACAACAAGGTACACTTCATACATTTGCAACATTTAGTTAATTCAAAACATAACAAGGTAGAGGTTTCACCTCCATATTCAATGTCTTTGATATGTTAAGAATTTCTTTATCAATGCAAAAAAATATATTCATTTGTATGTCACCACCCATTCCTGATTTCTACATCTATCATGGTTTACACAATACATCCACAATCATGTATATGAACATAGATATGTATATATAGCAACATGAACCATTATCTTTTTTCATTTAAGAAAACCCCCAAATCTCTACGTTTTTCACCAAACCCTAGCATTTCCCATCTCTTTTATGAAAACCTCATTTTAATCCCTAATCTCAATCATGTTTGTCTAAAATTTCAAGAAAACATCCTTTAAGAGAACAAGATGAAGTTCATTTTACAAGTCATCCATCTCTTGAACCACAAAACCCCACTTTCGAAATAGTAAGAGAAGTTCTCTAAAACAATCAAAACTTACACAAATGTATATATAACTCAAAGGAGAACCCTACCTCAAGTTCTTGATGAAGAAGAGAATTAAAACCCTAACTTCAAGGAGGAGAAAGCTTTATCTCTACCACACCAAGTGAAGCTCTAGCTTGAGCTTCTAGATTTGAGAAGTTGATGATGATCTAAACCCAATAGATAGCAAGAGAATCAAGGTGCTTAAGTGTTTTGGTTGGGGTTTCTAGAGAGAAGGAGAAGAGAAAATGGTTTTAGAGTGAGAGAGTGAAGCCCTAAAAGTGAGATACAACTTGGCCTAAAAGATACAAAAATGCAGATTTTTGGACCCAGGCCGATCACATGTGCAGCGCACTTCCCCGTACGTGAGGAGCGTGCCCTCCCGCACGTGCGGCTATCACCCCCGCACGTGCGGCACCTCCCCGCACCTCACTCACGCACGTGCATTTTAGACAGAATGCACCACTTGCCTCCCCTGTATTCCGTACGTGCGGCCCCTCTTCCCGCACGTGCGGTCTATAGCCCCTGTACGTGCGGCCAAGCCAAGACAGTCCAGAAAATTATCGCTTCGCTCCCGGGCATTCCGGACCTGACCCCACACCTCCCGGAACCGGTGAAGTTCAACACCGACAAATAAAACAAGAACTAGAGCCTTAATTGGAAATAACTTCCGAATGTTTTCAAACCCAACGGAAACAAAAGAGGATGAAACCAAAGAGAAGGAAAAAGGAAAGATAGAAAGAGACCCGATCATCACATATTCAATTTACTTTCAGAAGAAAACAGACTATAAGCATAGGTTAGGATCAGTCAATTGACTGACATTTACTTTGCAAAAAATGGATAAGCTAAACAATGTATACAGATGCAGACGGGTGAATGCGAGTGTGGGTAAAACTCGTCACCTACCCACAACCCACAAAATAGGAAAATCCTAACTCGTATCCGACCCTAACACTTATGTGAAAATGCCCAAATATGCGTGGGCGGTTCGAGTTGGGTGGTTTCACAGGTCGGATAACCCTATACCCAGTCCTAAGACCCATGGATACTTAGGCCTCGGGCAGGCTGGCAAAGCGAGCAGAGACCAAGCCTGACTTTTTTTTTTTTTTTCCCCCAACAAAATAGCTTGAAAATGACATTAGGCTGTGGGCAAATCGAGCCCCAAAACACATGCCCCAAGCTTGGGGTCACATGCTAGACTCGAACTTGGTCGGACCAAACCGCTTTGGGTTGTAGGTGAAGGGCTTCAGATGGGCCGCGGGGCGGTAGGCTGATTTACATCCCTAAACAGCTTTGGTTTGATTTTTTTAATTGATTTTTAGACGAATTTTCTTTTATTTTTAGTAAGTTTATTATTATTTTTTTCATATTTTAATTTTTTTAAACATTTTAGTAACTTTTTTTTTTTAATTATTTTTAAAATTTTTTTACATGCATCTAAAGAAACTTATTAAAAATAAAAAACACACAAACTTTTGTTTGGGTTTTCAATAATATTTTTTTTTAATTTTTAAATACACTTAGTCTAACATTTAAAAAAGTTAAACTAAAAATATAGAAAATAAAAACTTTAATAAAAACTTTTTTTTTCTACCAAAATAGCTTGAAAATTATATTAGGCCTCAGGCAAATCGGGCCCCAAAACACACGCCCCCAGCCGTAGGTCACATGCTGGACTCGAACCTGACTGGATCGAACAGAACTGCTCTAGGCTGTGGGTGGGCTTCATATGGGCCGTAGGCTGCTGGGTCGATTTACATTCCTAAGTAGTTTTGGTTTGATTTTTTTTAATTGATTTTTAGATGAATTTTCATTTATTTTTGGAAAGTTTTTTTTTTCATATTTTAATATTTTTCTAACATTTTAGTAAGTTTTTTCTTTTTAAATTATTTTTTTACATGTATCTAAAAAAATTATTAAAAATAAACGAAAATTTGAATGAAAATACACACAAATTTTTGTTTGGGTTTTCAATTATTTTTAATAATTTTTTTAATTTTTTTTTAAATACACCTAGTCTAACATTTAAAAAGTTAAACTAAAAATATAGACAATAAAAACTTTTAATAAAAGCCAATAAAAAGTTGTTTAAAAATATTTTTTGAAAAATCAAACTAAACAAACTCATATATTAAAATTCACACAAACTCTCGTATATTAAATGAAAAATATATTATAAAATTAAGAATAAATTAAAAATACACCATTGAGCTTTGATTAAAATACGAATCACCCTCTGTGATTTTTATTGCACCTCCTGATATTTCTAATTTCATAACAAATCGCCATTGTTATTAATAAATCATTAAGTCAATTAACAGTTTTTAATGATGTTATAAATATGTTTCAATTAATAATTTAGGTAATTTTATTATTGTATAGGACAGCAATTATGAATTTCATTTTTTTAGTTAATTCTGTTAAATAAAAAATACTAATAAGAAGGTATTTGTAATTTTTTAAACTACAGGGGCATTTTGTACTTTAAGCAAACTTTAGGGACTGTATTTGTAATTCATCCTAAAATTAATAATTAAAAACTTTATAGCAGAGAAAGTTCATAAAAATTCATTTCAATTCAATCTTAAAAGTGTTTAAATATTAATCTCAAACTTTTATAAAATTACTATAATGAGCAAGCTAAACGGACAATTGAACCAATTTTAAAGTGTAATTTAAAGACTTTTAGAAAAATTACAAAATAACTCCAACATTTAATCGTTATAATAAATTATACACTAAATTCTGGAAGAGAGGTCACTGCTGTGGTTAAAGCACAGCAGTGACTGCTGTGGTTCAATTTTAAGATGTATTATGTATATATTTTTATAATCTGAACCATGCATTTTGTAGGATTTGTTGAGTACTTCATTCCTACCAAAAATCATATTAATCGGATATCAATGACTATATGATCGATTAACATATTGTTTATGCAGTTTTTCAAAAGAAAAACTTATTGTTTATTTTTTTGGTTATCGATCATATAGTCATTGATATCCGATTAATATGATTTTTGGTAGGAATGAAGTACTCAACAAACTCTACAAAATGAACGGTTCAGATCATAAAAATATATACATAATACACCTTAAAATTGAACCACAGCAGTCACTGCTGTGTGCTTTAACCACAGCAGTGACCCCTCTTCCTTAAATTCTTAGTTTCTTCAATCAATTCACACACTCTGTCTATTTTTTGTTAACTTGTCTAGCTATTTGATATACTGTGGGTGTTTGGTGCAACTTAAAAACAATTTATTTCAGCTTTTAACTTAATTTAAGTTGAATAGTGTGTTTGGTGTAACTTATAAGGTAGCAACTTATAACTTATTGCCACTTAAATATGAGAAAAAATTTGATTTCAAAAAGTTATCGCAAAGGGGTGCTTTTCGAATTTAGATTATACGGATAGCTAAAATTGGAGAAGTCAAAATACTTAAATGTCCTCAATCATTACAAAATATTACCATTAAATCAAGTATATAAACTCCTATTCTAGTCCCTCTCAACATTTTACATCTGAGAACACTGAGAGCTCTAGAAAGAACCCAAAGAACTCTCACGTTTTTGCTCAGATTGAACCTCAACTTGCAAAGATCTGAAGCCGATCGAAGGCACTATTATCTCTGACGAAATCTGGACGACTAAACTTCACCCCATCTCCGACGAACTATAAAGTTTTGATCTTTTTTTGTGCATAACCAGTTATATATATATATATATATATGTATGTTTACAATATGGGGAAAAAAAATTGTTTAGGATTTTTTTACTTTTTCTCTTTTTCAATGAAATCCTAAACTTACTAATTTGTGGATTTAAGTTATGATTTATGAAATTAGAGAAACCATTTGAGTTTTAAGATTTGTTTTTTTAATTTACAACCAATTATATATATATATATATATGTTTACACTGTGAAAAAAAAATTGTTTAGGGTTTTTTTAATTGTTCTTTGTGCCCAAAAAAAAAAAAAATGTTGAAATGGAATTGTAATGAAGTGCACCAATATAGGTATTAATTATTTACTTTAATTTATAAAAGAACTTTTTAAAAAATAAAATTGAAGAAAAGAAAAAATATTACAATTTTTACATCTTATAAGGTCAAAAAAGACAAGTACACAACAAAAAATTATTTTACAGCTTATTCAATAAAACACTACTTTACTGCTTAAATTCATAATCATAGTTGCACCAAACAAGTTAATAATTTTTGTTTAAAACTAAAATTTATAATTTGGTAAATTATAATCTATAATTTTACTTTAACTACATCAAATCATAATTACCTTTTTTATTAATCATCCATGACAAAACTACTATACACCTAACATTTTTGACATTTACTACCATCTCCTTCTTCTTTCCCTTCCGCCCAAACCACTTGCCCTTGTTTTCCGTCCTTTCCTATGCTGCTACCTTCTTTCTTATTCTTCTTCTCCCTTCTTATTAATTGGAACAAAGTAAGAACAATCCTGGAATTGTGGTATCTCATCCCTATTTTGTTCTATGTTGCGGTAGGAACAATGCTGAAAACATCAAGAAAGTGGCGAGGACAAGACACAATTAGGGTTGGAAATGAACTAAGTTGTTCATAAATAAGGTCGGCTTGTCTGGTTTCGTCTCAGCTCAGCTCAGCTCATGTAGTAAACGAGCTAAGTTTGAACTCAAATATTAGGTTTGTTTAGTAAACGAGCTGAGTTCGAGCTCAAATAAGTTCAATTTGTTTATCTTTATTTAAATTATATAATAAATATTATTTATATATTAAATACTATTAGTAATATTTTTATTTAAATAATATAAATAATATTAAAAAAATCTTATCGAGCCGAGCGCCGAGCTGAACTCGAGTTTGAGTTTCATTAATATTAACGAGCCTAACCAAACTCGATCCCAGTTACTTATCGAGCCGAGCTTATGCTAAAAAACGAGCTTGATAAGTAAATAAGCTAAGCTCGAGCTCAACAAATCTTGATTCAGCTCAACTTATTTGCAATCCTAGACACAACAGGACCAAAAAAGTGTCGTGATAATTTGTTTCAGTTTGAAAGGAATGATACTAACAAGTGATAAATGATTAGCATAGGGCAACGATTAATTATTTATGAGAGAGAAAATATTTATAATGAGAAATAGAGAGATTGAATGAGATATTTATGAATGTTTTGTCTGTCTTATCCTTATTATATTTAATAAATGAAATTATATACCATGTGGATCTTATGTGGATCTCACACTCATATAAGATATTTGGTAGAACATTTGATAAAATATTTAGAGTCTCTAGCATTACTCACTATTTAAAAATGTTAAAGACCCTAGATGGATTACCAAATATTCAACACAATACTTACATAGACATGTGTCTCACACCTATGTGAGTATTATGTAAAATATTTGATAATTTTATTGGGATTCCTAGCATTGCTCACTATCATTAGCAAGTCTCTTGTAATATTACTCTTAAAATTAAGAGAGTATTTGGCATACAACTAAAAACGTCACATTTTTTTTTTATTTTTTATCTTTAGTGATATTTTTCTCAAAATTATGTATTTCTTTTGTATTTTTCAAGTCTGTCTTATCCAAATGAATCTAAAAATAAATAAAATTAACTTATTTTATTTTTTATTCTTTCTTAACTTTTTTTTTTTTTTTCAAATTATTTTACTTTCCCAGTCTGTCTAGCCGGGGAAAACTCAAAAGTGTAATTTTTTTTGAAATTTAAAGGGGAAAAAAAAAAAATAGTATAAGAGACAAAATTAATATAATAGCCAAATTACAAAAATCATAATGTAGTTGGAAAATTTAGTTAAAACCCCTTCATTGGACCTTATTTGGTGAAAAAGATAGCCCAATTTATTTTTCTTCATAAACCCCTTACGGAAAAAATACATAATTAAGTAAGGACAAAATAATATATATATATATTTCCTTTCTTGGACAACATTACCAGAGTAACATATTACTGTAAGACAGAGTAACATGTTACTGTCAAATAAAGTAATTGTTAAATAGAGTAACATGTTACTGTTACTGTTTACATCAATTTCAACGGTAATAATTTTTTTTTTTAAAAAAAAATTCATAGTCAGCATGATTTTGCCCTCGTTTGGGAAGAAAAAGTTTGGGGCTTTTTGGCTAAAATAGCCACAAAAAAACAAAATAGACTGAAAAGTCAATAAGACAAAATATCACATTCAAACTATAATCATTGTATTTTTTCTCTCACAAAAGTCGAAAAAGTTAAAAAATCACCCCAAACGAGATTTTTTAATAGCCAAAAAGTCAAAAAGTTAACCTACATCCAAACAAACCCGTTTATTTGATAGATCTTGATGAGAGAATTCTAAAAATATTAATTTTATTAAAAATCGACATCTATATCAAAAGTTATATTATTTTAAAATTTAATATTTTGATAATAGTTATATTTATTGAACTTTTTAAGAAAAACTTTTATGCTCACCTTTAATACATTAAAAATTTATTATAAGAAAGTTTTGACCAAATCTCTAATGTAATTTACAGCATTGAACATATATATGTCTTATTATAGGGTTGTGAAACCGAAAGATCACATGATAGTGCAAGCATGATGGACATTATCCTCACTAAAAAGCTCATAAATTTCAGTGTTGATGGTGGTATAAAGCGGGTCGGGTAAGTATCCATGGACATTCTCATTGTAACCGTGGGTGAAGTAGTTATAAGTAGAAGAGAAGGTAGACTCGTCTAAATACTGAGCAGCGTAAGGATAGTAGTCGTTATCATAAGGGTATGGCCAAAACTCAGCTTTCCTTCCTGTTCTTCTCACCACTTTCAGCACCCTCCTCTGATCCACATATCCAGTCACTGTTACCTTTTGTTTGTCCATGTCTATGTCCAAGCTATCAACCCCTGCATCATTTTGTTTTTTTACAAAAATTAAGTACATACACAAATAAAAATGAACAGAACGCTCTACAAAATGAATAATTAAAATTATTAAAATGAAATCGTAATGGGTTTTATGAAGTCCTTAAATTCAAAGCCCAACTCTTACGCTGTGTTTGATTAGAAGATTTGAGAAGAGATTTGAAAAGAAAAAGGAAAAAGGTGTATAAAACTAAGTATATTTTATTTATATTTTACCTACTTTATTCTTTTTCCTTTCCAAATTCCTTCCCAAATTCCTTAACCAAACACAGTAATAATTTAGCTAAATAGATAATTTTTAAAGAGGGACTAGTATCAAAAAGAAAAGCTAGGGTTGAAACCTTCTAACAAAATAAATCTTGAGTTTTTAATTTTGTTAATTTAAACTTTAATATTTTGATTGATTTTCAGCCTAAATCATTCGTCTATTGTTGTTAAATTAAATCGACGAAAAAATAGTATTTCAATTATTAAAATCGATGTAAATATACATAAAATGTCTAAAATATTTTTTTATTGAGTATGACTAAAATATATCTATTTTCCCATCGATTTTACTTAAAATGATTTAGATACTCCGTGTAGATATATACATAAAATGTCTGAAATACTCTTTTTATTGATTTTAATGACTAAAATACTTATTTTTCCATCGATTTTACTTAAAATGATTTAGATTGAAAACAAATTAAAAGTTTAGGATTTAAATTGATAAAATTAAAAAATGAAGATTTATTTTGTTATAATGCTCAAATTCTGAGAATTTTTTTTTTGTACTTTCCCCTTAAAAAATAAAAGTGAAAATTGAATTAAAAAATAAATTATTATAATAAATCTAGTCAGATCGAATTTTCAAATCAAATATCTAGATAAAACTGGATTCAAATTTAGATGATCTTCTATTGGGTTCATCATAATTGGGTTGGGTTTGAATTCTGATTGCTTTATAATTAGATTGGATTTGAATTATGCCAGATCCAATTCAATCTGATCCATTGACAAGGCTAATATGTACAATATATTGCTCATAGTTTAAGATGGTCATGGTTATAATTTAGAAGGATTTTGAATATGAATCAAAGTATATATTCACTCTGTTTTGTTTTAGAAGTTTCAAAAATAGTTTTTAAAATTTCAATTCGTATTTTTTTAGTGAACATTTTAATATGAAAAAAAAAAAATCTCAGGGTTTTACCGTTATAACAAAATAAGCTTTAATTTTTTAATTTTGTCAATTTAAATCATAATATTTTGATTTATTTTCAATTTAAATCATTTCTCTATTTTTGTTAACTAAACTAAAATTCCATTTTTTCATGTGTATTTAACGAAAATAGAAGTATTGTTTGAATTGAAAACAAATAAAAATTAGAATATAAATAAATTGATAAAATTAAAAATTTAAGGTTTATTTTATTACAAAGGTGCCCTGTTGTTTTTTTTATACTTTCCCTGTTAATATTTTATACAATTATTTTTACTTTTTTAGATTTATTTAATCTAGATACACTTAAAATATACAATCTATGAAAAATTCTTTACAAAATTCACTTAATACTAAAAAACACTAGAGAATAAAAAAATTTAGTATATTTCATATTTTTTGTATTTATTTAATTTTTTTATTGAAAATTCAAAAAATATTTTTAAAAACTAAAACCAAATGAATGATTAGTTATGATTTGAAGTGATTGTACAATTAATAGAAAATTACACCTGGTATCTTTGCATTTTACACAATCTTATCAAACTTCTAATAAAGTTTAAATTCATCTCATTTGGTAACCACAATAATGAATAAGACAAAAAAGTAGCCACATGAGGAGTGATTTGGAAAATTAGTTAAAAGTTAATTTTTTGATTTTTTTAAAATTTTTTTTTATCTTTTTATGTGTAAAAATATAAGAGTTGATATGATCCAAAATAAATAAAAAATTAAAAATTAACTTTTAACTAACTTTCCAAATCACTCCTGAGATTCACATGGTCACTTTCAAGAACAATACTGCAAAATTACTTGGTGTTCCACACAAATACACTTAAATTGTCCCCTACACTTTGTAATGCTCATATATATATATATATATATATATGTATATCTTCGTTTCTTACATGAAAAATGGAGTGGAGTTCGTATGAAGAAGAAAGAAGAAAAATAATGGTCGGAATGAGTGAAATGCTTTTTTTTCTTTTGTGTGTGTGTGTGTGTTTGGAGGGTTGTTGTGTTGGGGTGCATTTGGTTTTTGGGATTAACTTTTCTGTTGATATTTTTCGTCTTTAGTTATTATTATTATTTTTTAAATATTAGATTTTAAGAATATAATTAGATGAACCATAAAAGTAGAAAAAATTGAAAAAATTGAAAAAATTTAAAAACAAAACAATTGGTTTTTTTTTTTTTGTTTTGGATTCTTTGAAATTTTTTTATGAATTGAAAAAGTAACAAAATCCAAACTTGGGATAAAGGGAACCATTTGATATGTTGAGTTTGAGATCCTATATGATAAAAATTAATCTATGCTCCATTAATGCAATGTGTAATATGTTTATCTAGTGTCATCGGCTATGCTAACTAAAGGTGAATTCCATCTGAGTAGACCTATATGTTGTTCGATATATGATTTATTATCTTTTGTATCTATCATGGCATTTACACTAATGTTGTGTTTAGTTAGAAAATTTGAGAAGGGATTTGGAAATGAAAAATAAAAAGTGTGTGAAATTAGATGAACTATAGGTATATTTTATTTATATTTTACCAATATTTTATTTTTCCCTTTCCAAATCCATCTGCAAATCCCCTAACTAAAAACAGCGTAAGAGTTGTTTCTGCGAATTTGATTACACAAGATATTTCAACTAAATTTAGTTTGGGTATGACAAGATATTTCAACTATATTTAGTTTGGGTATGACAAGATAATTAAATGGTAAATATGCTTTGTCAGTTTGTGTTTGAAAATGTTGACTAAAGGATTGAGAATCAACTAGGTTAACTAATTCTAAAGAGTGCATATGTTCCTTAACAAGTTTATCTTTTAAGGGGTATTTATTTTGAAATTGTTTTAACTATTGTTTAAGCTTTTATTTTCTAATGTTAAAATTTCTATGTCAAGGTTAGTTCTATTTTTTGCCTCATGTATTTGTAGTTTAAGCCTTTTGATTTGTATCTCTAATTCTCTAATTCTTAGTCGTAATTCTCTATTTTCTAGACTATGATCTTCTCGCATCTCCTTTTTATTTTCTAGTATTACTTTTATGTGTCATATTCAATTTTTCTAAACAAATTGTACAATAAGTTACACTACATAATATACATTGAGTTCTCTTATTTTTAACTGAAAACCAGTTACAATAACTGCATCAAGTGGTATCAAATCCTAGTCCAATCATAAAGTTATGCTGACATTCATTATCTGGATAGCGTTCTTTTGTCATCATAAAGAAGACATTATGGGAAGAGGGTATTCCTATTTCTTGGTTAAGTTGTCAATATCACTTTCTGAATCACTATCTCAACTCATAGCCTCTATTTATTATTCATAATCACTGACTATGCTATATATATCTGAGTCATCACTATTTATGCTTACGACATCTTCTTTTAAATCTTCTATAATATGCAATCTTTCTATCTGTTTATTAGCATTATGCTTATGTCTTTTTGGGTAATTTTTTACAAAATGATTAGGTTCTCCACATATAAAACGATTACATTTTTTATTATTAGGTTTTCTAACATATCTTTGTTTGCTTTTATAGCGACCCCGGTCTTTTCCCATTTGGTTATTGTATCCGGACTTATGTTCCGTAGATTCCATTATCATATTGTTGTTGTTGTTGTCCTTTAATTCTTCAGTTGTGAGTTATGGAATATGTTGGACAGGTTAATTGCAGGTTGGTTGGGTTTAGAAACCAATAGTTGATGTCCAGCTTTTGGGTTGGTCGCTCGAGCGAGCTCTTCTTCGCTCGAGCGAGGTCTTTGATTTTGGTCCTTCGCTCGAGCCAGGGTCCCTTCGCTCGAGCGAGCTTTGCGTCCAGTACATAGACCTGTAAGCAGTGTTTGTAGGCTCGAGCGAGCTTTCTTCGCTCGAGCGAGCTGGTTGTCATTCGCTCGAGCGAGCATTTCTTCGCTCGAGCGAGGATTTTATGTGTCTGGTCGCTCGAGCGACCAGGTCTTCGCTCGAGCGAGCCTATCAGGTATAAATACGCAGCAGCGTATTTTAAAACAGTTTTTCAGCCCCTTTTGATCCAAAAACCCTAATTTCTGAGTTCTCTCTTTCTCTAAACACCTTCTCTCCTAGGTTTGATCTAGTTAGGGTGGGTTTTTGCTCTAGTTGCTTTACAAATAAGATAGAGGGGAGTGAGGGCTTCCATTTAATCTGAGAAATTCGTGGTTTGGAGCACTTTGAAGTTTGGGCATCATCTCCTTCTTCTTCTTTCTGAGTTATATATTCGAGGTAGGAATTTCCTACTCCATTTATACGCTTTAATCTTAAGTGTTAGTATTTTGGTATGTGGGGGGTAGTTTGGTAATTTTGGTATGTGGGGTAGTTTGGTAATTTTGGTATGTGGGGTAGTTTGGTAATTTTGGAAGAGACCTTAGGGTTTGGTTTAGATTAATTTGTATAATTAATTTAAAAGAATAATGTGGAATTTGGTTTAATATAGAACTGGGAATGTTGAATTTACATTCAATGATATATTTATTTATTGTTTAGAAATAACTGTTTTGGGCTATCGGTGGAGGATAGCCATTGATTGTTGTAGACCTTGCATGCGGCTTAGGTATAACTGGAATTGAGTCAATTGTTTGACTGTTTGAGTTAATACAGAACATTTGTGTATTAATTATGTGTTGTATATGGCAATTGTGTGTTTTTATTGCATATGCATTGGTTTTGGAGGAGATAGGGGATGAACTCCACGGTTTAGGGGAAGATAGGGGATGGACCTCTAACCGGATTTATTGGGAGGAGATAGGGGATGGACTCCAGTAGCATCACTCTTATGTGTGCTTATTGTTTAATAGAATATTTCTATTTATTGTGATATGATGCATCACTAAAATGTGTATCAGTTGGGAAGTATGGAAGTGAATTGATTGTGAATGATACAATACCACTATGTGTATTTGTTATGATTAGGTCTAACTTGAATTGTTATTCCGGTTGAATTGGAAGTAATGGTAATAAAAGATGAAACCCTGTTGAGTTATTTGGCCAGGTTCTGTGCCATAAGTGGAAAGTAAAATGTGCCATAGACAATGTGTCATAGGCAGTGTAGACATTCGTGTCATGAATATTGTAACTTGATTATAGTGTGTTAACCATGTATCAGATGCTAATGCTTTAGTTATTGCTTATGCTTGGTTTAGTATTTCTCTACTGGGTGTGGCTCACCCTATATGGGGAACTTTATTTTTCAGGTTCAGGTGGTTCACTCCCTCCAAGGACTTAGCTTGTGAGGAATTGAATTGAAGACTTGTTTTATTTGTTATTTGTTTTATTTGAACATTGTAATTCTTCAAGCCTAGGGCTTTAATCTGTTTGAGTTTAGAACTCAGTAAATTGTATCCAAGTGTTTGCTTGGCAAGATGTAAGCCCGTAGGGCATTTATTATGGTATTTATTCGTCGTAAGACTCTGATGATTGATGTAATAAATAATGTCTTCTTTTAATAATGCATGTTTTGTTTTATATTCAATGGGTTGAATTATGAGGGCGTTACAACTTGGTATCAGAGCGTACCGGGTTTGAATACTTTGGGTACGTGGGAAGTGATTAGTATCACAATGGGTTCGTCTCGTTTGATAGAGACTTAGTGTAATGATTGCATGCTTATATGATAACATGTTTATGTGATTATGTGGGTATGGAATGTAGTTTCTAGATATTGATTGGATCCTTGAGTTTCTAGTAGTCTTGCTGGAAAGGCACTTGATCAATGCAGCTTCCAACCGGAACTATAGTAACCCTTTGGGACTATCATTATCCAGGAATGAAATTCGTAGGTGCTTATGTGATTATGTGCTTACGTGGTGTGCTTTATTGTGTCCAATGCATTAGGACGTGAGTGTTTAGCTTTGGTACATTTATTAATGTGCTAACGTCTTTTGTTTCCTTAATAGGATGTCAGAGAGACGAGGTCGCGGTAGGCGCGGTAGACAGCTAGGCAGGAAGTGCCTATACCGGAGGAGATTTCCGGCAGTTTCAGGAGGGTGTTGGCCAGGCCAATGTGGCGAGCCAGTAGGACAGCCTTATGGGCGCTTTGGCCAAGAGATAGCAGGGGCATTTCAGGCGTCAGTTGACATTCTGAGGGCTGCGAAATCCAGCCCAGGTAGTTCCAGCCCGCGGTAGTTGCTTGCAGATGCAGGGCCTCTTTTTCTGAAGAGGGAGTTCTTCCGGTCTCAACCGGACGTGTTTGTGGGTGATCCTAGCGAGCCACTTAAGGCAGACGAATGGCTCGAACAGACAACGAAAACGTTTGAGATGCTTGGCATCGAAGACGAGGGGTTGAAGGTGACCTTGGCATCTTTCCAGCTGAAAGGGGATGCGGCGTCAGTGGTGGAAATTCATTAAGCTCGTGTGGAGGTACATGGGAGGCGTTTGTGAATTTTTTCAGGAGAAGTACCTGTCTCCAGCTGTTCAGGAGACGTTGAGAGACAGAGTTCAGTTCTGCCAGCTGAAGCAGAATAGTTCATCAGTGGCCTGAGTTTGAGGCCTTATTTACTAGGTTTGTCCAGGTTCGTACCTGGTTAGTGGCGTCCGAGGAACGTCGGTGTATAGAGTTCGAGAAGAAGTTGAGAGCGGCCTCAAATTGAGAATGGTGCCGACTATGATTAGGGATTTGGGCGTTTGGTTGATGCAGCAGCCCATACCGAGATCACGATGCGGAGGAGGAAGTAGGGCAGAAAGGCTCCAAGAGGAGTCGGATGGTCAGGGCGATGGCAAGAGCAGAGAGGTTTCCTCCTCAGCAGCCTCAGAGTAGCTTCCTCTAGGTCTACTTTTCCTGTGCCGAGTGTGCTAGTTCAGGGAAAGGCAGTCAGGGGACATCACTTGCTTCAAGTGTGGCAGCTGGGTCACAAGTCTCCAGTTTGTCCTCAGAGGGGAGGAGTTCAGAGAGCAGCATCTTCTTCGGCTCGATCTCAGAGCCAGAGTCAGGTAGAGGTCAGCCGCTCTCTTGTTCAGTGCGGTCAGGCCGGGGCACATGAAGAGGTTTGCCCTCAGTGGGTGGCACATCTGGTTGCAGCTGGTTTGAGGCAGACTCAGGGTCAGCAGCCAGCTCAGTCGGGTCAGCCTCGAGGGCCAATCAGGGGGCTTCTTCGTCCCAGTCTGTGCAGCAGTCTACTGCTCCGAGGGTGAGCAGGTTGATCAGAGGTCGTCTGGGCGCGTATATGCTGTTACCGAGCAGGATCTTGTACCGGCTCCGTGTTGGGAGAGGTACTTCTTGTTTTGCAATTCAGTTGCTAGTGTTCTGATTGATACGGGTGCATCTCATTCCTTTGTGTCTGCTGCTTGCATCTATGTTGGGTTGGAGTTAGCTCAGTTAGCATCTCCTATTGCGTAGTGTCACCTCTTGGGGGTGAATTGATTTTGAAACAAGGTGTTAGGGGTTGTGATAGGGGTCGATGATCATAGAATCCCTTTCTCTTTTGTAGTTATGCCCATGAAGGGCTTTGATGTTATTTTTGGGTATGGACTGGTTGTCGTCATACCGGGCAGTTATTGATTGCTACCGTCAGAGGGTCACTTGTTGTACCGTGAACGGGGAGTGTTTTCGTTTTCTGGGGGACCGGTTGGTAGTGTTTTGCCACCGGGTTATGATCCGCGAGGGCGGAGTGAGCTTAGTGGTCTACTTGCCAGTCTTTCGATTAGTGAGGGTAATGAGACCCAGATTGTTTGCCGAGGGTGGTTTGTGAGTATTCGGACGTTTTTCCCGAGGACCTTGTTAGTTTGCCACCTCAGCGAGAGATTGAGTTCTCTATTGATTTAGTGCCCGGCACGGCGCCGATTTCTATGGCACCTTACCGTTTTGCCCCAGCCGAGTTAGTTGAGTTGAAGATTCAACTCCAGGAGTTGTTAGATAAGGGCTATATCCGTCCTAGTGTTTCGCCGTGGGGAGCACCGGCCCTCTTTGCTAAGAAGAAAGGTGGTGCTTTGAGACTGTGTATTGATTACAGAAAGTTGAATCGGGCTACAGTTAAGAATAAGTATCCTATGCCCCGTATTGATGATTTGTTTGACCAGTTGAAGGGTTCCCGTTGTTTCTCTAAGATAGATTTGAGATCGGGTTACCACCAGTTGAGGGTCAGGGAGGAGGATATTCCGAAGACGGCATTCCGTACGCGGTATGGCCATTATGAGTTTCTGGTGATGCCATTCGGGCTCACCAATGCACCGGCAGTGTTTATGGATTTGATGAACCGGATCTTCCGGGAATTCTTGGATCGCTTTGTAGTCGTCTTCGTGGACGACATTTTGATTTATTCACCTTCAGAGGAGGAGCACGAGGCACACTTGAGAGTGGTGCTAGAGTTACTTAGAGCCCATAAGCTTTATGCTAAGTTCGGGAAGTGTGAGTTTGGCTAGAAGAGGTGAAGTTCTTAGGCCATGTAGTTTCGGGGAAGGGGTGTCTGTTGATACATCCAAGACTGAGCAGTGCAAGATTGGGCACAGCCTAAGAGTGTGTTTGAGATCCGCAGTTTTCTGGGATTAGCTGGGTATTACCGTCGGTTTGTGAAAGATTTCTCCAGGTTAGCTTCACCGTTGACTAGATTGACTCGGAAGGGAGTCAAATTTGTATGGAGTGAGACTTGTGAAAAGTCGTTTCAGGAGTTGAAGGTTAGACTGACCACCGCTCCAGTGATGATTATTCCGGAGAGAGGGTTGGGTTATGCAGTCTTGATGCCTCACGAGAGGGTCTGGGTTGTGTGTTGATGCAAGAGGGGAAAGTGGTTGCCTATGGTTCACGTCAGTTGAAAATTCATGAGAAGAATTACCCTACGCATGATTTAGAGTTAGCAGCTGTGATATTTGCCTTGAAGATTTGGAGGCATTATCTTTATGGTGAGATTCGAGGTATTCTCGGATCATAAGAGTCTGAAATATCTGTTTACACAGAAAGACTTGAATTTGAGGCAGAGGAGGTGGATGGAGTTCATTGAGGATTATGACTTCGAGTTGCACTATCATCCGGGGAAGGCCAATGTTGTGGCCGATGCCCTTAGTAGGAAATCTGTTGGTGACTTAGCTAGTATAGCCATCGGGAGTGGGAGATGTTGGGTGCAGTTGGGGAGTTTGATTTGCATCTGGGCGAATCCGTAGAGGCTGCGGCCTTGTTTTCTGTGGTTGCACAGCCTACACTTGTGACTCGAGTGTTAGAGGCTCAGAGGGGTGATCTTGAGGTAGAATCTCTCCGAGAGAAGATTTCCATTGGGAAGGTTGAAAAGGGTTTGACGGTGTATCCCGACCTGAGTGTGAGGTACCGAGACCGTCTGTTTGTGCCGGAGTCTTGCCGAGAGGAGGTACTCCGAGAGTTTCATCATTCGCGCCTTGCGGTGCATCCGGGAGGTACTAAGATTGTAACGCCCTCAAAATTCAACCCAAAGAATATAAAACAAAACATACATTATTAAAAGAAGACATTATTATTACATCAATCATCAGAGTCTTACGAAATAAAATACCATAATAAATGCCTACGGGCTTACATCTTGCCAAGCCAACACTTGGATACAATTTACTGAGTTCTAACTCAAAACAGATAAAGCCCCAGGCTTGAAGAATTACAATGTTCAAATAAAACAAATAACAGATAAAACAAGTCTTCAAATTCAATTCCTCACAAGCTAAGTCCTTGGGGAGTGAACCACCTGAACCTGAAAAATAAAGTTCCCATATAGGGTGAGCCACAGCCCAGTAAAAGAAATACTAAACCAAGCAATAAAGCAATAACTAAAGCATTAGCATCTGATACATGGTTAAACACTATAATCAAGTTACAATATTCATGACACGAATGTCTACACTGCCTATGACACATTGTCTATCACATTTTACTTTCCACTTATGGCTCAGAACCTGGCCAAATAACTCACAGGGTTTCATCTTTTATTACCATTACTTCCAATACAACAGGAATAACAATTCAAGTTAGACCTAATCATAACAAATACACATAGTGGTATTGTATCATTCACAATCAATTCACTTCCATACTTCCCAAACTGATACACATTTAGTGATGTATCATATTCACAATAAATAGAAATATTTCTATTAAACAATAAGCACATAAGAGTGATGCTACTGGAGTCCATCCCCTATCTCCTCCCAATAAATCCGGTTTAGAGGTCATCCCCTATCTTCCCCTAAACCGTGGAGTTCATCCCCTATCTCCTCCAAATAAAAATGCATATGCAATGAAACACACAATTGCCATATAAACACATAATCAATACAAGTAATGTTCTGTATTAATTCAACAGTCAACATAGGTGACATAATTTCAGTTATACCTAAGCCGCATGCAAGGTCTACAACAATCAATGGCTATCCTCCACCGATAGCCCAAAACAGTTATTTCTAAACAAGAAAAAATATAACAATGAATGTAAATTTAACATTCCCAATTCTATGAATTAAACCAAATTCCACCTTATTCCTTTAAATTAATAATATACAAATTAATCTAAACCAAACCCTAAGGTTTCTTCCAAAATTACCAAACTACCCCCACATACCAAAATTACCAAAACCCCCCACATACCAAAATACTAACACTTATGATTAAAGCGTATAAATGGAGTAGGAAATCCCTACCTCGAATAATAACTCAGAAAGAAGAAGAAGGAGATGATGCCCAAACTTCAAAGTGCTCCAAACCACGAATTTCTCAGATTAAATGGAAGCCCTCACTCCCCTCTATCTTATTGTAAAGCAACTAGGGCAAAAACCCACCCTAACTAGATCAAACCTAGGAGAGAAGGTGTTTAGAGAAAAGAGAAGTCGGACTTTAGGGTTTTAGAATCAAAAAAGAGGCTGAAAAACTGTTTTAAAATACGCTTCTGCGTATTTATACCTGACAGGCTCGCTCGAGCGAAGACCTGGTCGCTTCGAGCGACCAGACACAGAAAATCATCGCTCGAGCGAAGAAATGCTCGCGCGAGCCAAAAACTCGATGCTTCAGGTCTGCAACCCAGAAGCTCGCTCGAGCGAAGGAAAGCTCGCTCGAGCGAAGAATCAAAAGACATACACCCACTCGCTCGATGCGAAGGAGCTCGCTCGAGCCAAGAAAACACATCCATCAGGTCTAAGTACTGGACGCAAACTCGCTCGAGCGAAGGGACCCTGGCTCGAGCGAAGGACCAAATTAAAGACCTCGCTCGAGCGAAGAAGAGCGCGCTCGAGCGACCAACCCAAAAACTGGACATGTACTTTTGGTTTCTAAACCAAACCAACCTGTAACATAACCTGCCCAATAAATCCTATAACTCAAAATAAAGAATTAAAGGACAACAACAACATGATACAACAATGGAATCTACGGAACATAAGTCCGGATACAATAATCAAATGGGAAAAGACCGGGGTCGCTATAACCTCCCCCTTAAAAGAATTTCGTCCCCGAAATTTAGCATAAGTTTGTAAAAACAAGTTTTTTTTTTTTTTTCTCAATTCCCAATGATATCATAAAGCAATAAACAACATCTTGACCCAATACCGGTCACTTCATCTCTAATCAAGAGGCATCTCATAATATGTGTAAATCAACATATATTCAACTTGCATCAATATTATGCATTAATCTTTTCAATGTTAACAATTTCCATATCATATTCAATCTCATGATATAATTAACACATTCAATATATTAAGGTTATACTCCACTTCCGTAAAAAGGCAAGTTTCAAAATGTTAACATTAAACCAAAACATTCTCAATGTTTTCCCAACTTAAGACATATATATATAAAGCTCTTAAGTTCAACAATATTACATAATCTAAATACAAGATTACAAATCAGTAAACAAGTCCGGATATTTCTCACGGACTTCCAACTCACGTTCCCAAGTGGCTTCCTCCACTCCGTGATGCTTCCACAAAACCTTCACCAAAGGGATGGTCTTGCCACGCAGGACTTGATCCCGCCTATCCAAAACTCGAATCGGTCTCTCCTCATACGAGACATCCTCATCAACAACTAAATCAGTCCAATCCAGTACATGTGACGGATCTGGCTCATACTTCCGAAGCATACTCACATGAAACACATCATGAACTCCGGATAACTGCGGTGGCAAAGCTAAACGATAAGCAGCCTCGCCAATCCTCTCAAGGATCTCAAAAGGCCCAATAAACGAGGGGACAACTTCCGCTCTTCCCAAACCTCATCAAACCCCGCTTAGGTGATATCTTCAAAAAGACATGATCACCCACCTCAAATACCAAAGGTCTCCTCCTACGGTCAGCATAAGATTTCTGACGACTCTGTGCTGTAACAAGCCTCTTATGGATAAGCTCAACTTTCTCCGTCGTTTCCCTCACCAACTCCGGACCCAACAAAGGTGCATCACCCACCTCGGCCCAACAAACAGGAGATCTACACGGTCGGCCATACAAGGCCTCAAACGGTGCCATACCGATACTAGACTGAAAACTGTTGTTGTAGGCAACTCCACTAATGGTAAGTGCCTCTCCCACGACCCACTAAAGTCGAGAACACAACCCCGAAGCATATCCTCAAGGATCTGAATAGTACGCTCGGACTGCCGTCAGTCTGAGGATGGTAAGCCGTGCTAAGGGTCAACTTAGTGCCTAAAGCACTCTGCAAACTCTGCCACAACCTGGCAGTGAAACGAGGATCTCCATCTGAGACGATCGTCACTGGGACTCCGTGCAACCTCACTATGTCCCGAACATACAACTCAGCAAGATGATCTACTGAATCTCTAACACGCATCGGAATGAAGTGCGCCGACTTCGTCAACCGGTCTACAACCACCCAAATACATCATTACCCCGCTGAGTCCTCGGAAGACCCACAACGAAGTCCATAGTGACATGCTCCCACTTCCACTCGGCAATAGGCAAGGGTTGCAACAAACCCGCTGGCCTCTGATGCTCGGCCTTCACTTGCTGACAAGTAAGGCACCTAGATACGAAAGCTGCCACATCTCTCTTCATACCCCGCCACCAGAACTGGCGACCCAAATCCCGATACATCTTAGTACCTTTTTTTCTTTGCTCTAACTTTTGCCTGGGCCGCCCTTCTGGGTTTTCGGCCCAGTGAGCCTCTCAAAGGGTAAAAGTGTAGCAAGCCCATGCCAAATGGTTTTAAGATAGAAACCCTCTGTATCCGGGAGAGCGGCTGTTGGGTTGATTTGCAGGAAGAATCCATCACGGTTGCTTCTCGAGCTTTGCTTGGTGGGATCTGATCTCCCTGATCTGACTTTGAGGCCTCTTGCTCGAGGGCTGGTTCAAAACGGGCCATACAGGCGTTTCATGGCACCGTTGAATGTTCTGAACGGATTCCGGTTCACAACAGATAAATCGAATCTTGAGGCCGAGAGCGATCCTGGGCTACACAATCTCAAGAGCGATTCCACACAAGTCTTCGCGAGACCGCACAAAATATTTTGTTTTTGAAAGTTTTTAAGAAAGCGACAAATCGCTCGTGCTGAAGATAGTGTGGAACCAGTCTGGATCAGGCCAGGGTCCTTCTCAGTACTCACGCCGACAAGCATGATTCATTCATGAAAAGCTTAGCATGCGTTCCTTTTTCTCAAAATGATCAAAATTTTACAAAACCCGAGGAATTACTTCCTCTTCGTTTTCATCACCGCAGTGTTTGAAAAGGGTTTTATGAAAAGCTTAGGTCATCATAACGATGTTCAAGGCACGAGAGAGCAGGCGGTATGTACTGTCGTTCCATTCACACCTTTGGCACGGCTAACTCGAATAGCAACAAATACGGCACATGATAGCCACGGCTGTTTCATTCAGATTTGTGGGCATAACTGGCTCCCTGACAGAAACAGACTCAAAAAGCAAAAACTACTGTTTATAAGATAAAACGGTGTTTGAGGCAACAACCCCGAAATCACCATGGTATTCTATACAAGAGGGATTGACTCATTACAATTAGACAGACCCTTAAGCAAAAGGACTGACTCAAAACAATGAGACAGGCTCAAGACAAAACAGAAGACTGACTCGACACCCAAGTCAGAATTTACGAAAATTAACATTTAGCAGGTGCCCAAAAATGCGTGCCAAACGCTACATCCAAAAATACGCCGAGCTTTGCCCGCAGGCGGTTCACCTTCCGATTACATACTCGCAGTATCTGTGTCTTCAAAATCCAAGAACTCTGTAGTGACTGACTTGGCCGAGGTAGGCGGGAGGATAACCTCGTTGTCAATCAGATCCTGCACCTCGTGACGGAGGCGAAAACAATTGTCAATGGCATGGCCTGTCTGCTGATGGTACGCACAGTACAGGGAAGCATCATGTGTGGCAGGGAGATTCTTCGGTAGGGGTCGGGGCTCCAAGGGTTTGAGATGCCCCTTTTTGGCCAAATCAAAAGTGCCCTAGACAGAGGCATGTAGAGAGGGTGGAAGACCCTGTGCCCTCGGGGCAGATACTTCGGGGCCTGAGCACTCTTGCTAGATGCACTAGCGAACGGATCGGCGGGTGCGGTCTTGGATTTCTGATCCTTCCCGGATGCAAGGTTGGGAGCGGGAAGAACCGTTTTGGCATGACGGGGCCTATCCCGATTCTCTGATTGGCTGGAACTGCCCTCAGGCGGAGTGGGGAAAGCAGCCTCCACAGCTTTTGACATAACTGCAGATATCTGTTGCTTGTTCATTCCCTTGGCTTTCAAAGCCTCTACTGCCCACAGCAGTTGTTCGATAGGGTCGGCATCTGCCTTCGTCTTGCCTTTATCTCTGGCCTCGGCCTGATCTAGAGTTTGGTTTGCTGCGTCGTTACCATAACTGGAGGTCATCTCCGGTTGGTTGAGTTCAATCACAATTCGTCCCAGCAGCGGGGGCTCCTTGGGTATGAAGCCTCCGACATATGGTGCGGCCGGCGGCGAAACAGACATCCCATAGGCGAGATCCGTCACGGACCTTTGAAGATCACCTATCATCCCCATTAATTCAAATGTAGTGGGCTCGCGAGCCTGATATAGCTGAGGGGCCCAAACTGGGTGCGCGGCCGGCGATCTGGGCGGATGCGGCATGTCAACGGTAGTTTCATCCTGTAGGGTGATTTCTTGACTCAGCGCGGTTGTCATGACCACGATCTCTTCTGAATTCTGCGTCATGCTAAGTCCTGCCGCAGCAAGGAGAAGACACTAACTGTTCTGGATCGACCCTCTGAATCTCTGAACTGAAACGGAAAACAAACAGTATTTCAGCCCCAGACAGATCAAGCACGGATGTAGCCGGATAACTGTACTCTACTACTGATCACTGTTCCCCAGAATCACTATTCAAAGCTGAACTGATACCCGCAGACACAACTGATTCTCAACAACACTGATACTGGTGCCCTCAGGCCGGATACCCAAACTTGCAAACTGATATATGCGTTCCCTGCAGAGATACACTCTAAAAGCACATAACAGGTAGAAGAGAGCCAATACACCCCTATGTTTGGGGTAGGGTTTCCCTGTCCTATTTTGTCAGGAGCTAGGGTTTCACTACGCACACAGCGGTTTCAAATAACCTATATCGGGTAAGCAACCTGTCCTAGTTTGGAATGGTCACTATGGATCCGAATATGCACTAGGTCGAATGGTCAAAAAGGGTGCCCCGGTGAAACCGGGGTTTGTGTTCCCATGCTGGCAGAGCCCGCAACCGGTCAGCCTTATGGTCATGCCTTGACAAGACAAGCCTCCGGCAAACCGCTCAGGAATAGCAGATGGCCAACACGGTGTCCTAGGCGCACCAATGCACATGCAATGCAAAGAAACACATACGTGTAGTCAAAACAGGATATCACGAGTTCGAGTCAAGCTCTCTAATTCCCCAGCGGAGTCGCCAGAAACTGTAGACGCGCCCGTGGGCCCCACTCTACAGTTCGGACTCCCCTGTTTTTGTTTTGTTGCGGTTCTAAATCTGAACCAAAGAGTCCAACTCTGGCAAATCGTTTTTGAAGAAAAACAGATTTTTTGAAAAGTAGTGCCAAACATGGACTGCTTTGCCAGATTACAGAGTCGCCACTTAAATATTTTTTATGGGGGAATTTAGGAAACCCTGACTCGGTGCCGAAGGCCACGTGTCCGTCATCACCAAATGTCTTGGCTCGGGAGCTTGGGTACGATCGGGGAAGGTCAGCTATGAGCACCCCCTTTCGCCCGGTCCTGAAGACCGGCCTCTACTAACCGTGATATCCGATTTTGAAAACATTATGCGTTCTTATTCCAATTATTAGCCTAGAATTACTATGTTATGCGCACAGCAAACAAGTATAGACTAGATCGCCTAATTTGGAAACAAACATTGCATATCCGTTCGTTTTGAAAATGCTTTGGAATTTGCTACTCGCAAGTAGGCTAAAACACGGATTTCAATGAGTTTTCCCAACTCAAGCAATCCAACCTCCACCCACAGGCATTCAAACAGTTTATCTCACGTAAGCACTTAGCCGCATAGTAAGCATGCTGTCATGGCAACATTCACACGCATGTGGTATGCTAAAGCGTAAAATACTTACATCGTACTCCATGCCAAAACAAGGAACTAGTTAGCAAACATGCATGACCTAGTTCATGTTAAATGGCTAATGCGACACATACAGCATGTAATTAGGATAAGCTCGGCTAACCCTAAAAATGGCATGTGAAATGCAATCATTCGATACACGTATTCAATTTGGAATTGGAAGTACGATGCAGTTTGTATGATGTACCGAGCCCGATGCATGTCAACAAATGAATGCACGCATGCATTGCATAAGGTATGCTAATTTCAAATATGCCCTAATCTACCATCGTAAGCGGGTAAATAAAAGGGAAGAAAGAAATGGGGATTGGAAGACATACACCCACTCACACACACTTATTACAAACTTGCCCTCACTCGGAGGGACCAAAAGAATATACAAATTAATTAACTACGCAAGCTAATTAAAATATTACAAATTTCACTAAATTAATCAAATGAATTAATTAATCTAATTAAAGCAGTAAACCGCCTCGGGATGAGGACCGGATGCAACACGCGCTCGGGACTGGCTCGGAACCACACTTCCATGCACGGATTGCCTCTGTTTCCTCTGCTCTCCTCCTCAGAAAATTGCCAAAGTCCCAGACGTACCTCTCAGGGAACTGGGGAGTACCACCGGTTGGGGTAGAGCACCACCGGCTGAAGGAGGAGGCCACCGGCACAAAATTCATCCATCGGCAGCTTGTTTACTGCCGGTCGGCACTAAACACTGCCGGCCGGCACTAAATGCCTGCAAAACCTGCAACTCACAGCAGCAGAGGGCAAATACTGGCATGGCAATGCAATTCAAAGCATGTATGCACTAAACACACTCCTTATCATACTAGTGACTCAAAGGAAGATATGCCTCGATTCTCGGACCACCAATCACGCATTTCCATGCATGATGGCCCAAAGAACCAAGAATGCAACTTTGATCTCAAATGCATGCAATTCATAGAATCAAACAAGGGTGCCAAACCTCCATCAAACTTCACTTCAAGAGGTCTAGCATGCACAATGCAAATGCAACCCTAAGCATGTTATCTAGCATGCAACATGAACGATGCGAGCAAGCTAAACATGTTAGGCATACAACCTAGGCAAAGAGGCATATAAACCAAGCAATGGAGTGGACTAAAACATGAATTAGACTACTCCTAATTGGCCTAAAATCAGTGGCCAAAGTGCCTAGAAATGGAGACTAAACACACACACACATGCAAGTGTTATGGTCCAAACCCAAGGCATAAACATGGCAACCCCCAAGCACACTTGGAGATACCAAACAAGGACAATAAACACACATTGTAAAGCTCTGAAAATCATGCAAAACATGATGCCAAATCATGCAACAAAACAAGCCAAACAAAGCATGCAAATGGTCTAAGGTTCAAAGCAAATCAATGAGGCTTTGAACCACACTTAGCACAACCACACATGGCAATACTTAAACACTTAAAAACAGAGTTTTAACACATAAAACTAAGCCTAAAGGACAACCTAGATGGCATCTAGATGACATGAATCCAAAGGCATGCATTAAAGCCAAAACATAGAGCATTTAACACATACTCTTAAAGCATTAAAGAGGCAACTAAGGCAAGCATACAAGCACACCAAAGAGATTGAAATAGCATGCTAGGTGATTCCAAGCCACTAAAATGATGCAAACAAGGCATGCTATACATTCATGCTCTTAAGGCCAACAAGCCGAATACAAAGAGGCTATATAATGCATGCTAAGGTTGACCAAAGCAACTTAGGACAGACCTAAAACATGGCAATATAAGCACAAAATCTTCACAAATGCAAGCCTAAAACATGCTAGAAACTAAGGCACACAATCTAGGCACGTTAAGGCATCAAAGAGGCATTACAAGGCAACTATGCTAAGCGTGCATAGGGGACCAAAACCAACTTATAATAATGTCATATTAGGGCATAATAAACATAAAATGCAGCCAAGACATGCTCAACAAACAACCAAACATGGTGCTCCTTTGGAGGCCAAAACTTGCCCTTTCCAAGGACATCAAGGAGAGGGGGTGGCCCTCCCCTTTTGGAGACTTCAAGGCACCATCTCCACCACTAAAATCCCTCAAGATTTCAGTGGGGGAGAGGCCCAAGCACCAAAGTCTCGGATCTCTCACAAAATAGCACAAAAAAGGGCCTTTTCAAGGCCTAAGGGTGGTCAAACTTGCCCAAACCACTAAGCACTCTTAATAAACAATAAAGAGGCTTAAAAAACAGAACTTTTTTGTGTTATACACTAAGCACAAAAATAGTTCTGAAGCAAGTAGAAATGGAGTGCAAGAATGGGGAAAAAAGGACAAGTTGGCTCACCCTTGTAGACCTCTTCAACAATGGGGATGTGTTGGTTTCCTTGAGCACCAAACCAGCTCCAAAGCTTTAAAACAAACCTCTGGACCTTCAAGAACCCAAGGAAGGTGAAACACTAGGTGTTGGTGAGCAAAAGTATGACACAAACACCTAGTGTACAAAACAAGAGAGAAGAAGAGAGATAGGATGTGTATCTATCCTAACCCTAAAAACCAGAGCTTGGCCTGTCTAAAATGTCTAAAATTTTGTAACCCTAAGCCAAGAAGAGGAGTGGTCCTCTTATAGGCAAGCAAAGCTTGCAAAGCTTACAAGCTAAGCTAACTAAGAGGGTCATCCCTCCATACACGTGTATGGAGGGGAACCAAAACTATACAGCTGTCTGAAAATATCTCAAAAAGCAACTGCACAGTGTCCGGCCGGCAAAGAGTGTCATTTGCCAAAATTTAGTGCCGGTCGGCACAAAAGAGTGCCGGTCGGCACAATAAAGTGCCGATGGCAACACCAGCCAGCCGGTGGCCTCTAGCCACAGCCGGTGGTATGTGGGGGTGCCTCACAAAGCATTCCCTGCCCTTCCAAGGCAAAACACAAGTGTTTGGTGCAAAACCAGACACAAGACGGTCGAGTTCGGAAGTCCTGAGGCAAGGCGCGCGAGCCGAGAACTCCGGGAACTCCAAACGAACACAAAGATGGATAATCACCGAGTGTTCCAACGGTGACGTCCAAGTCTTGAGGACGGTCAAAAATGGGGTGTCTACAGTTGCCCCTCTTTGACAGAACTCGGAAGTCATAAGCATGACGGGAGTGAATGTCAAAGCCCAGAGACGACCCATTTTTGACAAGGCCGAAGACTTAGACAAACATGCAAGCCAAGTAAGATATGCGCCCGAAGGCAGGGGCAAAATGCAAGACAATGCACAAAGCCGAGCATAACTTACGATCATGCAAAGAAAACTGTAACGAAGCACGCATGCAACAGTTCTAAGCTAGAATACTCCAAACTACACTACAATGCAGAGAGGGTGTAAGAGAATTATGTAATTCTCGATACGTCTCACTCGGAGAATTACATAATTCCGACCTGGACGTCACCGCTTGAACACTCGGTGATTATCCATGTTCGTGTTTGTTTGGAGTTCCCGGAGTTCTCGGCTACGCGCCTTGCCTCAGGATCTCCGAACTTGACCGTTCTGTGTCTGGTTTTGCACCAAACACTTGTGTTTTGCCTTGGAGGGGCAGGGAGTGCCTTGTGAGGCATCCCCACACACCACCGGCTGTGGCTAGAGGCCACCGGCTGGCTGGTGTTGCCATCGGCACTTTATTGTGCCGACCGACACTCTTTTATGCCGACCGGCACTAAGTTTTGTCAAAATGACACTCTTTGCCGGCCGGACACTGTGCAGTTGCTTTTTGAGATATTTTCAGACAGCTGTATAGTTTTGGTTCCCCTCCATACACGTGTATGGAGGGATGACCCTCTTAGTTAGCTTAGCTTGTAAGCTTTGCAAGCTTTGCTTGCCTATAAGAGGACCACTCCTCTTCTTGGCTTAGGGTTACAAAATTTTAGACATTTTAGACAGGCCAAGCTCTGGTTTTTAGGGTTAGGATAGATACACATCCTATCTCTCTTCTTCTCTCTTGTTTTGTACACTAGGTGTTTGTGTCATACTTTTGCTCACCAACACCTAGTGTTTCACCTTCCTTGGGTTCTTGAAGGTCCAGAGGTTTGTTTTGAAGCTTTGGAGCTGGTTTGGTGCTCAAGGAAACCAACACATCCCCATTGTTGAAGAGGTCTACAAGGGTGAGCCAACTAGTCCTTTTTTCCCCATTCTTGCACTCCATTTCTACTTGCTTCAGAACTGTTTTTGTGCTTAGTGTATAACACAAAAAAGTTCTGTTTTTTAAGCCTCTTTATTGTTTATTAAGAGTGCTTAGTGGTTTGGGCAAGTTTGACCACCCTTAGGCCTTGAAAAGGCCCTTTTTTGTGCTATTTTGTGAGAGATCCGAGACTTTGGTGCTTGGGCCTCTCCACCACTGAAATCTTGAGGGATTTCAGTGGTAGAGATGGTGCCTTGAAGTCTCCAAAAGGGGAGGGCCACCCCCTCTCCTTGATGTCCTTGGAAAGGGCAAGTTTTGGCCTCCAAAGGAGCACCATGTTTGGTTGTTTGTTGAGCATGTCTTGGCTGCATTTTATGTTTATTATGCCCTAATATGACATTATTATAAGTTGGTTTTGGTCCCCTATGCACGCTTAGCATAGTTGCCTTGTAATGCCTCTTTGATGCCTTAACATGCCTAGATTATGTGCCTTAGTTTCTAGCATGTTTTAGGCTTGCATTTGTGAAAATTTTGTGCTTATATTGCCATGTTTTAGGTCTGTCCTAAGTTGCTTTGGTCAACCTTAGCATGCATTATATAGCCTCTTTGTATTTGGCTTGTTGGCCTTAAGAGCATGAATGTATAGCATGCCTTGTTTGCATCATTTTAGTGGCTTGGAATCACCTAGCATGCTATTTCAATCTCTTTGGTGTGCTTGTATGCTTGCCTTAGTTGCCTCTTTAATGCTTTAAGAGTATGTGTTAAATGCTCTATGTTTTGGCTTTAATGCATGCCTTTGGATTCATGTCATCTAGATGCCATCTAGGTTGTCCTTTAGGCTTAGTTTTATGTGTTAAAACTCTAATTTTAGTTGCTTAAGTATTGCCATGTATGGTTGTCCTAGGTGTGGTTCGAAGCCTCATTGGCTTGCCTTAATGCTTGGACCATTTGTATGCCTTGTTTGGCTTGCTTTGTTAGTTGGTTTGGCACCATATTTTGCATGCTTTTCAGAGCTTACTATGCATACTAATGGTCCATATTTGTGCCTCTTAGGTGTGTATAAGAGTTGCTTAGTTATGCTTAAGTGTTGGTGCCTTAACTTGTGCATGTGTGCATGTGTGTTTGGCCCTCATGATTTAGCATTTTGGCCACTGATTTTAAGCCTATTTGAGTTGCCTAAGTCATGTGTAAGATCATCATTTAATTGGTTTGCATGCTTGTCTTGAATGCTTGCTTGAACCCTTTGCATAAGTATGTTGCATAGTCCATGTCGCATGCCTAGTTGACATGCTTAGGGTTGCATTTGCATTGTGCATGCTAGACCTCTTGAAGTGAAGTTTGATGGAGGTTTGGCACCCTTGTTTGATTCTATGAATTGCATGCATTTGAGATCAAAGTTGCATTCTTGGTTCTTTGGGCCATCATGCATGGAAATGCGTGATTGGTGGTCCGAGAATCGAGGCATATCTTCCTTTGAGTCACTAGTATGATAAGGAGTGTATTTAGTGCATACATGCTTTGAATTGCATTGCCATGCCAGTATTTGCCCTCTGCTGCTGTGAGTTGCAGGTTTTGCAGGCATTTAGTGCCGGCCGGCAGTGTTTAGTGCCGACCGGCAGTAAACAAGCTGCCGATGGATGAATTTTGTGCCGGTGGCCTCCTCCTTCAGCCGGTGGTGCTCTACCCCAGCCGGTGGTACTCCCCAGTGCCCTGAGAGGTACTTCTGGGACTTTGGCAATTTTCTGAGGAGGAGAGCAGAGGAAACAGAGGCAATCCGTGCATGGCAGTGTGGTTCCAAGCCAGTCCCGAGCGCGTGTTGCATCCGGTCCTCATCCCGAGGCGGTTTACTGCTTTAATTAGATTAATTAATTCATTTGATTAATTTAGTGAAATTTGTAATATTTTAATTAGCTTGCGTAGTTAATTAATTTGTATATTCTTTTGGTCCCTCCGAGTGAGGGCAAGTTTGTAATAAGTGTGTGTGAGTGGGTGTATGTCTTCCAATCCCCATTTCTTTCTTCCCTTTTATTTACCCGCTTACGATGGTAGATTAGGGCATATTTGAAATTAGCATACCTTATGCAATGCATGCGTGCATTTATTTGTTGACATGCATCGGGCTCGGTACATCATACAAACTGCATCGTACTTCCAATTCCAAATTGAATACGTGCATCGAATGATTGCATTTCACATGCCATTTCTAGGGTTAGCCGAGCCTATCCTAATTACATGCTGTATGTGTCGCATTAGCCATTTAACATGAACTAGGTCATGCATGTTTGCTAACTAGTTCCTTGTTTTGGCATGGAGTACGATGTAAGTATTTTACGCTTTAGCATACCACATGCGTGTGAATGTTGCCATGACAGCATGCTTACTATGCGGCTAAGTGCTTACGTGAGATAAACTGTTTGAATGCCTGTGGGTGAAGGTTGGATTGCCTGAGTTGGAACAACTCATTGAAATCCGTATTTTAGCCTACTTGCGAGTAGCAAAATCTAACACGTTTTTCGAGACAAAACGGATATGCAATGTTTATTTCCAAGTTAGGCAATCTAGTCTATACTTTTGTGTTGTGCGCATCACATAGTAATTCTAGGTTAATAACTGGAATAAGAACGCATAAAGTTTTCAAAAACGGATATCATGGTTAGTAGAGGCCGGTCTTCGGACCGGGCGAAAGGGGGTGCTCATAGCTGACCTTCCCCGATCGTACCCAAGCTCCCGAGCCAAGACATTTGGTGATGACGGACACGTGGCCTTCGGCACCGAGTCAGGGTTTCCTAAATTCCCCCATTAAAAAATATTTAGGTGGCGACTCTGTAATCTGGCAAAGCAGTCCATGTTTGGCACTACTTTTTCAAAAATCTTTTTTTCTCAAAACGATTTGCCAGAGTTGGACTCTTTGGTTCAGATTTAGAACCGTGACACGAATCGAGTCCAAGCTGTAGCGAGGTCCCCCGCAGGCTTGTTACAGTTTCTGGCGACTCTGCTGGGGAATGGGCATGAGTTTATCTTGGTAGCAATAGACTATTTCACGAAGTGGGTCGAGGCCCAATCTTATGCCGTGTTGAAGGCTTCGCATGTCGCAAAGTTTATCAGAAACAACATTATCTGCCGTTATGGAGTCCCGAATGAGATCATTTCGGACAATGGTTCTCACTTCAAGAAGGAGGTGATTGATCCGTTGGAGAAGTATAATGTGGCTTTTCATAAGTCATCCACATATCGGCCGCAGACCAACGGAGCAGTTGAGGCCGCTAACAAGAACATCAAACACATACTGCAGAAGATGGTGGAAACCTATCGGGACTGGCCAGATAAGTTGCCGTTTGCTCTGTGGGGCTACCGAACGTCGATTAGAACTTCTACCGGGGCGACTCCGTATTCCTTGGTATATGGGATGGAGGCCGTTCTACCTTTAGAGATTGAGGTTCTGTCTCTACGAGTATTGGCTGAGTGTCAGATAGCCGAGGCAGATTGGCAGCAGAGCAGATTCGAGGAACTCATGCTTTTCAATGAAAGAAGACTGAAAGCACTGTACCACGTCCAAGGATATCAACGCAGAATCGCCCGGGCTTTTAGCAAGAAAGTTAAGTCTAGGAATTTGAAGGAAGGAGATTTGGTACACAAAGACAACCGAGCTCCCATCCACGACCCAAGGGGCAAGTTCAGACCCAATTGGACTGGTCCCTATATCATCAAGTCTATCTGGTCAGGTGGAGCTGTGGTTCTGATGGACCTAGATGGCCTAGAGTTCTCCCAACCGATCAACATGGACAAGTTGAAGAAATATTACCCCTGAGAGGCTCGCTGGGCCGAAAACCCGAAAGGGCGACCTAGGCAAAATTCAGAGCACAAAAAAATTGGAAAGTATAAAAACTGAGCTCGCAAGGTTGAAAACCCGCAAAGGGCGGCCTTGGCAAAAGTTAGAGCGTAAAAGGAGAGTGAAAATACTCGAGTGAACCCAAGCCTAAACTACGTAAGGCTTGATTCCCATCATTGGGATACGTAGGCAGCTTCATTCCGAAGTTCAGCCATAAACTTTTCCCCGATCAACTTTGCCCATTTGATCATCTTGGTCATCTTTGCCCATCAGCATTTATCGCAATCTCCGGTACAGTGCTATTCAGACTAGGGGTAACTTTCCGTTGCCGCACAGTGCCGCGGTACCATTCAAACAAGGGGCAACTTTCCAGTTGCTAGGATCCGGGGTTGTGCATCTCAGTGACAGATCTCAAGCGTGTCTAGTTCTGATCCATATCGAAAATAGTTTTGAAAAGTTTTAATGAAGCTGACTTCTGTTCAAATAAATCTTTTTACAACTAAGACCATTTTTGGACCAAAGCGGAGAATTTTCAGTACCACAACCTTCAATTTCATTGATTTCAAACAGAGTTCTCTTGCTCTTGCATACAATTGGAGTAGCTTTTTATTACATTCATAAAGAAAATTTGAAAGTACTAATAAAGCAATAAATCCGGGGCATGGTCAAGTCAAATGTCCCTGCGCCCCCTCCCAGAGCTGGTCGAAGCCTCTGATGCCAAAGTGGGCCCCTCCTGTGCCTCTTCATTAAGCCAATCCAAGCACTCATCAGACAAGGTGCAACTGAAAGCGGGAGCGGGGGCCAAGAGTTCTCTCGTCCTCCATGCTGTGGCATACCGGGCCAGCTGTGCGCCTCGAATCGGGAATGTAACCGGGTACTCTATCCCTTCCGGCGGACAAGTCTGATTATGACTAAACTGGCGCAGGATACGAAATGGGAAATAGAAGACACAGTGAGTCAAGCCAATCAATTGGATCCCGGGTTGACGGGTCATGCTGTAACTCATCATCGGTAGATTGAGCCAAGGGCACCGCCAAGCAATGCGGTCTGCGGACAAACTGCACATCCATTCAAACCACCAACCCTCATCAAGGGCATCAACTAGGCGTTGCCTGAAGAAGTAGCCGCGAGCTGAATATGCTGGGCAAGAGTCCACGACCTTCAGTTTGTCCATCAACCACACCTGGGGAGGGATGAAAAATGAGAGAATAAAAAATAAAGAGATGTACGATGAGAGAAAAAGTGAGAAGAGGGTTTTGTGAGAAAAACCGAGCCTGAGGGCCGAGTGATGTGAGCAAACATAAATGTGAGATTGGGTGGGAAACATTACCTGCAGTAATAGTGGACTCCCTGCTAATCTGATCGTCTCTCGACGATAAAAGGCGTCTAAGCCCAGCAGTGACTCAGCCAGGACCATGGCGATGCAGCTTTTGCCCTCCTTTAAACCTTGGGCAACTTCAATCAACCGGACACTAGGCCCTCCGGAACCAGAGATAAACAGAAAATGAGATAGTAGGCATAAACAAAGGGCGTGTCGCCGAAAACCTTGCCAGTGATGGTCGCCGCGATCGCCAGTCTCGGAAAAACGACAAACCAAGCTCGGAACATCTAATGTCCCGTCACAAATTAGAGAACGAGCATCGGGCACTGAGAGCCCACACATTTGTCCCAAGGCTTGAGCATGGCCAAAACGAAGTTGGGGCAGGATCTCCTCATCGCGCTCAGATTCCATTAGAGCTTGGAAATCTTCAAAAGTGGGACACACCTCTTGCCCGCTAAAGCTAAAGACATGTGTTACCGGGTTCCAAAACCTTGCCGCGGCATGGAGGAATGGAAAATGCAGCGGGGTATGGCGCAAAGTGAATAGTGCGTTTATGCCGAAAGCCCGGAAATTCAGCTTTTCCGAGCCATCCAAGTTGTTAATCCAAGTTGCGAGATTTTGGGCAAGAAATTCTTCCATTTGGAGCAAATCAGTGTGGAAATGAAGAGAACCACGAAGTTGAGACCCTTTTGAAGAAGATAAGGTTGAGTGAAAGACAGATGTCAACATTCTGCTGGTGCTGACAGTTCAGTGCCGACCGGCCAACTTTAGTGCCGACCGGCCATCTGTTTTGGCCGATGGATCACCCTTTCGGCCGATGGCCTTTACACACAGCCGGTGGACTTTCTGCTGGGCCGGTGGTGCTCACCCTTGCCCTTTGAGCTGTTTATGCTAGGAATTTGGGAAGTCCCACCACTTTCGATGCCTTCCAGTGATCAATTCTTACGAGGGCGCGCCCAATTGCTTATCGAGTTGTTGCATATTTGCTTATCGAGTTGTATTTCACTCTCTTTGAGTCTTTGTAATGTTTGTCAAGGTGTACTCGCATTTGGCTAGTTTGCTGAGTCACCCCGTTTTGCTTATCGAGTTGTAATTGGTTTACTACCTGATTATTACGATGCGATGCTTTGGTTTTCAAAACACGGTTTCAATTTCAGTCACATTGTTGTGTGATGCCTTGCGATGCGATGCATAGAACGTGCGAATATAGCACTTTTTGAACAAACAGTTGTTTCATTTCCTTCATATGTTTCGCAAAAAACACGCGCTTTTGAGAAATAAAACCTGCCTAAGGCAGTGCAATGTGCTTAAACTCCTAGTAAAAAGGGAAGTAAAGTAGAAGAATAGCAGGGTAGCAAAGTGCTGGGTTTGGCACCGGTAACCTCCCCCTTTCGATCATCGTACCTTTTGCGCCCTTGTTCGGGTCAATCATGGGGTCTGGCACCTTCATTATTCAAGACAATACAAGAAAATGCACTGTCAGAATGAAAGTGGAGCTTCGAGTTGACCTCGTACCACAACTCTCGTGAGCAATGCTCGGAACATGCGAAGGACGTCCCTTCCCGTATCCTTTTATATCTTGTGAATTCTCTAAATCATTTCAATTACACGGAGTTGCAGTACGTTGCATTCCAGCATCATGTCTACCATGATCAATTTCAAGTTCCGTTTTATACACATTGCATGGTATGCGTGCCTTGCTTTACTGATATGTGTTCAAGTTCCTCTTACATACACATTGCATGGTATGCGTGCCTTGCTTTACTGATATGTGTTCAAGTTCCTCTTATATACACATTGCATGGTATGCGTGCCTTGCTTTACTGATATGTGTTCAAGTTCCTCTTATATACACATTGCATGGTATGCGTGCTTTGCTTTACTGATATGTGTTCAAGTTCCTTATATACACATTGCATGGTATGCGTGCCTTGCTTTACTGATATGTGTTCAAGTTCCTCTTATATACACATTGCATGGTATGTGTGCTTTGCTTTACTGATATGTGTTCAAGTTCCTTTTATACACATTGCATGGTATGCGTGCATTGCTTTACTGATATGTGTTCAAGTTCCCCTATATACACATTGCATGGTATGCGTGTCTTGCTTTACTGATATGTGTTCAAGTTCCTTTTATACACATTGCATTGTATGCGTGCCTTGCTTTACTGATATGTGTTCAAGTCCCCTATATACACATTGCATTGTATGCGTGCATTGCTTTACTGATATGTGTTCAAGTTCCCCTATATACACATTGCATGGTATGCGTGCCTTGCTTTACTGATATGTGTTCAAGTTCCCCTATATACACATTGCATTGTATGCGTGCTTTGCTTTACTGATATGTGTTCAAGTCCCCTATATACACATTGCATGGTATGCGTGCCTCGCTTTACCGACATGTGTTCGAATTCTCTTTCCATACACATTGCGTGCACGTGTGCATTACTTCACTCACATGTGTTCAGTTCTACTATCTTGCTGTACACATTGCATGCATTGTCACGCACTTTCGACTGCATTGTTATGCATATTGCTAACGATGTTGTATCTGTCAAGTTTGCTTTCTTTGCAGGCACGATATTGTATGTACGGCTCATTCGAGGCCGGTGCAACCGGACGAGCCGCGCAGGTATTGTATCTCCCGAGTGAGACGTATTGAGAATTCCTTAATTCTCTTATATCCTTTCTGCATTGTAGTGTAGTTTGGTATGCTAGCTTATAACTGTCGCATGTGTGCTTCATTACAACTTCCTTTGCATGATCATAAGTTATGTTCGGCTTCTTGCATTTTCAGTTGCATTTTTCCCCTGCCTTCGGGTGCATACCTTGTTTGTCTTGCAAGTTTGTCTAAGTCTTCGGCCTTGTCAAAAATGGGTCGTCTCTGGGCTTTGACATTCACTCCCGTCATTGTTATGACTTTCGAGTTCTGTCAAAGAGGGGCAACTGTAGACACCCCATTTTTGACCGTCCTCAAGACTTGGACGTCACCGTTGGAACACTCGGTGATTTTCCATGTTTGTGTTCGTTTGGAGTTCCTGGAGTTCTCGGCTGCGCGCGCCTTGCCTCAGGACCTCCGAACTCGACCGTTTTGTGTGCCGACCGGCACTCTTTTGTGCCGACCGGCACTAAGTTTTGCCAAAATGACACTCTTTGCCGGCCGGGCACTGTACAGCTGCTTTATCAGATATTTTCTTACAGCTGTATAGCTTTTGGCTCCCCTCCATACACGTGTATGGAGGGATGAGCCTTTGGTTTGCTTAGCTTGTAAGCTTTGCTTGCCTATAAGAGAGAGGCTTCTTCTCTTGGCTCAAGGTTAGAATTTTGGAGGGCAAAACCAGAGCTTATACATATATATCTCTGTTATATATCCATATATACATATATCTCCATCTCTCTCCTCTTGTGTGTGTGTTTTTGGACCAAAAAGTGTGGTTTTACCTTACTTTTGCACCATTACACACACTACTACACTTTAGCTCGAGATTGGGAGGCTTGGAGGGTTGTTTTGTGTGATCTTGGACTGGTTTTGATCACTAAAAGAGGGCTGGACCTTTTGTTCTTCAAAGGATCTTCAAGGGTAAGAACATCACTTTAGATTCCCCATTTTTGCAACAACATTCTACCCTTTTTGCTTTGTGTTTTTGGATTTATGTTTAACATAAAAAAGACTTGTTTTTCCTTGCTTAAGAACTTTCATCAAGGTCACCTTTTGATTTGAGTGGAAGATCATTCTTTTAGGCCTTGTTTTGGTCCTTTTGTGCCTTTACTTTGAGCATTGTTTAACTTCAGTGTTTTTGGTCTTCTCACCACTGAAAACTAGTGGGTTTTCAGTGGTGAGGGAGGTGCTTTCAAGTCTCAAATAGGGGAGGGATACCCCTCTCCCCTTTGTCCCTCTTTGGCCTCCATTTTTGGCTCATGAGGTAGCATGTGTGCATGTTTGCATTTATCTTCATTTCAGAATTTTTTTGAGTGTTTTAGGTCATGTTTGATCTCTGTCTAAGGTCAGATTTGTGGCCTCTAGCATGCCTCTCATACTTGCTTTGAAATACTCTCTTATGCCTAAAAGCATGCCATGTATTTAGGCCATGTTCTTTGCATATTTTAGCTTGGTTCCATGAGGGTATTAGCATCATATTACCATGTATAAGGGTTGTGAGCCACTGATTTTGCCATGTATAGTGTGCTTGACATGGTCGTTTTGTATTTTGGGCTTGTAAGTCTCATGCATTTTGGCCCCTAGTATGTTCTACATTGATCACCCTCATGATTTGGCATCATTTGTGACCTTATTTCAGTCCATAAATCATGTTTGTATGTATGCATATGTAGCCTATTTCATGTTTTAAGGGTGTGCTCTTGTATGTCTAGGAATTGGCATTGTGTATGTTTGCATACTTGGTGCATTTTGGGGCTGCCATGTGAGGGGATTTGGGTGTCATTTTGCATTCTAATGCTCTGTTTTTGGTGGCCTAATTCATGCCATGAATGGCCTCGGTAATGATGGAAAGATACTCTCTTTGATGCCTTAAGTTTAGGCTCATTAATTTGCATAATTTGTATAGCATTTTGGTCACCATTTTGGGCATGTTTTGCCACTGTTTTGGGGAGGCTTGAGGGCTGCCCCATTGTGGCTAAGTCCCTCATTGCATGTTTGTTATATGCTTGTTGCATGTTTGCCCCATTAGATGTTATAGCATGGTGGTCTTGTGCTTGATTGGTCCATATTGGCATGATGATAGCATCTTGTACACTCTAGCATTTTGCATGACTAATGTGTTAGTGGTGTGATACTTAGTGTGCTAGCATCCTAATTTCCATAATGCATGTTTGCATGTTTGCATGAGTTGCATTTCATTACTCGGTTTGGGGTGTCAAACCAAGTGTGGGAAATGAGGGGTGTTTGTACTCCAAGTGACGAAACACACCTTAATTCCCATGTCACTAAGGCCCTTGATATTGGCATGATAGGGACTTAGTTATCATTGTTGTGTTGCATGCATTTTTACATCAAAGTGCAACCTTGGTTCTTTAGGCTATCATGCACCAAGGTGTACAATTGTTGGCCCTAGAACCAAGAGCCATGCTTCCTTGAGTTCCATTCATGATAGGAAGCATTGGCTATGCATAAATATGCCCAAAAATCCAATACCATGCACTGCTGCCTGCTGTTGCTGTCAAACTGTCCCCTGCAGGAATTTATAGCCAACCGGCAGCAAAGAGTGCCGACCGGCACTGCTTTTCTGGCCGATAGCTTATTTTGCAGCCGGTGGTCACCACAAGCAGCCGGTGGAAATTTCCTTCAGCCGGTGGCACTTAGCAGCATGCAAGGAAGGTGTTCTGGGACTTTGGTAATTTTTGGAGAGGCAGGGCAGTAGAAACAGAGGCAGCAGTGGTGCGGTGTGGGGCTTCCCGGGCAAGTTGGATCGAGCATGCATCATTCGCGCATCCCGAGGCAGGGCTGAGGCCCCATTTCTTTTATTTATTTGATTTAATTTTAATAATTAGAATTTTGTAATAATTTATTCATTTATTCTTTTGGACTGTATTATTATTTGGTCCCTCCGAGTGAGGGCGTGCTTGTAATAAGTGTGTGTGAGTGGGTGTATGTCTTCCAATCTCCATTTCTTTCTTCCCTTTTATTTACCTGCTTACGTTGGCAGATTAGGGCATACTTATTTTAGCATACCTTATGCAATGCATGCGTGCATTCATGCATTTGTTTACATGCACCGAGCTCGGTACATCATGCAAACTGCATTGCAATTTTCGATTCCAAATTGAATATGTGCTATTTATCGCATTTCACATGCCATGCCTAGGATAGCCGAGCCTGTCTAATTACATTCTGTATGTGATACATTAGTCACTTAACATGACCTAGGGACATGCATGTCTGCTAACTAGTTTCTTGTTTTGGCACGGAGTACGATGTAAGTATTTATGCTTTAGCATATCGCATGCGTGTGGATGTTAACATTACAGTATGCTTACCATGCGGCTAAGTGCTTACGTGAGATAAAATGTTTGAATGCCTGTGGGTGGAGGTTGGATTGCTTGAGTTGGGAAAACTCATTGAAATCCGTGTTTTAGCCTACTTGCGAGTAGCAAATTCCAAAGCATTTTCAAAACGAACGGATATGCAATGTTTGTTTCCAAGTTAGGCAATCTAGTCTATACTTTTGTGCTGTGCGCATAACATAGTAATTCTAGGCTAATAATTGGAATAAGAACGCATAATGTTTTCAAAATCGGATATCACGGTTAGTAGAGACCGGTCTTCAGGACCGGGCGAAGGGGGGTGCTCATAGCTGACCTTCCCCGATCGTACCCAAGCTCCCGAGCCAAGACATTTGGTGATGACGGACACGTGGCCTTCGGCACCGAGTCAGGGTTTCCTAAATTCCCCCATAAAAAATATTTAGGTGGCGACTCTGTAATCTGGCAAAGCAGTCCATGTTTGGCACTACTTTTCAAAAAATCTGTTTTTCTTCAAAAACGATTTGCCAGAGTTGGACTCTTTGGTTCAGATTTAGAACCGCAACAAACAAAAAGGAGAGTCCGAGCTGTAGCGAAGGTCCCCCGCAGGCTTGTTACAGTTTCTGGTCACTCCGCGGGACTTGGATCCGAATATGCACTAGGTCGAATGGTCAAAAAGGGTGCCCCGGTGAAACCGGGGTTTGTGTTTCCATACTGGCAGAGCCCGCAACCGGTCAGCCTTATGGTCATACCTTGACAAGACAAGCCTCCGGCAAACCGCTCAGGAATAGCAGATGGCCAACACGGTGTCCTAGGCGCACCAATGCACATGCAATGCAAAGAAACACATAAGTGTAGTCAAAATAGGATATCACGAGTTCGAGTCAAGCTCTCTAATTCCCCAACAGAGTCGCCAGAAACTGTAACAAGCCCGCGGGGGACCTCGCTACAGCTCGGACTCGATTCGTGTCACGGTTCTAAATCTGAACCAAAGAGTCCAAATCCGGCAAATCGTTTTTGAAGAAAAACAGATTTTTGAAAAGTAGTGCCAAACATGGACTGCTTTGCCAGATTACAGAGTCGCCACCTAAATATTTTTTAATGGGGGAATTTAGGAAACCCTGACTCGGTGCCGAAGGCCACGTGTCCGTCATCACCAAATGTCTTGGCTCGGGAGCTTGGGTACGATCGGGGAAGGTCAGCTATGAGCACCCCCTTTCGCCCGGTCCGAAGACCGGCCTCTACTAACCATGATATCCGTTTTTGAAAACTTTATGCGTTCTTATTCCGGTTATTAACCTAGAATTACTATGTTATGCGCACAGCACAAAAGTATAGACTAGATTGCCTAACTTGGAAACAAACATTGCATATCCGTTCGTTTTGAAAATGCTTTGGAATTTGCTACTCGCAAGTAGGCTAAAACACGGATTTCAATGAGTTTTCCCAACTCAAGCAATCCAACCTCCACCCACAGGCATTCAAACATTTTATCTCACGTAAGCACTTAGCCGCATGGTAAGCATACTGTAATGTTAACATCCACACGCATGCGATATGCTAAAGCATAAATACTTACATCGTACTCCGTGCCAAAACAAGAAACTAGTTAGCAGACATGCATGTCCCTAGGTCATGTTAAGTGACTAATGTATCACATACAGAATGTAATTAGACAGGCTTGGCTATCCTAGGCATGGCATGTGAAATGCGATAAATAGCACATATTCAATTTGGAATCGAAAATTGCAATGCAGTTTGCATGATGTACCGAGCCCGGTGCATGTAAACAAATGCATGAATGCACGCATGCATTGCATAAGGTATGCTAAAATAAGTATGCCCTAATCTACCAACGTAAGCAGGTAAATAAAAGGGAAGAAAGAAATGGAGATTGGAAGACATACACCCACTCACACACACTTATTACAAACTTGCCCTCACTCGGAGGGACCAAAAGAATATACAAATTAATTAACTACGCAAGCTAATTAAAATATTACAAATTTCACTAAATTAATCAAATGAATTAATTATTCTAATTAAAGCAGTAAACCGCCTCGGGATGAGGACCGGATGCAACATGCGCTCGGGACTGGCTCGGAACCACACTGCCATGCACGAATTGCCTCTGTTTCCCCTGCTCTCCTCCTCAGAAAATTGCCAAAGTCCCAGAAGTACCTCTCAGGGCACTGGGGAGTACCACCGGCTGGGGTAGAGCACCACCGGCTGAAGGAGGAGGCCACCGGCACAAAATTCATCCATCGGCAGCTTGTTTACTGCCGGTCGGCACTAAACACTGCCGGCCGGCACTAAATGCCTGCAAAACCTGCAACTCACAGCAGCAGAGGACAACAACATGCATGGCAATGTGATTCAAGGTATTTATGCACTACACCCACCCCTTATCATGTTAGTGACTCAAAGGGGCATGTGCCTCGATTCTCGGACCACCAATCGCGCATTTCCATGCATGATGGCCCAAGGAACCAAGGATGCAACTTCACTTTCAAATGCATGCAAACCAAGTAAACATGAAAGGGTGCCAAATCTCTATCATTTTCATCTCAAGAGGCCAAGCATGCATGCTTATGCAATGCAACTCTAAGCATGTTATCTAGAATGCAACATGAACGATGCGAGCAAGCTAAACATGTTAGGCATACAACCTAGGCAAAGAGGCATATAAACCAAGCAATGGAGTGGACTAAAACATGAATTAGACTACTCCTAATTGGCCTAAAATCAGTGGCCAAAGTGCCTAGAAATGGAGACTAAACACACACACACATGCAAGTGTTATAGTCCAAACCCAAGGCATAAACATGGCAACCCCCAAGCACACTTGGAGATACCAAACAAGGACAATAAACACACATTGTAAAGCTCTAAAAATCATGCAAAACATGATGCCAAATCATGCAACAAAACAAGCCAAACAAAGCATGCAAATGGTCTAAGGTTCAAAGCAAATCAATGAGGCTTTGAACCACACTTAGCACAACCACACATGGCAATACTTAAACACTTAAAAACAGAGTTTTAACACATAAAACTAAGCCTAAAGGACCACCTAGATGGCATCTAGATGACATGAATCCAAAGGCATGCATTAAAGCCAAAACATGGAGCATTTAACACATACTCTTAAAGCATTAAAGAGGCAACTAAGGCAAGCATACAAGCACACCAAAGAGATTGAAATAGCATGCTAGGTGATTCCAAGCCACTAAAATGATGCAAACAAGGCATGCTATACATTCATGCTCTTAAGGCCAACAAGCCGAATACAAAGAGGCTATATAATGCATGCTAAGGTTGACCAAAGCAACTTAGGACAGACCTAAAACATGGCAATATAAGCACAAAATCTTCACAAATGCAAGCCTAAAACATGCTAGAAACTAAGGCACACAATCTAGGCACGTTAAGGCATCAAAGAGGCATTACAAGGCAACTATGCTAAGCATGCATAGGGGACCAAAACCAACTTATAACAATGTCATATTTGGGCATAATAAACATAAAATGCAGCCAAGACATGCTCAACAAACAACCAAACATGGTGCTCCTTTGGAGGCCAAAACTTGCCCTTTCCAAGGACATCAAGGAGAGGGGGTGGCCCTCCCCTTTTGGAGACTTCAAGGCACCATCTCCACCACTGAAATCCCTCAAGATTTCAGTGGTGGAGAGGCCCAAGCACCAAAGTCTCGGATCTCTCACAAAATAGCACAAAAAGGGCCTTTTCAAGGCCTAAGGGTGGTCAAACTTACCCAAACCACCAAACACTCTTAACAAACAATAAAGAGGCTTAAAAAACAGAACTTTTATGTGTTAAAGACTAAGCACAAAAATAGTTCAAAACTAGGCAAAAATGGAGTGCAAGAATGGGGTAAAAAGAGCTAGTTTCTTACCCTTGATGACCACCTTCACAAAGGTTGATATTGTTGCTTCCTTGAGCTTCAAACCAGCCAAAAACTTCAAGAATAAGCTCTGATTTTGGAGGACACCAAGGAAAGGTGGAAGACTAGGTGTTTTAGTGCAATAATGTGAACCAAAACACCTAGAATACAAAAGAGAAAAAGAGAGATAGGATGTGTATCTATTCTAACCCTAGAAACCAGAGCTTGGTTCTCTCTAAAAATGGCTAAGTCTCTCAAGAACTTCAACCCTTGAGTCAAGAGAAGAGGCTTCTCTTGTATAGGCACAAAACTTACAAGTTAAGCAAGCCTAAAGGCTCATCCCTCCATACACGTGTATGGAGGGGAGCAAAAAGTGATACAGCTGTCTAAAAATATCTGATAAAGCAGCTGTACAGTAGTCGGCAGGGCAAAATGGTCATTTGCCAAAATTGACTGCCGACCGGCACAAAAGAGTGCCGACCGGCACAATATAGTGCCGGTGGCAACACCAACCAGCCGGTGGCCTCTAGCCACTGCCGGTGGTGTGTGGGGATGCCTCACAAGGCACTCCCTGCCCCTCCAAGGCAAAACACAAGTGTTTGGTGCAAAACCAGACACAGAACGGTCAAGTTCGGAGATCCTGAGGCAAGGCGCGTAGCCGAGAACTCCGGGAACTCCAAACAAACACGAACATGGATAATCACCGAGTGTTCAAGCGGTGACGTCCAGGTCTTGAGGACGGTCAAAAATGGGGTGTCTACACCATCTAATGAAAATTTAACGCGCGACAAGTCTAAAACTTGGCCACCTATCCAACAGGTGACAAATTTGTTAACTTTCCACCTGTCCCTTTAGATTAGGTAACTCACCAAGTCTATAAAACTATACTTGCATATTCATCACTCTATATGCTAGGCTGGAGAACGTGTAAAGACCCTTTTTTATTATTATTATTATTTCTTTTGCCCCAAATTTCTTTTATTTACCCTTGGCCCATAGATTAATTTTCTTGTTAATAACTAAGTCCTATTCTAGTTTAACTTTAATTTATATTCTATCATTCACAATTTTATTAAATGCTAACATGGTGATGAAATTAATCAAATATTTAGGTGTCACACAGATGAGCTAGTGTCAGAAATCTCTGTCGGCATGGATGTGTCATTAGGGTCTAAAAAAAGGGCAAGAATACGACGAGAAGAGGCCATGTTAGAGGAGAGTAATTCCAAAGAGGGAGGTTGCAGAGTAATGGCAGAGAGGGATTTGTTTTGTAGCTTTCTGCTTTGTCTCTCTCGCAAGCCTCAGATTAAAAAGAGAATGAAGGAGAAGAAGAAGCCAAAGAAGGAGGAAGGTCGAGGCAATCGTTGAAGAATCGGGGTTGTTTGGCTATGTCAGTCAGGCACCGCGCTTGTTGAAATGGCAGGCCAGATGCGAAATTCGAAGAAGACGAATGAGGGAGAGAGAGAGAGAGAGAGAGAGAGAAAGACAAGAACAGGGGAGAGGTATGTGTATGTGTGTGTGTATACCTTATTTATATGTATATGTATAAATATATATATATGTATGTGTATCTGTATATCTGTCTGTATGTATATGTTTATTTATATGTATGTTTGCATATATATGTATCCGGATATACATATATATACCACGTATATATATATATATATGTATATGTGTTTGTATATATATGTGTATCTATATGTCTGTTTGTATATATATGTATGTGTATGTATCCAGATATGTATATGTATATGTATATATATATATTCTATATATGTATATATTTTGTATGTGTATGTATATGTATGCTGATGTACATAGTATGTATCTACTAAAAAAAGTGAAAAAAGAAAGATACAAGATAATTTTAAGAAGAAGAAAAGAAAATGAAAAAATAAATTTGTGCATCAATCAAGTACAATTAAAACCTTCCTCCTCTCCATGTGAAATACGGTTAGGTATACTTGTTGGTTACACCACCTTTTCTCCTTTTGCGTGAAATGCGTTAAGAAATTTATTCGATTAAAACCTTCCCTCTCTCCATATGAAATACGGTTAAGTATGCCTGTTGGTTACACCACCTTTCCTCCTTTTGTGTGAAACGCGTTAGGATTTCAAGTTTACTCGGTTAAAACCTTCCCCCTCTTTATATGAAATACGGTTAGGTATGCATGTTGGTTACACCACATTTCCTTCTTTCGCATGAAACATGTTAGAATTTCTAGTTTACTCAGTTAAACCTTCCCCTTTTCCGTATAAAATACAGTTAGGTATGCATGTTGGTTACACCATCTTTCCTCCTTTCATGTGAAATGTGTTATGATTTCAAGTTTACTCGGTTAAAACCTTGCTCCTCTCCGTATGAAATACGATTAGGTACGCTTGTTGGTTACACCACCTTTTCTCCTTTCACATGAGACACATTATGATTTCAAGTTTATCCGGTTAAAACCTTCCCCATCTCAGTATGAGATATGGTTAGGTACGCCTGTTAGTTACACCACATTTTTCCTCTCGCGTGAAACTCGTTTGGATCTCAAGTTCACTATTTTTCCTCTCGTGTAAGACGTGTTTGGATCTCAAGTTCACTATTCATCCGCTCGCGTGAGACAAGTTTGGATTTCGAGTTCACTATTCATCCTCTCACATGAGACGTGTTTAGATTTTGAATTCACTATTCCTTCTCTCGCGCGAGACGCGTTTGGATCTCAGTTCACCTTTCCATGTCTATCATTTGTGCTGTGACACATTTGTATTCGTTGCATCCTCTCTATCATTTGTGTGGTATGTGCATTTATATGTGACGCACCCCTCTATCATTTGTGTGGTATGCATATTTGTATGCAATGCAGCCCCTCTATCATTTGTGTAGTATACACACTTGTATGTAATGAACCCCCACTATCATTTATGATGTGGCACATTTGCATGTAATGCACTCCCTCTATTATTTGTGCGGTATGTACATTTATATGCGATGCACCCCCCTCTATCATTTGTGCGGTATGCATATTTGTATGCGATGCACCCCCTCTATCATTTGTGCAGTATGCACACTTGTATGCGATGCACCCCCCTTTATCATTTGTGTTGTGGCACATTTGTATCCGAAGGACCACCTCTATCATTTGTGCAATATGCATATTCATATGCGATGCACCCCATCTATCATTTGTGTCGTGGCATATTTGTATGCGATACACCCCCTCTATCTTTTATGCGGTGTGCATATTTGTATGCAATGCACCCGTCTCTTTCATTTGTGTTGTGGTACATTTGTATGCGATACATCCCCTCTATTATTTGTGCAGTATGCACATTTACATGCGATGCACCCCTCTATCATTTGTGCTTTGTCACATTTATATACGATGCATCCCTCTATCATTTGTGCTTTGTCACATTTACATGTGATGCACCCCCTCTATCATTTGTGTTTTGGGACATTTATATGCGATACGCCCCCTTTTATGCTTCATATCATTTGCACTAGTCTTGCCTCTCATGTTGCCACCTCTATATCTTTATCATTATTCCATTGCTTTACATTGCATAATCATGAATGCTAAAAATAAAATAAAAAAATCAGTTTCGCAAAGCGTATAAGTCCAACTTTCAATTATATTTTGAGCATATCATTTGCATCTTGCCCCTGAACTATGCTAGTTTGATTCCTTGCAAAAGGATACATAGGCAATCTTTGGGTTCAACCAATTGTATTTGCATCTTGTTTGTTTGTCCAAGTCTTACAGCCTTATCAAAAGGGTCATCTTTGGACTTTGACATTCACTTATGTCTTGAAATAGCTTCGAGCTCTGTCAAAGAGGAGCAACTGTAGACACTCCATTTTGACCGGCCTTAAGACTTGGACACTTTCTTTCGAACACCCGATGATGAAAATTGAAATGTGTTATTTTACGAATTTCTCAACAAAAAAGTCAAGTTTAAGCTTTAATTCCAACTTTACACCTGTTTCAACCAAATTATTTTAGACCTATTCAAAAATATTTTTCTGAATTTTTTATTTTCTGGAAAATTTAGCAGTTTTGGAAAAAATTGGCTCTCATACCACATGGCAAGCTACATGGCTTTGAGATACCACAAGGCAAGCCACGTGCTTTTGGAAATATCACATGGCTAGCCACGTGTTTTGGTGATCCAAAATTCCTATAAATACCACCTCATTTTGTTATTTGGGAAAATAGAGAAAAAAAAAAGAAAATCTTGAAAAAGAAAATTTTATTTCAAAAAGAGAGAAAATTTTGGAAAAAGAAAATTTCACAAGTCTTGAGAAGAGAAAATTTTGAAAAAAAAAATTTTGGTTTCAACAAATCTTAAACCTCTATCACCTTTCTATCCACTAATATATACCACCCAAAAATTCCATCAAAGCTTAAACTTGCAACTTTTTACTGATATTTCAAAGTATACTCCATAACCGTGAGGGTGTAAAGAAAAAGTTTGATAAATTAAGAAATTCATCATTTTCTCCAAAGGTGAGATTTTACAATTTTCTTGTATTTTCTTTGATGTTTTAAATATGTAGTTTCTTTATTTTTAATATAAATAATATATTAATTATATTATGTTGTATATTATTATTATTATATTATGATACCATAATAATAATATATATATTTTCCGTGCAGTGGTTGGAGAAACCACCACCACGCACACTTCTCTCAAATATATGTATTATTATTATTATTATTATTATTATTATTATTATTATTATTATTATTATTATTATTATTATTATTATTATTATTATGTTGTTGTTGTTGTTGTTGTTGTTGTTGTTTGATTTGTTAGATTTAGCTTATATTTAAGTTATATAGTCGTTTGTTGTAATGATTCCTACCTTACGTTTTTTATTCGGTGTTATAAATATTCAATGTTATAATTTTTTGCTCCAATCTTTCTATCCCTTTTTCATTTATTTGTTTTTTTTTTATATCTGTAAATAAGCATCATATTTTATTCTTCATCATATTTATGCTTTGTATTCACATTTTATGCATTCAAATTTGGTTCATTTGCATATGTGGGTTTAATCAATTTCTATGTGATTTTCTATGCTATCCCTTGTCATGAGATTATTCAAATGTCATGTATTAGTAACCAAATTTTTGGTTGCATTTTTGTGTATGCATTGCATTAGAATCTAAAATCTAGGATCGTGCCTGTTTTCCTAACTTTGTTTTTTAACTATTCGCGGGACGTCGATAAATATGTAAGTTTTTATGTTTTAGCATCTTGCTTGTGTGGTTTTCCTTACTATGTTTAGCATTCTGTCATGAGACTATTTGCTTATTTGATATGATTATGAATACTGGTGGATAAAGGTTATGTCGCTTAATTTAGAATGATATTGATTTTCATGTTTGTAAACTCAATTTCTTTGAGTTGTACATCTTCAAAACTATTTCAAAATGCATGAAAATCAAGTTATTCCAAAATGAATGACATAGTTTATACTTATTTCCTTCGCGTAGTAAATTTTAGGATTATTTAATAATCGGAATATGAACGTATAAAGTCAATAAAATTCATATCATGGTTTAGTAGAGGCCGATCTTTTGATCGGGTGAGTAGGGGTGCTCAATTAATGACCTTCCCCCCTCGTACCTAAGGTTTCGAACCAAGACATCTCTGGTTACAATGAACAGTGGCCTTAGCACAAGTCACTGGTTTTCTAATTTTTCCAAAATATTAGATAGCGACTCTGAGATCTCATGATGTAGTCCATTTCCAGCAAAGGTTTTTCAATAAAATGGATTTTTCATAAAATTGCCAAATTTGGACTTCTATCTATATTTCACATTGCACTCGTGAGACTAGATCAAAAAAATCAAGTGTTCAAACTGTTTAGCACGCTCGAGTACCTCCAGACAATGTGGCAAGCATGCAGAGCCAAAATACCAGGAAGATGTACTTGAGGTGATAAATAAAGCAGTAGAAGGAGATGTACCAGATGTAGAGAGAAACTATTCGATCAAAGTTTAAACATCAGTTTGGAAGAAGACAGAAGTGGAAAGATTCAAAGGCATAGAAGAAGAAAACTCCTTAGAGGCAACAACAACAATATGATGAATAGACATAGACCGAAACTGATTCCCAAAATGATGTGAATGGCCCCAAGAGTGAGATTCATGAGATGATAGACCGGTAAAGAACGGTCGAGATAGATTGCGAAAGCAATCTTACTGGAGATGACCAGGGCCAATTTTGTTGTAGTAACGGCAAGACTTGACTAAACAATTAACCAAAATATGAGTTGAAGAAAGCCCACGATTTTGACAATATATGCATCGAGGAGTTTGCTGGGGAGAAAAAGATCTTCGTGACTGATGGGTGACCAGAACTGAGTCTGCATGTTGAGTGAATAAGGGCCCAAGACGAGTTTCCTCATATAGAAGCTCAGATATAGCCTGCTTAAGAAAGGGCAAAGGAGTGTGATGTAGGAGAGAGGCACGGACCCACTCAAAATGACAAGTAAGAACCATGAGAAACTTAATCAACTGTTGCTAATTACAGTAATCAACAAATAGAACAACATATTCAGTATAAGGCCAGTTAGGTTCAGAAAGACCAAGCTGATCCCAAACAGACAGCCTCTTATCGCATGTGATGGAGGTGACTCTGAAGCTGATACTGATGAACAAGACCAGTAGTCTAATACTGATCTTTGAGAAAATCCCAAATATCATTAGAAGAAGTAGAAACCAAGTCAAGTTGAAAGAGACCTAATTGAAGGATGATAGATGTGACAGATGTATTTCGGAACCAAGTAATAATCCGATATTTTTTTGTTGTCATACTCTTTTAAATGGTCGGCGTATTTAGCTGCAGTTTCCTCAGCCCCTTTTGTTGATTTAGGCACATCCCTAGTAATAACGTGCCATAATTTCTTACCTTTGAGAAATCTAGACATGGCTTAGCCTAAAGAACATAATTAGAGCTGTCAAGGACAATAGAAATAAGATGAGCAGAGTTGGAGCGATCCATGATAAGTTATGATCAAAGCAAAAAGACAAGACAACACGGTAGAAGCAAAAAAAAAAAAAAAAAAAAAAAAAAAAAACAAAGCATACTGGTGAGTCTGGAAGGTCAACAATAGGTGGGATTGAGCCAAATTGACCCAAAAAGGAACAAAAAATAGGTGAAACTAGCCAAAATAACAGAATTGGCCAAACACAACTTAGGGCTGATGTCAACAGTGGCAAGATGGTGTCAGCAGAGGGAGCGACGCATAATAGTAGAGAGGAGCATGGCGAATGTTAGTAACAAGACGGCTGACTAACGTGGTTGACTGGAGCGGCTAACGGTAGCAGCGGCTAAGGGCTGATGTCAACGCAGAGAGGCTGACATCAATAATACATTGAAGCACGTGTATGAGAGCAGCGCTGGAAGACTGAGACGATTGACTATTCAACAGACGCGTAAGCGCACGTAAGGGCCCTGTTTGTGATGATTATGGTGGTGTTGGAGTTGTGAGAAGATTCCAAGCAAGATGATGGTATTTTCAAAAGAAAATAGTGATCTGGGTAGCCTGCTAGTGGTAAATCAGTACCCAAAAAGATTGGAACGGTTGCGGAAATATCACCAGAAATCGTGATGGTGTCTTATGGTGATGAAAAAAAAAAACAAAAAACAAAAAATAGCCTTATAGCTCTGATACCATGTTAGATTATTGTAGATAAAGAAAGAGAGAGAAACTATAAACTCTGTATATAATGTTGTAATGAACAATGTACAAGAAAGGCTTATATATGTACAAGAAGGGCTTATATATAGGAGAGAGTACAGAAGCTAAATATGAAAGGTGAATCAATCACCAAACAATCAATCAATCAATAATGAATACACAATATATATATACACACTAACAACTAGGGTTGCAAACGAGTCGAAACGAGCAAAATTTTGCTGAGCTCGAGCTTAGCTCGTTTGCTTATTGGGTTCGAACTCGGTTTGATAACTAATTGGGCTCGAGCTCAACTCGGCTTGGCTCATTAATATTAATGGAACTCGAGTTTGGCTCGATAATTAACTGGGCTCGGCACAGTTCGGCTCGGCTCATTAATATTAATAGAACTCAAACTCGAGTCAGCTCGATAAGATTTTTTTATTATTTTTTTATATTATTTAAATAAAGAATTTTTAAAAAAAAAACCATTATTTATATTATTTAATACATTAATAATATATTTATGCTATTATTTATATATGTTTATTATATAATTTAAATAAAAATAAACGAACTGACTTGTTTCGTTTACTAGACAAGCCAACCCACAAGGCCAACTCTAACATTTTGGTGATCAAAAGTTTAAGTATTTAAATTTTTGATCAGATATATAATTATTTAAATTTATAAATAAATATACAATAAATAAATAAATAAACTAAAATAATTCAAGCTGGAGTACTAAATAAAAAGTGAACAAACTCTATACCTAAATATCACCCTTCTCATATAAAAACAATCATCCAAACTTTGTCAATAAAAACAATCATCCATTTGTTTTAAATAATTCACCACATCAACTAACTATTAATTTTGAACTTTCACCAAACTTTGTTGGGATTTTTCAAATTCAGATGGTTTTTTTTTTTGAACTAATATGATAGCTAAAAAAAATTTGGGGCTTTTTTTTTTTTTGGCTTATTTTTGGGGGTTGTCGGCTTTGGGCCAAAGCTGCCCTGTCAACCCATTGCCTCACCTCTCCTTCATCTATCTCTTTCTAAGCGGTTCCCTCATGATGTAAAGACTGAAAAAAATCATGACACAGAGAGAGAGAGAGAAATCACAAGCAAAAGAAGGGCAAGGGAATATGTGGCAATGGAAAATATGATCCCAATGGTAAGAGAGGGCTATAGAAGAAAAGAGACACAATGATGGGGAGATGGAAAAGGTGGTGGTACCAAAGTTACCAGAAATCGCTAAGGAGGTGACGATTTGCGATCTGGATCATACAATCCCAATCACGGGTCGTTTGCAAACTGGATCGCAAATTTGGGCATTCCAATGAAAAATCAATGCAAAGCATAACAAAGAAATATAAACTTACAGTGCTTTCCCTATGTTTCGCTGTCATCATTTGCCTATTTCATATCATCGTCAACCACCAGATCGAAACAGGTTGGTGCTTTTTCATCTCCAATAGAAACCCTAGAGTTCACGATTGTCAAAGATGAAGGGTTCGACATTTTAGAGATGATTGAACAATTGAAAAAAAACAAATAGAAAAGATAAAGAAGCGATATAGACACCCCATTTTTTACGGCTCTTAAGACTTGGGTGCCACTGATTGATCACTCAATGATGAATGTGTACGCTTGTCAAATGCTTGATTTCCTCAGCAGGAAACCTTAGTTTTGAGCCTACAGCCTTTCCGTCTTGTTTTTGGACCAAAACAGTAGTTTTTTAAGCCTAACTATCTGGGTGCCTGCAGACCCACTAGTGACTCTAGCCGCCCACTATTAATGGTCGGCCACCCCCTTTTAGTGGCCTGCTGGCCACTTATGCCTGCAAACTCACTTGTGGCTCCTGCCGGCCACTTGTGTAAATTTTTAGATCTTTTTGTCAACTGTGCCAGCTATCTCCACAGGTGTATGCATGATACCAGCTGTGTCTATATAGATATTTCTGAGGTGATCTCATATATTTCAATATATAGATGACCCCTTCTCATGTTTTTGAGGTTAGAAAATTTTGGAGAGCAAAAAGTTTTGGAAAATATTTCTCTCTCTACATTTCTCTGTCTGTCTCTCTCTCTGTCTGTCTCTCTCTCTCTCTCTTGCAACCTACACAACCTTTGCTTAGACACTCTAAACAAAACCTTGAGGGATCTTTACTGAGGTACTTAAGCTTGCATTTAAGCACTTGAGAGTGTGAAGTTAGTGGTTTGGGAATTCAAGGAATCTTCAAGTGGTACACATTCTAGTTCTTTTGTACCATCTCTTTCTCATCTTTTCTTGCTATTTTTGAGTTGTTTCTCACCTGTATTTTTAGGTTGAAACTTGTGGTTTAAAGCCATTAAAGGTAGAGGGATGGATCACCCTTCTTTGAACATTGTTTCATAGGCTTTTACCCTTGTGTTTCCCACCTTTTTATCAACTTTTGTTGAGCTTTTGACCACTGATTTTTAGAGATTTTCAGAGGCTAAAAATCATGTTTTGAAGTCCCAAAAATGGAGGGGGTAGTCTCTCCTCATGCTTGTTTGCTAGCTTAATTGCTCTATATTTTTAGCTTACTCTTTTAGCTGTTTTTCCTTTAATTCCAGCACTGTTTTAGTGTAAATTAGAACTGTTTTTAAGAGTTAGTTTCATTTATGCTTTGTATTGCATGCTTGTAGTGTAATGGTCCTCATAGGTTTGGTGGTTTAGGCCTTAGCCACCAACCTATTTGAGTTGATAGCATTTATTTCTTGCTTTCTATACTTGTGTTCACTTTTAAGAATCTCTACAACCTCCCTCATTTCTTGGTTTGTTCTCTTTGTTTTGAAAGTTACTCCAAAAGGAGTGTTGTTTAAGCTTGAAGGGTGATATTATGCTTAATGGTTTAATCCCTTTGGGGGTTCATTACTAACGGCATGATCTTCCTCTCATGCCTAAAACAACATTTGGTTTGGTACTTCCCTCCTTCAGTGGACTTAAAGCTCATTATTGGATTTCATTGACTAATGAATGGAAGGTGATTTAAAAAGGGGCAATCAATGGTTTAAAAATGGAATAAGGTAATAAAATGGTTTGGGTTTAATCGGACATTAATTGAACCCATTGAGTCTTGAGTCATTTCATACTTGTTAGTGATGAAAATGGTTCAAGAATCAATGTCAACCCTTTCTCTTGATCAATCCATGATAGGGAGGAGGTTTTGAGAGTCTTTTATTGTGCATTTATCTAAATTGTATCCCTTGGTTCATAAGTCATCATGCAATGAAATTACACCGATTGATGGCTTGCGAATCAAGCCTACCTCTTATTTGAGCTATTTGATGATAAGGAGAGGCAGGGTAGGCAAACATCCCCAGAGAATGCTCTGTTTGTGCTCTGTTGCAGCAGAAGAAACCCACCATTAGTGGCCGGTTGGCCACATTTACTAGGCGGCAGGCCACTACTTCTGGGTTGCTGGCCACTTTTTGTAACAAGGCAATGTACTGTTTCCTGCAAAATAAAGTAGAAACTGAGGTGAAAAAAATCAGTGCAATCTCCTGACTGTGCAACAGAAGCATTCCGGTTGCAAAACAGAGAGCAATTTTGGGTGGAAACCTACATCCATGCACGAACCATCCCTCGATTCTCAAGATCCGTTAAAAAATGTTGTAATAGTAGTATGTTATACTTAAAGTAGCGAGCTTGTAACTAATTAGTTAGTTTAGTTAGAATAGCTAGTTAGTTTTGTGTTGTACTTAATTAATTGTCTAAAGTAGTTAGTTAATTTACGGTGTCATAATAATTAGCTAGTATAGTTAATTTATTTCATTTGGGTTGTAATAATTAGTGAAGTAGCTTAGCTAATTCATTCATTCAAACCCTCCTGCGCGAGGGCAAATATGTAATAATGCATGTATGTCTTCCGACCCCACATATTTCTCCCTTTTATTTATCCGCTTACGATGGATAGTGTAGCACATCATATTTTGTTTAGCATTTTCCATGTATAAAGCATTCATTGGTCTTGCATGCATTAGGCTCGATTCATCATGCTAACAAGCATTGTCATTTAAATACTTCTTTCAAAACGTGCTTAAACCGCATGCTATCAAATTGATTCACATGCCATATTAGTAGCCAAACCTATTGATTGCATATTGCATGTGTTGCATTAGTCATTATAGTTAGAGCATGTATTTTTCTAACTCTTTTCTCTTGGCTTGCCTTGGAGTACTAGGTGAGCTTTTATTTGCTTTAACATATCATATGCGTGTGATTGTTGCCATGACCAAGCATGATACCATGATGCTAAGTGCTTAATTGATATACTTGCTTGAATGCCTGTGGATGAAGGCTAATTGCTTGAATTGGAATAATTTGAGTAATGTACATATGAGATCACTTTTTCAAGTGGTACATATTCAAACACTTTTCAAAACAAACATGAATCAAAATGTTCCAATTTTTACAAATTAGTCTATACTTATGTGCGCATCACATAGTGACAATAGCCTAATAACCGGAACAAGAGCATATAATGTAAATAAGAATCACATCATGATTAGTAGAGGCCGATCTTTGATCGGGCGACTGAGGTGCTCAATTCATGACCTTTCCCTCTCGTACCTAAATTCCCAAGCTGAGACAATCTTGATGATGAGGAACACATGGCCTTTGGCACAAGTCATGGGTTTTCTAAATTTTTTAAAAATATTTAGATGGCGACTCTGCATCTAGCAAAGCAGTCAATTTTTGGTATTTTGATTCAAAATCGATTTTCCAAAAGAATTGTCAAATTTGGACTCATTTGTGTTTATCTATTTCACATTGCACTTGTAGAATCAAATTCAAAACCACGAGAGTTCGAACTGTAGGACTATCGTATCCGAAAGGAGCACGAAAAGTCGAGCTACAAGCGGATTTGGGAACAGATTTATTTTGGAAAGAATTTTTGGTCTCCCTTCTTCCATGTCTATAGTCAAATAATTGAAAACAGATTTGAGAAGTTGTAGAGTCCAACAAAAGGAGTGATTGTATACACAGGCAGATTTGGGCAGTTGTTATAATTTATAACAGGCATGGTCTGTCACACACATCTCTTTTAAAAATTGAAAAGTCCTAATTCAAAAGGTCTCTTTGTCTTCTTTACAATTACCTTAAATATTTTATATATATAATTATATTTTAGGATTCCTAACCAATTAAATTTAAAGTTTCCTAAATAATTGCGTAAAATATTTTATTATTCCAAAACAATTATATGTTCTATTATATATAATAATAGGAAATATAAATACAACAACCAAAAAAACAAGGAAAGAAAGATAAATATAAATAACAATTTTTTGAAAATACACAATTTTAAGATTATATTATACGGTTTCCTAAATAATTATATATTCTATTATACATAGTAATGGAAAAGATAAATACAATGGCCAAAAAAATAGGACAGATAAATATGAATATAACAATTTTTTGAAAATACACAATTTTAAATGTTTGTTTTCTCTCAAAATCGAAACGAAATAACATAAAAATAGAAAATAAATGTTTTCACATAACTGAATTGTCTTTAATTGGATTGGTTCTCTAGTGTTTTCATAAGAAAAAAAAAGGTTCATTCCCATCAAAAAAAAAGAAGAAGAAGAAGAAGAAGAAGAAAAATTTGTGAGCCATGGTTTTTGGAAAAAGAAAGCATGTGGATGATGCTCCTAAAAATTTTGAAGACAAGGAGAACATAATGATGTATGAAGATATTCCAACTAGTGATGATAAGAATGTTGAAGAAATTGATGCAATTCAGAATGATAAAGATGGTGGTAATATTGGTGCTCAAGCAAGAAATTTCACAGAGTCAAGAGAAAAACAAGTTGATATGAGGTCTAAGCCTTTGTTGGATGAAGTTATTATGAAAGGTGTTGCAAGCAGAAAAAATCCCAAGGGTGCCCAACATTGGGAGTGTAAGCATTGTAATGCTAGTTTTGTGAGTACGTATACTCGTATTCATACACACTTTTTTGATGCTTCTATTGGAAAATGCACTGAAGTTAAAAGGTGCCCTGCTTTGTTGAAAAATCGCACATAATTGGAAAGGATACGTAAAAAAGTTAAAAACATTAAGAAAGAAGGTGGTGTTTCTTCTTCACTTAAAAATTCAAAACTCACTCATTGCCATGTGCCAAGAAGCAAAGTTCCAGTAGAAGATTCATTCACCTTGATGGATAGACATGCAGTGGATGCCATTATTGTAAGAGCATTATGTACGAATGGAATTCCTTTTAATGTTCTTAGAATCCTCACTTTTGTCGCAATAGTGACAGCCATCAATAACACACCAAAGGGCTACAAATCTCCATCCTTTGAAAAGGCAAGAACTACTTTGCTAGATGAAGTAAAAACAAGTGTTGAGAAAGAATTGATTCTTGTAAAAGACACGTGGTATACTGATAGAGTGTCAATTGTTTCTAATGGGTGGTCGAATGTGAGGAAGAATCCACTGATAAATATTTTAGCAGTAAATAGTCGTGGTGCCATGTTCTTATATGCTGAAGACTGTTCTGGAGTTGAGAAATCAAGAATCAATATTGCTGAATTGCTACTAGAAACAATTGATGAGGTGGGTCCTTCTAACGTCATCCAAGTTGCGACTAACAATGCCGCAAATTGCAAGTTAGCTAGAAAAGAAGTGGAAAAGGTACATCCTCATATTTTTTGGTCTCCTTGTGTAGTTCACACATTGAATTTGATTTTCAAAGATTTGGCCCAAACTTTTGATTGGTCCACAGATACATATCATAAGGGGAAAAAAATGTCAATTATTTTGCAAATCATTCACATGCATTGACAATTTTTGGATTACACTCAAAGCTAGAACTTTTGAATGTAGCTAAAACAAGATTTGCTTCACATTTTATAATGTTGAAAAGACTGGATGTAAGAGAGGCCTTGGCAACAATAGTTGTTTTAAATTCTTGGAAGGAATTGATGAAAAGTGGTGATGAATATACAAGAGATATGAGTGCTCTGATTACTAGATATATTGGGATTGATTATTTTTGGGATGAGGTGTACAACATAGTGGCAATCACAAAACCAATTTATAAATTAATAAGGTTTTGTGATAAAGATGGTCCACTTATGGGTGAAATATCTAAGAGGATGGATAATATACTTGGGGAGATCAAAGATGTTTTGAAAAACAACAAACACAGTGATGCATATACACAAATTGAAGCAATAGTGCTTGGTAGATGGGAAAAAATGAATGTCTCTATGCGTTGCCTTGTATTTTCTTTGTCACCTCGATTTTATGATTATACCTATGTAAGTACTCTTGCCCCTGGTGGAACCATGAGAAAGAGACCTAATGAAGATAAAGAAGTGGTTGCTGGTGTCTTAAAAGCATTTGAAAAGATTGCATCGCATCCTGAGGAAGCAAGAATGTTACGCAAACAATTTGTGGATTTTCATATGTGAAAAGGCATTTTTTCTACAGCTGCTGCCTTTGTTGATGCTTCTACTATGGGTGCTATAGAATGGTGGGCAACATATGGATCAGAAACACCAGAGCTAGCAGAAGTTGGACGAAAGGTCTTATCTCAACAAATCATTACATCATCTGCAGAAAGAAATTAGAGCACATATTCGTATATTCACAATGTTAAATGGAACAGGTTTTTTGTTTTTGTTTTTGTTTTTATTTTTATTTTTATTTTTATTTTTATTTTTATTTTATAGTTTGGATCTTATTTTATTTATTGTTTTGCATATTATTATTTTTATTATTTTTAATTTAATTAATTTATTTATTTTTGGCAATGAAATAGGCTAAATGCATCACGAGTGAACAAGCTAGTGTTTATTCATTCCAACATTCGACTATTATCACGACTTCAAGAAAACTTCAAAGAAGTGCCATTCAAAAAATGGGACGTCAATCCAGAAGATACAATGATTGATGATTCCCAAGTGCAATTAGAAGAAATGCGGTGGCAATCTTTAGAGGATGATAAAGATGATACTCAACAAAAGCACTTACATTTAGATGAAAGGACCCAAGGGCAATATACTGTGTCTGGTTCGAGATTTCCTAGACAAAGTTCAAGCACATTAGCTAGAACTTCTAATCCTGTACCTCGAATGAGATCTCAACAGTCTCAAATTTCTAGTTTTATTAGACAAGATGGGGCATCATCATCCATAAAGGATAAAGGGAAAATGCTGGCATAACTTCTTCTTTTTTCTTTTTTCTTTTTTTGGTTCTTTTTCAATTTAAGGAATAATTACCTTTTATGATGAGCTTTTCATTTTTATTTTTATTTTTGTCTTAGTTATTTTTTATTGCAGTACTTATAAACTTTGGATCGTTTTGTTATTAATGTTTTTGGAATAGACTTTTTGCAAGTATGGAAATTAGTTCAAGTAATTTAATTTATATAATTTCATTGTGATGAAAATCTCATTTGATTAAAAATATATATAAAAAGTCTTACATGTACACAATCATACATTTCTATAAATATTACTAAACAATCCAAAAAAACATTTTGCATTCTGGACAAACGTATTTCGTTCCGACTAAGCAATCCGAAGAACCCTACCCCTACCGTACCACGTTCCGCATGACATGGTGTACTACGTTTCTGTTTCCGCACCACGTACCACTACGATTTGCAATCTAAGTAATTTAGGGTGGTACTGGCGACTGGAGGTGGTGGCTAGAGTAGTATAAGATTAAAGTAGATTAAGGTTAGTGTTTGAAAGATTAAGAGTGACAACAAAATTAAAAAATTTACACTAGAATAAAATTGTAATAAAAAAAATAAATTATAATATGTATTAAAAAAAGGAAAATTCACCTATAAATCCCATCTTGAGGAATGGTAATCCATTTAGTCCTAAGGATTTTTTTATAAACCAATTAGTCCCATTGATTTTGAAAATGTACATTTAATATATTATTTAAAAATTAGATTTACGGTAATACCTTTATTTCTATTATGTTCCTTCTCTTTTTTCTTTTATGCTAGAAAGGTAGGTATACAATATATGAGAATCAAATTTGGAATGAATTTTTATATAAAATCTTTTTTCTTTGGAAAACATTTCAAAAGGAATACAAAAATGACTTAAAATATGGGATTATTTAAACATTCCAAAAATGTGAGATTTTTCAAATATTTCAAAAGAAGTACAAAAACTACTTGGTAAGTTTTGGCCAAACATATAATTTCAAACTGTAATACTCCAATATAACACTCAAATGTAACACTCTAATGTAACACTAAAAAAAAATCTTAGTGTAATACCCTAATGTAACACATAAAAAAAACTCTTTACTGTACTTTTTCCAAACGTAACACTCTAATATGATACTTAAAAAAAACTCCTTAGTATAACGCTCTAATGTAGCGCACAAAAAAAATCCTTATTGTAACACTCTAATGTAACACAAAAAAACACTTCTTAGTGTATTTTTTCCAAACGTAACAATCTAATATAACACTCTAAAAAAACTCCTTCATATAACACTCTAATGTAACACACAAAAACATCTTAGTGTAATACTCTAATGTAACACAGAAAAAAAACTTCTTAGTGTGTTTTTTCCCAAATATAAAACTCTAATATAATACTCTAAAAAAATTCCTTAGTGTAACACTCTAATGTAACATTCCAAAAGGAGTAAAAATATTCCTTAGTAAGTTTTGGATAAATGTATAATTTCAAACTGTGAGTGTTACGTTTGGAAAAAGTACACTAAGGAGTTTTTTTAGTGTTTTTGTGTGTTATATTGAAGTGTTACATTTGGGATTACACTAATTGGAATGTTACGTTTGGGAAAAGTACACTAGGATTTTTTTTTTTTTTTTTTTTTGGGTGTTGCATTGGAGCGTTACATTTGGAAAAAGTACACTAAAAAGTTTTTTTGAATGTTACGTTGTTACGTTTGCGAAAAGTACACCAAAGAGTTTTTTAGTGTGTTAAATTGAAGTGTTATTTTATTGGAGTGTTACATTAAAGTGTTAGGTTTTTGTTCATAACATGAGATTTGTTCTAGAATGAAGGAAGATCCAAAACTTCTACAGTGCAAATTGCCCAAATGTATAATTTACATTTTGAGAAATCCACTTTTATCCCTAAAAAATTAAATTCAAACATGAAAGTGACTATCATTTTATGTAATTTCCACTTTAATGGGACCTTTGGGTTCATAAGAAAAAAGAGATAATTAAGCAATTCACAAGATCATATTTTAAAATTTATTTGTGTTTCACCCTTTAAATAATAATTATAAAAAAAAAAAAAAGAGAGAGAGGAGAGTACATGTTAATAGATGTACCCAAATATAAATATACCTGGGGTAGTTTGGAACTGAATGCTAGATAATAATGCCAAACAAATGAAACCGACAGGTGCCTCTATTTACACACTACATTTGGTCTCAAGGCATACCACTACTCTGTTCACACCTTTAATAATTTGAAAAAAACATAATTTTTCTCAACACACACCACAACGTTCCATTTTTTCCCTTAGTCCACATAACTTAGTACACACCTCAAATTCAAAAAAAAAAAAAAAAAAAAAAAAAAACCTAACTGTTAGACACTTACCACCAACAGCGGTAGTCATCGGCAACAACCATCAATGCTAACCATGGCCACTGCTGTCAACCCTTTCTTCCATCTTCGCAGAGACCCACCACCTCGCTGATCGCCGCTACCCCATTGTCCTCCCTAGGCCCTTTGGCGAACCTCCAACAACCATTTCCCCCTCCGGTGAACCATCCCCAGCCCTCCTCTCCCTCTTGCGAGACTCGCCTAGCCTTTATACTTCATCATCGTTTCTCACTGTCACAATTTCTAGCCCGCACCGTTGCGATTGCAATCGTGTGCTCCTCATCTCCCGTGACCCCGGTGGCATACCTCCGACTGAGAGAGAGAGAGAGAGAGAGAGAGAGAGAGAGAAAGACAATCGCTATCGCGATTTGTACTCTCGCAATCAACGAGGTGGTGGGTTTCTGAGTTGATGATTGCGACAGGAGGGAGGAGGGAGGGTTGACAACGGCGAGGGTTTGTGGTAATGGGGATTCGCCGGAGCTAGAAAGGGGTGATGAGGCAGCGGTAGTGAAATGGCAGCGGCTATATCAGTGGTGGCTAGGGTTAAGGTTTGGATGTGTATTCCACTAAAGTGTGTATTCAGTTGTGGTCATTTTAGTCATTTTAGGGAAGGTCATTATTGTAATAAAAAATAACCAATTAATGGTGTGCCTTGAGACCAAATATGGTGTGTAAATAGAGGCACCCGAAACCGACACATTGGGTTGTTGTATGGATGGATATACATACATTAACATAGATTAGCGGTGGGCACACACAATGCATGTGTAACTCGAAAAATTTATTTTTAATTTTAATATCTTTTGGTGTCCTCTTTTTTATTTATCAATTTTTTTTTTTATTTGCTTAACCAAATTTAAAATTATATTCGCATATCATTTTTCAAGGTATCATATCTCTTCTTTTTTTTTTTTAATTTAATATTTTTAGAATTTATTATTATCTACAAATAATAAACTACTAATCAATAAATATAAAAAAATAAACAAATAAATTGAACCTTATCGGCCATAACACAAAAATTTAAAATTTTTATTTAACTTCAATTATTTTTTTAAGTTTCATTTTTTAATTTTCTTAGGAACAATCTAAATATTTTTGTTATAAAGATCATGGAAAAAATTAAAAATTTATTTATTTTTAATATCTTTTGGTGTCTTCCTTATTATTTATAATTTTTTATTATTTATTTGCTTATCTTATCCTCAAACACCGCGTAGAAACATTCCCAGTAAATCTTTATAAACAGAAATTTCACTTCCACACAACAAATTGTACCAATACACAAAATAAGAAGTGATTTTGGAACTGTACACTAGTTTGGGAGACAAACGTAGAAAAGTAAATGTGGAAGTGATTGGTTATGATTGGTTTATTGAGTTCCTATCTAAATGCCACATGCAAAAGTTTCAACAAACCAAATTAAGGGCTCACTATATAATAGTATAGATAGTATAGATATGCTTTTATTTTATTTTATTTGTAATTTAGATTGAATTTTTATATGGTGGAAAAAATGAAAAAAAAAATCATAAATATCAGCGTCAATCAACATGATCAACAAAATGAAATAATAATGTATATTTGTTTTGTTTTTTTTTTTTTTTTTTGAAATTTGTAATTTAGATCAAACTTTTATATGGTGGAAAAAATGGGGAAAAAAAAATCATAAAAATATGAGCGTAAAATCCACATTATAATATATACTTTTTTTTTATTTGTAATTTAGTTTGAACTTTTATATGGTGAAAAAAATGAAATAAAAAATCATAAAAATATGAGCCTAAAATCCACATTATAATGTATACATTTCTTTTTTTGTTTTATTTATTATTTTTTGAATGAACATGATCGACAAAATGGAAATGTGAATTTTCCATTGAGAAGTTATTAGTTCTAAACTGCTTATTAATAAACATTGAAAATAAATGATAAATAAATACCATTTTTTTTTACTAAACTATTACAAAATTTATACTTTAAAAAAGGAAAAAACAAACAAACAAACAAACAAATGAACAAACACTAATTTTAAGAGGAAATATCATTTTTATCCCCCAAACTTTCACACATTTTTCAATTTGACCCCTAGACTTCGATTAATATCAATTTTCACCCAAACTTTCGAAATTTTGATCAATTTGACCCCTACTGTCACATTTTGCCTACAATTTGACAGAATGTGTTGACGTGGCACCAAAGTTCATTTAATATTTTATTTTACCCCCAAAACTATAACTTTAAAATCAAGTTGCCCCCCAAATTAAAAATCAATTTGCCTCCAAACTACACCTTAAAAATCAATTTCCTCCACATCAACACATTCCGTCCAATTGTTGATGGAATGTGACGGCGGGGCCAAATTGATCAAAATTTTGAAAGTTTGGACGTAAAATTGATATTAATCGAAATTTGGGGGTCAAATTAAACAATGCGTGAAAGTTTGGGGGGCAAAATGATTTTTTCTTTAATTTTAAATAAAACATGTACGGTTAAAGCAGATGAGATGTTCCACCAATTTTTCTTGTGCAAACTCATAAAACATGTATAGTTAAAGCAGATGAGATGTGCCACCAATTTTTCTTTTTTCTTTTTTCTTAAACAATTACACAATTTATACAAAAATTAAAAATAACGAATCACCAAGATGTATTTTGATACTAAAATAAATAAATAATAAATAAATATCATTTTTTTGACTAAACAATTATAGAATTTATACTACAAAAAATAAAAAAGCACTGATAGAATACTTATAGTAAAAGAAAGGCGGTGTTGTTAGACAATCCCTTAGTTCTAAACTGCTAGTATATTTCATATTTTCTATTCATAATTTCTGAAATTCTTATATTTCTATTCATATTTTCTTTTTGGTCCAAAATTCGGAGGTTTGGATGGCCCAAGAGGAACAATTATTTTCTATTCATAGTTTCTCAAGTTGTTATGTACTGTCTAAAAATTAAGGAAGCAACAGGCTATCCGATAATCTTTAGCTCTAATCACAACCAAAAAATAATCCATAAAAGATGATGTATTGCCTTCACCAAAATAGGAAAAAGTCAATTGCATTTCTAATTTCTAAATTAAAAATAAGTGGTAAAAAGTCATCACGTATGCTAGTTGTAAACACCCCATTTTTGACCGTTCGCAAGGCTCAAGCGCTTTGCCCGATACACTCGATGATGAAAGTGGTGTTGTGTGTGGTTCGAGGTCTCAATGAAGGGCTATGTTTAAGCTCCGAAACAATTCAAAATCTTCCATATTCCTACTGTTTGTGCCCCAGAAATCCATTTTTACACATTGTGCCATCCTATGTTGAGTCTGAAGCAGAGAGACAGGGGATCACATTGAGGCCCGGCCGTGCCTCATTAAGAGCCGGTCGGGGCCATTTATGGCTGGCCGTGCCTTGGTAACGAGAAATACTGTTCTGGGCGGGAGCCCACCAACTGTCTATTTTTGAAGATATTTATGACCTCTTTTGCTCAAATTCTATAAAAACGAAGTTGTATCTCTGTTTTGAAGGTTGAAGAATTTCTAAAAAGCTTATATACCTTCTTGCGAGCTCCTTCTTTTTGTGCAAACAACCTTTGAGCAAGCTTACCACCCTTAACCTATATCCATACACCATATATGCCTTCACACCTTAGCCTTGAAACCTTTATTGAGCCTTGAGCATCACAATTCAAACTTGAGAGTGTGTTTAGACTTACTTTGATTCACAAACAAAGAGCTTACCTTTCTTGAGAGGTATAAGCTTACTATCTGTTTTCTTGCTCTCTTTGCTATCTCTTGCTATCTAGTTCTTGTATTTTTGTATTGTTTTCATCCTCTTTCAAGTGTCTAAGCTTGGGTTTGGATAGCTACCAAAGGGTAGAGAGAGTTAACACTCTTTCTTACACCTTCACCTATAGCTCAAACCCTTGTTTTACACCCTTTTTCTTTGCTTTCCAAATTGATTTTCAGAGTTTAAAATAGGCTAAAAATCATGCTTTGAGGTTTTAAAAGTGGAAGGGTTAGCCACCCCTCCTTGTTCTTGCTTACTAGTCTTATTTTCTTTGTTTGTTGTTTAGCTTTTTGGGCTCTTTTCATGCACTTTAAGCCACTATTTTTCACCCATTAAGGGTTGTTTTAGGGCTGTCCTAGGTTATTTAATTAATTCATGTTTTGATTAGTTTGTTTGTTGTCTCGCAAGTCCTTATACATAGCTTGTTGCATGTTAATCTAGCTTTTCTTTAATTAATTTTCATGTTAAGATGCCTCATTTTAACAAGCAATCTATCATCTATTTCTTTCATTTGAGAGTTGTTTCAACCGGTTGACGGTTATTCAAAACATGAACTAGAGATCTATGCTTAATGGCTTAATCTTTATGGAAGTTCATTGTCAACGGCATAGTCTCTTTTTCATGTCGAGAATCACTTCCCGTTTGACGTGCTTCTCATTTAGTGGACGTAATCTTTAGTGGATGTAATCATCACCTTGGACTAATAGATTAAAGAATGGCGATGACTAATGAATTTGGATTAAAATGAACCAACCAACATAAAGAACATGGATTATATTGCTTAGGCTTGGCCAGACGTTATGCCGAGTCTATTGTGTCCAGAGTCGTCACACGTCAATTAATGGTGTTTTAACGACCCTTAAAGTGTCTTTACTCCCCCCTTTGAGCTTACCCCATGATAAAGGGAAGGAAGGTTGTTATTCATTGCATTCATTGAATTTTGTCCAAATTGTGGCCGAAATCATCAAGCAAGCAAATTGCTCATTGATGGTTTTGGAAACGATTCCAACCTTCTCTTGAGGCTTTCCCATGACAGAGAAGTGTGAGAGGGACAAATAGAGCTCAGAAAACTGTGTTTGCACTGTTTTCACCTTAGAGCACAAAAATAGAATTTTGCATAAAATTAAGGCAGGGCCGGCCTTATTTAGGCCCAGCCGGCCATCAATGTTTGGTAAGGCAGTGTGTTTTGCAGCAGCAGAGGGCAGTGACTGAAGGTGAAACATGACAGATTTCAAGGAAGGCAAACAAAGTTGCTTCTGAAACCGCTACATGCATGCCATCCTTGTGCTTCCATTGTAAATTGTAAATTAATGATTTCAATATTGCTGTAATTATCATCATCGTAATTAATATTGTTGTAGCAATGATTCGTTAGATGGTTAGTTTATTTTGTTGTAATAAATTAGCTAGTTAGTTAATTATAGCTTAGCTAGTTAGTTATTTATTCATTCATTCGGTTTTGTGGTAGTTAATTTAATTCGGACTCTCGAACATTGATTTGCACCCTCTTGCGCAAGGGCCGACATGTAATAATGTGTATGTCTTCCAACGCCACGCATTTTCCCCTTTTACTTATTTGCTTACAATGGTTAGTGTAGAACATCATTTTTTCAAATTAGCATCTTTATGCTTTGCATCCATTGTCATTCATGCATCGAAGGTTCGGCTCATCATACTAACCAAATGTTTAAACTCATTGCTTGAATACGTGACTCATTACATGTCTTGAATGGAATCATATGCCATGTTCATAGCTGAGCCTATTAATTGCATACTTGTATGTGTCGCATTAGTCATATTGTATTAGTTAAGAGCATGCATATTTTCTAATTATCTTATTTTGTTTTGGCTTGGAGTACTAGGTGAGCAATTTTGAGTTTTAGCATCTTGCATCGAATGTTTGTATTGCCATGCCAAGCATGCTTCCCATGAGGCTAATTGTTTAAATGATATATTTGCTTGAATGTCTGTGAATGAAGGCTAAATTGCTAAAATTAGGACAAATTGATTAATTTACAAACTCACATTTTCAAGTGATGAGTATCAAAAACAATTTTCAAACAAACATGAAATCAAAGCATTTCAACTTTTGCAAATTAGTCTATACTTACGTGCGTCACATAGTAATGTTAGTCCAATAATCGAAACAAGAGCATATAATGTAAATAAAAAACACATCATGATTAGTAGAGGCTGAACTTTGATCGGGCGAGCGGGGTGCTCAATTCATGACCTTCCCCTCTCATACCCAAGTTCCCGAGCCGAGACACTTTGGTGATGACGAATAAGTGGCCTTTGGCACGAGTCACGGATTTTCTAAATTTTTCAAAAATATTTAGGTGGCAACTCTGAAATCTGCCATAGCAATCCATTTTTTACATTTGATTCAAACATCAATTTTCTAAAAAGAATTGCTGGATTTGAACTATTTTTGTGTTTGAACTATTTCACATTACACTTGTGAAATCAGATTCAGAACCACGGGAGCCCGAACTGTTGGGCTAGTCGTATCCGAAAGGAACACGAAAAACCAAGCTACACTAGTATTATTGATGAATAATAGAATAATACCACCATCTGAATTGGTTCATCAGAAATTTTATGATACATCATAATAAAGTAATAAAATTATAAATAAAAAAATTGAGAAAAACTGAAGAAAAGAGTTCCAGTTAAAAAGAAATTTAGAGAGAACTGGAAGAAGAAAAAATAAACTTTACAGTACTCAATCTGTATTTTACATACGAATAACATAAAATAAATTGTATAAAGAAAACATAACTAACAATGCTTATTTTCATATTTTTACCTGAGGAACAATCGCTTTCAAAATTAATAAAATGGTTGAGGTTAAAAATAAAAACAATAATAGAGCCTAACCCATTAAAATCAGAGCCACCAGTTAAAAAGAAATTTAGAGAGAACTTGAATAAGAAAAAAAAAAACCTTATAGTACTCAATCCGTCTTTTACATATGGATAACATAAAAATAAATTGTATAAATAAAACATACCCAACAATACTTATTTTTATATTTTTACTTGAGGAACAATCGCTTCCAAAATTAATAAAATGGCTGAGATTAAAAATAAGAACAATAATAGAACCTAACCCATTAAAATCAGACCCACCACCAATATTCCAACCATGGTTAAACCCATTAAAATTCGACTCATTTGACTTCAAACTGTTCCATGAATTGACCGAATTGAATTCACCGATATGGAATCGTTGAGAGAGAGATAGAAAATCCTTTGAAAAGTTTGTGCAAAGGGATGAAGTAAAAAGTGAGGTGAACGTGAGGAATGAAGTAAAAAAAAATCTAATTGGGCAGTTAAGTGAGAGAAGATGTAGGTGTGGAACAATAAAAAGTGTTGGGTATACTTTTTTTTTTATTGAAGTATGGGATCCAATTAATTTATTAAAAGAATTTAATTTGGTTTGGGATTGCTTATAATATATTTTTAATACTCCCTCCGTCCCAAAATAATGGTCCCTTTTGGGGAATTCAACTTTTTTTAGTAGTACAATTATTGCTTTTGAAAAAAGTTGATTTTCCAAAATTATCCTTTTGATAGTACATTTTTTGGGAATATCAATATCATAATTGTACTTTTTATATTGTTTATTAATTTAAAAGAAGGGCAAAATAGGAAATTTATATTATTTTTGTACTTGATTTTTGAAGAGGGACTAATATTTTGGGACAATGAAAAATGAAATAAGGGACTAATATTTTGGGACGGAGGGAGTATATTATATCTGACTTTTGGAGGCCTAATATATATATAATAATATATTTGGTGGCAGTTAGAGTTTTCATAAAAAGCCCAAAAATTAATAATATTTTTATATATATTGTTTTGTTCTCCCAAAATGCAAGTGGCTGCTACAAAAATTGATTCAATTTTCGGTGGGTTTTGTTCTTGGAGCATAAGCTTGCTGTGCGAGTACTTTTGGATTAAAGTCAATTCAGTGAAGTTTAAATTCGAAAGGGTTTTTTGGCTGTACTTTGTAGTGTTAGTGGAAGTTGTTTTGATTCAAATTTGTGGTCTTCTTCAACTTTGTTTTGAAAACTTTTGTTCATCTATTTGATGAGGTCTTTTCTCTTGACTATTTTGTGATTATTTGGAATTTGCCTAAGGGTGGTTTGTGAGACCATTCGTGTCTCATTTGTAATCGTTTGAAAACTCTTAGTTAATAGTAGAATCGGATTTCAATCTCATGGACGTACCTCACATTGAGGGAATCATGTAAATATTCTTGTGTTGTTATTAATTTAAATTTTTCGCATTAGTTTTTATTTCCATTGATTGATTTACTAGTGGGAAATCATATATTTTCCCTAACAACTGGTATCAGAGCTTACAGTTTATTTGGATTTATTTATTTGTGTAAATCAATGGAGGGAAATGTGGGTCGTATGTCTAGCTTCAATGGAAGCAATTGGGTAACTTGAAAACTAAAATGGATGACCTATTATTTTGTAAAGATTTGTATGGGCCTATTGAGGGTGATAGTGGCAAACTCGATGGTATGAAAGATGATGAATGGAATAAGCTTAATCAAAAAGTTGTTGGTGTTATCCATCAATAGATTAATGACAGTGTGTTTCATTATGTTACTACTGAAACTTCGGCACATGATTTATGAAAAAAATTAAAAAGTCCTTATGATATAAAATCAACCACAAATAAAGTTTTTCTGTTTCGAAAGTTGGTTAATTTAAAATATAAAGATGGCAGCCCTATTCCGGAACATTTGAATGAAATAAAGAGTATTGTAAACCAACTTACTCCTATGAAAATTATTTTTGATGATGAGTTACAAGCTTTGATGCTACTTAGTTCTTTGCCCAAAAGTTAGGAGACTTTGGTTGTGACGGTTAATAATTCAACGCCTAATGGAATTGTCACAATGAGCCAAGTCACTAGTAGCTTGTTGAGTGAAGAAACTATAAGAAAATCAACGAGTTCTTCTCATTTGGAAGCATTTGTTGTGAGAGGCTGAAACAAAACAAGGTGATGGAGTAAGACTCCTTATGGTCGTGATCAAAGCTGCGACAAATGAAGAGATGGTTCTTTTTTAAATAAAGACATTAAGTGCCATTATTGCCATGAAAAAGGACACATGAAGCGGGAATGCCGAAAGCTCAAGAACAAGGAGAAAAGGCATGTGTAGCTCGACTTTTCACGTTCCTTTCGGAAGACGATTAGCATTATAATATCGGACTCCCGTGGTTCTGAATCTGATCTCACAAGTGCAATGTAAAATAGATAAAACACAAAAAAGTCTAAATCCGGCAAATCTTTTGGAAAATCGATTTTGAATCAAAATGTCAAAAATGGACTGCTTTGCCAAATACAGAGTCGCCACCTAAATATTTTTGAAAAATTTAGGAAACACATGACTCATGCCAAAGGCCACGTATCTGTCATCACCAAGATTGTCTTGGCTCGGGAACTTAAGTACGAGAGGAGAAGGTCATGAATTGAGCACCCCCGCTCGCCCGATCAAAAATCGGCCTCTACTAATCATGATGTAAATCTTATTTACATTATATGCTCTTGTTTCGTTTTTATTAGGCTAACATTACTATGTGATGTGCACACAAGTATAGACTATTTTGCAAGATTTTGAACATTTGATTTCATGTTTGCTTTGAAAAGAGTTTGTAAATGTGCCACTTGAAAAAGTGGGCTTAAATGTACATTAATCAACCTATCCCAATTCAAGCAACTAGCCTTTATCCACAAGCATTCAAACAGTTTATCACTTTAGCACTTAGCCTCATGGTGAACATGCTTTACATGGCAATAATCACATGCATGCGATTATGCTAAAACAAGTAAGAGCACACCTAGTACTCCAAGCTAAAAGGATGAAAAAGTTAGAAGAATGCATGATCCTAACTATATAACATGACTAATGCAACACATATGATATGCAATCACTAGGCTCGACTACTAATATGGCATATGAATCAATTTGATAGCATGCGGTCTAAGCACATATTCAAAGAATGTTTAACTACAATGCAAGTTAGAATGATACGCTGAGCTTAATGTATGCAAGACAATGGATGCAGAGCATGAGAGATGCTAAACGAAACATGATGCCCTAAACTAACCATCATAAGCAGTTAAATAAAAGGGAGAAAGACATGGCGTTGGAAGGCATACACATCATTACAACATTTTATGCCCTCATGCGGGAGGATCCGAATGAATAACTAGCTATTACAAACCCAAATGAAATAATCAACTAAACTAGCTAATTAAAATATTACAACAAATTAACTAACTAATTGAACCAACTAATTAAACTAATTACAAATCAAAACGAACTGATTAGTTACATGAATACAACGCGAAAGAAGTGCTAAACTAGCTATTCTAATTACTCCGCCTCGGGAAACGAGGAATACTCATGCATATGTGGATTTCCACCCGAAAAAGGCCACTGTTTTGCTGCCAGATGCCTCTGTTTCACAATAGAACACTTGCACTATTTTTTTTTTACCTAAAAACCAACACTGTTTTGTTTCAAAAGTACACTACTGGGTTTTGCAAAGGTGGCCGGCCAGCCACTGATGACTGGTTTTTCCTGCTGCAACAGAGAGCAAATAGAACAAGCACAGGGTATTCTCAAGGGTTTGTTTGCACAACTTACCCCTCCTTATCATCAAACTCAAAGGAGTAGTAAATTTGATTCACAAACCATCAATTGATGCATTTTCATTGCATGATAGCCTATGATCCAAAGTATGCAAGTTCAATAAATGCAACAAATAAAGACTCTCAAACCTTCTCCCTATCATGAATGATCAAGGAAAGTGGTTGACAATGACTCTTGAACCATTTTCATCACTAATGAGTATGAAACGATTCAAGACTCAAGGGTTCAATTAACGTCTGACTGAACCCAAACCAAGTTATTATCTTGCATCATTTTAGTCCAAGTTTTATTGTTCCATTTTAATTTACCAACCATTCCTTAACAAATTAAGTCCAAAGGTGAAGATTAAGTCCTCTAATGGAAAGAAGCATCAAACCAAGAGTTGTTTTAGGCATGAGAGAAGTGTCATGTCGTTGGTAATGAACCCCCAAAGAGATTAAACCATTAAACATAAGACCTCAATCTCATGCTTTAAACAAGCAACTAGTTTGAACCAACTTTCAAAGCAAAGCAAAAGCCAAGAAATGAAGGAGGTTGTAGAAGTGATTAGAGGTGACCACAAGTAAGATAAGCAAGAAATAAATGCCATCAACTCAAACAGGATGGTGGTTAAAGCCTAAAACACCAAACCTATGAGGACAACTAAACTATAAGCATGCAAAACAAAGCATAAATACAATGAACACTTAAAACAATCCTAAAACATGCAAAAGAAGTGCTGGAATTAAGACAAAAATGGCTAAAATAGTAAGCTACAACATGGAGTTATGAAAGCTAGTGAACAAGACATAATGAGGGGAGGCTAACCCCTCCAATTTTGAACTTCAAAACATGTTTTTAGCCACTGAAAGAACTCTGAAATTCAGTGTTCAAAAGCTCAAAAAAAAGATATTGTAAAGGTGGGAAACACAAGGGTAAAGGCTAGAGAAGCAAGGTGGAAAGAAATGTGAAACACCCATCCAGCCTTTAAGGCCTTAAACCACAAGTTTCAACCTAAAAATACAAAGTTTATATAGCCCAAAAACAGTGGAAAAACAGTAAGAAAAGAAGCAACTAAAGCAATAAGACAAGTAAAGCCTTATACCTCTTGAAGAGAAGAACACTTTTAAGTAATAATTCAACACATACATACCCTCAAGAGCTCAAGATAGGCTTAAAAGTACCTCAGCTCAAAGATGGCAAGGTTTGGTTAAGAGTGTATAGGCAAAAGCTCAAAAAATTTCAAGAGAGAGAGAGAATTGTAGAGAGAGAAAATTAATTTTGCTCCAATTTTTCTAACCCTCAAAAATAGGAGAGGAGGTCCTATATTTATAGAAAAACAGGCCACTCCATCAGAATCATCCATCCATATACATGGGAGCAGATGCGAGCATCTGTGCAAACAGCTGGTATAGCTGTCATAAAATATCTGCAAAACACACTTGTGGCCGGCAGGCCACCAATTCTGGCCAGCAGGCCACACTCTTGGCCGGCAAGGCACAAGGGTGGCCGACAGCCAAAAGAGGTGGCCGACAGCCCACAAAAATGGGCCTACATGTCCTAAGTTTTTCAGGTTTAAAAGGCTGGGGTTTTGGTACAAAAACAAGGCACAAGGTTTTCAAGGTTTTGAGGCTTAGAGTTGTGGCATTCCGCTAAGGACTTTCGAGCACTTAACAAGTATATACATTCATCATTGGGTGTGCAATTGATGTGCCTAAGTCGCAAGGGCGGTCAAAAATGGGGTGTTTACAGCATGACAAAAGTGTGGATAAGAAGCGAGAAGACACAATAGCGGTTACTACCGATGGTGATCTCATTATCGTTTGTGAAAGATTATTGTGTCAATTTTGTGGGCCAAGAGAACAATTGAGTAATTGATTCCGGTACTTCTTTTCATATGACTTCTCAAGTTGATTTCTTCACTACCTACACCAAAGGAGATTATGGGTGTGTTTGAATGGGTAATGAAGGTTTGTCCAAGATTGTTGGCATGAGTGATTTGCTTGGAGACAATTTGGGCTGCAAGTTGTTGCTTAAAGATGTAAAGCATGTTCTAGACATTCGCCTCAATTTGATCTCTACCAGGAAGCTAGATGATGAAGGCTATAACAAAAAATTTGGTGATGGAAAATAGAAGTTGACAAAGAGTTCTTTAGTCGTGGCTAAGTGCAAAAAGACTCACACACTTTATTCGATGCAAGGAAAAATTTGTAAACGTGTTATCAATGCACTTGAGAATGATACTTCTACTGAATTATGGCACAAGCGGCTTGGGCGCATGAGTGAAAAGGAGCTGCAAGTTTTGTTCAAGAAAGAGCTTCTACCCAATTTAAAAGGTACGCATCTTAAAACTTAAGTTCATTGCTTGACCGGTAAATAACATAGAGTTTCTTTTCATAAAAATGTTACTTTTAGAAAAGAAAATGTTTTGGGCTTGATTCATTCGGATGTTTGTGGTCCTTTGAAAGTTAGAACACATAGTGGTGCACTTTATTTTGTTACTTTCATTGATGATTATTCAAGGAAAGTTTAGGCTTTTGCACTGAAAACTAAAGATCAAGTTCTAGATGTATTTAAGCATTTGCAGGCCATGATTAAAAAAGAAACAGAGCAGAAATTGAAGTGCATCCGAACAGATAATGGTAGTGAATACATTGGGGCATTTGATGAGTATTGTTACAGCCAAGGTATTCGGCATCAAAAGACAGTTAAGAAGACTCCTCAACAAAATGACATTGCCGAGAGGATAAACCGCACCATTGCGGAAAAAATAAGGTGTTTGCTTTCACATGTTAAATTGTCAAGATCCTTTTGGGATAAGGTAATGAGGACAGCGGTTGATGTGATCAATTTGTCTATTTCCTATCCTTTGAATGGTGATGTTCTTGAAAAAATTTAGACCAACAAAGATGTGTCTTATGAGCGGTTGAGAGTGTTTGGTTGTCGAACCTTTGTTCACATTCCAAAGAATGAGAGGTCCAAGCTTGATAGCAAGTCAAGACAATGCATTTTTCTTGGCTATGGACTTGATGAATTTGGTTATAGATTATGGGATTTGGTCGACAAGAAAGTTATTCGAAACCGTGATGTTGTGTTTCTTGAAGATCAAACAATTAAAGACTTTGGCAAAAGTGATCATCCGAAGCCAAAAACTAGTGATCTCATTGACATGGATCCATCTCCTTCATCTTCAATTGATGATGAAAATGGCGGAGATGTGCAACCACCTGTTGAAGATGTGGAGGATGATTCTAATCCTAATGAAGTTAAGCTTGAAATTGAGAAAAAATATCCAACTCAAGAACCACCACCACAACTTGAGTTGAGAAAATCTACAAGGGACCGGCAACCTTCGAAAAAGTATCCTCCCAATGAATTTGTGTTAATATCAAATCAAGAGGAGCCCAAGAGCTACCAAGAAGCAATTGAGTATGTAAAGAAAGGTGATTGGAAAAAGGCCATGAAAGAGGAAATGAATTTCTTGCTTATCACATTTATAAGTTGGTGAAGTTGCCTAAGGGGAGGAAAATTCTGAAAATAAGTGGGTTTTCAAATTGAAGAATGATAGCGAGAATCTAAGGTACAAGGCATGCTTTGTTGTGAAAGGCTTTGGGCAAAAGAAAGGTGTTGACTTTGACGAAATTTTTTCGCCGGTTGTGAAGATATCTTCTATTTGGGTTGTACTTGGCATGGTTGCAAGTATGAACCATGAAGTTGAACAATTTGATGTGAAGACCACATTTCTTCATGGTGATGTTGAAAAAGAAATTTACATAGAGCAACCGGAGGGTTTTGTGGAAAAATGGAAAGAGAAATTTGTTTGTAAATTGAAGAAAAGTTTGTATGGCCTCAAGCAAGCGCCGCGACAATGGTACAAAAAATTTGACTCTTTCATGATGAATAATGATTTTTCTAAAACCACTTCGGATCATTGCGTATTTGTGAAAAATTCTTCGGATAACAAATTTATTATCCTTTTGCTTTATGTTGATGACATGTTAATTATGGATCAAGATTATACTATGATTAACATGTTGAAATTAGAGTTAAGAAAGTCATTTGCTATGAAAGATTTGGGACTGGCAAAGCAAAGACTTTGTATGAAAATTGTTCGTGATCGCAAAAAGGGACTGATTTGGTTGTCTCAAGAATACTACATTGAGAAAGTTTTTGAGAGGTTCAACATGGATAAAGCAAAGCCAATTTATTGTCCACTTGCGGGTCACTTCAAGCTTAGCTCGAATCAATGTCCTGCAAGTGAGAAAGACAAGGAAGATATGTTGAAAATTCGTTATGCTGCAACGGTTGGTTCTTTGATGTACACCATGGTTTGTACAAGGCCAGATATTGCTCACGCCGTTGGTGTGATGAGTTATTTTCTCTCTCATCCAGGTAAAGAACATTGGGCAGCGGTGAAATGAATTCTAAGGTATCTTCGAGGGACTTTAAAGGTGTGTTTGTATTTTAATAATAGTAAGCCGATACTTGGTGGGTTCACGGATTCTGACATGGCCGGTTATGTTGATTCTAAGAAATCTACTTCGAGGTATCTGATGACTTTTGCAGGGGGAGCTGTGGCATGACAATCTAAATTACAAAAATGTGTTGTTCTTTCAACTACCGAAACTAAATTTATCGCCATTACAAAAGCTTGCAAAGAGGAGTTATAGTTGAAGAAATTTTTGCAAGAATTGGGTTTGAAGGAAGAAAGGTATGTGCTTTATTGTGATAATCAAAATGCTATTCATTTAAATAAAAATTTCACTTTTCATTCGAGATCAAAACACATTGATGTGAAATACCATTAGATTCGTGATGTGTTAGATTCGAAATTGTTAAAACTCGAAAAGGTTCACACGGATGATAATATTTCGAATATGTTGACTAAGACTTTGTCGAGGGACAAATATTTAAAGTGTTGAACTTTGGTGGGTATGGTTGATGTCTCTACATAAGTCGGTAGGGGCAGAATTGTTGGGTATACCTCCTTATTGGAGTATGGGACCCAATTGGTTTATTAAAAAATTTAATTTAGTTTCGTGTTGGTTATAATATATTTTTAATATATTATATCTGACTTTTGGAGACCCAATAAGTATTTAATAATCTTTTTTGTGACAGTTAGAGTTTTCATAAAAAAAAAAACCCCCAAGAATTAACAATATTTTTATAAATATTATTTTGTTCTCCCGAAGTATAAGTGGCTGCTACAAAAATTGATTCAATTTTCGGTAGGTTTTGTTCTTGGTGCATAAGCTTGCTGTGTGAGTACTTTTGGATTAAAGTCAATTCGGTGAAGTTTAAATTCGAAAGGTTTTTTTGGCTATACTTTGCAATGTTGGTGGAAGCTGTTTTGATTCAGATTTTTGATCTTCTTCAACTCTATTTTGAAGATTTTTGTTTATCTATTTAATGAGATCTTTTCTCTTAATTATTTTGTAATTATTTGAAATTTGCCTAAGAGTAGTTTGTGAGACTATTCATGTCTCGTTTGTAATCATTTGAAAACTCTTAGTTGATAGTAGAATCGAATTTTGATTTTGTGGACGTACCTCACATTGAGGGAACCGCGTAAAAATTCTTGTGTCGTTATTAATTTAATTTTTTCACATTAATTTTTATTTACATTGATTAATTTACTTGTGAGAAATCATATATTCTCTAATAAAAAGTGGGGGAACAAAATGTGTAAGGCAATTAAACCAGGTGTAAGGTTTTTATTATTATTATTATTATTATATAATTTACAGGTGTCAAAAGCTTCAGAAGACTAAATTGTGGTTTCTCTTACAAAACTTGCATTGGCCTGGAGGGGGGTTTGTGATTCACGTTGCAACAGGCAGTGGAAGGCATCTAGAACTAGAAAGATACATCCTGATCTCAGATAATGTGACAGTCTCTTTGTTAATAGCTTTTTTTAATAAACTTTTTGTCTTGTACAGATTTTTTATTAAAATAATTGAACTCAGTTTATTTATTTAAAGTCGTTTTACGCTAGAAGAATCTAATTTTTTTTATTAAAAAAATGGACCAAATTTGAAAAAAAAAATTACTGAACGAAAAAAAAAGACTTCTTTTTTTTTATTTTGATTTTCAAAAAAAAAATTAAGATAATCTAGTTTAATAGAATTTAAAAAGAAAAAACAAATGACCATTTTAAAGAATTTTTGGCCATAAGTTCCTCTCTACAAGATATAAAAAAGACGAGTTTGAGACAAGTCTATATTAATTTTTGTTGCAATAATTTATGTAGCTTTATTCATCAAAAAAAAAAAAAAAAACTTTAATTCATTTTCAAACTCATAAATTGTATAATTTTTTTTTTGTAAATATCCTTTTTTTAATCTTACAGAAATTTCTTATGATTTTAAGTATATAAATTAAATAAATAAGATCCAAAATTGATTTACAAAAAAAGTCAACTTACTCTAAAAATCATGAAATTAATTTTAGATGTTCGTAAATATATGTAACATGCATATGAAATAATTTTTGAAATTCAACTCCATTGATTATATAAAAAATAAAAAGTCTACGTATACTGAAATTTTACTATGATTTTATTATGAAATGGATGTTGGAAAAACTCATTTGCATGGGATTAAGAAAATGTCAATTTAGATCGCAAAAAAATAATTTGTTGTGTAGTTTTTATAATATGGAGAATGTCTACAAAAATATATAAAAGAAAAAAAATATAAAAAAACTGTCCATAGCATTATCTCATATGCTTTATTTTCTTATTCAGCATGTAAGCATGGCATTAAGAAAATGTAAATTATATTATTAGTCCTTTTAATTTGAACAAATTTTTATTTTAGTCCATGTTTGCATTTCATCAATTTAGATCTCACGCTTTCAATGCGTTTCGATATGGTATTTCCGTCAATTGCTACTAACCTTTGAACATAAAATAAAATAAAAGAGACCAAAATAAAATATGAAATAAATTGAGGAAAATTTAGTGGAAAGTTCCTTTTTGAGAATTTGTTTAGCCATATATCTTATGAATTTCATAAACTTGTGATCCGATAAGTCCTGTTTGAAATTGTGTTCTAAGAGATCTTTTTTATAAAATTAAAAAAAATAAATTCCATTACATTTTTACTCTACATATTTGTTTTTATAAAAATTTATTATATTTTTGAAAACTACTCAAGATCTATTAAACAAAATCTCAATTGAATATAAAATTATTTGAAATGAAAAAATTAAAAATTTCACACTATTTTAATGTTAATGTTCACACATTTTAATAAATACGAATAATGTGTTGTGTAGCACTTTTTGTGGTGTGTGATTTCGGATTCAACTCTTATAAATATCCTTCGTGACAATTTGTTTATTAAATATCTCTTATAATGTAGTTACTCTTCTATCAATTGACAACCAAAATAATAATAATAATGTGAATTTTTTAAAAGTATGAATACTTTTTGAAAAATGTATTTCCAAAAACTATATGTCATCCCAGGTAGACAACGCAAGAGGGAGTGAATGGAGTTATTAAAAATTGAAAAATCTAAGATATTGATTTGTGATTATATATTAATTTTAACTAATAAATAACAATCTCAATCAAACAATCAAATACAAATTGACACAACGATTTTAACGTAGAAAAACCACAATTGGAGCGCCTCTAATTGTGATAAAAAAAAACTAGGGCCAAAGTCACAAAATAATCCACTGAGAAGACAAAAAAGAATTACATAAGTATACTCTCAATTACCTAGCGAATCCACGCTCAAATTGAACCGACCCCAATGTACCTCTTCCACTACCGTTTTCACCTCAGAATTGTCTTGTCCAACGTTGAATCCATAAAGCCGATGTTGAATCCACGACGATGAACCACTCTAGAATCCACCAAAGAACAACTCTCTCTTTTGTGAATAAAACAAAATAAAAAAACCCTTTAATATAATCTACTTAATTCATGATATAAACTCTCACAGATATCAAAGGAAACAAGTAAAGAAGCTCCAAATGAAAACCCTAATACCTAAAAAAAAGATCTAGAAGCCGTACCCTAAATTCTAACCAAAACGTCGCTTTATAGCAAACAGGGCCGCGGCGGTCGCTCGAGCGCAAGATCTGTCACTCAAGCGACAAGACTGATATGCGTGTATTTCTTAAGTGTCTTCGCTCGAGTGATGAAAAGTTTACTCGAGCGTGACATCTCAACTCCTAGTACTTTTGTAGGCGAGTGAAACTTTTGAGAGGATTGAATCTTCGCTCGAGCGCACAAGGCGCTGCCCCGGTCCCGCCATGGGACACTGCCCCCTAGATCCCCGCGAGCTGATCGGGCAGCTCGATTCCCGACATAGTCAGCAGAGTGGCAAACATGATAGGATTAAGATCACAAACTCCTCTGCATAGGAACAATTCGGGTTGGATTTGCAACTAAATACTCATAGCCTCACTGAAATAAAAGATCGAATAAAATTACAACTAAAAGGAGTTTTGTTAAACATGATTGCCAATTACAAAAACCTAATCACAATATTAATTATAATAATCAAAATATTGGAATTTTAACAAATAAAATAACAGAACAATAATAATCAATATAAAAGTAAAAGAGATAGGAAGAGAAAATCAAACACAACAATTTATAGTGGTTCACTATGCCGGGCCTACGTGCACTCCTCAAGGATCTTCCTTGAGAATTTCTTTACTATCAAACGAATCAATATACCACCAAATCTTCACCAAGTTTGTGAAATTTGCACAGGTTTTACTCTTATCTGTTGAGCTTCACTCAACAATAAATGGCTCACCTTTATAAAGTTCTCTCACAAAATAATCAATAAAAATAAGAAGTATTTCAGCCCTTTACAATGATTCTCTCTAAAATAGTAGATATGAAAGTGTAAGAACAAAAACAACACTTAAATTTGAAAGTGAAACAGTAGAATGAAAAATACAATCAAAATTTTTGAATACACAAATTTTTTCTCTTCAAGTTCTTCTTCTTTTTTTTATTTTTTTCCTCTAAGCAAAATGGTTTCTTTTATACCCAAAAATCTACCAGTTGAGAGGCAGATACTCCTTCGGATCATAAGGCGACGGAGCGCAAGACTCACCCCTATTTGACTTTGTATCATGTGGGCATACGGAGAAGACACACGCCGCTTCTGCTTTTCTCTTTCAAAAGCACGAGCAAGTTTGAAATTAATGTCGAACGGCCGCTTTCGATGAATAGTGTTCTGCTAATTTTTCTTCCAAACTCTACTAATTTCAAATATTACACAGTAACTTGCATAGTAATTTTTCTATGAAAATATTTGAATGTACAGTGATTTCACTATTAAAATATTTGTATGCGTAGTAAAATCTTTTTAAATAACATTTATATCATATATGAAAATATATACCCTTTTTATAATCTTTGTAGCTATTATAAAGATTTTGGATACATAAAAATAACTCATGTGGGCATATCAAATTTGTCAAAAAGTGAATAGTGACTAACGGATTTTTTCAAAATGTGAATAGTGAAATTGCTATTTATACACAATAACTTTCACGAAATTCAAACATTTACAATAAATTGCACAGTAACTTTCATGAAATTCAAACATGCATAATAAATTGCACAATAACTTTCACAAAATTCAAACATGCACAGTAACTTTCACGAAATTCAAACATGCATAGTAAAAATATATGTTGCAACCAAAATCTATTTTCATATTTTGTGTCAAATTATTACAAAATAAGTATATTAAAAAAATCACAATTTATTAAATAATATTTTGGATATTATCAAAATTAAATCACATGATTAACACTACACATTTACAATTTTTACATCACCTTTCACATTTCCAAAAAACCTACACAATTTTTGAAAATGTGAAATTCACTTAAATATGATGATTTTTTTCTCTAAAAAAGACTTTGATTATATATATATATAAGATAAATCATATTGTAAAAGATAAATTAGATTAAATACTATCATCAGATTTCCTTCTACAATCAAATGCAAATTAAATTGAGATTACATTACAAAAAATCTTCAAATTCTATTTTGTCTATAACTTTTGAATTTCCTAATCTGTTTCAATATTCATTTTTAGGCTTAATTATATCCATTTATGTAACTAGGGGCAATAGAGTTATTTTGTATCACACCAGATTTGATGGGATATAAGAATTTTCATAGGATTAAATGGAGTATAAGTTATTCAAATGAGATTTTCTAATAAACGTCTCATAAATAATAGAGATTATTAGTGTAATGTATTCATTTTTCTTTCTTGTGAAAGAATTACTTTTGAGAATAGGCTATTTTAGTAAAAAAACAGATGTGTAATGTGATAGAGGCCCCATTTGGTGTAACTGTTAAAACAGATTGGCCCTGTTTAGTAGAGCTGTGGGAAAGTGATTATAACTTATACCCTAACAGCTTATAGCTTATAGTTGTGAATATAAGCTGATTTTTTACTTATAAATTAAGCTTCTCCTCTCCCACTCAAAGAATAAGTTGATTTTTGACTTACAAAAAGCTATAAGCTGTATTGTTAAGCCAAACCAAACACATCAAAATAGTTTAAATTAAGCTAAAAGCTGAAATAAGCTGGAAATAAGCCCTACCAAACAGGGCCATTATATATTATAACTTAACAGATTATAGATTATGACTTTAATCAGAAGCTGTTAATCAATTTAGTGTAGCTGTTGAATTATAGATTTAAGTTGTTGAGTAGTGTTTATTAAATAAGTTGTGAGTAGCTTTTTGCTGTGTAAATGTCTTTTTTACCCTTGTCTTTTTCTCTCTCTCTCTCTCTCTCTCTCTCTCTCTCTCTCTCTCTCTCTCTCTCTCTCTCTCTTCTTTCTTTGTTAATTTTGTTAAATTTCTTTTCATTAGTGGAAGTGAATTGTATTTTTTTTTATTAATTTCTTTTTTATTACACAATACCAATTAATAATATAAAAATTGTTAATGGAAGTTTGCCCTTATATAAAAATTAAATAATTAAATAATTTATTATAAAAATTATTTATTAAATACCAAGTATTCATTAAATACCAATTATTCAGTAATTTATTAAATTTTTTATTTATTAATTCTTTTCTTCTTTTATAATTTATTAATTTTTTTAATTAAAAACCCTAATTCCACCGCTGGCAGCTGCCGGCAGCTCCCTCCTCCTCTTCATACTCCCATTGTTGACAGCCCCTTTTTCTCTTCATCCTCATCCCACCACCGGCAGCCGTCAATCGTCACTCCCACTACCGCAATCGCAATGATTGTGAAATCGTAGAAGAGAGAGAGAGAGAGAGAGAAAGAAGAGATCGCAAAGAGAGAGATCACGAACAGAGAGATCAACGGCACTAGGGTTTCAAATCGATGGTTAGGGTTTAAGCTCTGGTTCAGATCGATCGTCACTTTGAGCGATCGTGAAGAGAGAGATCGCAATGGTTAGGGTCTTTGGTTTAGATCGCTCATTGTGAGTGATCGGAGAACACCGGAGAGAGAGAGAGAGAGAGAGAGAGAGAGCTCTGGTGGCTGAAAATCGCCCTGGTTTGCCGGAAATTGCCTCTCTCGTTCGTGCAAGAGAGAGAGAGAGAGAGAGAGAGAATGTGTGTTCTTGGTTTATATAGATGGCACACTTGTAATAACTGAAAATTGTGAAGGGCATTTAAATAATTTCATACCCCCTCCACATAATCTCAGTTGCGGAAGCTGCCTGGAGCAGCTTCTGATTTTCAGCTTATTTTCCTCTAAAAAAAGCTCTTAGAAGCAGAAGCAATTTTTTCAAAGCTAGACCAAACAGTCCAAAATTGTTTTTTCAAAGCTAAAAGCTATAAGTTGATCCAAAAAAGCTAGACCAAACAACCCCAGAGAGCTGATGTGATCCAAATAAAAATAAAAAAACAATAAATATACTTTTTTAGATAATTGCCAAATAACCCTTAAAATTCTCAAGTGAAATTATTAGTGGCTTTCTGGTTATAACAGGTCTAAAGTCTTATGGATTAATACATTAAAATGTATAATTTCTCTTATTCATTGTTGTGCCTTAACACCAATTGCATTAATTTTGATCAATTTGACCTTACTAAAAAAGAAATTTACATAATTATACCAAAACTATGGTGTTTTGGTGTATTTTCTTTATTTTTTATATTTTACTATCCACAACTAATATATAAGGCAGTTGGGCAGTGGGTCATGTATTTGCACCTAAGGACAATGAGAACGTCCGAGGTTTAGAGTTCGAGTTAATGAAGTGACTACAATCATTTCATTGTAATCTAACTTGCTAACCTCCTAACATTCTATCATATGACTCAAAAAAAAAAAAAAAAACTATCAAGAATTAAAGTTCGTTGTAATCTAACTTACTAATCCCAAACATCTTATACATCTTATCGTATGACCCTAAAAAAAAAAAAAAAATCAATAGTCTAGAGGTGTAAAAAGGGCATAGCGCAGCCCTTTCAAACCTAGGTATGGGTCTGTTGGGCTCCAACCATCTTTCGAGCCAGCTCATTTGTGCGGAATCGCAGCCTAGGCCCACCGATCCCGAAACCCGACCTAACAATTTTTTTAAAAAAAAATTTCCATCAAAATAACTTGAAAATGGCATTGGGCGTTGGGCAGACTATACCTCCAATCGGGTTTGGATCTTGTCAACAAGCTGAACCAATTGGACCGGGCCATAAAAAACATGACCAGGCCCTAGCCCGAGGGGTTGGGTTGGGCTGGGCTGAGCCTAATCGAATATCAGACTAACGAGCTGTTTTTACACCCTTCACCCTTCCAATTTTGATGAGTTTGGGATTCCAATCCTTCCCTCGTTCTCGCCTATAACGTTTTTTCCATAAAGTTTCAGTTTTTATTTTTCCATTACTATTACTATTTAATTGTTTCAATTGTCTTTATCCCTCAGCTGCATGCATGTTCTAGATACAAATCAAACTTGATTTTCTTCCTTTTTATGTTCCCAGTCAAAGTTAATTTCCTTTTTCAGCAATAATTTAAGTATTCAAAAATCCCCATCGTCCCTGTTTTAGATTGATTTGATAGTAACTCACATCTCTCTCTCTCTCTCTCTCTCTCTCTCTCTCTCTCTGCTATATATATATACAGAGACAGAGTGTGTGTGATACGTGAAGATATAGAGATGGGTATGTTTGATGATGCAATGGGAATGGGAATGTTGAGAAGCTCTCATCAGTCGATATGCCCGAGGGAACAGCACTGCTCGGAATGGGCTCGGCATTATATGAAATATTGTCTCTGCAATTTGAAAGATGGAGTGTCCTTATCACTGGGTTTAGTGAGTGTCGTCAGTTGGGGTGTTGCTGAAATTCCTCAAATCATCACCAATTACAAACAAAAATCAGCAGAGGGACTCTCTCTCGCCTTCCTCTTCACTTGGATTGTCGGGTGACCAATACTCTCTCCTCCTCTTTCTATTTAGAAAACCCAATTTTCTTTTCTTTTCTTTTCATTTTGTTTTATTCAATGCCAATGTGATCTTTTTACGATCCCTTTACGTTGTGTTTTGGTTGGGGATTTGGGGGAGTAATTTGGAAATGGAAATGGAAAGAGAAAAATGTGTGAAAACAGGTGATATGTAAATATATTTTATTCATATTTCACTTACCTTTTCTTTCTCTTTCCAAATCTCTTCTCAAATTACAGTTAAAAAAAAAAAAAAAATTTACTTTATCTTTCTTATTTTTTGGACTTTTGGGTAGTATCATAAGGTGCTAGTAGATTCAGCTGGTATTTCAAGATACTAGGAAGGTTTGAACCAGGACATTGGAGTTACACACCTACATATACTTTTTTGAGTAGTAACAGTGTGTTAGCAGGTTCATTTGAGCCATTTAGAGGTTTGAATTGGATCATCAGAGATGCTCTTTTCAAAAGTTATGCTTTTATATGCGTAGTATTAGTGTGTTAGCAGGTTAATTTGAGCCATTAGGTTGATTTGTATTGGATCATCAAAGATACTAAAAATTTATGCTTCTATATGAGTAGTAATAGTGTGTTAGCATGTTGATTCGATTCATTAGGACAGTTTGTATTGTATCATCAAAGATGCTCTTTTTGATAGTTATGCTGCCTTGTAGGAAAAAGGAACTGTGTGTGCTGGTTGATTGCGATGTTTACACTGCTTGCTTGGACCTGGGATGGACCTAGGAATCTAATATACAGTGCTGAACATATATACAGTAATATTTTTCACTTTTTACGCCGATAGAAGTTGATATTGTGATCCACCTTTTTATTAATATAACTGATTGGAAGTATACGTCACGGACATTGAGGACAAAAGGGATGTCCAGGCGAGAGACAGAGCGGCTCACCAGAAAGAGAGAGAGGTAGCAGAGCACCATAGTACAAGGACGCAAGACAGAGCTCATGGATCTCTGTGCCAAGAAGTTCTTGTGATGTAAAAGATACTACCTCCTATTTATAGGAGTGTGACATGACTCATAATTCCTAGATATAACCAATTTCTGTTAAGTTTTGTCAACTCATGTGTTAGAGCATTTCAATTCGTTAGGATTTGCCTCTATCCCTGAGCATGTCGAGTGATGCTTCTATCTCTAGCCACCAAATTAAACCTGGATTTTGTGCTTCATTTCAATGCAACAATGAGAGTATCACACACAATCAGACATTAAACCATATCAATTTTTGGGTTATTGTGGCAACGACTGATTTTGAAATCAAGCACAAAAACTAGTGCCATTTCATTATGTCCATATTTGCCATAAACCTTTAGATGATCGTGGTCTCAATGCCGATTTGCCACACCCACCCACCAGATTTTCAATGCAACAACTGAATCATTAAACCATATCAAATGTATACACACATATATAGGTTGTATATGTCGATGAGTTTGATTGAGATACATTGTGGTGGGTTCAATGGTTGTGTGGGTTTATAAATATTTTTTTTTGGTTTGCAGAGATTTGAAGGGGGAGAGAGAGAGATCAGGGGTTTCATTAAATTTTGTTAGGCGATTTGAAACCTTAAGAGGTGGGGTGTATTTTCCAAAAACTGAGTTAGTCAAATCATAAGTATTTGTTAGATGCCTTGGGGTTTGTATTTGTAATTTACCCTTGAGTTTATTATCAGCTAATTCTTTGTCGAAGTAGTTTGACCTATCACATATGCTCTTGAATTAAGGAAAGATGACAACATTAAGATCGATATGCTCTTTATAAGGTTTGCTAACATGGACAATTGAGAGATTGTTTCACATTTAACCTCTAATTCTTTGTTGAATTTTGTTAACAAGTGCTCTAAGGGCACATATGTTAAATGGACTCGGGTACGAGAGTCAGGTACGAGAGTGTATCTAGAGTTCGGACTCATCAAACCTTAAATTTAAAGGTACACGGACTTGGCAAAAAATTGTCATTTTTATAATTTTAATCTATTATTATGTGAGATAAAATAATATTAATTATACGTAACATGCAGTGTCCAAAATGTATTTTAGAATTTTATATCTCACTCCCTTGTCCTAGTGTTGGGTATTTGACATGGGTATGTGATTTATTTTGAAGACTCCATGAAATGTAACATAGGAGGGTACTTGCTAATAAGCTTGAAATAGTTGTACATTCTTTATGAGAGTGTGTGACATTAAATATGTACTATCATTTCAAGTTTGGTTAACCAATCCCATAGGGAACTTGTTAGCAAGACCCTTCTTTATTTCACTTTCTTTTTCTCCTTTATGCCTCTTTTGTTTCCCCCTTGCGAGCAAGACATCCAAGCCTCCACACTATTTAGTCGGATGAATTGTGTTTCTTTCCTAATGAATTATATTTAAATTTGATGGCGTCCAACAAAACTCTTTGGTGCAGCCTTTTGATTTAAGTAAAACCTACTGGCCTTCGATTCTCTCTTTGTTCATTTGTGTCTTACTAGCTCAAGGAGGTGCTTCTAAAATTCCTCTGTACTCTTTTCATGAATTGATAAACTAAGAAATTCGTCCTGCCAGCATCATGCTACCATAAATTTCAACTTGATAATTTTATGTTGGGCAAACATGTAGGGCTTGTAAACTGGAAGTGCTATAGTGTGCATTTGCCACATGATGAATTCGCCTCACTGGTTTTATTTATAGATATGCACCAAATTTAACAAGAGTTTTCTTAGTTAAACCTATTCATTGCATCAAATTCATTGATTTATTTCTCATTAAGCAGCAACTTTTCTTAATCTTATGATTATCTGAGTTCATTTTTTTTTTTTTTTTTTTTTTGCAGAGATCTTTTCAACCTTTTTGGCTGCTTGCTGGAACCAGCTACCGTGAGTGCTTCTTCTATTTTTCAAATTTGTATTGAAGTTTTTCTTTCTCACAAATTCACAATGTTGTGTGTTCAATGTAGGATCTTTAGAATTTAGCATCATAAATTAAATCTATTAAGTTTATAGTTTAATGTGAAAGGGTTTGGGTTGGTTAGGGTTCGGAAGGTAAAAGTTTGGGAATAGAGAAAATAAGGTTTTGGGAGGTTGTAATTAAGAATGGAGAAAGAAGCTTTATGCGGGGAAGAGTTTTAAAGTACCTGAGCACAAAGTAGAATTTTAGAAGTGGAAGTGGTAGAATTCTTGAAGTGAAAAGTTGATCATGCTTCATTGTTGGAGTTTGGATTGGCTCTAAACTTAATGGAATTAGCTAGAGGCTTTGTCGCGATTTTTTTTGTTGACTAAAAGCCAAACAATGGGGGAAAATAGGGTAAAAAAATGAATGGAAGGAGGGTGTGGGTTTGTTTTTGTTTAGCATCTTCTTGATGCTCTTTTTCTAATAAAGTTGATCCTTATTTATCAAAAAAATAAATAAAATAATGGAAGGAAATATATTTGCCTGGTTGCCTGAAACACTCGCCTGAAGGTATTGGTTTTCTCCTCACGAATTCATAATACGGTCTTATAGTTTCTGTAATGCATCATGCAAGTTTATTTATTTTTAATATTGTATGCTGTGCTTCATTCAGAGACCATGAATTAAAAAATTTAACTGAAAAAAGAAACATACACGTACTCAAAGACAAAAAGTGATAGGGATTGCTTCTGTTAAAAAATACATGTTACAGTTTATTGACTGAACTCTTTATTGTTGCCTTTGCAGCTTCCAACACAATTCTACATGGCAATAGTAAGAATGTTTTCTTGAAGCTGAAGCATAATTTTGTTAGTTCAACTTCTCACTTTTGGTTTATTCAACTACATGACTTCTGTGGTGGTTCACAGTTATTTACAATAACTACCTTGGTTCTTACTGGTCAAACGATATACTACGGCCACATCTATCATCGCCTGAAATCCAATAAACAAAGCCACAAGGTTGGAATTCATAAGCTTATCATCTTTAGCTATGATTTGTGCAATAGTTATGTATATATATATATTGGTCCCTTTTCTTATATCAAAATAATGAATGTACAATTGTATTAAAAGTTGAACCCATGACAAAAACTTTTGTTCTTAGATTAGATCTCTGGTCTAGGGCTTTAAATGGCTTGGATCTGCGATCTAATAACTTCTGAAGTGGAATTCAAATTACATATATGAAGTCACTTCTGCTAGGGTTCTATAAGATTAAAAAAAGTAAGTATGGATGCTCTCCACATGCAAGACAGGGTTGAGGGTGGGTATTGAATAGCTTGATATACATTGTTGAGCCCATTTCCTAACAGCTTAAGCTTTTGAGATAATTGGTGACCTAAAAGTAAGAAAGTTTTGCTCATCAATATTTGTTTGATGTGAAAAACTAGACATTGCCAGGTAGAATTGTTGTGAACTCTCACATCTAAGCCCAGAACTTTAAACCACACATTCTCAGAAAATCTAGAAAGATGACGGTCGGAAAATCAAACCTATTTTGGTTCTTTATTGTCTACAAACTCTATACCCTTTCTTCTATTATTTAAATCCTCATTCCACATATTTTATGTAACATTTTGCCACCGTAAAACCATTCACAGAGTTGTGATATTTTGAGCATTAATAGTAGGTGTTCTACATCAAGAAGTCTTTGACTGCTGACAAATATGCCGACCACATTTTCTTTTCTCAACATATGCTTTGGTATTAATGCATATGTTGCTAAAAGCATCTCTGCTGTCTTCTTTCTAAATTTTTTTATTAAGGTCATCCAGTCAAGTCTGTTGTCAAATTCTTCTAATGAAAAGTTGTGAACTTTGTTGTAGAGAGACTTTATGCTATAGCATTCTCAAAACGTTTTTAGCCCTTTGTGATAATTAAACTCATTCAGCAATTAAGTGCCTTCGGATATATGAAAGGCAGCACTTTATTCACCTCTCTATTCAGTTTTCTCACACTACTATTTTTATTTTTGATTTTCATGTAGCCGACCCCATTTGATGGGACTTAAGGCTTGGTTTGGTTTGGTTTAGTTTGGTTTTCAGATCATGTTTCTGGTTTTTTGCTCTTATATATTCATAATGTATGCTTACTTTTTTGGTTTGTAATGTGGGTTCAAGCTTGCCCCAACTGAGGCAGTAGAGAAGAAAATATCGTGTGGTAGTGTTGTTGCCAACAAACAAGACTACAATGAAGACGGATGGGGAAATGCAACCAATGTCTTTGTGTCAGGAATCGCTCCAAGTTCACCCATTCCTCTTCCAGGGCTTCCTTGTTATAGTTCCATGGAAAGAGAATTATACTACGTGTAAATGATTCTTACCCTCGAAGTTATTACATATGTGCTGGTGGTGGTCTTGCTTGCTTTTCTATCTAGTTGTTAAAGCTTAATCCTCTGAGATGAAAGGAGGTATAAAAAATTTGACAAGTGAATGTGATCTCTTTCTGAATGATAAATTATGATTTGGCATAGGCAAGCTATAACTCCCCTTATTTTATTTATTTTGCATCCTCAAGAAGTTAGGCATTTTAGTTGCTTAGAAAATGTCACCATTTTCTTGCATGATCCGGGGTCCAGTTCAGTACAAGATGGAAATTCGAGACTGACTCCTTAGCCCATGTGAAAACGTCTTCCAACTCTGTCAAATATTGTTGCATCAATATTTTACATTGAAAGTCAGAACAGCTACAGCAGCCACATCATTCTTGTTGGTAGTAATGTGACAGCATACTCCTTCTCTCTGTTGGTTCCATATTTTTACTAAAAACAAAAATCCGGGTGCGACTATCTCTCAGTCTCTTTTGATACTTTTAAAGTTTCATGACTAATCTCTCCATCTCCCACCCACAAGCATGTATGTGAGACCAAAATTTTTTATTTTTTTTATTTTATAAAAAATGTTTGTTTATTGTCATTATTTAGATATACTTCTTTTAGTTATGAACCTATTCATTTCTGAGTCACTATTTTTTTTATGTATAAGCATTTCTTTTACGTGTTTTCCTTCTCTTTTTTTTTAATATATTTTTTTCTTTTTATTTATTTATTTATAATTTTTTGGATAGAAAGTGTGCCTCTTTGACTTGTTAGGAATTCCCGTAGACACAAATCCAATTAAATATTCTGAACCTGTTGGCATTTTGCATAAAGCTGGAAAATAAATTAAATATATACATCATGCTGCTCGACATAATTAAGAGGCTTGTTCAGTTAAAGAATTTACGTACTCTGATCTTTATCAGCCAAGGCAGGAATTTTGATAGTGTCGTTGAGAATCTATACCCTTGCCATTAGATAATTATTAAATAGAGAATTGAACAGTCGCAGCAGACCATGGCTTTCACGCTGTAAGCATTCTTGTTTTGAATGTGAATGAATATTATGTGAACAAATTTTGTTTTTGGATTCAATAGGTCAGCAAGATCACTGTCAAAGAGCCATACTCCTACGGCAGGATCTTTTCTAGTACAGAGAAGAACTACATCATTTTATGAGAGGAATTCCATTGAAGATCCCTTGCTTGGCAGAAATGCATCCATGCAATATGAACCTCCTTCAAATACTAAAACCATGCTATGTGCAGTAAGCTTTCATGCAGCTATTTCTGGGAATTTTCTGCTTGTCAGAAACATTACCTTATTTATTTATTTATTATGGGAATTAATATTTTGAACATTTTTCTGCTCAGTTCTCTGTTGTGACATTCCTCCTTGGCACTTTAAATCCACACCTAACGGGAAGCAGCAGGCTTAATATGGTTTTTGAAGAGCCAAACCGAGGGGTTGTTATACAAGTAGGAAGAAAGCTTTTACAGGTAGAAAAAACATCAAGTTAGTTTCTTTTATTTGGTAATAGTCACAATAAAAAATACATTAGTCTCAAAGCAATATGGTCTCCTTACTTATGTTCATAATCAATTTGATGGTTTATTATTCTCATTATCTGTGCAGAATATTAAGTCCTGTAGTTTGTCCTATTGGGAAAACTAACAGGTTATCATTGAATAATTCTTTTATAACTTAGTGATCATCTTTTGATGTAGTCATTGTTAAGTGACCTAATAGTTGTACTACTTGGATGGATGGTGTGACAACCTTTTTGTCCCCGAAAAAACTGCACTCTTGAACTATCGCCAGCTATAATTCTATCTAAAGCCTCCCCCTCTTGACTCCACAGGATATATATATATATATATATTTGCAAAATAGATGATAAAGAAAATATTGTAAAATTGATAGTCAATCATTCTCATGATTTGATTGTCACTGGAATTGCAGGTAAGCAGTAGTTTATTGCAAGAAACTGGGAGCACAGGGAGCAGTAAAATTGGGAACATCCTTGGTTGGGGAATGGCAGCCATCTACATGAGCGGGCGGCTTCCACAAATTTGCTTAAATGTGAGAATTTCCATGTCAATTTTTTAGTCCTCTGCTCCTACTATAAAGTTTTTATTGTTTCTGATGGTGGTAACAAATACATCCAAACTGAGATTGCATGTGTAGCATGATTAGTATTGGAAAAGAGAAATGGGCAGATCAGATATAGATTCCTTCCCCTTTTGATGCTTTTCTAATAGCTTGTTATTTATCAAGAGGATTACAGAAAAATTCCTAAAGAAAAAAATAATAATAACTTGTATTTGCTGTTGACTGTTTTTATTTAATAATAATAATAATAATAATAATAATAATAATAATAATAATAATAATAACTGGGCTGATCAGATATTTGGCATGAATTTGCAGAATGGGTAAACGAGTAAATAGAAGAATACTTGCCTTTTTGATTGACCTCATTTCTATAAATTGGCTTTGAAAACCTTTCCATTTGTTTCTCAAACTTCATTTAATCTGTTTCAGATTGACTAGTCGATTACAGAAAAACTCCTAAGGAAGAAAAAAAATAATAACTAGGCTGATCAGATATTTGGCATGAATTTGCAAAATGGATAAACGAGTAAATAGAAGAATACTTGCCTCATTGATTGACCTCATTTCTGTAAATTGGCTTTAAAAACCTTCCATTTGTTTCTCAAACTTCGTTTAATTTGTTTTAAATTGACTAATCAATTCAATGCTAATATTAGAAAATGGAATGCATATTATCAAATCTAACTTGTGGTTGATTCTTGATATGCAGATTAGAAAGGGCAATGTTGAGGTAAGCATTTCCTCCTTTGATGTTCAGTACATAAATATTTATATGTAGTTCAAATTTAGAGTGGAAAAATAGGCCTATTGCTTTGTGTAATTGTAAAAACTCTAGAGGTTTAAGTCTGAATGCAGCGGACACTTTGTGCAAAAATAATGCCAAAGCTTAGGCCTGTACCTGCTTCAACCCTCTTTGTACCCTCTATGTAACGTCCTTTTTTCTTGTAGTAAATCCAGAGGGGAAAGTTTTTGGTCCTATAATGCACAATTTTTGTATCTACCCATTACCATAAAGTATATTACATTTGCATATTATTTATCTAAAATTCTCTCTTCTGACATGCAGGGGCTTAATCCATTAATGTTTGTTTTTGCTCTGGGTGGGAATATAACATATGTAGCAAGGTGAAAATGACAATTGCATTTTCTTTTTTGGATTCTAGCCATGTTGCTTAGTCCATGTCTTCCTTTTTCCTTTTTCTTATCTTCTAGTGGCGGTTATAACTACCAAGAGACCTTTACCAGCTAAGCTATCAGAACCTTTCATTTTTTTCACATTTTGTAGTGTTATCTATGATTCATAGATGGGGATGAATTGCTTATGTCTATGGGGACATGTGATGTTTGAGACATTAACTCCCATAAATAATACAAGGGTTATGACCATAGACATGCACACAGAAACATTGACCTTCCATTGTTTTCTTTTAATATATGTATGCGCTTGTAGTTCCTTTTCTTAATATTTGTTTTCTTTTAGTTATATATATTTTAAGCTGGACAAAATTTGCATAATCAACGTGAAATTTTTTTTTTCAATTCTGGTTGTTGAATTTATTCACACAATTTACATCACAAGCATAAAAATAAAACAATCACACAAAGATAGAGGCTCACAATTTTTAACGTGGAAAACCAACTGGAAAAACAACAGGACCTAGTCCAGCTAACCACTCCACTATCACCAAGAACAAAAATACATGTTGTAACATACAACCCAACACCAACCGAATCCACAAATTTGCTGGTGTGTTCCTTGTACTGACTGAATCCACCATCTTTGTCTTCAATGGATGATCGAGTATCAAATCCACAATGCTCTTCTGGAATCAACCACGACCTGAACATGATCCACCAAACCAATCTTGGAATCTACCAAGTCAATCACCACTGTATGAAGAATGATGGGAAGAGAGCTTGGAGATGGATCAATGGGTAGCTTAATAGCATATGATTGCTTCTCTTGTTCTCAATACTGCTACATGTCCCCGAATCATAGAGTAGAACTAGATGGTTAATTTTCTATTGGGAATATTGAAATGTTAGTTGTCTTTATATTTCTAAAGGTGCATATCATAAGAAAGTTTGTTATATTCTCAGTGCAGCTTTCTTTTGTGTATTGTTATTTTTTTATTATCAAAGTCATAATATGTTTCTTTACTAATCATGTTTTTATAATCAAAGTACTCAAATGTTTCTTGTGTGCAGTATACTTGTAAGCAGCTTGGAATGGTCAAAAATTAGTGCAAATCTGCCATGGCTGGTGGATGCTGGAGGATGTGTGCTTCTTGATACTTTTGTATCCTTGTACATGTATAATTGTGCAGTAGTGGTTCTCTGTACATATTAGAATGCTAGGCAAAGGGGCTGCAGTTTTTGTACTAATTGCTAAAGTTGGAACTATTTTTGCCCCTCCCTGCATGTAAACCAAGATGTTGGGGGCTGTTTGGTGCAGCTTATATGAGCTGTTTATAGCTTCTTCTTTTTTGGAATTTATGCCAGACTATTTGGTGCACTTTCTACTTACAGATTATTAGGCTAAAAATAGCTTAAATGAGCTAGAAATAGTTGATTATTTGAAAGCTGAGGGAGGAGTGCTTTTGGCTTCTACTTTCTGATTATCATTTTTTAGCTTACAATAAGCTGCACCAAGCAAGCCCATTATGATCCCAAAGGAAATTAGTTTTTCTCACTTTGTGTAGAACTTAATATGTGTCTAGATACTAATGCAATTCATCTATTTCCACTCTCGAACACCGCAAGATGCCAAGGGTCAAAATTCGAACCATTCTTAAAAGACAACGGAACATAATGCTTCCCAGGTATCTCTCTGTCTCTCTCTGTCTCTCTCTCTCTCTCTCTCTCTCTCTCTCTCTCTGTGTGTGTCTCTTGTGTGTGTCCTTTGCATCTCTTCTCACTCTTGAAAAGTGCACTTTAATGTTGGTGAAATGCATACGGAAACAAACTCTGACTTTTCTTTGGCTGTTAGATGATGCCACCAGTTAAATTGTGATTTCCTTGCAAAGGCACAAATCTAGAGTTGGTACACAAAGCTTCAAAAGCTCTATAGGATTTGGGGAACTCTTAGATGTATATTAAAAAAGTTAGGAAATGACAAAATGTAGGGTATAAACTGGTTTTGTCGAGAATATATGTTTCATCCAATTAGGGATGTATATCGGATCTGACAACCTGGTAACCTAACAAACAGAAATTTTATAATTTCTCTCTTTTTCTGATAGCTCAACATGATATTATCCCACGTTATTGAAAACTAGATCACAAGTTTAGGTCATGTTTAAATGACAGGAATCTGGAGGGAGAACAAGAATCCCATTACTAGTAATAAAATTCTCATGTCAATGTTATTCGAGAGTTTGGTTTCGTTAGGAATCCTCAATAGGAAAATAATAAAATTAGCAATATTGTAGGGCCTAATTATTTTTTTAACTCTTAAAAGGTTAACATTCATCGTAATGTGAGATTCCCATGGGTAAGTGGGGGAATAGGATTGCTATTTAGTTTGGGAATGTGATTCCTAATAAAATACATAATCAGGACTCACTATTCCATTCTCATTCCCCCTCAGGATTACTGTTATTCAAATGTAGATTTATACTATGTTTGGTTGGGGGATTTGAGGGGGGATTTGGAAAGGAAAATGAAAAATGTAGGTGAAATGTGAATAAAATATACTCACATTTCACCTAGTTTCACACACCTTTTGTCTTTCCCTTTCCAAATCCCTTCCCAAATCTCTCAACCAAACACAGCGTCAATGTTTTAGTGCGAGGATTTCAAAACTTTGAACTTGAATCACTGGTGGCATGAATGTTTTGAGTGGCTCCAAAAAGAATGTAGCTTTTAGAAGCTACAAGGACAATATTGAGGGGCATAGTTTCTAAAATTATACATCTGTTCATTGTTACAAAAATGATCAATCATCTAAATAGTGATAAAATAAGATATAAATATCCAAGGGTTAAATTTTTGTCATCTCCTATATGTAATTTTCTATTTTTGTGATTTTTTATTATTATTATGTATATATATATATTTTTTCTCCCCATCTATTGTAGGGCATCTCTTTGCAACTTACCTATGCAATAACACCGATTTACGGAGCTGATGTGAATGAAGCCCTTGTTGTGGCCTTTCTAACCAGACCGAACAATGGACATCTGAACCTGAAATTTCTCCTGGCTTTCCTTTGATGGAAACTGCTCTTGATTTTGTTTTGTTCAGAGATGATTTAGCTGTTGCAATTGCTTTTAATATTTTTGTTTGATGTACAGAGCAGGACATATTTCTCTCTGTTCAGTTTCTTTTCAAAGCAAATTTAGAATTTTATTTTTGTTGTTGATACTCTTTTCTTTGGTGTTCTTTGGAGAGTTGTAGAATGGTTGCTGACATTATATTATCTATCAGCTAAATCTGCAGAAACTTTGTTTTGCAAATATAAAGTTACCATTGGTAACTTGACCATATGTTGTCATCAAACTTATTTGCAAAAGGTTTGGTGATTGAACAGTGTTATTGTAAAGGGGTGAAAAATCACATTACAATTTACACCATTCATTTTTGTTTAGTACAATTTTTGTCCCTTTTCAAAATTACCATCAAGATTCAAATCCTAGAAACTGAAAACACAAATTCCTCATCCCACTAACTCATTTCATCCCCCACCTTTGCCAACACTACACCATCACCTTCTTCTTTCTTCTTCTTCTTCAAACCAAACCCTAGATCTCCTTGTGTTGCAAGGCTCTCTGGCTGTGGAGGTGGGGTTTCCGAGAGAGGTCACTGTGCAACAGATGTCTTAGAATGTCCACTTTTGTTGAAATTATAATTTGGCATGTTACACTAACGAAATGTTAAATTATAAAAATGTTGTCACATGGTGACATGGCATTTTAGCACAATGTCAACTAACTTTTTTTTTTTCTCTTTGTTAGGTAGTGTTTCGGTTTTATTTTTTAAATATTTTTTTTGTTCATTTTTTTCTATCTTTTTTTTAAAAAAAATTATATATTTACGTTCTACACAACTAGACGAATAAAGAACAATAATTTTTTAAAAAAATAGTAAAAAATTACTAATTACATTAAAAATTGGGAGAAAAAACACAGAGTATATAAAAATGATACGTGTTTTTTTATTTTTATATTCCTTTCACCAACTTAATTTTAAATTTTTTTAAAAAAAATCTAAAATAAATTTTTGAAAACCAAACTAAACATGAGAGTGTTTATGTAATACTGTTTACACTTCGTCCCCAAAAAGAATTCAAATATTCCTCTTTGTATCATAAAACTAACTTTTCTTGAAGTCTTGGTCTCTTTATTGCCATGACATTATTTTGTTCATTTTTTTATTAAAAGAAAAATTCCTTCATGCTCAATGGTTGGATTTTTGTTATGGAGTGCTCACAAACTTTGTTGATATCTTTTAAATTGTAAAAGAGTTTTTTTCTAAGACACTAACTATGAACTTAAATTTGCAAGTATATAACAATTTTTTAAAATAAGAAAATCCTAAATTGTTGTCAAGATTCATTAGTTGTTCTCTCTATCAAAGACAAAAATATACACTCTAAACAAATAATCAATAAACAAAACAATATAATTCGGTTTAAAAGAAAAAACACAATTCCAGAAGTTATCATAAATTTGTTAAGTTCAACTACTTGAAAGATAAAAAAATCTCCCTTTAAGGAATTTTAGATTTTCACCTCTACAATAACTTTAAGTCGGTTAAGTCAATCTGATCCATCCTTCTAAATCTGTCTTCCTTTTGATCCTCCAATGACAAAGTCCCTGATTCTCACCCACCATTCTTGAAGACTTACTTATCATTCTTACGCATTATTCACTCACCAACTACCATCTATCATTTAACAATCTTCTCTTATAAATTACAATACAATTTTTACATTTTCTATATTTTCATATCCTCTATTCTACTATAATGTACAATTTCAAAAGGACAATTTTTAGCAGAGAATCTAATAAAAATATGTAGGAAATTAATGTATTGATATTATTGATTGATATCAATATATATTTTTGTGTGTATACAATGGAGAGAATGAACTCTCTTTTATAGAGAGAATGGGTACAATGGAGTAATCAAATTAATGGAGCACTAAACTAAATGGAGCACTAAACTAAATTAATGGAACATTAACCTAAATGGAGCACTTGCTTGTGGAGCACTTGCAGTATTAACATATATTAACAGCCCCCCGCAAACTCAAGGAGGGTAGGGACTAACCAACTTGAGTTTGGAGAGAGTAACAAAATAGGAAAAATAATTTGACAAATAAAATAAAAGTGGATAGGAGACACTGTATAGTCGTGTCAGACCGTTGTAGAAGACCGTATGGTTATGGCAGACCGATGTAGAAGACAGTTTATGGGGTCATGTCGGACCGTTGTAGAAGATAGTTTATGGGGTCATATCGGACCGATGTAGAAAACAGTTTACGGGGTCATGTCGGACCGTTGTAGAAAACAGTTTACGGGGTCATGTCGGACCGTTGTAGAAAACAGTTTATGGGGTCATGTCGGACTGTTGTAGAAAACAGTTTACGGGGTCATATCGGACCGTTGGAGAAGACACTATATGGCTGTGTCGAACCGTTGTAGCTAAGAACCGAAATCAATGTCGGAACAGTTTACCGAGTCTTGTCGGACCCACATAGGAGCTAACCGGAATCAATGTCGGGACAGTTTACAGAGTCTTGTCGGACCCATATAGAAGCTAACCGGAATCAAAGTCGGGACAGTTTACAGAGTCTTGTCGGACCCATATAGAAGCTAACCGGAATCAAAGTCGGGACAGTTTACCGAGTCTTGTCGGACCCATATAGAAGCTAACCGGAATCAAAGTCGGGACAGTTTACCGAGTCTTGTCGGACCCATAAAAGGCGTGCCCAATCTTATCAAAAGGCGTGCCATCAAAAAACGTGCCATCAAAAGACGTGCCCGACAGCCATCAAAAGTCGAGCCATCAAAAGGCGCGCCGATTTGTCGTCTGGCGTTGAGAGGCGCGTGATATGCGTGTCGGCCTTGCCTATTTAAACCAAGGCGAGGCTGCCGCTGATGCATAACAAACCAGCTGAAAAAACTCTTCGTTCTCTCTGTAACACTTCTGAGAGAGGTACTCTGTAACACGCTGTTGCTCGGAAAATGGCTTCTTTTTCCAGCCCCGTTACCCAGAACATAGCCTCTTCGTCCCGTGGTCTCACTCTCTTTCCCGACCTCAACGAGTCCACAAGAGAGATGGCCGGGGCAGGTGCCCTTGAACCGCAACCAAGCGCCCCTGGACCAAGCGCCCCTGGTTTTGCGCCTTTGAACTTTTCGATGCTGTCTGTGGAGCAAAGAATGGCTGCACAATCGGATATTGAGGCGAATTATTACACACTGAAGTCATGTGTTGAGACCATGACTGCGGTCTCAAACCTGTCGCACCGGCTTCAGAGTAGGACAAATGAGGTGCAGCAGTTAAACGCCCAACTGGCTCTGCTCCAGGGCATGTATAAGGATGCTCGAGCAGAGATATGTGGGCTGAAGGCAGAAAACAACGAACTGAAGCGGAAGGCCACCGTGATGCTCAGATTTGGAGGGCCGCCATATGTGACGGTTGAGGAGCAATGGGAAGTGAACGTGCTCGGCGGCGTGGGAAACACGAAGGTAGCACCGGCAAGAGCCGCCCAAGACAAAGGCAAGAAGAAGAGAACAGCTGAAGAGGCGAAAAAATAAGGCCGGTTGATTTGATTTGTTTTTATGAGGGTTTTTTTTTTTTTTTTTTTTTTTTTTTTTTTTGTGTAAAAATGTGATCGGGGTTGATCCCCGAGATGAATAAAATAAGGTAAGGTTTGGTGTGCAAATCGATATGGTATGAATGAGATTTGTGGAGGTGGATATGTGGGTAGTGGGGAACATGGGTGTGAAAGGGGCTCACCAACTAAGTGTTTAATAATAAAAAGAAGGTTGGGTGGAGACAGAAAGGAGAGAGAAAGCAAAATGAATTTAGGAATGTATGAGGATACTGGACTCATGTTCCCTTACTCATGTATGAATTTAGGAAGTACACCACTTGAAGAGTTTTGTCGTTCTCACAAATCAAATGTTCCAATGGGCAACCTGGTTCAGACCTCCAGCATATCAGAGTATGACTTGTGGGGAGAAGGAGATCTATTCAAAGCTCCAGAACCTATTATTGAAGAACCAGCTGTGGGCCTTGATCCCATGACAGCTGCCATTTCAATGATCTCTTGCGGGGAAGATGTCATATCCCCGCAAACACTCAAGGTTCTTGCAGTGAGGTTTTCTATGAATGTAAGAAGGATCTCTTGGCAAAAGATGCTATCGAAACACCACTTGAAGATGTATTGGATATAAAGATTCCTGTTATAGGGACAGATGAAAACCTTATCGCAGAGGACAAAGTGTTTCCTGAAGGGTCATTTCATAAGAGCGTTAGCTCAGGATGTTTAAGCTCAATGGAGCATATACCTGGGCCTCCAATGAGGCCAAACTTTCTGGATTTTTCTGGAATGGACCTCGGTGCTGTTTATGGGTTGCGAAGGGCATTCAGTGAAGGCGACATAAAGACTCTTTCCAATGGCAATGTGAGCCTTATCCATTCTCCCATTGGGCTGCCACAAGTTATCAGCAACTGTACCACTAAAGACTGTTGGACAAGTTCAGAGAATGTTGGAGATAATTCTGCTCAACTGCAGCAGCAACAACAAGATCAAGATCAAGATCAAGAAGAATAATTTGTGGCAGCGGAGTGAAGATATGTGTAGAAAATTCTAGCGAGCAGCGAAGGCAAAGTTACCGGCCGGCTGCCCGCCGGTGAGAAAGAAATACAGGCCTAAATCTTATAGCTCTGATACCATGTAAGAAATTAATGTATTAATGTATTGATATTATTGATTGATATCAATATATATTTTTGTGTGTATACAATGGAGAGAATGAACTCTCTTTTATAGAGAGAATGGGTACAATGGAGTAATCAAATTAATGGAGCACTAAACTAAATGGAGCACTAAACTAAATTAATGGAGCATTAACCTAAATGGAGCACTTGCTTGTGGAGCACTTGCAGTATTAACATATATTAACAAAATACAATGATGATAATGTTACGAGTTTCAAATAAGACAAGTGCAACAAACAATCAACAAGCCAAATATGTTGTTCCACAAGTGATAGACAATACATCGATCATGATAAAATCAGAGGCGAGGATCAAATACATAAAAATTACTTTGCAAAGGATCTTGTCTATCTAGTAAACATCTTTCGACAATCAATTTTCTTAAAAAAGTCCACATGACAAAAGGATGGAAAATGTCAATTTTATTTGCTTTTGTATCCTTCAACAGATTTTTTCCCCTCTCAAATTGAGTCTATTTAAAATTGGCGAATTCGGTCCATTTAAAATTGGCATTATGTCGTTTAACAGATTTTTCTTTTTCCCTTTCAAATTTGTTCTATTTTTGCGTTCAAAAAATTTGTTCTATTTTTAAAAAAAAATTGGGCTCTGGTCAATAATTACTTATACATGGAGAGAGGTGTAAATAGTTTGATCTGGTCGGTGTTGATAAAAAATTTAGTTGTTTGGGGTGTCCTAAATAAGTGCACTTTTTGACTTTTTAGACTAAAAAATTGAGAAAAAAAATATAGTTATTTGGGATAACTTTTTATCTTTTTACAAAAAAAATATGTATTAAAATATTATATAAAATGGCAAAATTACATTTTTACCCCTATGAAGTAGACTCATAAGGCGGCAGAGGATAGTACGGCTTGGTTGAAATAGTGCATGAGGCTTCACGGGTACTGTTGGGCCGTAGGGGCCCACTATGGATCCCGCTTCGATGATCCGAACCGTGCAATATGTAAAACTCGTTGAGTACTATATGCCTATAAAAAATCACTTTAATCGGATATCGATGACTATGTGATCAAAACAGTTTTGTATGAAATTAATGGACGGTGAAAAATTTATGGATGAAAAAAATCTGATTTGATCACATAGCTATCCATATCCGATCAATGTGATTTTTTATAGGCATATAGTACTCGACGAGTTCTACACATTGAACAATTCGGATTATCAAAACAGGACCCGTGGTGGGCCTCTATGGACCCAACATTACCTTCCAACTTAATAAATACATATCAATTATCAATTCCCCCCCCCCCCCCGCGCGACAGACCGGTCCCATACTTTTTGACATCAATTCAGTATCTATCAACTCGTTAGTTTTTGTATTAAAATATTGTGTAAATTAATTTTTTTTTATTTTTAATTTGTAAATAATGATAATTTTTTAACTTTTTTAATAGCTTTATTGCTTTTGTGAATTTTTTCTGGTATGCCAAATCAAGCCTTAATATCAAACCGAATCTTTCATTTTTTATGGTTGAGGAAATGACACATTATATATTATAGTTCAATTTTATCGGTTTGGCATAGAGGATGGGTGAATGCACTTGATATTTTAAAGGGATTTATAAAAATTTAAAATTTCACATTGTGAATAAATAAAGAATAAATATGAAAGTGGCTTTATAAATGTCTCACTATGTAGTTTTTATCACAAAATGTATATTGGTCCCTTATCTTCTAATGCTTAAGAATTCACAGTGTAAAAGTATTATAATATTTTAAAGAGTGCAAGTGTACCACAAACACACTTGCACCCGCAATGTATTTGTAATTTTTTTCCCTAACTCTACCTGCATGTAATTCTCCCTTTAATTTTCAATATAAACTGATGCTAAATATAATGTGCAACTGTGCAAAAACAATTCAATCCATATAGTTGCTAATGCTCGACCCTGAACCCGATAGTTTTTAAACCATACATTGAACTAAAGTACATAATTTTGAAGTAACCACAGACCCAAAAAAAAAAAAGAAAAAAAAGAAAGAAAATATTAAATCCATTTTGACAGTACTGATCTTTGTAGTAATAAAGCAGAACATTTCATCAAAAAAATATAAAGATATCGTTGTTCGCAAGAGCTCCTGAAACTTCAGAAGAATCACCGGGCCAGTACTAAAACATTGATGCACCTATGGGGATCTGCACAGTGAATTAAGTAGAACATAAAAACCAATTTCAGGGGAAAAAATGTTTCGGAAACCAAATTCTTTAAAAGAAGTGGCCAAATACATGCGAAAGTTTGAGGTATATATAAAACTAAAAACATACAAGAAGAAATTTTTTTTTTTTTTCCAAATATATATATATATGAGATTAGGTTGTTGCAAAAACAATGGATATCGTAACATAAATATACAAAAAAAAAAAATTACATTTTCAGGATAGAGTACTCATTATGAAATAAATTAAGAGAAATCAGATTAGTGAAAAGCACAAAACAGTTCAAACAAGTTGCAAAAAGTCATTTAGTAGAGATACATGTGAAAACAGGTTTGGAATTTATGCAAGTACAAAGCTAGCTTCAAACTAGTAGCCACAGCCAAATTGAAAAAATGAGGCAAATGAGGAAAAATTGATGGCAAATTGCCAATGAAACACAGTGATGGTATCAAATTGGATGAGTAGATTCACAAAAGCATAAGAGAATACAAATTAAAATCAAACCTCAAAGTTAAGCATCACCAGAATCCTAAATATTAAACCTTTAGTTATAAATATTTTGTCCTTCAAATCAAACTATGAGCATCCTATACTGGTCCCATCTTGAGATGCCATATACCCCCTTAAGTTAACTTTAAAATTTTGGATTAGATAATTGCTTGTACAATGAAGCAATAGATGATAATGGCAACTATTCTACATGTTTTTGGCATATTCATAACCTGTAAACCTAGATGGGAGTCACATAGAGACAAAAAGATACAGGAAAATGGTAGTAATTTTCTTTTTTTTTTTTTTGATCACCAGGAAAATGGTAGCAATAGATTATAGAACCAACAAATAGTGTGGTAAAAAGAAACAAAAATTACAATTATTATTATTTTTGATAAATGAAACAAAAATTACAAATAAGTGAATGAGGTCTAGGCAAAATGCCCATGCCACGATCAATTCAATCGTGAAAATTCTTTAAGGGTGAAAATTCTTTAAGGCTATGTTTGGTTGAGGGATTTGATGAGGCATTTGGAAAGAAAAAAGAAAATGGAAAATATTGATGAAATGTGAATAAAATATACTTACATTTCCACCTAATTTCACACACATTTTTCATTTTCCTTTTCCTTTTCCTTTTCCTTTTCCTTTCAATTTCCAAATCCCCCAACCAAACACAGCCTACGTGTATACTAAGTGTATATGAAGGGAATAACATGTTAGAAATAAAAAATAAGTAAAACATTACTAACTTGAAGCTAAAGACCAAGAAATTAAAATAATAACTAAATAAATCCACAGGTCCGAAAGATGGTCTTAGATAATAGCCACTAAACCAACACAATCATCAAACCAACCTAACAAAATAGTTCATCATCACATACTTTCCTATTGCCAATACCCTGGCACACATTCCCGGATAAACAAACTTAAGCTTTAAAACCCTAAACTAAGATAATATCATCCTAAACAAAAACCCAATTCCTTTGCACACAATATGATATGATAGAGATCTAATGCTAGGATTATATTAACTGTTACTGAAAATATAAACTACTACTAAGATTACATGAACTTTGGAATAGCATACATAAATCACATCAAATGTTGCATAATACATGCTACGAGTCTACTGGAACTAAATAAATTTTGCAAACCAAATCCTCAAAACAATTTAAGAACCCCTGATTCTCTCTTATACTCAACATTTCACTACTCCTAGCTTAAAAATCACTCCTTTATTTGAACTCTAACAATGGAAACATATATAAGAAGTGAATCAATCTGACAAGTTTATAGTAGAATAGTTGTGTTTCCAATCATACCTCTATTACATCTAGTGACCCATGTAAGGCCTAATGCCACCCATGTTCCCAACTCCCTGCTGCGACCTAATCGAACCACCTTGTCCAATCTGCTGATTCTGATTCTGATACCCCATCTGATGATTCCCATAACCTCCCGTAGCTCCCGAGCTCACACTACCACCCACCACACCCTGGTTCCCATACCCACCCTGCATTCCATGGCTCGCACCAGGCATCGTGGGGTTCACCGAACCGCCCACTCCAGTACCGCCAAGGGTGCCAAGCAAGTTAGTCAGCCCCAAACTCGCACCCTGAGTCGCAAGCAACGCCGTCAAAGCTTGTCCAAGAGCCGGGTTCAGACCCTGCACACCTGCTCCCTGATTGTACGTTGGCCCAGACGGTGCCATCAAATGCCCCGGTCCCGATGCCGACCCAACAAAACTAGTAGTCTCATTCCTCTGGAATTGAGGGTTATGCAAATTAGGGTTATGAAGGGAATGTGATTTGTTTTGTTTTGGACCATCAATTGCTCTCTGACAATGCAAAATGTGCCCTTCAAAGTTCTTATGAGGCTCCATTAATGCCTTCTTCGCACTCTCGATTGTCCTGTACACGAATAGACAAAACCCTCTAGGCTTCCCAGTCTGCTTATCGAGCCCTAAAGGCCCTTCCTCAATCTCACCATACTTGGAGAAAAAAGAAACCAGCTTTTGGGGATCCAAATCCGCTGACACATTGCTGACATAGATCTTCCTCTGCGTGTACTCCGACGCCGGAGCCGGCGGAAGCGGCGCAACGGGCGGCGCGGGGGGCGGGGCGGGGCCCAAGGAGGCCAGCTGGCAGGCGGCGATTCGGTTGCCGATCTTCTTCTGGGGCTCAGCAAGGGCTTTGCGAGCACCGGTACGGGTCTTGAAGAGGATGAATCCATAGCCCTTGGATTTGCCGGAGATCTTGTCGCAAACGGCCTTGCAATCCTCGATCTCGCCGTAGTGCTTGAAGGCGTTGATTAGGGTTTCGGAATTGGTGTCCCATCCGAGGCCGTGGACGAAGATCTTGCGCTGGGAGGGATCACTGTTGGCGATCTTGTAGATGCGATTGGCTACGTCGGCGTGATTCTCGGCAGCCTCGGAGAGCAAATTGATCAACTGTTCTTTGCTGAATGGTTCTAGAAGCTTCTGGAAAGGCTCCTCGTCGTCGTCGTCTCTTTCGGGTTCTTGTTCTTCGTCGTCGTTGTCGTCGCCGTCTTCGTAGTGTTGTTGGTCTTGGTCTTCTTCGTATTCTTCAGGTCCTACTACTCCATCCATGGCTTCTTGATCATCGTCTTCTTCGTCTTTAACGTAATATTGAAGTTGCTGTACTTCTCTTTGCTGCTTCTTGAGTTGGGGTTCGGTCGATTTGGGCACGAGTTTTCGTTTTCTCGCCATTGTCGTTGTTGGGTGGTGAGAGAGTACAGCGTCCGCAGAGTGAGAAGCAGAGAGAGCGAGAGCGAGAGAGAGAGAGAGAGAGAGAGAGAGAATGAACTGGGGTTAGGGTTTGCCACTCGTACTGTGACTCAGCCTTATTCACTTCAGTTGAGAAATTAATTTATAAATTTGAAATAATTTAAATAAATGTATTTTTTTGATTTTTTATAAAAAAAAATATGTACTCCCTCCGTCCCAAAATAATAGTCCCTTTTGGGAAATTCAATTTTTTTTGGTAGTACAATTATTACATTTGAAAAAAATTGATTTTCCAAAATGACCCTTTTGATAGTACATTTTTTGAGAATATCAATGCATAATTGTACTTTTTATATTATTTATTAATTTAAAAGAAGGGCAAAATAGGAAATTTATATTATATTTGTACTTGATTTTAGAAGAGGGACTAATATTTTGGGACAATGAAAAATGGAATAAGGGACTAATATTTTGGGACGGAGGGAGTATAAAAAAATAAGGGGAGATTTACCAATAAATCTCAAAATTTGAACTTATGAACCAATTGGTCCCATTTTTATTCTACTAAACCGTTTAGTCCCATTCAATTGTAAGGGACGTAATTACCCTCATTTAACCGTTTGGGTGTGTTGCATGTGATACATTGTGAGGGTGTCACACAATGGCAAAGCGCTGTAAGGGGTTTTTGTTTTGTTTTGGGTTGGGTTGGTGTGTTTGGGGGTTCACACAGGCAGACACACACACATTCAGAACACACACTCATACAGACCACACACACAAAATATAAAAATCAAGATAAAATAATTATAAATTAATTGAGTTTCAATAAATTCCCCTTCATTAAATTCTTTATTTATTTATTTTAAACCTGTCAAACATGTCGTGTAACACATGTAAACAAAATCCTACATTTGTACATAGAATCGGTGACTCTCACTGAGGCAGAGACGCAGACAGACACAGAGAAACATGGACGCTAATGATGATGATGATAAACAAGTCCAGTGGTCTACACTTCCGAAAGATGTGATACCCATTCTCATCAACCGCCTCGAAACTCGCATCGACCTCATCCGCTTCCGCACCGTCTATCGCTCATGGCGCTCCTCCTCCGCCGCCTCTCTCTCTCTCTCTCCAACCTCCATTTCCCCTTCTCTCCCCTCGCCGCCGACCCCCGCCGTGGCACCTTCACCGCCGCCGCGACCACCGTCTTCCTCCTCCAACCGTTCGACGAAATTCCCCACAGAACTACTTCCCACTATCTAATCAAGGTCGAAGAAGATGCCAAAACCCGTCTCGTCTGTCCAGTCTGGGACCTGGTCCAAACCCGTTTTCCCGCTGGGTTTCCGAAAGAAGTCAATTTATTGGAGTTTCGCATATCTCAAGTTCACAATTCCTACACATTTCGAAACCTCGAGCTATTGAATCGTAAGCCAATCGAAGCTGGGCTTCCATTTGTGAAGAAAATTGTTGTTCTGGGTTCGAACCCAGATAGTAGAATCGTTGTTGTGGTGTATGAGATGTGGGATTTGGATGGAAGATTGGCTATGTTGAGAGTTGGAGACGATTCGTGGACTCCAATTTATACCCAACACTTTGTTTGTGTCGATGTTACCCCCCCCCCACACACACACACAGTGCTGGCTTCAACACACACACACACACACACACACAGAGCAAACACAGTCTCACACACAATGATACACACACACACAGAGCAAACACAGTCCCAAAAAAAGAACTGATCCAGCAAAGACAGTCCAACATTAAAACTAAGGGCACTTTCGTCCACACAATTAAACAAAAATGGAAAAAAAAAAACAAAAAGGACCAAATCAATCCACTAGTAGGACTATTTGGTATAATAGAATAAAAGTAGGATTATTTGGTATAACAGTTTGTAAAGTAGGATTTATTGGTAAATAATTCAAAAATAAATAGGTAATATAACTTAAAAAAATAAAAATAAAAAATAAAAAGTATACTTATATAGTATACTCCAAACAAAGCCCCATATTTTTAAATAAGTCACATTTCAATATTAAAGATACCTTTGTACATCATTGCCTATGTTTTTCGAAAAGTGAGGAAGGGAGGGGGGTTAGGGAAAATGAGTAGGAGCTCTAATTAGAGCTACCACTAATGATGTGGCAGTGGGTCCCATCCACTGCCACAGTATGTATTGTGTCTATTTTTTTTTTTTCATTTTTGCTTTGCCACCTCATTAGTGGTGGGTTTAGAGCCACTAAATTAGTGGTCTCTAGCACCACTGGGGGGGTTAGAAAGGGTTTCTGTGATGATGAATTTACAAATTTATGTAAAAGCATGCAGTAGATTTTTTGGTTTTCTCTCCAACCCGATCAATCCAAAAGAAATGAAGATGACAAGTTTTGGTTTCGCAATGTTAATGTGATGAATAATCCTCCATTTACACCTTAGACATTTTTGGTAACGTTAAAACATCATTCATAGTTGCCCTAAAAAACATTTGGTTTTCCTCTCAAACCCTAGAAATATAAAAATCCTTTTCACGTATTGTAACATCGAATCATCGAAATCAATTGGACTTGTGTAATTTTGCAGTCTTGGTTAATGTCAGTGACGTCACTCCAGCAACTTCAAGTTTACATCCACCCACCATCGGCATCTTTGATTGTGGTGGTGAACGATGGTGTAAGGTATGTGGCCTTCGATGTTTGATTTCCTTGTTTTTATGGATTATGCTCGTTGTGATGGTTGAGTGTATTTGGTTAATGTTAGAGTATGTGTCTGTATGTAATGGGTATGTAGTGATTTTTTTTTTTTTTTTGTCTGTGACGTTGTCTGATGTTAATGGTTGGGTGGGTTTCGAATTGCATCGGAGGTATAGTTGTGTAATGGCTCATCTTTATTTGACGTTGTTTGTGTAATGGCTCATCGGAGGTTTAGCATTAGTGTAATGGTGGTGCCATTGCAATATTGGTTGTGTTGTTTTGTTGTAATGACGCAATGAGTCTCCTGTTTTTTTCAATTGCATATATGTTATTAATGATGTGAAAAATATCCATGTTAGGGTAAGGGGAATTTTTTGGTGATGTAGATTTTAATAATGTGCAATGTCAACCAGTTAAAATTTGTCCGTATTGAGTGGGTGTTGTTGTAATGTTGGTAAATTGTTGTGTAGCCTTTTACGTTTGTCCACGTAAATGTTAGGAAGTGTGACCTGGCATTCACATCCATGTTAGTAAATATTCCACGTAGTGGTACGTAGAGGGTTTGAATGGCATTTGAGTACATGCTGAAATTAATGCATCCATTACGTCAAAGTGTGCATTGTAGGTATGTTGGAGTTGATGTGGAATTTTAATGACGTACATAATAGTGTTAATGTGATGTGGGTGGTATACATGTTAATGAAGTGCAATGTCGGTCGCATTTACGTAGTGGGTTTTGTGTTTTTGATAGTGTTAAATTGTTGAGCCAAGTTTTGTTGAAATTGTCCATATTGTTGTTGATTTGTAGATTACAATATGTCAATGTTTGGTAATGTGTGATGGCATTCACATCCATGTTGGTATATATTCCATGTGTGGTATGTTGTTTGTTAGACCAAAATTTATATACATGCTGAAATTAATATTGTTATTATGTTGGAGTACCCGTTTGGTTGCAAGGGGTGGGTAGCATTGATTGTGTTGGTGTTATTGTTTTTTATGTTTGAATAATTTGGTATGCGTGATGAGCATTTTTTTTTTGAGGTGTTGTCGTGGAATGGCTTTTTTAAGCCGTCAACCCATTGTCCAAGTTGGGTCGTGAATTAATGACGTGCTCGTCATGTTTGGAAAGTCGTGTTGTTTTTGTTGATATATATGGTAAAATGTGTCAAAATTGTTTTAACATTACGGATTGGTCATTAATTCGATGGCGTTTGAAGTTGTTACGTCTTTGTGGTTAAGTTTTCACGGGGGAATCTAGTTGTTTAACATTTATAATGTGTATTGTATTTTGCGGCTTTGTCGGTAAGAATTAAATCTTATGCGTGGTTTAGTGTGACGTTCATGCTGCTTTATGTGTTGGGTTGTTTATATTTCTAGTTTTTTTTTTTTTTTTTTGTCGTCAATTGAACTAATAATTTGAGGTTTATGTTATGGCAAATCGTGCAGGCAGGCGAGGATGTGAACATAAAATAGATGGGAGAACACTCTGCTCAAATGTGACCATCCAAACATCCACCCGATTGGCCACTAAGAAACAAACGCAACTACCATTCAAGAAAAACAAAAGTTGAACAAGTAGTGTTAGAAGACCTGTAGTCGACCCGTCGAGACTAATGTATCGTTCCAATGTCGTTGATGTGATAAAGACGGTGCTTGAGTTAGAGTTAAGCGATGGACAAGTCCGACAATTCTAGAAGACCCTATTTTGGTTGATGATTGAGGCAATCCGTGTGCATTAGTTGGATCCAAAAGCTTATAAAATGCTGATTCTATAATCATTTTAGACATCTTATTGTTATCGAATTAAGTTAATGTAATGGGAATTTGACAAGTACAATTATGGATTTATTTGTGGTTACCCAATCATATGGTGAGACAAATGTAGCTCGACATGGTAGTTGGTGTATGTATGCATTCAAGCTATAAAATTAGTTTATCGAAAATAGTGAACGTTTCTCTCCCCCCCCCCCCCCTTTTCATGCATGGCTTATAAAATTACGTCACAACCCGTCATGCTGAAATTAAACCTTAAGTCATTGGTGTCACTTCCACTTGGGTTCTCACAAATTGATGTTGTAAATAGTTGAATACATAAAGAATAAGAAGTAAATGGATTTGAACAAAACAAAGTAATAAACATTCCAAATCTTGAAGACAAACAATATGTTTTAATGTTCAGAACCCACTTCACCCTAAGATAAAGTTGAATAAAAATGATGCAATAAATAGTCCAATACGCTCCAGATGTGACGTCCATTGGCCGAAATGTTTGGTAATATAAACAACAACAGAGCAGGAAAAAATGAATGTTACACCTATCCATTCCCCAAGTTCATGTTGTCATATACCCATATTGTAACACAACCCATCTCATCAAACCCCCTTACTCATATTGTAACACAACCCATTTCATCGTACTAATTATCTAGTAATCTGATAAAAACATAAATATTTGATAAAAAATTGCAAATCCAATATAAATTCCATTTATATAATAAAGTGTATTCCATGCACCCAGCAAATGTTGGGTATACCTCGTTATTAAAGTGTGGGACCCAATTGGTTTTGGAAAAAGAGTTTCAATTTGGCTTGGTTTAGTATAATATATTTTCATATATTATATTTGTGGAGACCCAATCCAATTTGGTAACAATTAGAGTTTGATTACAAAACCCTAGATTCACAATATATAATATATTGTTTAATATTTGAGTTATTGATATTGGGTTTTTCACCAACAAGGTGGACGGCGGCTGCCATAGAAAACAGTGCTTCGAGTGTATTGTTTTTCAGGAAGAGATTGATTGATGCTTTGGATTCGGCTGTTTGGTTTGATTATTTTGGATTTTCTTTAACTCTGGTTCTGAAGATTTTGGTTCATCTATTTGGTGAGGTTTTTCCTCTTATTTATTTGTGATTATTTAGAATTCACCTAAGGGTGGTTTGTGAGACCATTCGTGTCTCGTTTGTAATCGTTTGGAACTTATTTGGTTGATAGTGGAATCGGATTTCGATCCCGTGGACGTACCTCACATTGAGGGAACCACGTAAAATTCTTGTGTTGCCTTTGATTTAATTTTTCGCATTAGTTTTTATTCCCATTGATTGATTTACTTGTGGGAATCACATATTTTCCCTAGCAACTGGTATCAGAGTTTACGGTTTATTTGGGTCTATTTATTTGTGTAAATCAATGGAGAGGAATGTGGGTCGTATGTCTAGCTTCAATGAAAGCAATTGGGTAACTTGGCAAACTAAAATAGATGACCTATTCTTTTGTAAAGATTTGTATGGACTCATTGAGGGTGATAGTGACAAATCCAAAGATGGTTCTTTTTCAAAGAAAGACATTGAGTGTTACTATTGTCATGAGAAAGGGCACATGAAGCGAGAATGCCGAAAGCTCAAGAATAAGGAGAAAAGGCGTGACAAAAGTATGGCTAAGAAGCAAGAAGACACGACGGCAGTTACTACCAATGATCTCATGGTTGTTTGTGAAGATGATTGCATCAATTTTGTGGGCCAAGAGAGTAATTGGGTGATTGATTCCGGTGCTTCTTTTCATGTGACTTCTCGAGTTGATTTCTTCACTACCTACACCAAAGGAGATTATGGTTCTGTTCGAATGGGTAATGAAGGTTTGTCCAAGATTATTGGCATGGGTGATGTTTGCTTGGAAACAAATTTGGGCTGCAAGTTGCTGCTTAAAGATGTGAGGCATGTTCCCGACATTCGCCTCAATTTGATCTCTACTAGGAAGCTAGATGATGAAGGCTTCAACAACAAATTTGGTGATGGAATATGGAAGCTCACAAAGGGTTCTTTGGTGGTGGCTAAGTGCAAGAAGACTCATACACTTTATTCGATGCAAGGAAAAATTTGTAAAGGTGTTGTCAATGCACTTGAAGATGATACTTCTACCGAATTGTGGCACAAGCGGCTTGGCCATATGAGTGAAAAGGGGCTGCAAGTTTTGTTCAAGAAAGAGCTTCTACCCGATTTGAAAGGTACACATCTTAAAACTTGTGTTCATTGTTTGGCGGGTAAACAACATAGAGTTTCTTTTCATAAAAATGTTGCTTCTAGAAAAGAAAATGTTTTGGAGTTGATTCATTCGGATGTTTGTGGTCCTTTAAAAGTTAGAACACATGGTGGTGCACTTTATTTTGTTACTTTCATTGATGATTATTCAAGGAAAGTTTGGGCTTTTCTACTAAAAACTAAAGATCAAGTTCTAGAAGTATTTAAGCATTTTCAGGCCATGGTTGAAAGAGAAACAGGGCAGAAATTGAAGTGCATCCGAACAGACAATGGTGGTGAATACATTGGGCCATTTGATGAGTATTGTCGCAGCCAAGGTATTCGGCACCAAAAGACAGTTAAGAAGACTCCTCAACAAAATGGCGTTGCCGAGAGGATGAATCGCACCATTGTAGCAAGAACAAGGTGTTTGCTTTCACAAGCTAAATTGCCAAGATCCTTTTGGGGTGAGGCAATGAGTACAGCGGTTGACGTGATCAATTTGTCTCCTTGCTATCCTTTGAATGGTGATGTTCCTGAAAGAGTTTGGACTGGCAAAGATGTGTCTTATGAGCACTTGAGAGTGTTTGGTTGCCGAGCTTTTGTTCACATTCCAAAGGATGAGAGGTCCAAGCTTGATAGTAAGTCAAGACAATGTATTTTTCTTAGCTATAGGCGTAATGAATTCGGGTATAGATTATGGGATCCAGTCGACAAGAAAGTCATTCGAAGTCGTGATGTTGTGTTTCTTAAAGACCAAACAATTGAAGACTTTGGTAAAGGTGATCAACTGGAGCCAAAAACTAGTGATCTCATTGACATGGATCCATATCCTTCATCTCCAGTTGATGATGAAAATAGGGGAGATGTGCAGCCACCTATTGAAGATGTGCAGGATGATGCTAATCCTAATGAGGTTGAGCCAGAAATTGAGGAAGAGCATCTAACTCAAGAACCGCCACCACAACTTGAGTAAAGAAAATCTACAAGGGACCGACAACCTTCAAGAAAGTATCCTCCCAATGAATTTGTGTTGATTTCTGATCAAGGGGAGCCTGAGAGCTACCAAGAAGCAATTGAGCATGCAAAGAAAGATGATTGGAAAAAGGCCATGGAAGAGGAGATGAACTCCTTACTTGAAAATCACACCTATGACTTAGTGAAGTTGCCTAAGGGGAGGAAAATTCTGAAAAATAAGTGGGTTTTCAAATTGAAGAATGATGGGAAGAATCTGAGGTACAAAGCACGTCTTGTTGTGAAAGGCTTTGGGCAAAAGAAAGGTATTGACTTTGACGAGATTTTCTCACCGGTTGTAAAGATGTCTTCTATTCGGGTTGTACTTGGCATGGCTGCAAGTATGAACCTTGAAGTTGAGCAACTTGATGTGAAGACCGCATTTCTTCATGGTGATCTTGAAGAAGAAATTTACATGGAGTAACCGGAAGGTTTTGTGGAAAAAGGGAAAGAGAAATTTGTTTACAAATTGAAGAAAAGTTTGTATGGCCTCAAGCAAGCTCCACGGCAATGGTACAAAAAATTTGACTCTTTCATGATGAATAATGGTTTTTCTAAAACCACTTCGGACCATTGTGTGTTTGTGAAAAATTTCCCGGATGGCAAATTTATTATTCTTTTGCTTTATGTTGATGTCATGTTAATTGTGGGTCAAGATTCTACCATGATTAACAAGTTGAAGGTAGAGTTGAGTAAATCTTTTGCTATGAAAGATTTGGGACCGGCAAAGCAAATACTTGGTATGAAAATTGTTCGTGATCGCAAAAAGGGGCTGATTTGGTTGTCTCAAGAGAGCTACATTGAGAAAGTTCTTGAGAGGTTCAACATGGATAAAGCAAAGCCGGTTGGTTGTCCACTTGCGGGTCACTTCAAACTTAGTTCGAATCAATGTCCTACAAGTGAGAAAGACAAAGAAGAGATGTTGAAAGTTCCTTATGCTTCAGCAGTTGGTTCTTTGATGTACGTCATGGTTTGTACAAGGCCGGATATTGCTCACGCTGTTGGTGTGGTGAGTCGGTTTCTCTCTAATCCGGGTAAAGAACATTGGGCAGCGATAAAATGGATTCTAAGATATCTTCGAGGGACTTCGAAGGTGTGTTTGTGTTTTGGGGATGGTAAGCCGATGCTTGATGGGTTCACAGATTCTGACATGGCTGGTGATGTTGATTCTAAGAAATCTACTTCGGGGTATTTGGTGACTTTTACAGGGGGAGCTGTGGCATGGCAATCTAAATTACAAAAATGTGTTGCTCTCTCAACTACCGAAGCTGAATTTATTGCCATTACAGAAGCTTGCAAAGAAGAGTTATGGTTGAAGAAATTTTTGCAAGAGTTGGGTTTGAAGCAAGAAAAGTATGTGCTTTATTGTGATAGTCAAAGTGCTATTCACTTGAGTAAAAATTCTACTTTTCATTCGAGATCGAAACACATTGATGTGAGATACCATTGGATTCGTGATGTGTTAGATTTGAAATTGTTGCAACTCGAAAAGGTTCACACGGATGATAATATTCCGGATATGTTGACTAAGACTTTGTCGAGGGATAAACATTTGAAGTGTCGAACTTTGGCGAGTATGGTTGATGTCTCCACCTAAGTCGGTAGGGGGAGAATTGTTGGGTATACCTCGTTATTGGAGTGTGGGACCCAATTGGTTTTGGAAAAAGAGTTTTAATTTGGCTTGGTTTAGTATAATATATTTTCATATATTATATTTATGGAGACCCAATCCAATTTGGTAACAATTAGAGTTTGATTACAAAACCCTAGATTCACAATATATAATATATTGTTTAATATTTAAGTTATTGATATTGGGTTTTTCACCAACAAGGTGGACGGCGGCTGCCATAGAAAACAGTGCTTCGGGTGTATTGTTTTTCAGGAAGAGATTGATTGCTGCTTTGGATTCGGCTGTTTGGTTTGATTATTTTGGATTTTCTTTAACTCTGGTTCTGAAGATTTTGGTTCATCTATTTGGTGAGGTTTTTCCTCTTGTTTATTTGTGATTATTTAGAATTCACCTAAGGGTGGTTTGTGAGACCATTCGTGTCTCGTTTGTAATCATTTGGAACTTATTTGGTTGATAGTGGAATCGGATTTCGATCCCGTGGACGTACCTCACATTGAGGGAACCACGTAAAATTCTTGTGTTGCTTTTGATTTAATTTTTCCACATTAGTTTTTATTCCCATTGACTGATTTACTTGTGGGAATCACATATTTTCCCTAACAGCAAACACATATTGAAGATACAAAATGTCATAGACTCCTACTAAGATAAACTTGTCCACAGCTGTTCTTGTATGTGGCAAAGTGTATATGTGAATGAGATAGTAAATTATTTGATGATCGATCATAAAAGATGTAATCGTGCTGGATATGTCCATCAACCATATGTGTCAATGCATTACATCAATTCCTTATATATTTTCCTATTATGATTACCCATTTTGCCACAGTAGCCACAACGAATTCGTAACACCACCTTACCCTTGGATGAGATCCTTTTCCGTTGGGGTCTTTCGGACGGTCACTTAACAATAGGTGGAGCAATGAGGCAATTTGCTGGTGTGAACTTGGATTTGGCTACCGTCGGAATTGGGTGAATAGACCCATAATATGCTGTTCAGAATTCTTTAACGTGGTAAAACGATTCAATGGAGTCCTATAAGTTTCTGCCACTATTTCGAAAAGCACAACCCATCCAGCGCAGAATCAATCAAAATATACCCCTAGAATGGCAACATAACATTGACACCTTAAAGTCAGACTTCCCGACACACCTACGAAAAACAAAACCACACCCAAAGACATTGAACCAACAACAAAACAACATATGAAACTGACCTGCAAGAATGTTGCACGGCACGTTGACAACACAACAATGAAACTAACTTGCAAATGACTGTACAGCACGTCAACAACACAGAACCCGAAGAAGCAATTGAACCAAAAAAAAAAAAAAAGAAACAACAACAACAACTACAACCCCCTAAAGCAATAACCCACGTTTCCAATCAGAAAGACACATCAAATGGGTAACATCATCAATCCTACAAATTACTCCATGCAATCTTCAAAAAAAAAAGAGAAAGGAAACATAACACCATAACAAACCCACCCAAACATCAAGAAAAAAATCAAAAACAAAATCACATCCATCAACAACCCACGATTCCATATCAGAAACACACATCAAATGGGTAACATGATCGACCCCACAAATCATTCCAAGCAATCCCCAAAAAAATTTTTGCAACATAACACCATACCTTAACGAACCCACCCAAACATCATGAAAAAAAAAAATCAAAAGCAAAATCATATTTAAAGGCAAACAAGTAAACTCCACAATTTTCAAATTAAATAAAAACAACATACCATAAATAAATAGGACTAATTGGCTTGGAAGTAAACTTCCACGACTAAATAGAGTAACATTTTTTCAAATTATATTTTTGAGTAATTTTTCCTTTAATAATTTTAAAATAATAATAATAAAAATAGTGGTAAATATAGGGGGTGTTTAGGAAGAGTTTTTTTTGGTTTTTTTTGTTAGTTTTTTGCTAAAAGACAAAATAGGTTAAAAAAACCAAAAAAAAAAAACAAATCCAGATAAAATATTACATCAAACTCATAATCATTTCACTTTCTCTCTCACAAACATCACATCTAATTACAAAAAAATCTAACTATCTTTCCAAACACAAAAAAAATTTCTCCAAAAATAATCAAAAACTAAAAACATCTACTAAAATAACAACTTTCCAAACACCCACATAGTATTCTTCGCCAATATCTCGAGTCAACTCAAGAGGTGATTTCCGGCAAGTAGCTCCGGCGATACTCAAAATTTCATTATCTCACTCCTTTTTTTGGATCCTGCTTCTCAAGGGAAGGAGGAGTTACATGTGTTTCCCTCCTCGTTTTTCATCTTTTCTCTGATCTAGAGCCTACAGATGTCGATTCTTTTTTATTTTCTACAAATTCTATTTCCTTTTTTTTTCCTAATCAATCACCATTCTGATCTCGATCCTTGCAAATTTTTAAGTATTCTTCAGCCATTTTTTGGCTTGCATTTATTGGGAGTTTTCGGGTTTTTTTTTTTGTGTGTTTCAGGTCTCTTTTACTATGTTTTTGTTCGATCTGTTATCTCGTTTAGTTGCTTATGGTCTGTCTCTATTTTTGTTGTTGTGTTGTGAGGGTTTCTTGTCTTTTTTTACTGTTGTTGTGGATGTGGCAAATCCTCTGCTAGTTTTTGTCTCATTTTCTTTTTGCAACAAACTCTTAAAGTTGATGGTCCGTTCAGTTCTTACATTGACAGAGCTTGTCGGTGGTTGAGATTTAGACTATAAAGCCTTCTTAGACAGACGTGCAAGTTAATATATCGGAAATTCTCAATCTAGACGTCCAATAGGTACACCATCCTAGTGATACTGAATCACCAGCACAATACACCCCAGTTTCTAGTGTCCATGAAAAGCAATTGTTGGCACCAACTTTTGATCCAATTTTGCATTTTTGTGTAGGAGGCGCCAACCGTATCCAAGCCCTACAACATTGCTTCGTTAGTCTAAATGAAATGATAGATACTGTTGGATTCCCTTTGACCCATGGCCATGTTCGTGTTAAGCACAAGAGAGAACCAAGGATTGAAGACATCGTCAGCAACCTAAGTTTTTTTTGGCCACCTTGGCTTCGAGCTTTTTGATTTAGTAATTTGTTTTGGTAGCTCGGTTTGGTCTAATATTTTCTATTTGTGGAAGTGCTTTTTCTGATATCTTTGCAGGGTTCGTTGTTGTTGCTTGTAGTTTTTGATAGAGTTATGGTTGCTGATAAAGGTTATTAATTTGTTTCTATGTGGTTGGAACTATGTAACAGCTTGGTGGCCTCGTTTGGGAACAGACTAATTTAGTAACTTTTTGGCTATTTAGCTAAAAAGGTAGGTAAAAAAAACTTGTATGTTTGGGATGACTTTTTGGCTAATTACGAAAAGATGTGCAAAAAGTAGAGAGAAAAGAGAATCTTTGACTTTTTGGTATAAGTTGTTGACTTTTTGACTAATTTAATAACTTTTTGACTAATTGGCTAAAAAGGTAAGCCCCCAAACGAGGCCAGTCCCTTATTGTGTTCTAGTTTGATGTTACTATTTGCTGTATTAGAACAATATGTGATGTACCTTGCTTTATATCTATATAAAACATTTGATCTATCAAATCTTAATTATTATATTTAAGATTTATAGACATTTTTACCATTGTAGATATTTTTCCATCCCTTAATGAATCAGTGTACTCGCTGTGCAACTCATTCATGTGCGAATAAGAATGTTGACACTGACAAATGAATGGACAATGAAAAGATTTGCATTGGACTATAACATTCATAACTATTTGGACAGCGGCAGTGATTGGTAGCTCGAAACCTAAGGCTCGAATTTGGCTCGAGGGTCAAAACGACGTCGTTTTGACCCTGTTTTTTTTTTTTTTTTTTCTTTTCTTTTTCTTATTTTCGTCTTCATCTTCTCCAATTTTTTTTTTTGCAGAAGGGAGAAAACCAGGAAGAAGGGAGAGAGGAGGAGGGAGGGAGGGAGGAGGAGGGGGGGAGGAGGAGGGAGGAGGGAGGAGGGACTGGAGGGGGCCATTAAAATGGCGGTGGCGAGGAGCAGCGGCGGAGGCGAGAGGCGAGGCGAGGCTGCTGCGGCGGAGGCGAGGCGAGGCGAGGCGAGGCTGCTGCGACGATCGGCGAGGCGGTGGCGGTGGACGGCGGGCCTGGGCAGACGAGACGAGGACGACCCACGGCGGGACTGGGCTGCGACGAGGACGACCCACGGCGACGAGGACGACCCTTCTCTTCTCTCCCTCCCTTCTCTTCTCTTCCTCCCTTCTCTTTCTCCTCTCCCTCTTTCGAGCCTCTCGAGCCTCAAGAAATTCGAGCTACCGCTCATTTCCGATTTGGACAGTGCAAAATTTCACAATAGAAATTTAAGTACATTAATACTCACACAAACACATTTACATGGACAATGAGAAGGTACAGTTCAATATTATTCACAGATTCAATGATGTAAAAGTTTATATTACGACAAATCAAGTAATATGAAACATCCACAAAATTTGAATGTGAAACTTTTATATTCCAAAATGTTTAGGAATTTCTCATATTCGACAATTTACAATGAAAACTTAGGTTTTGAACACCAAATACTTTTCATGTTTTTTCTCTCTCCACAAAATGACTCTTTCTTTCTCTACCTCGATCTCGTTCATCTTCCCCTAATTTTTGTCACTAGTGAGTGTCGTCATTGACTGTGATGCCGAATATGGACAAGAATCTGCAATTAAAGGTAGGGCTAATGTATAAGGAAGAGGATCATTTGATTAAGAGCACGAAAAAAGTCAACGCAAGTGATCCAAACATGGTAAATCAGGTTATGTCGGATCTAAAACTAGCCAAAGTTAATGATTCCCCTTCTTGTTGGGAGGAAATTAAGAAAGAGAAATCTACTCACAGATCCTTCAAACAAGCGCTATTAAACTTCAATCACCGACAAGTTCACATTCAATCGCTAGTGCTAGGATATAACATAATTCAACTACCATCCCTCACATGATTTCTGTGTTTCCCTAGTGCTAGGATATAATTTAGTTCCACCACCTTCTCCATTATGTTGAAAACACAAAAAACGACTTTTTGTTATCTCTTGATTTTTCTATTTTCACTTCTCCATTATGCCTATTTCTAGAATGGGATATAGATTGCCCATCATGCAAGCCATCTCTATCAATCTACACTCATTGATGAGACAGTTGTTACTAATCCATATATCCAGTTTTGGTTCTACTAATTTTAAAATACTTGACTTGAGTGCTTCTCCCTAAATTTCTATTGTGTGTTAATTCCTCTCGTAGTTTTCATCCACTAAAAATTATATTATCTGCAAACAAATATACACCATAGGAGTTAGTTAATTTATCTATAATTAAGACAAATAGGTAAAGACTCAAAGTTCATTTTTGATGCAATTCTATAATGATTGTAAATTCCTTGATTTCTCTTGTAGGTGATTTAATCATAGTTACAACTCTGTCAGTTGTGTCCTTTATCGGACACATTTTATGATTTTTTATGAGGCTTTATCAATAATTTTGAATTGATGACATGGACTCTGGGGGTTTGCCCATGGTTGTCTTGTGGATCAAGTTGTACTTTTGAGTCTCATAGAATACTTTAATTAGTATTTTGGATAAATTACACTTACAGTCTATTTTTTTAGTAAAGTTTCACTTTGATCCCTATAGGTTCAATTTCGACAATTTTTAGTTTGACACTTGCAATCATGTTTCAATGTGGTCCATCGTCAAGATATTCTAGGATCCGAAATGGAAAAATCCCACATGCAGCTCACATGAGAAAATGGGTAAATAAGCATTGGTACCTAAGAAGGAAAATGGGTTAATAAGCATTGGTAGTCCTTATAGTTTAACCTAAGTTCCATTTCGATTCTTCTAGTTTCAATTTCAAAAATAAGAAACCTTGTAATTTCACCAAGTAGCAATGTGGTCCCTTCATTCAAGGGATTATTCATATGGGTACAAAATCTAACTCGTTAAGACGAGATTCCCAATATGGTGAACCATATAGTCGATTGTGAAACTTTCTTTGGCAATGTAGTCAACTTAGACCATTGTAGTGCCAGACTATGTAGATGAAGAACACATTTGCATTGGGCAATTTAATGTGAAATTACATTTTTTTCTCATGCGTTCCATCAACTTTGTTGGCGGATTTTGATGGAGGCACCGCATCACTAGGTAAAATTTGTAGGGTTTTTTATGTTCAAAATTAAAATAGAGGGATTAGAGTGAAAATCGAGTGAAACTATGAGGACCATTAGTGCTACTTATTTGGGGAAAAAAAAATTGTTTTACTTAGAAAATATGAGGAAGAAGAACTCAGAAAATATGAGGAAGAAGGAATATATTGCTGTTATATTCAAAACTTCTTATCTTGTGAAGAGAAAACTACACTCCTTATATAGGAGAGAACAAGAGCTACTATTTGTGCCACTAAGATCCACTATCACCACTAAGAGATCCACTATCACCACTAAGAGCCACTACCTATCTCCTTACATAATATATACATCCATTATAGCCACTATCTAGATCACTAACATAGTGTATATAGATATTATCATAACCCACTAACAGCCACTATATGTCCACTAACAGCCACTAACAATAATAATCAGATTTCCAGCACTCCTCCTCAAGCTGGTTTGAAGATATCTTCCATAGCCAGCTTGCTAGTCAGCTTATCAAATTGCTTCTTGTGTAGTCCCTTCGTTAGCACATCAGCTAATTGTTCACCTGTTGGAAGGTAGGTCATACAGATTATGCCAGCATTGATTTTCTCCTTGATGAAATGTTTATCCACTTCTATATGTTTTGTGCGATCATGTAGAACTGGATTATGAGCTATAGATATAGCTGCTTTGTTGTCACAATAGACCTTCATAGGTGTCGGGTGAGAAAGCTTTAATTCTTCAAGAATTCTTTTAATCCACATTACTTCACAGATTCCATGGGCAACAGCTCTGAACTCTGCTTCTGCACTACTTCTAGCTACCACATTCTGTTTTTTACTCCGCCATGTAACTAGGTTCCCACCTACAAAGGAGCAGTATCCGGATGTTGATCTCCTATCTGTAACACTTCCTGCCCAGTCTGCATCTGTGTATACTTCAACTTGAAGATGTCTATGTTTCTTGAACAGTAAGCCTCTCCCTAGAGTTCCTTTCAAATATCTTAAGATCTTATAAACGGCCTCAAAGTGCTCTGCCCCTGGTGAGTGCATGAACTGACTTACCATGCTGACTGCAAAGATCAGGCCGCGTGTGAGACAAGTAAATCAATTTCCCTACAAGTCGCTGATATTGTTCCCTTTCTTTGACTTCTTCAGCCTTAGCAGCTTGTAACTTCAAGTTAGGCTCGATCGGAGTCTCCACCATCTTACAACCAAGCATACCTGTTTCTCCAAGGAGATCAAGAACATATTTTCTCTGATTAACGAATATACCTTCCTTGGATCTTGCAAATTCCATTCCGAGGAAATACTTGAGGGCTCCCAGATCCTTAATGTGAAATTCTTTTGCGAGTTTCTCTTTGAGGGCTGCTAACTCTGCTTCATCATTACCAGTTAAAATGATGTCATCAACATAAACAATCAAAATTGCAATTTTACTGTCTTTTGAATGTTTATAAAATATTGTGTGATCTGCTTGACTCTGCGAGAAGCCACAACTGATAACTGCCTTCCCAAAGCGTTCAAACCACGCTCTTGGTGATTGTTTGAGTCCGTATAATGACTTGTTCAATCTGCATACTTTGTCGCTACCAAGTCTTGCTCAAATCCCGGCGGTAGGCTCATGAACACCTCCTCTTCAAGATCACCATTGAGAAATGCATTTTTAATGTCAAGTTGATGTAGAGGCCAATCTGAATTTACTGCAAGAGATAACAGTACTCTGATGGAATTTATTTTAGCAACAGGAGCAAACGTCTCCTGATAGTCGATCCCATAAGTTTGAGTGAAGCCTTTAGCCACCAGTCTCGCCTTGTATCTCTCAACGCTTCCATCTGCGTTACATTTTATCGTAAACACCCATTTACACCCAACTGTTTTCTTGTCTTTGGGTAGATCAACTATCTTCCAAGTACCACTTCTCCTTAAAGCATTCATCTCCTCCATGACTGCTAATTTCCAATTCGGATCATCCAATGCTTCCTGTATATTCCTTGGAACAAACAAGTGTGAAATCCTAGATGTGAAAGCTCTATGGTTTTTAGACAGTCTTTGATAGGAGAGGTAATTTGCAATAGGATGTTTAATGCAATTTCGGACACCTTTCCTAATTGCTATAGGAACATCAAGGTCGGAAATAGAAGGAATAGGATTACCTAAAATTTCGATGCCAGAACTCGGGTGGACATTCGGGTCATTAGGATGGACATTCGGGTCATTATTCCTCAGATGAAATCGCTTTCTAGTATAAACCTGAAGCTCAGAATTTAGATCATTTGGTAGTACTTCTCCCCCTAAACAAGAATCTTCTTGACTAGGCACCATAGAACTTGGTTCTCCTAAGTGATCATTATCAGACAGATGTGGTTTTTGTGTAGGATAAATGACATTGGGGAGCGGGATAGAAATATCCCAAAAATTGTCTTCTACTACTCCACTTGTCTCCCCCTGAAGAGAAGTGTTGGGGAAATAAGATTTTGTTTCCACAAATGACACATCCATACTCACATGAAATTTCTTGGTTTGAGGATCGAAACACTTATACCCCTTTTTGTTTGAGGAATAACCCAAAAAAACACATTTTATAGCACGGGGGTCAAGTTTTGAACGAAATTGACTGGGAACATGAACATAGGCAGTACATCCAAAAACTTTGGCGGGTAAATCAGAAAACAACCTCGTGTCAGGAAAAAAAGTTTTGAGACAATCAAAAGGTGTTTTGTATGTTAACACCTTTGTAGGCATCCTGTTTATCAAATAAGAGGCTGTTAAAATTGCTTCACCCCATAAATATTTAGGAACATGCATGTAAAACATTATAGCACGTGCTACTTCAAGTAAATGTTTATTTTTTCGTTCTGCAATGCCATTTTGTTGAGGGGTATCCCGACATGTAGATTGATGAAAAATCCCCTTTTTTGCCAAAAACTCACCCAACTGCTCATTGAAATATTCTGTTCCATTATCAGAATGTAAAATACCAATTTTGGTTTGAAATTGGTTTTCAATCATATTGTAAAAATTTGTGAATAAATTTTTCACGTCAGATTTTTTATTCATCAAATAAATCCAACATAAGCGGGTATGGTCATCAATAAATGTAACAAACCATCTTTTACCAGAAAGAGTAGTGATTTTAGAAGGGCCCCAAACATCACTATGAATCAAATAAAAAGGTTTGGAAGCCTGGTAAGGTTTTGGCAAATAAGTAGAGCGATGAAATTTTGCAAAAATGCAACTTTCACAATGAAAAGAAGAACAATCAATCCCTTTAAATAATTTGGAAATAAATGTTTCAGATAAAGAAAACTAGGATGTCCTAGCCTATAGTGCCATAGCATTATTTTTTCTCGAACAGAGATTGAACTAGTACTATTAAAGCTCTGAGCTTTTTTACTACTAACAGGTACTTCATCAAAGTAGTAAAGACCTTCAAGCATCCTAGCACGCCCAATCATCATCCCCGAGTTCTGGTCCTGAAATTCACAATGGGATTCAAAAAATGTAACACGACAATTAGAATCCTTAGATAGTTTACTGACAGACAAAAGGTTACAGGCTAAGTTGGGGACGTGAAGAACAGCATTGAGATTAATTTTCTCAGTTAGTTTAATAAATCATTTTCCTGCAATAGGTGAAAAACTACCATCGGCTATTCTGATTTTGTCATGACCAGAACAAGGGAAATAGGTACTAAATAAATGGGAAAAACTAGTCATGTGATCGGAGGCACCGGAATCTATGATCCACGGAGAGAAGTTTAGGCAAGAGAAGGCTTTAGGATTTCTACCTGTTTGTGCCAAAAAAACACTAGGAGTACCGGATGAGGAGTTGGATTTTATCAGCTTTAAGAGTTGATCAATCTGCTCTTTGTTGAAGGGACCTGAATCGGCTTCATTAGCAGTAGGAAAGCCACGATTCTTCTCTCCTTGTTTGCTGCTTTTCCAGTTGACAGGTTTGCCATGGATCTTCCAACACGTTTCGCGTGTATGGCGAGGCTTGTTGCAAAAATCACACCAGACCCGTGGCTTATCATCAAACCTGCGCTGGTAATTTGCAGCCTTGTTGGCCGCAGCATCGCTAATTAAAGCAGAAATTTCAATTGACTCACCAGTACCTTTTTTCTTAAGCATGACGCTCCTTCGGCTCTCTTCCCTTCTGACTTCGGCAAATACTTCGCCAATGGATGGGAGAGGAGGTCTGCCAATAATTCTTCCTCGCACTTCATCGAACTCAATGTTGAGGCCGGCAAGAAACTTGTAAATACGGCTGTCTTCCACAGTTTTCTTGTGGTGGTTGCAGTCGTCAACCGATTTCCATTCGTATGTGTTGAAGATGTCAAGATCCTGCCACAACCTTTTCAACGAATTGAAATATTTGGTGACGGAATCATCTCCTTGACGAATCTCTCCCAACTTCAAAGTCAATTCGAAAACTTGAGATTGATTTCCTAGGTCAGAATACATCTGACTAACATTATCCCACAACTCTTGTGCAGTAGTATAGCACATGTAATTAGAGCTTATATCCTCCTCCATGGAATTGACCAACCATGTCATAACCATGGAGTTTTCAGCGTCCCAACTGTCGAACAACGGATCATTAACAGCAGGAGCCTTCTTGTCACCAGTGATGTAACCGATCTTTCCTTGCCCACGGATATACATCCGTACAGATTGTGACCAGCGGAGAAAATTATCACCATTTAGGCGGATGATCGTGATTTGGACAGAGTGAGAGTTGGATGTTTTCACCTGAATGGCAGCGGCAGGGGTTGAAGTGGTTTCGGACGTGACTTCCGGCATGGCTATGACGGTTTTAGGGCTGCTGTGTTTTTGTTGCTCTGATACCAACTTAGAAAATATGAGGAAGAAGAACTCAGAAAATATGAGGAAGAAGGAATATATTGCTGTTATATTCAAAACTTCTTATCTTGTGAAGAGAAAACTACACTCCTTATATAGGAGAGAACAAGAGCTACTATTTGTGCCACTAAGATCCACTATCACCACTAAGAGATCCACTATCACCACTAAGAGCCACTACCTATCTCCTTACATAATATATACATCCATTATAGCCACTATCTAGATCACTAACATAGTGTATATAGACATTATCATAACCCACTAACAGCCACTATATGTCCACTAACAGCCACTAATAATAATAATCAGATTTCTAGCAGTTTTCTATGGGCAAGAGTCAGTCTAAAAAGACCCCAAAAAAAAAAAGTCCTCAAAATAACACTTGAGGCACACACCAAGGGTTTTTTCATCTAGAATCCTGACGAACCTTGGTGGAATGACCAAATCTTGCAATGGTAGCAAAACTATGTTAGGTGAGATCTATGTTACCTAGAATATGGATCGTTTTGGTACGTGAAATACGAACGGGCATGAGATACATTACATTCTCCAAAATATGATACGATAGGAGTAGATTTGTATATATTTCACTTGAGAATTTAAAGTACTTTTGGAGTAATTTTCTTTTATTTAATAGGTATCTAATAAAATGTAGTTTTGTGTAGCAAAACATTAAGCATTATGCCTCATTTTTAATGTTTTTGTCTTATCAAAACTTAACTCACCTTAAATTTTAGTTCATTATATTTGATTTGTTTTTCCTCTTAAGGTAACATTAAAGGAAATATATTGGAAAAAACTTTTGGGTCACTAAATTTATCGTTTTGAAAAGAAAGTGTATCATGTTTTGAAACATACATACCTATATACCTATACAAAGTTGTCCTGCAAATCCAAATAACTTGTCAATATGCAATTGTAATATTGACCACTAGCAAAATTGCCCGTGCCTAAAGGTACTTCATCAGTAGGGAAATAACACCAACCGTTAGATTTACTCAATCTTAACCCCAATCTATAACACACAACATTTTTCAAAAACTGATGTGTTTTATTATATAGATTTGTCTTGTCCTTCTTGTCATGAAGACATGATATGTGACTATTTCAAACCATACAATCACATCAGCCAAATTGTGATCCAATGAATAGTATGCCCAGAAAGTGTAGCTAAAAAAGTCCAGACTTAAAATCCGAACTGCCAAATTTATGTGTATTGCTCTTAGAAAGAGGAAAATCCTCTAGATACATTGCAAAAATAGAACTCCTCATACATAACTGGATCACATTTGTAGAGTGGACAGAAAATTCAAAAATAAACTTACAAGGAAGTCAATCGGGGAATATGAGCAAGTCCAGATGGTATGATACCAGACATTTTGTTGTATGATAAATGCCTGTTATAAACATAGCAGTCAATTTTTTAAGATGGTTTCAATTACAACAAAAAGAAATCCAGAAAGAAGATAGATAACAGTCTTAATACAGTTAAAAAGAAAATGAAATGCTTACAAGATTTCCAAATTAGTCAAGTTTGCTAGCTGAGCTGGGATTCCACCCGTAAGGTAGTTATTATTCAAATAACTGCATATCAGAATTACAAAGGATCAAAAATGGTTTTTATAAGAACTACGACTCTGATAGCCTTAAACTGGAAAAAATTAAGTATTTCAAAATTCACTGAAGCATAGACTTACAGGTTGCGAAGAGATGGAAAGCATCCCTCAATACGTATTAGTTCCCTAATAGTTCCCACCAAATGATTGTTACCAACATCCCTATGAAAACATGGTTATCACAGAGAGATTATCTGCAATGAGATACAAGTAGTAAAGCATACAAATACTGTAGGGAATAGAACATGAAATTTACAAATGTCGGAGTTGTTGCAGAGTGCCCAATTCTGGTGGAATTCGCCCAATAAAACGATTTTCATGTAGATAGAGGTAACGTAACAGAGGAAGATTAGCTAATTCTTTGGGGATTTCTCCTTTGAAATTATTGAAACTCAAGTATCTGCAGAAGATTCATTATAACACATTAATAGTATATAGAATAAATAATATGAGAAAATTCCAACAAAACTAATACCCTCAAAGATGATGAAATTACTCACAGATGGGTTAGACTCTTTAGTTTACCTATTTCAGGAGGAATGACATCTTGCAGCTTATTCCACCTCAAACTGCTGGAAAGAACTAAGAAAGAAAAATACTATAAGTAAACAGAAAATTAGAAAACATAAAAGATCAGAGAAAGTGGGCTAGAGTTCTCAAAATTGGAGAAAATGTTTTCCATATGAAGTGGTTGGAAAAAAAAATTTCAATACAGACAACTTGTTAGTTAATAATAGGGTTTAAATTATACATCAGCAATTTCAATCCTCAAAGAATGTATTTGACTGGAGCAACTCATTTGATCATTTGACATCATACACTCCATTCACACAGACACTGTTTTATAAAATAGGAAATATTTAAATTGCTCAGCCATTTACTTCATTCCACCCTAATGTGACATGCTCTCCTCTAGATAGTCCAGACCCTGAGAAATCAAGGGTGAAAACAGTAATGTTTGAAGGCAACAATATTATAGCCGCTTCACTGGCATCTGCCCTGCATCCACTGGTAAAATCAATACAGACAACTTGTTAGTAAAACAGATTTATAGAATGAATTTGTTAAAGCTAATTCAATTATCTACCAGCTTAATACTCATCCATACTATGACAGAAAGCAAGTGAAGGACCTATATTTTTAGAAAAATTATTAGACAGACCTTTGATATTCCATATACTATCCTTACTTTTTCTATAAGAACAATCTCTACTCATCCACATTTATTTTCTAACCTGTTTCCATGGCAATAAAATACACAAGGCAAAGCCTTTCCTTCTGGACGAACAATAGGCATGTAATGACTACATTGGAGAACATCTCCTCGACTGTTTGTAACCTGCAGAATGATAAAAGGCCAAAAGCTAGTGAGGAATTTGAAGAATTTGAAGATGAGGAAATAAATTTAACATGATCAAGGATGCGTAGAAATATAATAGACTAATAGTCTTCAATAAAAGAAAAAGAATAGGTCGCTTTGTAAGTCTTGCTCAGCTGGAAATTGACAAGAACAAAACATAGAAAATACATAGCTAGAAACATTTCTTCATTTCTTCATTATGAAAAATATATTTATTTTTGTGTAGAGAGAGATAGGTTTGATCACTCACGATCACAGCTGGTCAGTGATGGTGGAGTGGGGATCTTACAAACAGAAGGTATGGCCTTAGCCTTTTTGAAATCAATGTTAAAACCCAAACTAGCACTGCTCTTTAGGCCTTCACATAAGCAATCTGCATCAGTGTCTAACACCGTCTTAAGTCCAGTGCAACACGTGTCTTCCGGCTTTGTTTCATTACTTCCAATTGTCAAATATGTCAGACAATCAGACATGCCGTATATCAGAGTGGTACAATCCACGCTGGGTGCCGGAGCCCCTGGCTCTGTTGTTGGAGGAGGTGGGGATGTTTTTGGTGGAGGGTTGATTGGTGGAGGAGTAGCTACATCAACACAATGAAAACAATCATGAGTTGGGAATACACCTAACCAATCAAGTGGGTACAATACGATGGCAGTGGTAGTAAGTAGGACAGTGGTGGCAGAGGGGTTGTGGTTGTGGCAGCATTGGTAATTAGAGGTAGTAGGATGGCAATGGTAGTGGGACTGATCATATTGGGTACAATTCTATCCTACTTAATTCATGAAAGAGGATGGAAAAACTACCGAAACCCCTAAATCATAAATAGCCCTTCCTTGAAAGTCTACATTCATATTCTTATATGTAAAAGACTAAAAGTTTGCATCATGTATTTCATATTGACTTCATGTAGCGATATATATATCCATCTCAAAGTAAGAAGTTAATAGTAGCCCACAATATACAACCCTTGTCAAGAAATAAATCTAGAACAAAATAAAGAATTATGACAAAGAAGCACTTATTTAAAAAACAAACAAACAAACAAAACAAAAAAATGAAGGAGCGGGAGATTTACAATTGTTTTAAGGTCAAATTTACTAGATTGTCTGGGATTGATCCAGATATATTACAGTTCCTTAACATCCTGTAAAGCAAATCAGATTCATGCAAGTAAAGTTGAGCTAGTGACCCAAAGATTATCATAGTTTAGATCATTTTTATAATCATTGGTAGGACTTACAACTTTGTCATGGCTTTCATGTTTCCTAGTGGTGGAAATTTTGAAGCACCTCCATTCAAGTCACTAATCCTTCTCGATTTAAAGGCTTAAAATATGCAACTGACATTATTTAATCCATGAAATATGATCAGAATAGGCTGAACTTACAGTTCAGTTAAATTATGCAAGAGAGAAATGTTAGAAGGTATAGGCCCTTCAAAACCGCTTGCTTCAAGCTCTCTGTCATGATTTATATCAAATAGTCTACAATTACACTTAGCATACTGAATCCTACATGAATTGCAAATACAGTAAAGTCCTTAACTCTTACATTATACCTTCTTTAACTTCATTCCCACATCTTTAGTACTATTATAGTTTCTCATGTTTACTCAAAACTTCAAGAATTTTTTCATTTTGAAGGTCCAATCTATATATAGTGGTGACACATAGGTTATAAAAGCTTATTCTAGTCTTGCCTTGCATCATCGAGACAAAGCAGAATTTAAATCCCTCAAAGCTTAAAAAAGGCATAGAAAAAAGGTGCACATCCACGGAGTCTCAGGAGAACACATTATATGAATTGTATGTATTTATCACATTTCATTAAAATTCTTATCCTAAAGGAGAAAAATGAAATGGAGATTGAAAAGGCAGCACATAGATATATTTCCGGAATGAACAAAATCCCTCTTTACCTTTTGGTATATCAGCGACTATTACTGTTGCCATATCTCCAGAATGATAATCCAGGAACTTGTGAAAGCAGAGATTCAATGACCCCTGCAGGAACTATTTTGTTCACTGTCCCCATTTCATTTCCCACTGGTTGACTATCAAAATCTCGCCAAAACTTAATAACATGGAGACTCTCCTCTTCAGTTGATCTCTGCACAACAATTCTGGATGCATAACCCTTCTCTCTCATTTGAAGGCATATTTCTGAGGGATTGTTTGCTGTAAGGGTAACCATATACAACCAGCCCCTGTCAGACAAAAGTTTGTCAGCAATGGGCAATATTTTATCAATAACACTCCGACCATTCTCTCCTCCAGCCCAAGCCGAGGCAATCCCTTCACGACCCACTTCATCTTCAGGTGTTGGCACATAAGGTGGATTCACAACCATCACATCCACCAATCCTTCTAATCGCTTCTCCAGTCCTGCCTGGTCGTTATAGACTTCTAGTGGACAATGAGAAAATTTCAGAGATTCCAGTTTGTTATGGCAATTTATGCCGGAACAAAAATATAATGCAACCTAAACTACAAAGTGCAGAAATTGGAAAGTTTTCACTTAATTTGTTTTCACCTAACTACATAGGTCCAATTTGTTTCCACTTAATTGCACCTTATTTAGATTAAAATTTGAATTCACATGCTAAGTAGTTGTACTTCAAAAGGTAGAAACTTTTCAAGTTTTCATTTTATTTTCTTTTTCAACTTAAAAATCTCAAAATACTAACGTTGGTTTTTAGAAACTTTTTTTTTTTTTTTTAAAGATTCTATCGAAGCAACACTTATATAGCCAATATACAACATAACTGCTTCTCAAATCTAAACGAAATCGCTTGTCACTTCAGCAGCATATTGTGCCTTATGTTGAAAACCCCTCCCATTTCTTATGCATCTTCTAACCTCTAAATAGTAGCATTTACTAGTTAAACCTGAGATCATCAGCTAAACAGTTTGGGGAAATGCAGTGTCCTCTTAGATTTATAATACAAAATTAAAACTTTTAAATCAATTCAAGGTTAAAAGGGCAGTTAGGATTACCAGGAGAGCCAAAAGTAGAACAACCAATCCGAACAAATAGTATGCTTAATCTGCAATTAAAAATTTGACAAAATTTAGAGCCCTAGCAACAACTTCATGCACATGAACTGTAATACTAATCAATTGAAGGTTTTTCACTTTGACATTTTATCAAACACTTGGTGAATATACTATATAACCCAATTTCAACATAACCCATTTCCCTAAACCACCCATCAATGAAAATCTCTTATTTAGCATATCAAATTCTCATTAAAAAAAAATTAACATCAATCAATTAAGCCCTAAAAGAACAAAAAAAAGTTGACATAAAGACAGAGCGAGAGAGATTAGAAATAGATGGAGAGAGAGAGAGACGCGCACACACATACCAGAAACACACATACCAGAAACACACATACCAGAAAGACAGAGCGAGAGAGATCAGAAATAGAAGCCCATGACTTATCAGGAGCCGCATTGTCTACAGCTGAAACCACATTCAACTCAGGATTCAGGGCCGGTCGGATTTTGGCCTCTGCCTCCCCTTCCTCCACGACCACCTGACCCAGATCAACCTCCAATAGGTGTGTAAACCTTCGAATCAGCCATACCACCACCAACTCCATGAGAATGGACACTCCCAGCCATCGGAAGGGCATCAAGCTTCGATACCAGATTTCTCGCCCTAGCAAGAAAGAGGCTGTCTGGGATATACTTAAAGCGATCTACAACAGCTTCCTCACTCCCCTCCATTTCTACGATGTCTGACCGCCGAGATTGGAGAAGATTTAGGGCAGAAGCTGTTAGGGTTGAAGTTTCCTCTTGGATAAGATCACACGGGATCAGATCCTCCCGATCCACACCAGACATGGAAGCCTTCATACGATTAAGCTCCTCTCTTAACTCCTCAAAGGGCTTCGATTGAGTAACTCGCCAAAACGGATCCCCCTGTGCAACCTCCACCGAAGCTAACCCCAACGATGCAACCCCTTTCTCTCTTTCATTCATCGCCATAATATCACTCGTCCACCCTTCCATAGATTCCACAAAGGAAGAAGGGTTCAAATCGGCCTCACATACACAAAGGCTACTCACTGGATTTGCCTTTTTTCTAATTTTTTTTTTCTGTTTCCCAGGTACAAAACGACGTCGTTTTTTGATTGGCGACTAATTTTTTTTTGTCGCCAAAAAATTTTATTTCCCCCTCCATGTTTCAAATTTCCCTCCACAAACTTTTGGCGACCAAAAAACCAAATCAGTCACAGAAAAAGTACCTTCGCCAACAAACTTTTTTAGTCACCAAATCTCAATCAACGACAACTAAAATATTAGTCGCTAAAAATACAAATTTGGCGACTAATTTTTTTTGGTTGCTGAAAATAATTTGGTTGCCAAAAAATATGTGACCTTCCGCGACCAAATTTGTAGTTGGTCGGCAAAAGTATACCACTTTCTGCGACCAATTCATTTTTTGGTCGCCAAAATATAACCTTCTGCGACCAATAATATTTGGTTGCCAAAAATAATAATCATTCGCGACTAATTAATATTTGATCGCCAAATGTCATTTTTTGGCGACCAAAATTTTTTTGGTCGGCAAAGTTGGTCGGCAATTGTGTAAATTCTTGTAGTGTTATGGCCCTAGTTTCTGAAATGTGAACAAAAGTTTTACTAAATATTTTAGAACAAACTCCGAAAAATAGAATAAAAAATAATAAAAGCATCCATAAATATAAACTACACCAAACAAGACATGCGTCGAGGTTAAATACTCAAATATAAGATAAACAAGAGAAGATGGGGGGTTCGTATAGAATTTAAGCAGCTAGTGCTACAACCTGTAGAGAATAGAAAAGTTTAATATAGTTGGGCAAAAATAGCCTGCTTGCATATTTGCGTGTTCCTAGAATTTTGAAGTACCCATGTAGGAGGTTCCATATAATTCCAATTCAAAAATTGGTTCCATATCAGTAGTATTTATCTCAAACCTTCGGCAAATAAAAGTAGAATAGTCTATAAAAAATCTAGGCAGTGCATTGCATTGCATTTAGACAAGTGGAAGCAAAAATTCATCGCGATCCTTTGCAATCTGGTACATTCAGAGTATTAGATCAACAAGACAACAAAATATTACAACTCATATCCACAATTCAACAAGATGGGTAGAAAAACTTGCTTCTTTTTTTTTTTTACACTCACTCTTGGTAGAGAGCAGCACAAAATTCTGACAGTTAGATAATCTACAACTGGCAGCCCTGAGAAAGATGAGGGTAGTTATTATTAGCGAACATGGTAGTACTTCTGGGAAAACAACAACACTTTCTCGCCACAGGCAGGTCAAAATCACTTCTTCAAGAGGTTGCTCGAGAAAATTTTCTTGCAATATGGACTAGTTCAAAGGAAGGTGTGAGGCCGAACTGGGTGACACAGGGTGGAGAGGCATGCTGATACAGGGTGATTCTTTTCTCTCTCTTGACTCGAAAGTATGACATAGCTAGAAATCCTGAACTAAGGGGCGCCTAAGGCCAACTTTGAGCCTGAATTTTATTTCCTTTCCAAATTCAAATAAAAGCTCTCCAAAAAGCATAAAAAGAAAATAATTGGATTGCGAAACTGATTTTTTAAGAAAATTAGCCAATTTTCAATGTGAAAAATCCAGAATCAGCCAAACAGTCACCGAACTTTTAGATTTTCCTGCCAAATTAAAGTTGGAGAAAATGCTAGGGACTCACAATAATGAGACAAGGGAGTTGGACCTTGAGTGTCAAAAGTTGACACCTATCATGCCACTTAATTGTAGGTATAAAATTGGGGAAACATTTTTAGGGGTCTCAAACATTTTCCTTGACGTCGATAATATGGAAGCAAGTTAATGACATTAGAGGTGTGTGTTGGTTGGTTCCATACCTTAGTATGTTCAAGTGCAGACTGAATGACATAATTGGCAAAAGTGTCTTGCAGCAACTGTTCAAAGTGAGGCAATGAAAGCAATTCATGGATGATTCTTGGGTGGCTCTCTTCAAAGAACTTTAAGCATTTTTCAACCACATGGCTGCTGAATTTTTGCATGGACAGGTAAACGTAGTGGCCTTCAAACTGAGAAATCAAGCTAGTAGCAGCTAAAGGGATCTTAAACTCTATAATATATTGGACAACATAATTTCTGGGATACAAAAAAAGAAATATTAAGGTCAAAATGCAACATTAAACTGTGGCCCGAAGCCCCGGATAAATAATCGCAGCAACCATTAATTGACCAGATTGGTACTTTGGTAGAGGTTTAGGGGGATGCATATAATGCAATAAATAAAAATTATCTAGTGACATGTAAGTTAACCATTAATGTACACAATTAAGAAAGCAATCACAACTATAAGATTGCAAACCCATATGTACTTATGAGCAGAATCACTACTGAGGCACAGGTTTAAAGGGATCTATAAAACCATGCAGCTTGATTTCTATAAAATAAGCACACCTGTAAAAGCCTAAGAATACACAAAAAGATGGCCAAATAACAACACCTTGATTGAGATCATAGTACGAAAAACTTCATGTATGAAATTGCCCAAGGGAAAATTGGTTTATCATAATGAAATGCGAAAGCATTAAGGCATGACATTTCACCAATTAAAGAAATTAAAAAGATGATAATTATGATGATTTGATGATGATGATGACAATGATGAATGCTAAATAAAGATGTTAGCGAAGGAATTAACTGCTAACAGAAGATTTGGACCCTAAATAAAGCTTACAGAAGGATTAATGTTTCCAAGAGCAGTAGCTGGGATTAAGGCTTTTGTAGTGTTAGCAGGTATTTTAATATTATAATGTGTTATAGGTTGATTTTCTTTTCTTTTCTTCCTTGTTAAGCCTTCCAAGTCCATCAATTCTTATCCATTCCAAGTCTTGGTCTAGTCCACCATGCTTATCCATCCAAGATAAGGCTTTACCAAAGTCATCCAAGGTCTTGGTCTTAGTCTCCTATCTTATCCAAGTCTTCGTAGCCTTATCCTTCACGTATTCTCCAAGTCCTCCTTTTCTTATCAAGATAGACTCTTATATATATTTGAGCTAATTTCCTATCTTGGTGTAGAGGTGAAGAAGTTTTGGTTGTTTGGTTATGTCTTGAGTGAGATTATCAGGCAAATAAAAAAGGGTGTGTGTGATAAAGCTTTGGTTTAACCAATTGTGCAGTATTGGTGAACCATACGACTTAGTCGGGCTGTTGTATCCTGGGGGGACAAGTCAAGGTTTTTCTGCTGCACCGGTGTGAGGTTTTGCCTAACCGCAGAGGGCTTGAATCTCCTTAAAGAGAGTGATTTTCCCGCGTCTCAGCCCTTATATTAGTCATTGTAACTTTTATTTTTTGTATTTTCTGGTGTTTATTTGTAATTATCACCAACAATTTTAAGGAGATGCAAATAGCAAAAATTCATGGAGCCAGTACTGGAGAAGCCCAACGAGAACACCGGCGATCTCAACAAGCCCTTCCGGTTCAAGGGAGCTCATTTCAAGAGATGGAAAGACAAGGTGCTCTTCTACCTCAGTCTCCTCAACGTGGCTTATATCCTAACCAAGAAAAATCCGAACAAAGTCCCCACTGAAGAGATGACCGACGAGGAGTATGCTGCTCATCTTGAAAAAATCGAAAAATACAACATAGATGAGTATAAATGTCGATACTATCTTTTGAATTGTCTTTCAGATCAATTTTATGATTATTATGATATTACTTACACCACTGCCAAGAAAATTTGGAAAGCCTTGCAGAATAAATATGACACTGAAGAGGCAGGCGCTAAAAAATATGCTGCAAGCCGTTTTTTCCGCTATCAGATGATAGATGAAAAATCAGTGGTAGAGCAAGTTCAAGATTTTCAGATGTTAGTAGCTGAAGTTAGATCTGAAGGCATCAAAATTGGAGATAATCTTATTCTAGCAGGTATTGTTGACAAACTTCCATCATCTTGGAGGAAGTTCCAGAAGTCAATGCGTCACAAGCAAAAAGAGACGTCCTTGGAGACTCTAATCACACGGATTCGGGTGGAGGAGGAAGCATGAGGACAAGATGCACTTATGACACAAGAGCATTCCACTGCAAAGGTAAATTTAACTTCTGGAAATACTTTACCTAAAGGTCGATTTCATAAAAATAGTCATTTGAAGCCAGTTAAGAAAATTTGGAAAAATACTGGAAGGCCACAAAATAAAAATTACCCGAGGCAAAAGAAATGGAACCAAGAACCCCCTTCACAAGATCTGATAAATGTGACATGTTTTATGTGTGGCAAAAGTGGGCATATTGCTCGAACTTGCAAAGTTCAGAAACAACAGCCTCGACCACAGGCTAATGTTACCGAGGAACCATTTGTGGCTATGATCACAGATATTTTTATGGTTCAATTTGTGGAAGGGTGGTGGGCAGACTCTGGTGCCAATAGGCATGTCTGCTATGATAAAGATTGGTTCAAAGATTTCACTCCTTTTAATGAGGAGAGGACTATTATGCTTGGTGACTCCAGTGTAACCAAGGTGCTCGGGTGTGGGGATGTTGAGCTGAATTTTATCTTTGGACGTGTGCTTGTTTTAAAAGATATGTTGTACACACCATCAATGAGGAAAAATTTGATGTCAAGTTATTTTCTCAACAAAGCTGGTTTCAAACAGACTATTGAATCTGACCAATATATAATCACTAAAAAAAGACATATTTGTGGGGAAAGGGTATGCCTGTGATGGAATGTTTAAATTAAATGTTGAGAATAAGAAAGCACATGTTTCTATTTACATGATGTCTTCTATGAATTTTTGGCATGCTCGTCTGTGTCATATTAATAGCCGATATGTGGGAGTCATGAGTAGTTTAGGATTAATTCCCAGACTGACAAATAAATTTGAGAAATGTGAAGTTTGCAGTCAAGCAAAAGAAACTAAAAGGCCTCATAAAAGTGTGGTGAGAAATACTGAATTGTTAGAATTAATTCACACTGATTTATGTGAATTTGAAGGAATTTTAACACGTGGTGGAAATAGATATTTTATCACTTTTATTGATAATTTTTCAAAATACACTTATGTATACTTGTTGAAAAATAAAAGTGATGCTTTTGAAAAATTTAAAGAATTCCTTCTTGAAGTTGAAAATCAATTCGGTAAAAAGATTAAAAGGTATAGAAGTGATAGAGGCCGGGAGTATGAATCTTTTGGATTCAACTCGTTTGCTCAGTCTTTGGGAATAATACATGAAACTACTCCACCATATTCACTTGCATCTAATGGTGTAGCAGAAAGGAAAAATAGAACTTTAACTGATTTAACAAATGCTATGCTAATTGAAGTAGGTGCTCCTTTAAATTTATGGGGAGAAGCAATTTTAACTGCATGTTATGTTATGAATAGAGTGCCACATAAAAAAAAAAACAAAAGTTACACCTTTTGAGTTGTAGAAAGGGCATAAGCCAAATTTGAGATATTTGAGGGTTTGGGGTTGTCTAGCTTTTGTTAGACTTGTGGACCCTAAAAGACCTAAATTATGTGTGAAAGCTGCCACTTGTGCTTTTCTTGGATATGCAACAAATAGTACAGCCTATAGATTTTTTGATATTGAAAACAAAATAATTTTTGAATCAGGTGATGCAATTTTTCATGAAGAAAAATTTCCTTTTAAATCTAAAAATGGTGGGGGTCAAAATTGTCAAGAAAATATTTTATCTAAAACTGGTTCCTCTACTCCTCTTTTACAAAACCAAGATCCTATAGTTTTTGAACCTAGAAGGAGTAAAAGAGCCAGATTAGAAAAAGATTTTGGCCCTGATTATCATGTTTTTAATGTGGAGGAAACTCCATTAACTTTACAAGAAGCTTTGTGTCGCGACCCAAACCCGCCCCTATGGGTTTAGCACCGTAACCGGCCAGTAATCCTAGATTACCGAAGGCCTACTTAACAGTAATACAATAATACAGAGTACAGGGACTTGGCGGAAGCCAATACAGTAAATAAACAATGTCCAATGAGCTGTGACAGTCTGTATGCCAAAAAGATTTTTCATACATTTATACAGAACAGTACGAAACAGTATGCATATAATATACAACCAGTTAGAACAGGGACTTAATCCCTGATAAACAGTACAGTGCAAAACGTTCAGTCTATACAGTAAACAAAACAGTACAGAAGGGGGAAAACTAAACACCCCTAAGCCTTAGCTTGGCAGGCTCGGAACCTCGCAGTGAGGCACAGTAGTTGGCTTGACAAAACTGGAGTTTACCCCGACGCTTCTAGCATTGGTCCGGTGCCTGTACACCTACATATATATATGAGCAGTGAGCCAAAGCCCAGTGAATAACATAATGCGTAAAGAGGTTTAGAATGAATGTCCTTACAGTAATGAAAACAGTTCATTAAATCAGTATTTCAGTCTTTCGGTCAATCAGTCATATGTGGTACATCCATTAGCATAACAGTACAGTAAGCAGTAGGTCTTAAAGACCAAACAATAATGATGGCCATCAATCAGTAAACAGTAGTGGTTCCACAAGGGAACCGACAGAGATCTCTGTAACAGTAACAGTAAACAGTAGGTGCTAAGGATGCCACAGTACAGTTCAGAATATAGGACATACATTCATTCAGTAAACAATATCAGTTCAATAAACAGTTCAGTTCAGTATTTAGAAGATAATCATTTTGAACATATCTTTATACAATTGTTACTCACAGAGTTCTGGGCTACAGTAAGCTAGAGCGTCTCCTCGGAATGCCGACACTAAACAGTTAACAGATTGAACACATACTAAGTTTCACAATTGGGAAAGATAATAACTTAATCCCTAAATTTGCCTTGGTGTGTTCTATATCCATATCCTCCTTAAGATGCCTTAAACTAGGCCTAAGAATGCCTAGGATGGAATGAGGATGCAAAGATGCACTTAGAAAACTCTTTACAAAATTTGCTGAAAATACGGGTCTCGCTCGAGCGAGGCTTCCTTCGCTCGAGCGAGTTTGCCAAAACAAAGGGTTCGCTCGAGCGAGTAATCCTTCGCTTGAGCGGTCTGTAAAAATGCAAAAGTTCTGGATGCTGAGTTTTTACACTCGATGCTCACTCGATGCTCGCTCGAGCGTGAGACACAGCTCTTCGCTCGAGCGTAGGTTTATTCGCTCGAGCGTACGCCTGCGCGCACCAAGATTTTGAGAGCTTGAAATTTACGCTCGAGCCACCATTCCGTCGCTCGAGCGTAGCTCAGAGTAAACGATGGTTGCTCGAGCATAGAATCCTTCGCTCGAGCGAAGAAGCCAAATCTGGAATGGAGACCTGGATGAAGAAATCTATATGAATCAACCTGAGGGTTTTGTGGAACTCGGTTAAGAAAGCAAAGTGTGCAAGCTAGTTAAATCCTTATATGGCTTAAAACAGGCCTCTAAACAGTGGCATGAGAAATTTGATTCCTGCATGATTGAGAATGGCTATAAAATGAATGAATGTGATAAATGCATTTACTATAAATCTGAAGAGAATTCACATGTCATTATTAGCCTCTATGTGGATAATTTACTTATATTTGGCTCTAATTTGCATATCATTGTGGAAACTAAAAATATGCTTAGTAGCCATTTTGATATGAAAGATCTTGGTGAGGCTAATTATATTTTGGGAATAAAAATTACCAAAACTTGTGATGGTATATTTCTTGATCAGTCGCATTATGTTGAGAAAATTTTGAGAAAATATAATTTTTATAACTGCAAGCATGTTCTTACTCCTTTTGATCCTCATGTGCATTTATTTCCTATTGAAAATGATGAGGATGTAATTAATCAAAAAGAATATGCTAGTATGATTGTTAGCTTGCGTTATGCGACTAACTGTACTAGACCTGACATTGCCTATGCAGTTGGAGTACTTAGCAGGTTTACTAGCAAGCCTGGCAGTGATCATTGGCTAGCCATTGAGCGTATTATGAAATATTTATTTGGTACCATAAAATATGGCTTGTTTTATAATAAGTTTCCTGCAGTACTTGAAGGTTACAGTGATGCCGATTGGAATACCTTGTCAGGTGATTCATTATCAACCACCGGTTACTTATTTACATTGGGAGGTGGTGCTATAAGTTGGAAATCGAAAAAACAAACCATTATTGCTAATTCAACAATGGAGGCTGAGCTTATTGCTTTAGCTACAGCTAGTGAAGAAGGAAATTGGTTGAGAGATTTGTTAAATGAAATCTCTTGTTGGGAAAAACCGATTCCACCTATATTGATTCATTGTGATAACACCGCAACAATTGGTCGAGTTAATAACCATTATTATAACGGTAAATCCAGACCTATCAGAAGAAAACACAGTACTGTGAGATCTTATATGAATAATGGTATCATAAATGTGGATTATATTAAATCTGGTGATAATCTTGCAGATCCATTAACTAAGGCCTTAGCAAGAGATAGAGTCTGGAATACATCGAGGGGGATGGGGTTGAAGCCCATTGAATATAGCAGGAGCCATGTATGAGGATACTCAACCCAGGGACCAGAGATCCTATAACTGGGTTCAATGAGAAAAACGATCATATGATGACCGTGAGAAATGCACTAAATTACTTTTTACCCATCCCTATGATGTAAGTGCATTTATCTTGTAACGTTGTAGAGGTTGAGTTATTAAAAAACTCTTAATGAATTTCTGTAGCTCTTATTGAGTGGGGTGTCATAGTTACATTACAGGAGCACCCTTAACAGAATTCACCTATGTGAGTGTGGTAGTGGGGCCGCTACCTATGAGATTTAGGCTAATTCTCAAATACACTCATGAATCCTGGGATCGCACAAGGCCGTAATGTGCTAGCTTTTAAAGCTTATGTGAACACCTGGAATATTATGTGTGTGCAATAATTATTTATTTCCCTTAAGCAGTCATAGTTCAATGCTGAGCATACTATTGGCTCTGGAGTAGATATTATTGTTTCACTAATGGAGGTTCAATGCAGAGCACACCTACCATGATGCATAATATCCTTATTTGCCTAATAATCTCAGTTTTGTTACCTATAATATTAAAATAGGTGGGGGAATGTTAGCAGGTATTTTAATATTATAATGTGTTATAGGTTGGTTTTCTTTTCTTTTCTTCCTTGTTAAGCCTTCCAAGTCCATCAATTCTTATCCATTCCAAGTCTTGGTCTAGTCCACCATGCTTATCCATCCAAGATAAGGCTTTACCAAAGTCATCCAAGGTCTTGGTCTTAGTCTCCTATCTGATCCAAGTCTTCGCAGCCTTATCCTTCACGTATTCTCCAAGTCCTCCTTTTCTTATCAAGATAGACTCTTATATATATTTGAGCTAATGTCCTATCTTGGTGTAGAGGTGAAGAAGTTTTGGTTGTTTAGTTATGTCTTGAGTGAGATTATCAGGCAAATAAAAAAGGGTGTGTGATAAACCTTTGGGTTTAACCAATTGTACAGTATTGGTGAACCATACGACTTAGTCGGGCTGTTGTATCCTGGGGGGACAAGTCAAGGTTTTTCTGCTGCACCGGTGTGAGGTTTTGCCTAACCGCAGAGGGCTTGAATCTCCTTAAAGAGAGCGATTTTCCCGCACCTCACCCCTTATATTAGTCATTGTAACTTTTATTTTTTGTATTTTCTGGTGTTTATTTGTAATTATCACTAACATGTAGTATTAAGCTTTTAAGATTATAAAGAATGTAAACATTTAAACTAGTATATTGTTATCCCATCCACTACACACGGGTGTCAGATCCCAATGCCGTGCTTATACGTTTTTAGCAATGCAACATAAATCATGTCTTGGCCAAATAGAAGGGAAAACTAGTCAGAATCTGTTAATCTGATAAAAATGACAACAAATATTTTATAAAGCTAGTAATTGATAGGATAAACAAGCTATCAATGTAAGACCCATTTTGCATGGTTCTGTCACCAGAAGAACCTCTCACATCAATGATTTCCCTCAAGTAAGATAACAACGTTAAACAATACTTTGCATTTGTTTCAACAATTCTTCATTTTTTATCTTTTTTTTAACCTAGCCTTTGTTTGATTATCCATTACCTTATTATATTCAATAATATGACCAAATGGTTTCAAGCAAAAAAACAATAGCATTCCATGAGCTCAATAATTCCCAACAAAAAACAAAACAAGTAGCTCATTCGTTAAACCATGAAAATGGATGCTTTAGTGTGCACTAATAATGTGTGTAATATTTGAAAATAAATAGTAATGACATCTTTATCTAGTTTGCAGCTGGTTTGTTGGATGCCTTCTGTCTTTTTTGGACATCAACAACCAAGAAGGGTTCAAGGATTCTCACATTTGATAATTGAAATCAGGTCAGGTAAAAAACCCTATAATTTACTGTTTAACTGCAAACTCCCGTTTAAGAACAGATTAAACAGAGATAAGCTGATTAAATTGATTTGATAGGGTGGTGTGAAATTTTACTATAAAATCAACTAACATGTTCATCTCCTTGACCTCATTAAAGATGTACATCTTGATTGGATCGATGGACAGCAAAAATACTTGTACCTTAAATATATTGCTATACAGATTATCCTATCACTTTTAGGCTATGTTTGGATCTTGGATTTGGTTAGGAATTTAGAAAGAGAAATGGAAAAGGTGAGGGAAATGTGAATGAAATATAATTAATTTTTTTTCTTCATTTCCCTTTCCCTTCCCAAATCCATGATCCAAACACATAGTTAAGATTTTTGTATCAGATTACACCCACACACATGCATACATATTGCATAACAATTATTCAATCAAAGATATGGGCTAAGCTCTTGAACTAATTACCCAAAAGCATCTTGAGCAAGGATAAGCCCATGGGCAGCAATTTCTGCAACTAACTTTTTGTCGATATTTCCCCTCTGACTTATCGATGCATCGGTTCAAAACACAACATCCATGTTGATGAGTTGCAATATTAACACAGAACTTTGCAGCAGCGTCAAAAATAAAATGCAAAGATTAAAAGACAGAATAGACAAAGAAGATTCAGAATCAATTTTTACATGAATATGGGGAAAAAAAAAACAATAACTAAGTAATCACACGATAGGCTAAATATTAAACCACATAGGCATGCAATCAGATTATAGGTTTATTGGAATGTGGAAACCATATCTTGTCTAAGGTTCTCCACAGGTTATAAACAGATTGTAGGACAAAGGTTTAGAATGTTTGAAAGGAACAGTGTTGTTACTGCATGCTATTTTGATGGATTTTCATAAGAATATATGTTCTCAAGTAATATTCCAACAGTGTATACCATAAGAAAGAGGGAAAAAAGAAGAAGAAAAATAGAATAAAAATAATAAAAAAAAGCAGATAAAAGACTAAAAGAGAGAAGAAGAAGAAGAAGAAGAAGAAGAAGAAGAAGAAGAAGAAGAAGAAGAAGAAGGGATAGTAGTCCTTACCAGAGAAATGCGGAGAACACCAGGAAAAATGATTATTTGACTAGGGATGCAACAGAATGTGTCAATTGTGTCATGCTTTGGCCCTCAAGACTGGTTTGAGGCTATATAATCAGGTGCACGTTCATTTTATCCTCGTTTATTTGCTTGCTATTTACTATATGTGCTTGTCTCCAAGCTAGGTACAGAAATACACTCATTTCATCAAGTATCCCATTCCATCCCATCCCACTCTACTGGACTGGCGATCAAACAAATATAACGTAAAATGCATCACATTGGGCAGAATGTTTCAACCTAAATTGGTGTTGGAACAGAAGGGGAAAAGCGCACTTGTCCTAAAACTAAGCTTTGTCATTACTAATTATAACTACATGAAACAAAGCTTAATCTACCCAACTTAATTGAGCATTCTATACAAAAGCTAATGATGCAATATCTAAGGCTTTTATGCTTAAATAGAGCACTACTCTCCATTCATGTCAAGCACACACTGATATGCAAAAATTAAGACATTAGATTAAACATGAGTTGTATTGTCATTTTTGTGCAACTAATCAGAAGGGATGAAAATCTTTACCTTATTATCTTCCTTGCTGAGGCATTGTAAGCAACTCTGTATGACATGATTTCCATTCAAATCCTTAATAAGATCAAGAAAACTTGGTTTAAGAGCTTGCACAACTAACAAAACCTACTGTTTGGTTTTGAGAGGACCATGCTACTTGGCACTATTTATTCTAGCCCTATATGTTACGAAATATGGCGAAGTTTCTTCTATTGTACTTTATTTCTTCAGCTTAGATTTTATTGAAATGGTAGGTTTTATTGGAGTACATATGTTTTCTCTGTTGAAACTGTTTGACCAAGCTACATGGTTTGAGTTTTCAGTCAGAAAGGAAGGATAGTAGAATCAACATCAGGGTCAAAAGGCAGCTCAAGAAGCCGGAGTCCTCGACCAAGGTATGCATACTTTTTCTTTTCTTTTCTTTTCTTTTCTTTTCTTTTTGAGAATGATATAGGAAATGAAGTGGTCCTCTTCAAAAATAGTCCCATGTGGAATTTTATATGGCATTTAGGTCAAAAAAGTTGGCAAACATTTGGGAGATGTGGAGATTGATTATTCTCATTTATGTAGCTATATCTGACTTAGTATACGTGATTTTATTTTGTTGGAATATTTGTCTTTGAGCAACTATGACCCATGTGTCTACTTATTTATGGTAATTTACCACCACCACCACCTCCACTATTTTACATCCATATTATTGAAGGTGTAGGTATGGCAACTGGTTGTGTTTTGCATACTATTTTACATCTATTGAGGAAAAATAAATTTCATTCCATATGGCAAACAACCTTGGACATGGATTGGACAGCACAACAACAGTTGTCTACTTAAAATCCTTAATAGCAAGAAGAAAAATGATTGAGAGCACTAAAAGTGGTGCTCTAATAGCACTACTAATGATGTGACAGTGGGCCCCACCCACTGCCTATGTTTTTTTTTTTTTTGGCATTTCTAATGCATTAATGCTATTAGTAGTCTTTTTTTTAGTGGTATGAATCATTATTGATAGCAGGAAACTCCTGCCTCCTGCTTCTGCCCTTGCTCCCACTCCGGCTCTCAATCTGAAACTTTTTATTTATATAATATATATATATTTCCAAACTCCCATAATGGGGAATCCGGATCCTCAGTTGCCTTGTTTGTGGCGGTTCTCCATAGCGCCCTAAAACGACGTTGTTTTGGGGGCAACTTTTCAAAAAAAAAAGTAAAAAAAAAAAAAAAAACAAACAGAGCAGAACTCAGAAAGGGAAGGAGGAAGAAGAAAGATGCAGCTAGAGGAGAAGAAGTGTTGCCGATCGTTGCTGTTTCCCCCCGATCGTTCGTTGCCGATCGTTCGCCGTTCACCGAACTTTGAGTCAGATCTATTGATACCGATTGAAAGAGACCGAGATAGGAAGTAAAGATGAATTAATGGAGGCTCTCAAGAAGGAAGCTGCTGATTTGGTACTGAATCTGACTCTGTTGTGATTTTTACACTCACTCTCTGTGTTGTTTTTTATTCAGTGAAGGTGTGCTTTGATGGGTTTTGATTTTGGTGAATTTGATATATGAATTTGATTTGTAGGAGAACATACTGATTGAAGAGGTTTTTGAGAATTTAAGATGTACCAAAGAGGGACTCTTACGTGAGTCTGCTGAACAGAGACTTGAGAATTTAAGATATATCTCAGATTTTGATTTCTGAGAAAATCCAATTTTGAACATTTATATATATATATCCAGATTTTGAGAAATTTGAGATGTACGGGGGCGAAATATCCTCTGCTTTCCGTACTCCTTGTACTCCAAGCTTCACTTGACGGCGTCTAACCTGGCAACACAGAAACGGTGAGCTGCCCGACGGTGGTGTGCCGGATAGACCCTCCGACGATCAAGTCAGACCACTTGAGGAAGAAGAAGGAGACTGTTAGAGAGAGAGAGAGAGTATTTTAGATGGTGAGAATGGTTTCAAGTTGCATACCTCTAACGTTCATCTTCCTTCACTATTTCTAGGCTGGCCATGCAGCCTCAAGATCGTGCGCGCACCACCTATGTTGTCCTTCCATGGACAAGTGGCAGTGCTCGCCTCTCACCACCTCACGCGTGTAAAGGTTTTGTCCTCCAACCAGTACATGCAGAATTGCCAAACGGTATTGGCGCGTGCCTGGAGCAGATTTCCTCTTTCTTACGCCATTGGCCCAGGTGGCACACTTGACCGGAGTACCACGACCGGCCTATCCCTTGTGGAAAATTGCCACCTCATGCACACAACCGAGCTATGCGTCGCCGACCTGCCCCTTGGCCAAGGGGCCAAAGCGTGATGATCATGACCGAGTTGTCATTGACCGGTTCACCATGGCTAAACGGTTACGAGGCATGCCGGCCTCCCCCCGCTCTATTTTCACTCCCGATTATACGAAGTCCGTCTATCTCGGCTGACCGAGTAGAGGCAAGTCGGTCCTAGTCGCGTTCTCAATCTAGCCCGGGTCACTCTTAGCTCGGTTGCCAGACACCAATGCGCGCATCGACAAATGCCACAGCTGGTCAGGCCTGGATTCGTGCTTGATAGACCGATCTCTTTGACCGTGTAACACGGACCACAGACCGTGTTAGTAGAGGAAACGGCGCGGCACCGTGAGGTCTGTCACAACCCGCGCTGCCGTAGCTCGGCCGTACTAACGGTGCAAATCTTCCCTCTCAATTGCCCCTTAATCCCATCCAAGCTATCGTGATTGGGGTTACCCCTGTGACCGAGCTAACGGTCTGAGTTGCATCATTTCCAAGCCGAGCATGATTGGGGTCAAAGCCGTTGCCGAGTTATCCCATTTGGTCGGTCATCGCTTCAGCAGTCTCGTCAAAGGTCGTACAGCTGTACTGACAGCCGCGTTCCCAGTGCCACGTGGTCTCACGCCATTGGTCTGTACGCCCTAGCTGTCTTCCACGCGCCGAATTCAAACGGCTACGCCGTTTGGTTTTTCCCCCCATCTTTAAACCCTACACGAAGGGTCACTTCGACCCCTCATGTTTATCTTCTTCTCCAGCCAAAACCCTAGCACACAACACCTCCAAACTTCCTCTCCTCAGTGCCGTCGCTGCCCCTTGCTCTGCTTACCATTTCCGTCCCTTTTGAAGCTGCCATCAAGCTCCTGGAGGCGAACCTTACTTGTCTTCTAGCACTGGTGAGTCTTTCCATTCCTTCATTATATTTTCAGTTTCCATCTTCTAGTCCTTCAAACCTGTTCTTCATGTTCTTCGTGTTTTTCTGCTATTGTTCTTCGCGCCCCTTGCTTGGGACTACTGGTGTTGCCTTTTATTTGTAGAACCCTTACACCCTAGGCCAAATGGAAACTGTAGGAATGTAAGGGGTCTCCGTGCCCCTTGTTCCTCCTTGGTTCAAACGAATTTGCCCCATTTCTGGGATGAACAGTTTGAATTTGGGTAGAACCGAGCTAAATGCTCGCTTAGATCCATAGTTAGAGCCTCAGCCGAGCAAAAACTGGTTTGTGGCTTCTCGCTGATGCCGCAACCGAGCTGAATACCTAATTAGATCGGCAAGTAGGACTGAACGGAGCGAAAATTTGTCTGAGGCCTTTACTTGGGGCCTTGACCGAGCTAAAGGCTCAAGTAGGACTGAACCGAGCTATATCTTGTTCGAATCTCCTTTTTGGACCTTGACCGAGCCGGAAGTGGAGAGTTAGAACCGAACTAGGAAATCGACCAAGTAGTCTAGCCGAGATAGGCGTCAGACCGGTCAAACACTTGTAATCCTTTCACTGAGCCAGTTCCAATAAGAGCCGTGCAATTTATGCCGTGCTAACCCTTGGAATTATTATTTTTTAACAATGCAGAACAAATTAGGACCGACCAGGCCAGTCCAGCACTATCACTAGTGGGGCTCAAAGACCGAGCAAACACACCAACATTTTTGACAGAGACACAAATTTAATTACCCAATAAAACCGAGGTAGATGGGGAAGTACCGATTCATGGTGAGCTCGCCCGGTGCGATGGCCGAGTTTCATAGGGAGTACAACATCCCAGATGACGTCGTCTTAGAGCTCGCCAAAAAGGGAGACACCCCTTGGGGAGACCTAGAACGGTGCCCCTTCACAGTCGTGTCTATCGTTGAAAGAGGACTTCGCTTCCCAGTCCAACCCTTGATCTGCGAATTTTTGAGGCAGACAAGGCTTTGCCCGACCCAAGTCTCCAACAACACGTACAAAATAATAAACGGAGTCGCCGAGCTGAACCGGAGGCTCGGTCTCAATCTCGGCCTTGCTGAAATTTTCCACCAGTATAGCCTTAGTAAAAATAAGGGTGGGTTTTGCTGGTACCTGAAGGTAAAGAAGGGCCGAGCAAAACTCATAGAGGGCAACCCGGATAAGGAGACCAACGACGACAATTTCTTGTGGGTGTCCGGTCGCTATGAAGACACCGAGGCACCCATACCGGGATGGTATATTAGGAAAGATTTTGGCAGTGCTGGTAAGTAGCTCGGCTAACCGCACTATCTTTTTTCTGCATCACTTTTTTTTTTTTTATACCGATCTAACACTTGCTTCTTTTTGCAGATTCCAAGCACTTGGCAGAGGACTACAACTGGGCTAACCAAGAGGCCATTCGCGTCCTACTGCGTCATCCCGAAAAAGAAAGAGAATCCTCAAAGCTCCTCGGCTTCGAACCGACTTACACCTACAGAGCGCCGCGCAAAAGCTGGGTCACCGACTTTCTTCGTGCTCCATCACCAGAGCCCGACCCAAATTTACCGCTGATCAGACTTGTCCCTCTTACCGCCGAGCAAGAAATGAAGAAGATTCGGGCAGTCAAGTCCATGATCACTGGCGAGGAAGGCGAGTCGCAACCACTGGAGGCAACTAGGGGAACATCCTCCACCCCAGCCGGGCAAACTGAAGGGGCTGTGCTAGCTTTGGCCAGCGAGCAAGCAACTGGCCGGTCAAGGAAGAGGCAGAGAAAGGGCTAGCCTGAGCAACATTTGGTTGATGAAGAATCGACCGATAACGCCTCCGCCGAACTGGGGGACTAGACCGAGCAACCACTGACCGGGCCATCCAAGAGCCCAGCCTCCCCCTCGGTCTGGGCGCCGGAGTTCAAATACAAGGACCGTGCTGTTTCGGCAGAAGACTCAGTTTACGCGGACAAGGACTACTCGCTCGATTTTAACTTGACCAAGGGGTTGATCCTGCCTGCCGACATGAAAAAACACGACGAGCTTTCTGACCTAAAGGTCCTCCGCTCGGCGGAAAAATCTATAGTGCTGGTAAGTTCCCCATTCTTTTCCTCCAACTTGTCGCTCGGTTTTTGCTCGGTTTCTTGAATATTCACAGCCTTTTACTTGTTTCAGGCCGCACAAAAGAACTATCTGGCCCACGATCGCATGATCGCTATGTGGCAGAGCCTGCGGGATGCCATAGCTGAGAACAAGGCTCAAGCGGCCGAGATATCTAAGCTGAAGGCCGCGCAAGAGGCAGTTGCGGTCGAGCGAGATGACCTGCGTCTGAAGGTTGACCGAGCTAAGGTGGACAAACAGCGGGCCGTGAAGTCAACTAAGGCCCGGTACCTCGCCGAGCTGTGCAAATTGCATGATGCCCACAGGGAAGCAATGGGCAAGACGGTCGACGACGCTGAGGACCGGGGATACGCTCAGGACGAGAAGACTTACGAGCGCCAGGTCCAAGCGACCAAGGACATCTTTTTCCAGTGCGGTTGGAAAGCTGCCTGTAGACGTCCCCGAACGCCCCAGGAGGATGAGTCTCGTTCTGTTCGCTTTGCGGGTCTACTACAGTTCGGACTCAATTTGTCACGGTTCTCAATCTGAACCAAAGAGTCCAAATCTGGCAAATCGTTTTGAGAAAACAGATTTTTGAAAGAAGTGCCAAATATGGACTGCTTTGCCAGATACAGAGTCGCCACCTAAATATTTTATTTTGGGAAATTTAGAAAACCCTGACTCGGTGCCAAAGGCCACGTGTCCGTCATCACCAAAGTTGCCTCGGCTCGGGAACTTGGGTACGATTGGGGAAGGTCAGCTATGAGCACCCCCTCTCGCCCGATCCGAAGATTGGCCTCTACTAACCGTGATATCTTGTTTTGAAAACGTTATGTGTTCTTATTCCGGTTATTAGCCTAGAATTACTATGTTATGCGCGCAGCAAACAAGTATAGACCAAATCGTCTAATTTGGAAATAAGCATTGCATATCCGTTTGTTTTGAAAATGTTTTGGAATTTGCTACTCGCAAGTAGGCTAAAACACGGATTTCAACGAGTTGTTCCAACTCAAACAATCCAACCTTCACCCACAGGCATTCAAGCAGTTTATGACACATAAACATCTAGCCACATGGTAAGCATGCTGTCATGTCAACATCCACACGCATGCGGTATGCTAAAGCATGAAAATACTTACATCGTACTCCATGCCAAAACAATAAACTAGTTAGCAAACATGCATGACCCTAGTCCATATTAAGTGGCTAATGCATCGCATACAAAATGTCACTAGAATAGGCTCGGCTGATCTAGAAATGGCATGTGGAATGCATAAGCATCATGTATTCAAGTTAGATTTGAAATACTTATGCAGTTAGCATGATGCGCCGAGCCCGATGCATGCAAAACGAATGAATGATGCACGCATGCATAACATGAGGTATGCTAAATTAAACATGACCTAGTACTAACCATCAAAGCAGGTAAGTAAAAGGGAGAAAGAAGCGGGGGTTGGAAGACATGCACACACTCACCCACACTTATTACAGATTTGCCCTCGCTCGGAGGGACTAAAAGAATAATACAATTCGAATAATAAATTAACTATCCTAGCTAATTAATTATTACAGACCAACTAAATTAATTAAGCAAATTAATTAATCTAAGAAAGCAGTAAATAGCAGCCTCGGGAGAGGGCTCAATGCATGCGTGCTCGGTTCCGCCCGGAAATCCACTATCATGCTCAAGATGCCTCTATTTTCCCTTCTCTGCTTCTCTGAGGACTGCCAAAATCTTAGGGTTTGCTCTATGGATGCCAGGGAACACCACCGGCTGAAAGAGAACACCACCGGCCATGTAGAATGGACACCGGCCACAAATTTGATCCATCGGCCAACAATGGTAGCCGGTCGGCACTAAATATGGCCGGCCGGACAAGAGTTCCTGCAGAATCTGGTTTGACAGCAGCAGAGGGCAATACTTGGCATGGCAATGCATTTCAAGCAATATATACACCAATCACATCCCTTATCATGTTTATGACTCAAAGGGACATGAGCCTCGATTCTCGGACCACCAATCACGCATTTCCATGCATGATGGCCCAAAGAATCAAGCATGCAACTTCAATTTCAAATGAATGCAAACCAAATGAAAGGGGTTCAACCTCTATCACACTCATTTCAAGAGGTCTAGCATGCATGCTTATGCAATGCAATCCTAGGCATGTTGGCTAGTATGCAACATGGGAATGCAAAAGAAGCATACAAAACATGCAAGGCATGAGACAATGCAACCAACAAGCATGCAAGGTACCATGTAGGTGTTTAAGCATGCAAGCAAGCATGCGACTTCATTCAATCATGCAAGTTCAAACATGCAACAACTCACCAATATGCTACAACATACAAGGAGCATATGCAACAAGCAAAGAGATGGACTTAAACATGATTTAGGCAGCCCTAACTAGGCCTAAAACAGTGGCCAAAAGCTCAAGAAATGAGACCAAACACACATGCAAGAGTGCATATGTTAATGAGCAAACACTAAAGCAAACAAAGGCAACTTTCAAGCACACTTAAAAGAGGCTAAGCATGGACTAATGACATGCAATATAAGCTCTGAAATCATGTTAAGATGGTGCCAAACCAAGCAAACAAGATAGGCTAAACATGCAACAATGGTCCAAAACTTAAGGCTAACAAGCCAAAATGCAAAAGAACTATACAATGGGAGCCTTGGTCGACCAAAATAGCCAAGGACAGAGCTTAAACATGGCAAAACAAGTACAAAAGCTTCACAAAGCTAGGCCTAATACATGCTTGAATAAGGGTTAAAACCTAGATGCATGTTAAGGCAACAAAATGGCATTACAAGGCATGTATGCTAAGCAAGCATGGTGTACCAAAATCAACTAAAAACAGAGGCATATTATGACATAATAAGCATGAAAATTAGCTAAGGCATGGCCAACACACACTTAAACATGGTGCTCTCTCAAGAGGCAAAAATGGTCCTTTTCAAGGACATCAAGGAGAGGGGGTGGCCCTCTCCTTGTTGGGACGTCAAGGCACCATCCTCACCTTTGAAATCTCTCAAGATTTCAGTGGTGAGGAGGCCCAAACACTATGGTCCCGGAGCTCGCACAAAATGGCACAAAACAAGGGCCAAACAAGGCTTAAGAGGGGTCAAACAACCTCAAACCACAAAACACTCTTAACAAACTATTTAGAGGCCTTAAAAATAGAACTTTTATGTGTTATATGCAAAGCCAAAAAACAGCTGCAAGATAGGTAGAAAAGCTTTGCAAAAATGGGGAATAAAGGGACAAACTTCTTACGCTTGAAGACCCTCTTCAACAATGGAGCTCCAGCAGCTTCTTTAGGTTGAAACCAGCTCCAAAACTCTAAAAACAACCCTCCAAGGCCTCAGCTCCAAGAGATGGTGTGATGGTGGGTGTTTGTGAGCAAAAATGAGACAAAACACACACTAGAGAGAGGTATAGAGATAAGATATGAACCAAACCCTAACCCTAGAACTCAAACCCTAAAATGGCTGTCTAAAAATGTCTAACTTTTGTTCAACCCCTCACAAGAGAGAGCACCCTCTCTTTTATAGAGCTTTTTTGTCTTGTAAAGCTTACAAGACAAGCTTCTAAAGAGAGATCCCTCCGTACACGTGTATGGAGGGGAGCCAAATGCATGCCAGCTATGAGAAAATATCTGCAAAAGCAGATGCACAGTAGTCGGCCGGCCAAAGATGCAATTGACCAAAAAAAGATAGCCGGCCGGCCATCTATAGTGCCGTCCGACCAAACATTTGGCCGGTGGTCACAAAATACAGTCGGTGGCCTCAAGCACTGGCCGGTGATGGGTGGGGATGGTCTACAAGCCCTACCCTGCCTCTCAAAGGCAAAACACAAGTGTTTGGTGCAAAACCAGACACAAAACAATCGAGTCGAGAGATCCTGAGGCAAGGCGCGTAGCCAAGACCTCCGGGAACTCAAGACGAACACAAACAAGGGTGATCACCGAGTGTTCAAGCGGTGACGTCCAAGTCTTGAGGACGGTCAAAAATGGGGTGTCTACACTGCCGTGGAAAAAGTTGGCCTTGGTCAGGACACTGATATGTTCGTGAACCCCCCTGCAACCTATATCCCGGTCTATATGCAGGTGTACGCCAATGCTGCTCAAAACCGGCTCATCGCTGAGGCAAGGAAAGAGGCTGAGGAAGAAGCCGCCGCCACGCAACAAGCCGAGCAAACCACCACTGAAGCATCTCAAGATGCGGAAGATGAAGTGGCCGATCGGGAGGTTGCCGTGGTAGAAGGCGCTGACGATGAGGCCGAGGACAACTTGCCCGAGCAGAATGATCAGATCGGCGAGCAGACCGTCGGGGTTACCGAGCAGACAGTTGACCTAGAGTTGGACTGATGATTTCCCTTCCTATTTTACTTGTTTTCTTTTGTTTTCTTTCCTTTGTTTTGATGTAACCGGGCTAGGCCCCACATTTTGTAATGAACCTCCCTGATCAATGAAATTTCAACTCTTTGCTCGTTCGGTTTCTATTGCTGTTTGGTTGACACATGAAAAATTTTCTCGATTTAAACTCTAATAAATCACAACTGATAGGTCGGCTTTGCCGTGTAATATGCTGAGCTAAAATCAGAATTGCTTGGACTTAAACCAGCTCGGCTCTTTGATCTTTCGAATGAACCCAGACATTTTCATGAGCCGAGCAAAATCAGCTTGGTTTGAGCAAAAATTACCTCCTCCATTCGGGCTTTGACAATACTTTAAGTCGTGTATTTGGGCAGGCAGAAATCAGCTCGGCCCTAATAGGAAGTTAGGGAAATCACCAACATGACTTCGGCCGAGCAAAATCAGCTCGGCATATATTGGATAAATCACCAATATTCCAATGTGGCCGAGCAAAATCAGCTCGGCTTTTGGGTTGGACAGGACGCCAACATTACCTTCGCCCAAGCAAAGCCAGCTTGGATCTTGTGAGTTGGGCAATTTACCAACTTATCTCTTGGCCGAGCAAATTCAACTCGGCTCCTATTAGTTGGACAAAACACCAACATCACGTTTTGGCCGAGCAAAATCCACTCGGCCTTTTCATTGCACAGAACACCAATATTCCATTTAAGTTGGTCATGACGCCGACACAACAATTGGGCAAGCAAAAGTCAGCTCGTCCCTTACGCGAATTCGACAACACACCAATTATTTCGCTGGAGCCAACTGTTCGTGCGGTCCATGTCTATACCGACGGGAGAAAGTCAGCCCGGCCCCGTTCAGGTCGGTCTCTTTGCCCCTAGCATTCATAGTGGCCCAGAATCCTTGTGGTGTCATTTGCACATAAAGATGTAATACAAAACAAAAAAGGGGCTATTTTTCATTACAAGAAAATGTGCTATCTCTTACATCAAATGCTTTGGCTTACAATTCTAGCTAAGCAACAAAGGCAAATTACATCCTAAAAGTAAAAGACCTTAAGGTTGGCTGCATTCCACGGTCTGGGGACAGCCTTGCCATCTAAATCTTCCAGATGGTATGCCCCTTTGCCAGCAAGGCCAATCATCTTGTATGGTCCTTCCCAGTTTGCACCGAGCTTTCCCTCGCCAGGGACCACCGTGTTACCCAGCACCTTGCGCAAGACCCAGTCCCCGATCTTGAACAGTCTAGGGTGCACTGCCTTGTTGTATTTTTTGGAGAGTTCTTGCTGATAAGCCGCTACGTGGATCAGTGCCCGCTCCCTTCTTTCCTCGGCTAGGTCCAGCTCCAAAGCCATAGCTTCATTGTTCAAATCGGGCTGAAAACTCTCAGACCGGATGGTTGACATGCCAATTTCCAGCGGGATGACGGCCTCCATGCCGTAGGCCAAGGCAAACGGAGTCTCTTCGGTCGACCGCCTTGGCGTAGTGCGGTATGCCCAGAGCACATAGGGGAGTTCTTCAGCCCACTTCACCTTGGCTTTCTCAAGCCGCTTCTTTAGCCCGTCCAAGATGGTCTTGTTTGAGGCCTCTACTTGACCATTTGACTGAGGGTAGGCTGGCGTTGAATTGTAGAACTCAATCTTTAACTCTTCGCAAAACCCGCGAAAGAGTTTCCCATCGAATTGAGTGCCGTTATCCGAGATGAGGGCCCTGGGTATACCGAAGCGAGTGATGACGTTTTGCCAAACAAACTTCTTCACATCCTTTTCCTTTATGGTCGCCAGTGGCTCGGCCTCGACCCACTTGGTGAAGTAGTCGGTGGCAGCGATGAAGAACTTGCGATTGCCCGGTGCTGCTGGGAGTGGTCCAACAATATCCAACCTCCAAAGCGCGAACGGCCAAGGACTTTTAAGAGGGAGCAAATCTATAGCTGGCTGATGGATCTGGTGAGCAAATTTCTGACACTTTTCACACCGACGAACGTATTTCTGCGCGTCTGCCTGCATGCACGGCCACCAGTAACCTTGGGAAATTGCTCGGTATGCCAAAGATCTACCCCCCGTATGGCTTCCGCAGATGCCCTCATGTATCTCACAGAGAAAAGCTTCCACCTTGGCGGGGTGGACACACTTCAGATACGGCCCGGTAAAAGACTCCTTATATAAGGCTTTAGACGGGGAGAGCCAAAACCGCTCTGACTTTGCCCGGATCTTGTGAGCCGCCTTCTTTTCTTTCGGTAGAATTCTATCTTTCAGGAAGGTGATGATGAGATCCATCCAAGAAGGACCCAAGTCGGTGCAAAGTACCTCGGTCATTTCCGGTTCCTCTATACTTGGCCGAGGTAAAAATTCTATCATCAAGGGATTAGGAAAAGCTGTCTGAGTAGAAGCGAGCCCGGCCAACTCATCAACCATGTTGTTTCCTTCGCGGTTGATCTGTTCTACTCTTATGGCGTCGAACTTCTTGATCTCTGCACGCACCAGTGCCTGATACTTGGCCATTCTTTCATCCCTGGCCTCATACTCTCCTGAGACTTGATTGACCACCAGCTTGGAATCGCTGAACACCATAAGGGCCGACGCTTTCATTCTCAATGCGCTTCTTAGTCCGGCAATGAGGGCTTCATATTCCGTCTCGTTGTTGGACGCTGGGAAGCCGAGCGTAATTGCTTGTTCGATGATCATCCCGTCCGGTGAAGTCAGTACGATACCCAGTCCGGCCCCATGCTTGTTGGATGCCCCATCAACGAAGAGTTTCCACATCTCGCTAATGAACAGCTTCCAGCAGTCAGAAGGGTTTTGGGAGCTTCTTAATTCCAAGTCTCTGATCGGCTCATCCTGGTCTCTTTCCTTGTCATGGTTGACTCCGCCCTCCAACAAGTCACTCGCCTTTGCTAGTTCGATCACTCTTTTCCCTTCCTCCTCTTGCGCACCAACACTTGCTTCTATTGCCTGAACCATGGGCTGTGCTAAATCCGCACTAGCCAAATCAACCGGGTAAACTGGATGCGTTCCAGGGGCAAATTCCGCCACAAAGTCTGCAAGAGCTTGAGCTTTGATTGTGGTGCGCGGGTGGAACTTGATGTCGTACTGTCCCAATTCGACGGCCCATTTCAGAATCCTCCCAGTGAAGTCTGCCTTTTCAAAGAGCATCTTAAGTGGAAACTCGGTCAGCACCACTATTATATGGGCATGAAAATAGTGCGCCAGCTTCCTTGACGCCATCATCAGGGCCAGCGCCAATTTTTCCAAGGGGAGATATCTCGTCTCGGCCGGGAGCAAAGTCTTGCTTACATAGAAGATGGGCAAGTGTTGGACGCCTTCAGCGCGTACCAGGACAGCACTCACCGCGTGTTGAGAGACCGCCAAGTAGAGATACAACTCTTCGCCTGGCTGAGGTGTGACCAAAATAGGGGCGGAGGAGAGGTATGTTTTTAGGTCTGCCAGTGCGCGGTCACACTCATCGTCCCAGAAAAACTTAGCCTTCAAAGTCTTGAAGAAGGGCCTGCAACGATTCGAAGACCGGCTGATAAATCTGTTCAGCGCGGTTGCCATCCCGGCAAGATGTTGCATGTTCTTCTTGGAGTTTGGGCGCTCCAGTTCCTGTATCGCCTTGATTTGGGATGGGTCGGCTTCGGTTCCTCGATTTGTGACCAAAAAACCCAAAAACTTTCTGGTGCCAACTCCGAAGGTGCACTTGGAGGCATTCAAACGAAGTTTGTGGTGCTTAAGTATGGCGAACATCTCTGCTAGGTCGGCGAGGTGTTGAGACTTCTCCTTACTCTTCACCACCATATCGTCGATATAGGCCTCCATTGTTCGGCCCAAGAGAGGAGCGAACATTTTTGTTACCATCCGCTGAAAGGTCGCCCCGGCGTTCTTTAGTCCGAACGGCATGACTTTGTAGCAATATAAGCCTCTGGGGGTGGTGAACAACGTGATCTCTCTGTCCGGTTTATACATGGTTATCTGGTGGTAGCCGCGATATGCGTCCAGCAAGCTAAACCTCTGATGGCCAGCGGTTAAGTCCACCAGCTGGTCAATTTGAGGGAGGGGAAAGCTATCCTTCGGGCAAGCTCGGTTGACAGTCTTGTAGTCAACGTAGACTCGCCACTTGCCGTTCTTCTTCGGAACAACCACCGTGTTGGATATCCACCAAGGGTATTGCACCTCCTCTATGGCCCCAGCTTCCAACAAATTCTTCATTTCTTCTGCCACCACTTCAGCATGGTGCAAGGCTGAGCGGCGCGTCCTTTGAATGACTGGCCGGGCATTGGGGAAGACATTCAACTGATGGCAAATGAAGCTCGGGTCAACGCCAGGCATGTCGTATGGTGTCCAGGCATAGGCCTCCAAATTGGAAACCAAAAAGTTGACATAATCCATCCGCTCGGCGCTAGACAAGGATGATCCTAGGAGGAAGAATTTAGTTGGATCGTTCTCGTCAATGCGCACTTCCACCAAATCTTCGACCGATTTCTCCTCGGCCTTTCTTCCCACATCATCAAGGACTTCCTGTCCTTCAGGTCCCTCAATCATTTGGACAAACCCTTTGGCTGCTCGGCTGCTATTTACCGCAACGAAGCATTGTTTTGCCATCACCTGGTCTCCCCAAACTTCCTCTATTTGTCCGCTCGGTGCCAGAAAGCGCATGACCTGGTGGAAGGTCGAAGCAACTGCTTGCATGGCGTGCAGCCAGCCCCTGCCCAAGATCAAGTTGTAAGTGGATGGAACTTTGAGCACCCAGAATTCTACTTGTTTTACGACCAAACCCGCTCTGACCGGCAAAATAATCTTTCCGATTGGCTATTCTGGCTGAGAGTTGAAGCTGACCAAAGGGGACGTTGTAGGGGTCAAGTCCTTGTCTTCTAACTTCATTTGTTTGAACGTGTCATAATACATAATTTCGACCGAACTCCCCTGGTCGATCAAGATTCTCTTGATGTCAAAGTCTTTGACGCGAAGAGTCACTACTAAAGCATCATTGTGCGGCATCTGAACCCTTTGCAAGTCTTTGGTCGAGAACGAAAGGATGTCCCTCTCTTCGGTCTTCCCCTTCTTTATAGCGGGCTGAACGGAGAGTACTTTTCTCATGTGCTCGGCCTTCTTGATCATCCCTCTAAGCTCGCAGACCCTTGCTGGTTCAATGATGCCGTGGATGACGTTGATTACACCTTGCGGGGGCACATCTAGGACGGCCAGGCCGTTTGGCTCGGTTTGTCTTGCTAGCGCGGCCTTGATGCTCCCATCTATGTATTGGTCAAGGTGCCCCGCCGCCACCAATTGCTCTGAGTGTTGTTTGAGTGGCAAGCAGTCCTCTGTCCGGTGCCCCCGTTCTTCATGGAAGGTACAGCGATATTTTGAATTGAAGCCTCTCTGCGTGCTCCCCAACTTGGCAGGCCAGCGGACGAAAGGCTCGCCTCGGATCTCGCTCAAAATGCGGTAGATAGGGATTTTAAAGACCGTGGTGATCCCGGTCCGCGCCTTTAACTTTCTCTTGGCATCCTCCGCTTCGTCATGGGGAGCATCAGCTCGGTCGCTTCTGCGACCTTTGTTTCTGTCATCGCGGTTTAGGCCACGACGTTGATCTTTTGACCGGTCATTTGGGCAGTTGTCCTCCTGCCTGACCGAGTGAACTTTCCCCGCCACCTTTCTGTCCGCCGCGACCGGATTAGCCTTCTCGATTGCAGAGGCGACATCCTCCTCCACACGGATGTGTTCATTGATCCGCTGCATCAAGGACTCCATAGTAGTCGGCTGGTGCATCGTGAGCGAATCTCGCAGCCTATGTCCGACTGGGAGACCCCGCTTGTACTGAGTGATCGCTAGATTGGTAGGGCAGTCGAGGATCTCGTTGTAAGTTTCCCAGTACCTCGCATTGTATGCCTTCAATGAACGTCCAGATTCCATCTTGACGCCCAGGAGATGGTCGACCTCCTTCGGTGTTTGAGTGTTGGTTTTGAATCTGGTGACGAAGGCTTCCGCTAGTTACTGCCACCCCTCAATACTCCCCTCCGGGAGCCTTTCGAACCACTTCAAGCCCAGCTCTCCCAAGTTTGCTGGGAATATGAGGCACATCAGGGCGTCATTGCGCCGGTGGCCAGCCATTACTTGCCGGTAATGACTCACGTGTATGTACGGATCCATCTTGCCGTCGTACAAAGTGAACTTTGGCTGGTGGAATCTGGCAGGGAGTGGCGTACTCTCGATTTCTGGAGATAGCGGCGTGGCTGTAAGTCTCGCTAACTCCTTGTCTACCAGCGCAGGAGCTATCACTTTGGGAGCTGGCATCACCACTTCTTCGCTACAGCGAACTGGAGCGCTCAACCTCTGCAATGCCGGCACTCTTTGGGCCTCACGACGGCGAGCCCTCTCCTCCAACACATTCCTCAGGTCACCGGAACGGGAGGAGAAAGAGTATCTCGACGTCGATGACGGGCGTGAGGGGCAGTATGTGCTGTCGCGAGTGAGGGATCTGCCCTCTCTCTGGTCGGAATCTCCAACCCCATAGTTCCTGGTGATGGAGAGAGAGTGAGTCCTCTCCTGGCGGCGACTGCTAGAACGAGGGGACGGGGTGCGCTCACTGAGGTTGCCTTCTCCAGCAACACCATTCCCTTTAATCTGGCGTTTCAGCATCTCCATCTCCGCCGCCATCTTGCGAATGAGGGCGTCTTGGTCTTTGAGTTTATGCTCTAGGCGCTGCGCACGGGACTCCTCCCGCCGTCGACGGCCCTCTGGACTCTTCGAGCGATCAGAACTCCTCCCGCGTTTGTCTCGCGCACCTCGTGAAGAAGTTTCCTGGCTCGCCATAGCCGGAACATCTGGGGGGCCATCTCTCCTTCGGACATACTCCGAAGTGACACCATCGACGACGGACAGCGGAATTTCGTCGTTGTTGGCCATGGAAATGGTCGAAGAGACTTGAAGAACAAGGGTTGAATTATCAAAGATTTCCCACAAACGGCGCCAATTGTACGGGGGCGAAATATCCTCTGCTTTCCGTAATCCTTGTACTCCAAGCTTCACTTGACGGCGTCTAACCTGGCAACACAGAAACGGTGAGCTGCCCGGCGGTGGTGTGCCGGATAGACCCTCTGACGATCAAGTCAGACCACTTGAGGAAGAAGAAGGAGACTGTTAGAGAGAGAGAGTATTTTAGACGGCGAGAATGGTTTCAAGTTGCATACCTCTAACGTTCATCTTCCTCTACTATTTCTAGGCTGGCCATGCAGCCTCAAGATCGTGCGCGCACCACCTATGTTGTCCTTCCATGGACAGGTGGCAGTGTTCGCCTCTCACCACCTCACGCGTGTAAAGGTTTTGTCCTCCAACCAGTACATGCAGAACTGCCAAATGGTATTGGCGCGTGCCTGGAGCAGATTTCCTCTTTCTTACGCCATTGGCCCAGGTGGCACACTTAACCGGAGTACCACGACCGGCCTATCCCTTGTGGAAAATTGCCACCTCATGTACACAACCGAGCTATGCGTCGCCGACCTCCCCCTTGGCCAAGGGGCCAAAGCGTGATGATCATGACCGAGTTGTCATTGACCGGTTCACCATGGCTAAACGGTTGCGAGGCATGCCAGCCTCCCCCCGCTCTACCTTCACTCCCGATTATACGAAGTCCGTCTATCTCGGCTGACCGAGTAGAGGCAAGCCGGTCCTAGTCGCGTCCTCAATCTAGCCCGGGTCACTCTTAGCTCGGTTGCCAGACACCAACGCGTGCATCGACAAATGCCACAGCTTGGTCAGGCCTGGGTTCGTGCTTGATCGGCCGATCTCTTTGACCGTGCAACACGGACCACGGACCGTTTAGTAGAGGAAACGACGTGGCACCGTGAGGTCTGTCACAACTCGCGCTGCCGTAGCTCGGCCGTACTAACAGTGCAAATCTCCCCTCTCATGAGAAATCTGATTTGGATGTTCAATTTTGATTTACAATCTGATCTGAGAAATCCAATTCCGGATCTCTTCTTCATTTTACAAATCTGATATATATATATATATACAAAAATCTAAGAAATCTGAGAAAATATTGAAGAAAAAAATCTGGATGTTCAATTTTGATTATCTGAGAAAATCTGAGAAATCTGGATTTTTGTATATATATATAAATGTGAGATATATATATATACAAATGTTCAATTTTGATTTATCATTTGGATGTTCAAAAATTTGGATATATATATAACTTCAATACATAGATCTTAGATATATATATACAAACACTTCAAACACCCAGATGTATACATACATCTCATATTTTTGAAGAACAATACAAAAATTTGCCGACCAATTTCCTTCTTTTTTTCCTAGAAAACAATACAAAACCTGTCTAAACTTTTCTCAGCAACCAAACAAAAAGGCAACAAAGAACCAGCGCTTACTCCTCCGTTGGCAAGGGCAATGGCCATAATAGCTGCAGCTTCCATGACCCACGAAAGAGGGTGCCACATAAACCCCAAAAACTTCAAAATCTTACTCTCCTGCAAGCAAAAAAGCAAAAAATAAAAAAAATTTGACGCCATTAATGGGTTCTTCCCCCTCTCTGAGTTCTGTTCTTCTTTCTTTCTTTCCCCTTTTTTTTCTTTTTTTTTTCATTTTTTTTTTCTTGAAAAGTTGCCCCAAAACGACGTCGTTTTGGGGCGCTACAGGAAAAGGCTACAGGCAAGGGCGACTGAGGATCCGGATTCCATAATGGGTACTAATCGGGTGTTGTTTTTAGGGTAACCATTGGTTCAGTGGTTAAAATCTCAGCCTATTAACTTTGAGATTATGGGTTGAAGTCTGAGGACAAATTGTACATTTATGCCAAAGGTTTGTTATGTACCCAATTTAACCCCTCCAAACACCCATTAATGGGTATTAATTGGTCGTATTTTTAAATCTATATTTATGTTACTACAATGAGATTCCACTTTAGAATGCTATTGAGCGTTTATTTTTTTTGTTCTTCATCTTTTTAAAGCTTGAAAAATACTTGGATTGAGGTGGCCTTCAGCACGAGGAAGATCTGTACTTCGAAATAGAATGTTGCATAAATATTGGGATTTGAAAGGGAGATGGGTTAACACAACTTATTGTGGAAAGAGAATATACCTGGTACTTTAAATAGATACATAACCGAGGGTGCGTTCACAACCCTGCTCTGTACCAGGTTTGTGTTGCTCTCTCAAACCATTTATCATCCAATGTGGTTGTCTTCAAGGGGGGAGGGGCAGTACCTGGCAGACTGGGTTGAATCCCATCCCTAATTGGGGACAACACTTATCTCTACAGGAATTTTCTGGATCTTAGTAGATGATCAATTATTAATTAAGATTGTATTTTGTCTATTCTTATATAAGCTTTATTACATTTCTGGAAATTTTAATTGATATCACGAGTGTTAGGGAATCCTTTATGTGGTGTCTTCTACATCTTAATAAATCATGAATTATTATAATTAAGAAGTTAGAACATTTCTTGAGAGGGGACTTTTTTTACCTGTGAGTTATTATTTTTTATGCCTTAAATTTTCAATCTTGTTTGCTTTTCTAATCTTGTTTGCTTCTGTCTTTTCTCTCCACTCTCTTCTTTGACATCCCCGATAAAAAGATTCAGGAGTATATTTCTATGTTATACTATTAACTGTTTAATTGCATGTTTGTTTGTTTGTTATTTTTTGAAAACAATTTTAGATACAGGGATGAATACAGGGATAAGGATTACATGAGGAGAAGTCGCAGCAGAAGCAGGGATAGATATGATCGTGACCGGCACTGGGGAAGGGAAAGAGATTATCGTCATCGAAGCAGGAGCTGCAGTGGAAGTCTTGATTATGACAAACGCCGTGGGAGAGGCAGATATGATGATGAGAGGCGTCTCCCCTGCTCTTCATTGAATTATGCTTTTGGGCCTTTTATTTGATGCCATGTGGATATTTTGAAGTGTCTCCCCTGCTCGTCGTACCCCCAGTCCTCGGAGGAGCCCCTGTCCTCGCAGGACAACTCCATCTAGGGGTGGAAGTCCTGATGGACGCAATCACAAAGAACGCTCACCTACTCCAGAAAGTGTTTGTCTGCGTGGTAGACCTGCTGATTCTCGAAGCCCTTCCCGACATTCCGATGCTGATGTAAGTAATATTCCTCAAATCTAAGGTTGATTGCATCCAGACTTTTGCGGCTTAACTGGTTATTGGGATTTCTGTTTTGTAGGAATAGGAAGTGATATAGTATGTGATGAATCTTCAGCTCATATTCTAGTCCTCGTACTGTGTGTAGTTGGAACTGCTCTGGAGGAGGACATCTTGAGATTTTCAATGTTATTATCGAATCGTTGAATGCTAGAATTGATTGCTCAGGGCTGATACTTAAGGTTGACTATTTTGTTGTACTTGATGCATCCTTAAGTTTTGATGGTACTGTTGCACTCCAGTTTTCATGGGTTGGCTACATTTTTAATCTTTCTTTGTTCTTCTACCTTGTTTTTAAATCATATTTAATTTTGTTTGCATCTTTGTTAAAATCAATTCAGATAACTGAGCTATTTTACTTGTAATGGACCATGTACTGGCCTTCTATATTGTGTCTGGGAAAAGTGAATGTCGCTGACTTGCTGATGATGTAGCAGCTGTTGATGCTGTGTTTATTTTGTGGTTGGTTGATATCATTTCTTGCATGCTACTGAAGTCCCATTGGACTCTTGACTTTTGACCCGACCGTCCTTAATTTTGCTGACTTCAAATCTTGGGTCCGGAAGGCAGTTTTAGTAGCTGTGATGACTTAAAAGATGGTTTCTGCCCATATGCCTTAAGATGTAGCTGATGCAGTTAAACTGCTAAACCAGATATACCATAGTGCTGATTTTAATATGAACTGCTTGGCAGGATATTGTAGCATGAGGTTGGACATGGTGACATAGTTACATACATTTTACCGATGTTTGGTTAGACTTCCCCTCAGTTATTCTTGGATATTAGACTGTTACCAATTGATGTTGCATGTATTAATGTGTTTTGGTACATGCACCAGTGAATATGGTTTTGAGCTGATACCAGTTGGATATTGTTACAGCACATGAGGTCGTGAATGTCTATGTGAAGTGATAGCCGATATCTTCATACATCGGTTGTTACTGCACTTCTTGCTAATAGCTTTTGAACCTGGTCTTACCATTTTTCATGTTGATGGTTTGGTAGCTGTGGTGCTCCAGTAGCTCTGCTTTGTTTCATTGCCTTCCAGTACATCTTGCTGATGCTGAATTTTAAGTTTTGGTTTCTTAGTCCATTGCATTGCTCTTGAAGGTATTTTTTTTGCAGTCATCCAATATTTTGTCATCTTTGTTGCTTGTTTCATGCATATTTGGATTATGTATCTGTTTATTTTTTAATTGCATTTTGTTGAATCTGATAACACATCAGTTTGTGAGGACACCTTTTATCTACGGCAAGTTTACATCATTACAATAATGATAACTTATCCAATAAATATTCAGCAAGGCTCATGGTTCACCTTGTAGTGAAGGTTGAAATGTTGAAGTTTTTCACTGGGTTAAACCTTAACAACTCTCTGTAGCCATTGTTTTGTTGGCTTTCAGGCTAGCATTACGGTTTGTGCTTTCCTTTCCTTTCACTTGGGTAATATTTGTTACATGGGAAATCATTTCCAGGGAGAAATCACTAAAAAAATGTTTGTGTTACAGGAGGAACTCCTATTAAGGGGGAGGGAAAGGGTTCTGACCATTGATGAGTGAATTTACTAAAATAGCTTTGTGGACTTCTATCAACCAGCTGTCTATTTGGCCGGTCATCTATCAATATTTTGTAGTGCAAAATTAACTCATCTCTGTTTTTGTTATTCTCTTAATACTGGTCCTTTGATTGCTGCTTGAGGAAAATTTGCGGAGCCTTTTCTCAAATGAAAGGTTGCGTTGAGAACCGATACCAATCTCATCTCTCTTCACAGCTAAGATGAGAAGCAAAGCAGAAACAAGCGATTCAACAGGGTTGCAATTTCTTCTCTTCATTTCAAATTTTATTTTATTGTACCTATCTGAGATCCAAGTTGGAAGGTCACTCATTGAACTGCCTTTTTCTAGGAGCAAATATTCTAGGGTCCATTCCTGCATCCCTGTATTGCTTGTGAAATCCTAGTCTTTTCTACAATTTCACAACAATATATCTGTGATGTTCTTGATCTTGAAGCAATTGGATTTGACAAGCAGTAGGCTTTTTGTCAAAAACCTTGCTGAACTACAATGGTCCCAAAACCACCAACTGGTTTCACCTAAAACGCAATAGAAAACTTAACTTGTTTGAGGAGTCAATTTTATAAGAATTTATTGTCTAGGTTTATCCTCTCTTCTTTCTTTTTATTATTTATTTTTAAATCAAATTCGACAAATCTCATTCTGCTTGTGTGATTAAGCCTTCTTATCAGTCCTTGCCAGCTTGACTTGTCGAGATATCCTTTGGGTGATGCCATTTCTACCTTTTAGTCTCTTTAGGTATCTTGAATCTTTCTTCTAGTTAAGTTGGCCTGTTCAGTGAGTATAATGTATGTGTTGTTTTCTTTTTGTTGTTTTTGTTCTGTTTTGTACTGTTTTCTATGATGCAGTGTTATTTATTTTTATTAGCCAATTTTTTGTTTTGTTTTTGTTTTGTTTTGTTTTTTTTTCCCCATTTATGTCATGTAAGTAATTTTCCAAACCCATTATATAAAAATTAAAGCAGACCTATGAGATTTGTGTAATGTAAGACTTGTACTAAGTTTTTGTGTGGCTTTACTATAGTTGTTGTGACAGTCAAAGCCCTATTGACTGTTTGAAACTTGAATTTGGTGAGATTTATGGAAAGAAATTAAAAAAAAAAAAAAATAGCTTGTAGAAAATTTACATTTTCCCTCTAGTTTGTGTTGCCATCTCAATTTTTTATTTTAGTTTATTTTTAATTTTTTTTTGCAATTTCAAGATTTAGACAGGCTGAAGTTTTTATAAAATTTGGGGACTTGAGTTGATCTGGTGAAATTTGAAGAATCCAAGTAAATTTTAGGTAAAGTTGGGGGTGAACTCTTTGAACTTTTTGTGTCTAAAAGTTGGCTAAAATTACAAGAAAATATTTTTAAATATTTTGCATCTTTTTGTATATTCGGTGTGACAATTGTTTTTTTGTGATAAATGGAAAACAAGCTCATTTAGAAAGAGAATGTTTCAATTTTTAGAAGTGAAAAATATTTTGCAGACTAAAGCTTTTTCACCATTACCACAACCCCTATGATTCGACCATCACCAGTATTGCCATTACCATCATGCCATCTCCACTATCTGACCATTATCACATTATCATCAGAACTTCCACCACCACACCCACACTAGTAATACTACTACTACTACAGTTATAGTATGTTCATGAGAAAATGTTTGGAACTACCCGACCATTATCACATTATCATCACTACTACCACCACCACAATCACACTAGTACTACCACTACTTCAGTTGTATTGAGTTTATAAGAAAATGTCATGGAAAATGTTTTTAGGATGCGAAGTGCAAATTTAATGTGCTCTAAATCTTTTATTAAAATATTCATTGAGTATGTTAATGATATTAATTTTTATTTTAATAAAAATCTTACACTAAAATTCTGTTTGTTTTGAAGTAAAATGTTTTATCAAAAATATTTTATTCATTTTTCGTTGTTTGGTTGAACAAAAAGTAAGAAATATTCTTGAAAAAAAATATATTTGCATCATTTTTTCAAAAATAACTTGCTTTTAAAAAATTTATAAGTCAATTTTTATAAAGTTGACTCTCACTTATTACATTTTCAACATATTTAGTATTTTCAAATAAATAGCTTAACTCATTAACACGTCATAAATGATAATTTACTAAATTAAATTTTCTTGTTTAGGCAATAAAATATTTTTTATTTCAAGTGTCAACCAAACGTCGAAAAACAAAAAAAAAATTTCTATGTAAAATTAGTTTACAAGAAAAATATTACCATGTTTATTTTTGAAAGACTCAATAATAGTAGTTGTGGAGGGAAAAAATATGAGCCCTAGCCTAAATCCAATTAAGCTAGCTTAAGTCAAAAAGTGTTAAGTCCAAATCCATTCCTTAGAACCCACAAAGGACAGCTGACAACAACTTGACATCCAATCAAGGAGCGTGAGGGGACAAGCAAATATAAAAGATAATATTCTAGAAGGAAAATGTATAAAATAAAAGAGAGGCATCGAATTAAGCATCATCCAACGGTGACGTGTATAGAATAAACAAGACTAAGACATAGACTGGACCTAGTAAGAGGCAGAGTCGTTCGATCAATTTAATCCTATGAACGTAATGCTTGGCAAATTGGCCACTAACATCTAACATCATTCAAGTCGTCCATGCACCAGAGATCCAACGATCAAGGACAAGGCACACTTAGCAAGTTGCCCGACCAAAGCCAAGTATGGGCTGTCACACCCCCAAAATTATGCAATAAATACAACTCATAAGCGGAAGAATAGCAGAAATAAGATACATTTATTCATCAGAGTTTGGAGTTCGTTACAAAAGTTAACACATGCGATATACATTCACCAATGTTCTCCTGAATCTATAACATGTGTTACAATGTGGAGACAAATGAAACTAAACATATAGTCTGATGCCCTATAGGCTTATATCTTTCCAAGTCATTGCTTGGTTACACAAAAGTGAGCCTAGCTCAATACAATTAAAGCCCTATGCTATACAAAAGAATAAAAACAAATAAAGAAGCTCTTGCTTCCTAAAAGTCCCTCCAAACTATTGCCTTGGCAGATGCATGTCACCAGCACCTAAAAATGGTTTTCCCAAATAGGGTAAGCCAGAGCTCAATAGAAATAATCTAACACAATATATGAAGTTTAACAAAGATATAAGTACAATGTGCATATACAATAACTGTGACAAAACATTCACATTTTTAATAATCATAAAGTATCATGTTCATATCTTATTCCATTTTCCTTCAATTCATTTCAATCCATGAGTCAATTTCATTATCTTTCAACAACCCAATTGAGACTACAACTCAGTGGTTATCTAATCAAGACAATTACCACACAAACACGTCAATCTGTCATTTTACGAAAATTTCGTCCGCGGGATTGGCACCTATGTATACATGTAATTTCGGGACTTTTACCCAGGACACTCCGACCAACTTAATTTCAATGGAATCCATCCCCTATCTCCTCCCAAACATGGAGTACATCCCCTTTCTCCTCCCAAACGTCATACATATGCAATGTATTTAAAACATAGTCATATTCATTGACAACCAACAATAGATTAGTTTTAATTCACTTAATCCTCATGCAATTTCTACAACAATCATAGATATCTTCCATCGATAGCCCAATACAAATATTTCTAAACAGACATATATAATCTTCTCAATAGATAAATTAGTCAAGTTTCCATAGGTGAGAGACAACACGTGTCCAACTCCACCATTTGTATCAATAATCCTCCAATTTCACATTACCAATGTCAATTTTCGTTAATTATATAAAATAACAATTTGACCCATTTAGGGCAAAACTTCCCCATTTTTTCCAAATATCAACCCAAGTACTAAAATCAATAATTTTGACACAATACAACCTCATTTTCAAACTCCATAACCATTTATTTGCCATTCACCAAAAACCCCTCTTTTTATTTCACACCCAAACCCTAGGTTTGGTCAAACTACTCCCAAATCTCATCATTGTTACACAACGACAAATAACTAAGCTACAGACGATATGAAAGTGTAGAAAATCCCTACCTCAAAGTTTAGAAGACCAAAGTAACAAAGGAGAAACTTCATAGACGTCAAAACCAACTTTTACTCGGATCAAAACGGAGCTCTTGAGATGCTTAATCTTTTTCTCAAAGGCACTAGGGTGAAGATCCCAATGGATCTAGGTGAAATAGTAGAGAGAAGATGAGTTTTAAAGAGAGAAACGCAAGATCTAGGTTTTTGGAAAGTTTTAGAGAGAGAAAGGAATGAAAAAATGATGAAAAAAGTCATCTTCACGAACTGTTATACACGCAGTCCGCTCGCGCGTGAAAAGTGACGCTTGAGCGTCAGACACAATGTTCTGCTCGAGCTCAAGAAGTGACGCTCGAGCATAGAATACATACTTTCAGAAGTTTTGAAGACGAAGGACATCACTCGAGCTTAAGATTGGCCACTCGAGCGTCCGCCCACTCGAGCGTAGAATACACTCTTCAACATTTGCAGGTTTGGAAAAATACTGAGAGTTTGCAAATCCCGCTCGAGCGTAAGAATGGTTGATCGAGCGGAGGAGAAAAATTGCTAAGCCCGCTCGAGCGCCAGAATAGCCGCTTGAGCGGAGGAGCAAAAATCTGTGCAACAAAGGTTTGGAAAAACAAGCAACCAACCTATTCCAAACACACAACTACAATCCAAATGACCAATCCAGGGAACAACATAGGGAATAAGAGATAAACAACAACATTGAACCATGAAACCCGAGTCTGGAACATCATAAAATGTCGGGTCAAAACCGGAGTCGCTATAACCTCCCCCCTTTAAGGAATTTTGTCCCCGAAATTATAATTCAGGTTTCAAAATTATGTTTTAAGCCATTACCACAATGATTTCAATTCAATTTCAACACCATGACCCATCTACCGGTCATTCAATCCCATCACATTATTAATATACATTTCATATTTCCAACATTTTCAATGTTTATAATAAACTCGTATTTCCAAAACTTAAAGGTGATACAACACATACAATACGTCCTATTCTCAAAACATATGCAATGCTTATATTGAATCCATGCTTCCAAAACATCCACAACATGTACAATGTCTTTGTATTCCTAAAACATATACAATGCTTTTACACTTCATTAACATAATCAAAATCTCAATATACATTCAGACATCAACAAATAAGTCCGGATATTTCTCACGGACTTCCAATTCATGCTCCTAAGTTACTTTCTCAACCCCGTGATGTTTCCACAATACTTTGACAAGGGGATTCACAAGACTTGATCTCGTGTATCTAAGACTCTCACTGGTCTCTCCTCATACGAGGTGTCCTCATCTATCTCTAAGTCGGTCCAATCCAACACGCGCAATGGATCTAGCTCATATTTCCGAAGCATGCTAATATGAAACACATTATGAATCCCAGAAAGCTGTGGCGATAATGCCAAATGGTAAGCTACCTCTCCGATCTCCTCAAGGATCTCAAAAGGCCCAATAAACAGAAGGGACAATTTCTCACTCTTCCCAAATCTCATCAAACCCCGTCTAGGTGATATCTTCAAAAAGACATGATTTCTCACCTCAAAAGACAAAGGTCTCCTCTTATAGTCGGCGTAACTTTTCTGACGACTTTGAGCCGTAACCAATCTCTTACAAATAAGTGCTACTTTTTCCATCGTTTCCCAAACCAACTCTGGACCTAACAAAGGTGTATCACCCACTTCGGCCTAGCATACTGGAGATCTACACGGTTGGCCATACAAGGCCTCAAATGGTGCCATACCAATACTCAATTGGAAACTATTATTATAGGCATACTCCACTAAGGGCAAATGCCTCTCTTACTACCCCTTGAAGTCAAGGACACAACCTCAAAGCATATCCTCAAGAATTTGAATAGTATGCTCGGACTGCTCGCCAGTTTGAGGGTGATACGCTGTGCTAAAAGTCAGTCTAGTGTCCAAGGTACTTTGCAAGCTCTGCTACAATCGAGTTGTGAATGCTGATCTCTATCCGAAACAATCGTCACAGGGACCCCGTGCAACCTCACTATGTCCCTGATATAAAGGTCGGCAAGATAATCTATTGAGTCACTTACGCGCATAGGAATAAAATGCGCCGACTTAGTCAGCCGGTCAACTACCACCCAAATGGCATCACTACCCCGTTAAGGCCTCAAAAGGCCCACAACAAAATCCATCGTGACATGCTCCCACTTTCACTCGGCTATAGGCAAGGGTTGCAGCAAACCCCCTGGCCTTTGATACTCGGCCTTCACTTGCTGACAAGTAAGGCATTTCGACACAAACACAACTATATCTCTCTTGATACCTCTTCACCAAAACTGGCGACTAAGGTCATGATACATCTGTGTGGCTCTCGGATGCACTGCAAGTCGTCAATGGTGAAACTCTTGGAGTACTTCCTCTCGGCAAGACTTCGACACGAACAAACGATCACGGTATCTCACACTCTGGTCAAAATACACAGTCAAACCTCTTTCTACCTTCCCATTGGAAACCTTCTCTCGGAGAGATTTCACTTCAAGGTCACCCCTTTGTACTTCTAACACCCGGTTCATAAGTGTAGGTTATGCAACCACTGAAAATAAGGCTGCAGACTCAACAGACTCACCAAGATGCAAGTCAAACTCGCCAAGAGTACCCAACGTCTCCCATTCTCGGATGGCGATATAAGTTACACTGTTAATTGATTTCCTACTCAAAGCATCGGCCACAACGTTGGCCTTCCCTGAATAATAATGTAACTCGAAATCATAATTCTCTATGAACTCCATCCACCTTTTCTGCCTCAAATTCAAGTCCTTCTGTGTAAACAAATATTTTAGACTCTTGTGATCAGAAAACATCTCAAATCTCTCACCATACAGATAGTGCCTCCAAATCTTCAAGGCAAAAATCACCGCTGCTAACTCTAGGTCATGGGTAGGATAATTCCTCTCATGTGTCTTCAACTGCCATGAGCCATAGGTTACTACATTTCCCTCTTGTATCAATACACAACCCAAATCTTCTCGTGAGGCATCACAATATACCGAATAGCCTAAACCCCTCTCCAGAATAATCATGACTGGAGCAGTGGTAAGTCTAACCTTAAGCTCTTGAAATGACTTCTCACAAGTCTCGCTCCACACAAATTTGATTCCTTTCCGCCGCCACCACTCGTCTCCACCCACCACCCGCCACCACTTGCCATTTCTCACTCTTTTTTTATTTTTAAATTTTTTTAAACATTTTATCTAAACCAAACGTGTTTGTAGTTTATGTTTTTTTAAAAACAAACAAAAAAATAAACAAAAATCAGTTTATAAAATTTTTGTAAATATAAACTGAAAACGTAAATGTTACCAAACATGTCCTTATATATTGGCTGCTAAGCCTTTAGTGACAGAGATATGGTTTGGTGGAGCATGTGTATTTGTATTTGTAATTTAGTTGCTCTTTTTTTTTCGCAAGATTAGAATTTTTCTTTTGATTAAGAAATTTGTAAACAGGTTGTGAACAAAGTATTAGTTAAGTTGATTTGTTGTTATCTCAGAGCTCCTTTCACATTCTATCCATGAGGCATGCAATTTGCAAAAATCTGGCTACCATTTATTTAAGAATTATAAATTACCCATCCATAAAAAAATTGTAAATTTAATCTCAAAACTTTTGACAGTAAACCCTAAAATTGGGAAACGAATTGATAATTTCAAACATGTAGAGATTTATCAAAAGAATGTTATTTTTAATACCTGGCTGGCCATGAGATTGAGATTCTGAACTTGGGTTCCGAAATTGATGAATTGTTGATGAGCAGCTCATTGAGTTTTCCCCTCAGGATTAGGTGAATCAATTAATCGATATCAATGATCGGTGTGGAGTGACATTTGGGACAAACGGAGCGGACTACCGTTAAATAGTCTTCCGTTCAAACAAATGACGTCGTTTTGAAGATTAATCAAAACGAATGTTTGGGATGAGGAGAGAGGATCCAAATGCATAAATTAATAGGAAAATTAGCGCACGTACTTCTAAAAAAATTATTACATGCTTATGAAAAAGATTGTGATTTTAATAATTAATATTTGAAAATTTTATCACTTATTTGTAATTAATTTTAAAATTTAAATTGAATTGAAATTTTCCATAAGTTAATAACTTTCATAAATTATTTTTATTTATTAATGTGATATTTATTATATTATTATAACTGATTTTTTTTTTTAATATTTGAATTTTATCATTAATGATTTGTTTTGATTTTAAACATATAGATTATCAAATATATGATGGTGAAAAGTATAAATCATTGTTTTAACTTATTTACCTATTTTTATTTTTATCCTTTGTACTTTTGTATCTTTACTTTCTTCATGTATTTTTACACACTATTATTAATTGTCCTCCACTGCCACCGCCTGAACAGAAATTTTTTTTCTCATGTTGAAAAAGTTGCCAATGACTAGTGGCAACCACGAACAGACAAGTGGACAGACATAAAAATAATTCAAATTATTGTTCTTCATATAGATAAAAAAGAATAAAATTTGAGAACCAAAATTTTTAAATTTAGACTTATGGCCCTAGTGTCTAAAATGTAAACAAAAGTTTTACTAAATATTTTAGAACGAACTCCAAAAAATAGAATAAAAAATAATAAAAGCATCCATAAATATAAATTGCACCAAACAAGACATGTGTCGAGGTTAAATACTCAAATATGGGATAAACAAGAGAAGATGGGGGTTCGTACAGAATTTAAGCAGCTAGTACTACAACATGTAGAGAATAGAAAAGTTTGATATAGTTGGGCAAAAATAGCTTGCTTGCATATTTGCGTGTTCCTAGAATTTTGAAGTATTTGCGCCATATCATCAAAAATTGTTTTCATGCTGCTTATCATTTATACAATTCCAATTCAAAAATTGGTTCCATATCAGTAGTATTTATCTCAAACCTTCGGCAAATAAAAGTAGAATAGTCTATAAGAAATTCAGGCAGTGCAGTGCATTGCATTGCATTTAGACAAGTGGAAGCAAAAATTCATCGCGATCCTTTGCAATCTGGTACATTCAGAGTATTAGATCAACAAGACAGCAAAATATTACAACTCATATCCACAATTCAACAAGATGGGTAGCAAAACTTGCTTCTTTTTTTTTTTACACTCACTCTTGGTAGAGAGCAGCACAAAATTCTGACAGTTAGATAATCTACAACTGGCAGCCCTGAGAAAGATGACGGTAGTTATTATTAGTGAACATGGCAGTACTTCTGGGAAAACAACAACACTTTCTCGCCACAGGCAGATCAAAATCACTTCTTCAAGAGGTTGCGCGAGAAAATTTTCTTGCAATATGGACTGGTTCGAAGGAAGGTGTGAGGCCGAACCGGGTGACACAGGGTGGAGAGGCATGCTGATACAGGGTGATTCTTTTCTCTCTCCTGACCTGAAAGTATGACATAGCTAGAAATCTTGAGTTAAGGGGCGCCTGAGGCCAACTTTGAGCCTGAATTTTATTTCCTTTTCCAAATTCAAATAAAAGCTCTCCAAAAAACATAAAAAGAAAAGAATTGGATTGTGAAACTGACTTTTTAAGAAAATTGCCCAATTTTCAATGTGAAAAATCCAAAATCAGCCAAACAGTCACCGAACTTTCAGATTTTCCAGCCAAATTAACGTTGGAGAAAATGCTAGAGACTCACAATAATGAGACAAGGGAGTTGGACCTTGAGTGTCAAAAGTTGACACCTATCATGCCACTTAATTGTAGGTATAAAATTGGGGAAACATTTTTAGGGGTCTCAAACATTTTCCTTGACGTCGATAATATGGAAGCAAGTTCATGACATTAGAGGTGTGTGTTGGTTGGTTCCATACCTTAGTATGTTCAAGTGCAGACTGAATGACATAATTGGCAAAAGTGTCTTGCAGCAACTGTTCAAAGTGAGGCACTGAAAGCAATTCATGGATGATTCTTGGGTGGCTCTCTTCAAAGAACTTTAAGCATTTTTCAACCACATGGCTGCTGAATTTTTGCATGGACAGGTAAACGTAGTGGCCTTCAAACTGAGAAATCAAGCTGGCAGCAGCTAACGGGATCTTAAACTCTATAATATATTGGACAACATAATTTCTGGGATACAAAAAAGGAAATATTAAGGTCAAAATGCAACATTAAACTGTGGCCCGAAGCCCCGGATAAATAATCGCAGCAACCGGTAATTGACCAGATTGGTACTTCGGTGGAGGTTTAGGGGGATGCATATAATGCAATAAATAAAAATTATCTAATGACATGTAAGTTAACCATTAATGTACACAATTAAGAAAGCAATCACAACTATAAGATTGCAAACCCATATGTTATGAACAGAATCACTACTGAGGCACAGGTTTAAAGGGATCTATAAAATCATGCAGCTTGATTTCTATAAAATAAGCACACCTGCAAAAGCCTAAGACTACACAAAAAGATGGCCAAATAACAACACCTTGATTGAGATCATAGTACGAAAAACTTCATGTATGAAATTGCCCAAGGGAAAATTGGTTTATCATAATGAAATGCAAAAGCATTAAGGCATGACATTTCACCAATTAGAGAAATTAAAAAGATGATAATTATGATGATTTGATGATGATGATGACAATGATGAATGCTAAATAAAGATGTTAGCGAAGGAATTAACTGTTAACAGAAGATGTTAGCGAATGAATTAACTGCTAACAGAAGATTTGGACCCTAAATAGAGCTTACAGAAGGATTAATGTTTCCAAGAGCAGTAGCTGGGATTAAGGCTTTTGTAGCTCATTCGTTAATCTGATAAAAATGACAACAAATATTTTATAAAGCTAGTAATTAATAGGATAAACAAGCTATCAATGTAAGACCCATTTCGCGTGGTTCTCTCACCAGAAGAACCTCTCACATCAATGATTTCCCTCAAGTAAGATAACAACGTTAAACAGTACTTTGCATTTGTTTCAGCAATTCTTCATTTTTTATCTTTTTTTTAACCTAGCCTTTGTTTGATTATCCATTACCTTATTATATTCAATAATATGACCAAATGGTTTCAAGCAAAAAAACAATAGCATTCCATGAGCTCAATAATTCCCAACAAAAAACAAAACAAGTAGCTCATTCGTTAAACCATGAAAATGGATGCTTTAGTGTGCACTAATAATGTGTGTAATATTTGAAAATAAATAGTAATGACATCTTTATCTAGTTTGCAGCTGGCTTGTTGGATGCCTTCTGTCCTTTTTGGACATCAACAACCAAGAAGGGTTCAAGGATTCTCACATTTGATAATTGAAATCAGGTCAGGTAAAAAACCCTATAATTTACTGTTTAACTGCAAACTCCCGTTTAAGAACAGATTAAACAGAGATGAGCTGATTAAGTTGATTTGATAGGGTGGTGTGAAATTTTACTATAAAATCAACTAACATATTCAGCTCCTTGACCTCAGTAAAGATGTACATCTTGATTGGATCGATGGACATCAAAAATACTTGTACCTTAAATATATTGGTATACGTATTATCCTATCACTTTTAGGCTATGTTTGGATCTTGGATTTGGTTAGGAATTTAGAAAGAGAAATGGAAAAGGTGAGGGAAATGTGAATGAAATAAAAATAATTTTTTTTCTTCATTTCCCTTTCCTTTCCCAAATCCATGATCCAAATACATAGTTAAGATTTTTGTATCAGATTACACCCACACACATGCATACATATTGCATAACAATTATTCAATCAAAGATATGGGCTAAGCTCTTGAACTAATTACCCAAAAGCATCTTGAGCAAGGATAAGCCCATGGGCAGCAATTTCTGCAACTAACTTTTCTCGATATTTCCCCTCTGACTTATCGATGCATCGGTTCAAAACACAACATCCATGTTGATGAGTTGCAATATTAACACAGAACTTTGCAACAACGTCAAAAATAAAATGCAAAGATTAAAAAGCAGAATAGACAAAGAAGATTCAAAATCAATTTTTACATGAATATGAAAAAAAAAAAAAAACAGTAACTAATCACACGATAGACTAAATATTAAACCACATAGGCATGCAATCAGATTATAGGTTTAATGGAATGTGGAAACCATATGTTGTCTAAGGTTCTCCACAGGTTATAAACAGATTGTAGGACAAAGGTTTAGAATGTTTGAAAGGAACCGTGTTGTTACTGCATGCTATTTTGAATGAAATACTCTGTTTTGATGGATTTTCATAAGAATATATGTTCTCAAGTAATATTCCAACAGTGTATACCATAAGAAAGAGGGAAAAAAGAAGAAGAAAAACAGAATTAAAATAAAAAAAAAAAACAAATAAAAGACTCAAAAGAGAAAAAAAGAAGAAAAAGAAGAAGAAGAACAAGGGATAGTAGTCCTTACCAAAGAAATGCAGAGAACACCAGGAAAAATGATTATTTGACTAGGGATGCAACAGAATGTGTCAATTGTGTCATGCTTTGGCCCTCAAGACTGGTTTGAGGCTACATAATCCGGTGCACGTTCATTTTATCCTCGTTTATTTGCTTGCTATTTACTATATATGCTTGTCTCCAAGCTAGGTACAGAAATACACTCATTTCATCAAGTATCCCATTCCATCCCATCCCGCTCTACTGGACTGGCGATCAAACAAATATAACGTAAAATGCATCACATTGGGCAGAATGTTACAACCTAAATTGGTGTTGGAACAGAAGGGGAAAAGCGCACTTGTCCTAAAACTAAGCTTTGTCATTACTAATTATAACTACATGAAACAAAGCTTAATCTACCCAACTTAGTTGAGCATTCTGTACAGAAGCTAATGATGCAATATCTAAGGCTTTTATGCTTAAATCGAGCACTACTCTCCATTCATGTCAAGCACACATTGATATGCAAAAATTAAGACATTAGATTAAACATGAGCTGTATTGTCATTTTTGTGCAACTAATCAGAAGGGATGAAAATCTTTACCTTATTATCTTCCTTGCTGAGGCATTGTAAGCAACGCTGTATGACATGATTTCCATTCAAATCCCTAATAAGATCAAGAAAACCTGGTTTAAGAGCTTGCACAGCTAATAAAACCTGCTGTCTGGTTTTGAGAGGACCATGCTACTTGGCACTATTTATTCTAGCCCTATATGTTACGAAATATGGTGAAGTGGACAATGTTACGTCTGTGACAAAGAGGGATATCGAGCCAAAGATTGCCGTAGCAAAGGCAAAAGCAAAAGAAGAACAAGCAAGAAGCCTGCTCAAGCCAATATGACCGAAGTGGACAAAATTTTCAATGGTGTAGATGACATAAATCTTTCTGCTGTTATTTCTGAGGCAAACCTTGGCGGAAATCCTAAAGAATGGTGGGTGGACACTGGTGCTACTCGCCATGTTTATGCTGACAAAAAGATGTTTACATCTTATTCTATAGTGGACAATGGTGAACACCTTTTTATGGGCAACTCCTTGACTTTTAAAGTTGAAGGACAAGGAAAGATTAATTCTGAAGATGACATGTGAAAAGGAACTCACTCTCAACAATGTGTTGCATGTACCGGACATTCACAAGAATCTTGTTTCCGGATCTTTGTTGAGTAAAAATGGGTTTAGGCTAGTTTTTGAAAGTGACAAGTTTGTACTTACCAAAAATGGGATGTATATAGGAAAATGCTACATGTCTGATAGCCTTTTCAAAATGAATGTAATGACTGTTGTACCCTCTGTTACTAATAAAAATACATCTTCTTCTTACTTGCTTGAGTCTTCAAATTTATGGCATGGTAGACTAAGACATATTAATTATGGATCTTTGCGTAAATTAATTAATATGGAATGTTTACCTAAATTTGATATTGATTTAAATCATAAATGTGAAATTTGTGTCGAAGCAAAATTATCCGAATCTCCTTTTCATATAATTGAAAGAAGTATGGAACCACTTGAATTAATTCATAGTGACATTTGTGATTTTAAATCAATTCAAACTAGAGGTGGGAAAAAATATTTTATCACTTTCATATATGACTATATTAGATATAGTTATGTTTATTTAATTCGAACCAATGATGAAGCTTTGGAAACTTTCATTCAATATAAGAATGAAGTTGAAAATCAACTTGGTAAGAAAATTAAGAAACTTAGAAGTGATAGAGGTGGTGAATACGAATCACCTTTTGGTGAGTTTTGTAAAGAACATGGAATAATTCATCAAACCACCGCTCCTTACTCACCTTAGCAAAATGGAATTGCTGAAAGGAAAAATAGGACTTTAAAAGAAATGATGAATGCCATGTTAATAAGTTCTGGATTACCTCAGAACTTGTGGGGGGAAGCAATACTTTATGTTAATTATATTCTAAATAAAGTACCCCGAAAGAAAGTGAATCAAACACCTTATGAATTGTGGCATAGAAGAATATCATCCTACAAATACTTAAAAGTGTGGGGGTGTTTGGCTAAAGTGACTATTCCTAGTCTTAAAAAGACTAAGATAGGTCTTAAAACAGTTGACTGCATTTTCATTGGTTATGCCATGAATAGTAGTGCATATCGATTTTTGATTCATAAGTTAGAACATTCCAAAATGCATGTAAATACTATTATTGAATCTCGGAATGCGTCTTTCTTTGAACATGTGTTTCCAAACAAGACTGGACAAGAGACTAGTACTAATAAAAGATCTTATGATACTATTATTAGTCATGATCAAGAACAATATAAAGAACAAGAGCAAGAGATAAATCAAAATGAAGAAGAGGAACCTAGGCGTAGTAAACGTGCTAGAATCTCAAAATCTTCGGTCCAGATTTTCTAACATTTTTGTTAGAAAATTAGCCTTTAACTTTTAAAGAGGCTATGTCCAATCCTGAAACTCCTTTATGGAAAGAAGCTGTAAACGGTGAAGTTGAATCCATCCTGCAAAATCACACTTGGGAATTGGTGGATCTGCCACTAGGTTGTAAACCTCTTGAGTACAAGTGGATTTTCAAGAGAAAAATGAAAGCGGATGGCTCAATTGACAAATACAAGGCAAGACTTATGGTCAAAGGTTTTAGACAAAAAAAAGGTCTTGGTTACTTTGATACATACTCACCGGTTATTAGAATAACATCCATTAGAATGCTAATTGCTGGTGCATCATTGTACAATCTAGAAATTTATCAAATGGATGTGAAAACCACTTTCTTAAATGGTGAGTTAGATGAAGAAATTTACATGGAACAACCAAAAGGATTTTCTGTTCCAGGAAAAGAAAAGAAAGTGTGTAAATTAGTTAAATCATTATATGGTTTAAAACAAGCGCCAAAGCAATGACATGAGAAATTTGACAAGGTAATGATGTCAAATGGATTTAAAATTAATGAGTATAACAAATGTGTTTATATTAAAAAGGTTATGTCATTGTATGTCTTTATGTAGATGATATGCTCATCATAGGTAGTAACAATGAAATGATTGAAAGTACCAAGCAAATGTTGAATAAACATTTTGACGTAAAAGACATAGGGATTGCTGATGTAATTCTTGGTATGAAAATTACCAAAACATCAGAAGTTTATACTTTGTCGCAATCTCAATACATTGAGAAAATACTTGACAAATTCAGCAAAGATGATGATCATCTTGCTAGAAAACTTGTGGATGTTAATTTGTTTCTTTCAAAAAATGTACAAGAAAGTATTTCTCAATTAGAATATGCCCAAATTATTGGAAGCTTAATGTACTTGATGAATTGCACTCGCCCAAATATAGCTTATGTAGTAAGTAAATTAAGTAGATATATGAGTAATCTAGGAGTAGAACACTGGAAAGCTATTATAAGGGTTCTAAGATATCTCCGATTTACTCGTAACATTGGGTTAAATTATACTAGATATCCAGCAGTACTTGAAGGATACTGTGATGCAAACTAGATATCGGATACTAGAGACTCAAAGTCCACTAGTGGGTATGTCTTTACTCTTGGTGGGGCGGCTGTATCTTGGAAATCTTCCAAACAGACTTACATTGCTAGGTCTACTATAGAATCAGAATTCATAGCTTTAGATAAAGCTGGGGAAGAAGCAGAATGGCTTGGCCACTTCCTTGAAGATATTCCAATGTGGCCAAAACCGGTGCCTGCTATATGCATACATTGCGATAGTCAATTAGCAATAGGTAGAGCACACAGTCATATGTATAACCGTAAGTCGCGACACATTCGTCGTCAACATAACACCGTATAACAACTACTCTCTAATGGAATTATTTCCATTGAATATGTGAAGTCTAAAGACAATATAGCGGATCCACTAATCAAAGGGTTAGCAAGAGAGTTAGTTGAGAATTCATTGAGGGGAATGGGACTTAAGCCTATTAAATAAGAGTTACCACAAAGCAACCCAACCTAGTTGACTGGAGATCCCAAGATCTAGGTTCAAAGGGACAACCGAGTTGTATATGATTCAGAAGGATCACTGGGGAGTTAAACTTCTACCCATTTCTATGATGAAATAATGATGTCTACAACGTTTTAGGTTAAGTAATACTTTTAATGATTCTTATATCCAGGTATACCTAGCGGAGTATGGCATGATATTCTTCATAAGAATCACCTATATGAGTGTGAACTGTGCCGGTTCTATAAGATTTGTGAAGGGCTACAATTCTCTTGAGCACTCATGAAAAACCAGGTTGTTCAGGGCCAAAATAAACACAATAGTGAGAACTAAACTGTGTCTGGAGGATATATTGTGTGAGTTCTATTATTTTGGTTTACATAAATGGCTGAACAGTTCAAAACATCATGTTCACTGGTTAGCTAGTAAATTCGATAGTATCTCATAAGGGAAAGTTCAAAGCCAAAAGCTATCTATCCTTTGTAGAATATTTCCAATTTCTGTACTCTTTGTAATTAAATCATGTTGTTGCATTTTCTCTCCGTCAAATTCCATTCATGTGGGGGATTGTTAGAAATTTGGTTTTTATAGACTTATTTTGGGCCAACTTTGAGCCCAAATTTGAGTGGGGTTCACACGTCTTTTGAGGTGGGTCCAAAGAGATGACGTGTTCTTTGCCACATGGCAAGTCACACGGTGACGACGGTTCGTCAAAACCATTTATGAGTGAATTGGAAGTTGACGTCGTTTTCAGGTTCATGGAATTGGACATTTAAAGAATTAAATATGGGTTTCCTTATAAGGCTAATCCCACATTGGAAACTTAAGAGAACTTATGTGTGTATATAAGTTCTAGGTGGCAACACTTGGGTTGGGCCCCAAAGAGCACCTCAAGTTTGTAGAAGGAAGAAGCTATGGACAAAGTGAACCTTAGCTCAAACCACCACACATGCGCGCTACTGCCGCCGTCCGTCCGACCGGCAAGCCGAGCCAAGCCGTACCAGGCGTAGGTGTGGGCCGGGTCAGTTCTAACATTAATTTTTTGGACAAAATTTATTTGAATTTTTACCAATTCTTATAGAAAATTATTTTAATTTCAAATTGAAATTAATTCAAATTTTTTGTCCATAATTTGTGCCCCTTTTCAGATTCGAATTCCACAACAGATTAATCAGTCCGAACAGTTTTTCAATCTGTTGAACTTTGGACAGGTTCAAACTGGTTTTACAGTTATAAAACTGCCCAGACAGATTCAAATCTATCCAGCAGTTACCAACAGATTTGAAAACTGTTTATACCTGTTTAGTTTGAAATTGAATCTGTTCGTATCTTCCTAACCACCACTAATGGTGCTATAAATAGTAGAACTCATTCTAGCAATTTTTTTACATCCGAAAACATCTTGAAAAATATCCAGAAATATTCTTTCTTTCCCGATTTTGCTCTTTGGTTGCATTGTTCTTCATTTTATTTTTTAGAAAAAAATTAAGAGAGTATAGAACACAGGTTTTGTTCACCGTACAAGTTGTTTGGAGTGCTGCTACAATTTGTGAAAATCATTGTATCCTAGGAGATAGACGTCTTTTATCCGTAAGCACTGTAGCGGGGTGAATCTGTCTTAAGGACAGAGTGTCACACACTCATCTTTTAAATATTTATTCAGTTCAGTAAAATAAATTCTGTAAGTAATTTATTTATTTTTGTTTGATTTGTTTCAAGTTATTTATTTTATACAAAAGTTTGTTCCAACAGTAATCACATCAAAATTTTCTTTGTTTCAAAAGAAAAAAGAAAAAAGAAAAAATCACATCAATTTTTTTTCTCTTTTTATAATTATATTATTTGCTGATAAAAAAGAAGCTAAAAAACACCATTATCGTGGTACATTTAATAGGTCGTTTTCATTTGTTGGTTGTCATTGAGTAGTCCAAATTTGGTAGCTGTGCAACAAGAGTATTTATAAATTTCATATAGTTAATTTCATTTTACAAATGACAAAACAAACAAGAATTAGTCAAATAGACATGAAATAAATAAATATATTTTTTAATTCCTTCACTTAATTCCATTATGTTATGAAAGTAGTGAGAGAAGAGAAAGGAGAAACTCTATATTGAATACCATAATCAAATACAAGAAGCCTGTATTTATAGGCTGAGAAGAAACCTAGATAAGTGTAGAAAATAAGATAGAGGTACATTAGAGATATGTATAGAAAAAGAGATGAGATACATCTACAATACAGATAGATAAATATTAATTAATAATATATATATATATATATCTAACACCCCCCCTCAAGCTCAAGGTGGTAAGTCAGATATCAACTTGAGCTTGGAGAAGAGATCAAAGAAGCGTCCTGGAAGATAAGCTTTGATGAAGAGGTCGGCAGTCTAATCAGGAGAGGTAACAAAGAGAAGACGAACAAGGCCACTAGTAACATGCTGTCGTATAAAGTGGCAATCGATCTCAATATGCTTGGTGCGATCATGGAAGACATCGTTATGTGCAATCTGAATAGCACTTTGATTGTCACAATAAAGATTGGTGGCAACAGAATGACAAACACCCATGTCAGAGAGAAGCCAACGAAGCCACACAAGCTCCTGAGTAGTGTCAGCAACAGCACGATACTCAGCCTCGGTAGTAGAATGAGCAACAAGGGTTTGCTTCTTGCTACGCTAGGAAATAAGAGAGTTGCCTAAGAAGAAACAGAACCCAGTAGTGGAACGACCATCAGTAGGATCCCCTGCCCAATCGGCATCAGAAAAGGCATGCAACTGTAGAGAAGAGTAAGGGGAGTAGTGAAGACCATGAAACAGAGTTCCTTTGAGATAGCGCAAAATGCGAACAAGAGCAGCATAGTGTGGAGAGCGAGGAACAATATCTGGATGAGTAACTGTGAGATATACAAGACTACCAACTAGCTGACGATAAAAAGTGGCATTAGACAATAGGGGGCCCGTCAAGAGGTGTAAGATGAGTCTGAGGATCAGCGGGAGTAGTGACAGTCTTGCAATCGGTAAGGCTAGCATCAGCCAAGAGATCAGAAGTATACTTGACCTGGGTAAGAAAATAACCGGAGGAATCTTGAGAAATTTCCAAGCCAAGGAAGTAGCTAAGTGAACCCAAATCTTTCATCTCAAACTGGCGATAGAGAAACTGTTTGAGACTAGAAATACCCACTGTGTCATCTCCAGTGATAACCATATCATCCACATAGAGGAGAAGAAGAATAGTACCATACTCTGTCTTACGGATAAACAAGGCAGAATCATGGACACTAGAAGAAAAACCAAAGTCACGAATGGTAGAGCTGAACATGGCAAACCAGGCACGCGGAGCTTGTTTCAAACCATACAAAGCACGGCGGAGTTTGCAAATATTATTTGATGGAACAGAAGAACCAGGAGGGGGTTGCATATAAACTTCCTTAGTGAGATCACCATTGAGAAATACATTCTTGACATCCATCTGATAAAGACTCCAGTGGCGAGCAGCAGCAACGACAAGTAAGCTGCGAACTGAAGTAAGACGGGCAACAGGAGCAAATGTTTCCTCATAGTCAATCCCATATTCTTGACTAAATCCCTGGGCGACAAGGTGAGCTTTGTAACGCTCAATGGAACCATCAAAATGAGTTTTGATCTTGTAAACCCATTTGCAACTAACAGTACGCTTTCTAGGAGGAAGATCAACCAAATCCCAAGTATGTGTTTGATCGAAAGCCTGCAGTTCATCAGTCATAGCTTGTTGCCAAAGAGGGTTAGAAGAAGCTGTTTGATTAGAAGTAGGTTCATGAGAGCAAAAGGCAGTGGAACCAACAATATAATCACAGAGAAGAATAGAAGGTTGCCTTACCCGTGTAGAATGACGTTCAGGTGAAGGAGGAACCTCAATGGAAGTAGGTACCTCCACCGGATCTGGAGAAGGCGTAGGGTCATCAGCAGACACAAGATCCTTAGAACGGACGATAGGCCTAGGTGGCTGTAGAAGCATGGGGCTAAAATCTGCATCAAAGTCATCAGAAAACAAATCTATAGAAATATCAGTGAAGACCGGTGAGTGGGTGGACTATGGTAGGTGAAATTTGGAAAAAGTAGAGAACATTTTGTGTTCCCAAAAGACCACATGACAAGAAATACGAAGACGCTTGGAAATAGGATCCCAACAACGATACCTTTTATGTTCTATACCATACCCCAGAAAGCAATAAAGACGAGAACGAGGTTCTAGTTTAGTGTGTTCATAAGGCTGAAGGAGAACAAAACAAGCAGAACCAAAAACTTTAAGAGTGGTATAATTAGGAGGAGAACCATACAAGCGCTCGTAAGGAGAAGTGTTAGCTATTACAGGGTAGAGACTCGATTGATGGTCTGGATGGCAGTGAGGGCAGCTTCCTCCCAAAATTTTTTAGGACAAGAAGAAGAGAGGAGAAGAGCACGAGTAGTGTCTAGAATATGACGGCGCTTTCTTTCTGCTCGTCCATTTTGTTGGGAAGTGCCTGCACAAGATCAATGAGAGAGAGTACCATGAGCCCGAAGAAAAGAAAGAAAATCAGAATCCAAGTATTACTTAGCATTATCAGAACGAAAAATCTTAATAATACAAGAAAACTGAGTGCGGACCATAGCAGAGAAATCATAGTAAATCTGTTTAAGTTCAGAGCGATTTTTGAGAAGAAAAAGCCAAGTATAGTGAGAAAAATCATCAAAAAAAATTACAAAATATCTGGACCCCCCCATGGTAGGTGTGGGGGAAGGTCCCCAAATATCTGAATGCACAAGATCAACAGGAGCAGTAGAAATAGATTTACTGTTATTAAAAGGTAAGGCAGGTTGTTTAGCAATTTGACAAGATAAACAATCGACATCTTCAAGATGGACACGACCTAACTGACCATTAGAAACTAAATTTTTCAAACAACTAAAAGAGACATATCCTAAGTGACAATGCCAAAGATGAAAAGAAGACATAGTAGATGCAGCAACAATAGTAGATGATTTGTGCAGATTGCGAAGATGGATAAGCTCGAAAAGACGTCCATGCTTACGGCCTATCCCAAGGATCTATCTCGTCTGAGGGTTCTGCACCAAACAACCATTAGCAGAGAAGGTAATAATTAGACCAAGTTCACATAACTGACCAACACAGATAAGGTTCATTTTAAGAGAAGGAATATGGTAAGCATCAGAAAGAGATACAGTGGAAGTAGAGATTTGGCCAATATGACTAACATGCATATGAGAACCATCAGTAGTGTGTATAGTGGGAGCAGAAGAGGATAATGACAAAGAAGAAAAGAGAGTGGAGTCAAAAGTCATATGATTACAGCATGTGGAATCAAAATACCAGGAAGAGTTACATAAGGTTACTGAAAGAGCAATAGAGGGAGGAGTACCAAATTTGTTGAGCACCTAGTGGATAATGGACTCAACATTATCCATACAGAAGGAGGGAGTAGAAGAACCCTCAGAGACAACAACAGCAGAGCGAGAACCGTGGTGTCACGACCCAAACCCGCTCCTAAGGGTTTAGCATCGTAACCGGCCAGTAATCCGCGATTACCAAAGGCCTGCTTAACAGTAATAACAATAGTACAGAGTAAGGGGTTGGCGAAAGCCAAACAGTAAATAAGAGATGTCCAATGAGCTGTGAAAATCTGAATGGAAAAAGACTTTTATGAACAAAGCCACATTCATAACCAAAACATATATACATATATCAGATATACATAACATACAGGTTAGGGATCCATCCCTTCTCCATAACTGTATAGTCAAAGGTCTAAAACATTCATTACAAAGTAGAAACAAAAGGGTGAATCTGAAACACCCCAAAACAGCCTTGGCTTGAACGGACTTGGAACCTCGAAGTGAGGCACAATGGTTGGCTTGACAAAACATAAGCTTAGCTTGACGCTCCTAGCTTCGGTCTGGTGCCTGGCTACCTACATATATATATAAACAGTGAACTAAAGCCCAGTGAATAACAAACGTGTAAAGAGGTTGAGAATGAATGCCCTTTCAGTAATTAAAACAGTCCTTTGTATCAGTAGATCAGTTATTCAATCAGTGGCTCATATTTCATGCCATATCAGTTGATTAGAAATCATAGCAGTCATATGTGGTATATCCAATAACAAAACAGTACAGTAGGTCTTAATAGACCGAACAGTCAGTTGATGGCCACCAGAACAGTGAACAGTAGTAGTTCCAAACATTGGAACTGACAAAGATCTCTATAACAGTAGCAGTAACAGTGACAGTACAGTAGCAGTAGCAGTAACAGTAACAGTAAGTTGCTATGGATGCCACGAGTACAGTTTACAAATAGGACAAACATTCATTCAGTAAACAATGTTATTTCAGAAAGCAGTACAATCAATCGTTCGGAAAATAATTATGCTTGAACGTATCTTTACAACATTGTTACTCACAGATTACTGGGCTACAGGCAAGCTAATCAGCGTCCTCGGGTTCCAACCCTACACAGTTGCAGAACGAACACACACTAAGTTACACACTCGGGATTAATAATTTAGCCCCTATCTTGACTTGGTGTGGTTCTATAACATTTTCCTCATTAAGATGCCTTAAACATGGCCTAGGAATGCCTAGGATGGAATGAGGATGCAAAGATGTACTTTAAAAGACTTTTCAAAATTTGCTGAAAACAGGGGTCTTGCTCGAGCGTGGCTTTCCCCGCTTGAGCGGACATGCAGACAAAGAGGGTCCGCTCGAGCGTGACTTCCCTCACTCGAGCGGACTGCAAACTTATGAAAAAGTATTGGTTGCACATTTTTCACGCTCGATAGACGATCGACTTACAATCAAGCGTGAGACTCAGACCCTCGCTCGAGCGTAGATTACCTCGCTCGAGTGGACTGCAAAACACATGAACTTCTGGGCATATGCATTTCCTGCTCGAGTGTGAAGTCCTCCGCTCGAGCGTGGATCAAAAATCTAGAATTTTCAGATTGATCCTCAAGCACAAAACTCAACCTCTAAAGCTTCTGAGAGGGAAAATAATGGTCTGGTACCGTGCCGGACAGATTTGGCCGGATAGAGTTACGCCGGGCAATATTTTGGCCGAGCAAATACTGGGCTGAGAAGGTGCTCGGTTAAGGCACCGATTGTGTGAACCGAGCTGCATGCTTCGCAGGAGGGCCGACCAGCCAAACAGATGACCGGCGCCAGGAAGGGCGTAGTCGACCGAGCTATGAGTTGTTCGGCAGGAAGGCCGACAAAGGTGAATGCAGATATCTCGGACACGGTCCAGCCGGGATGCTGCGTAGCCCGGTTCCCTCAAGCTTAGCCAGCGGCGTGTTTGGGCACGAAGCACAGCCCGGCTGTTTATTGGGCAGCTCGGCTGCCGGGCTCCAGCAGAGAAGGCTGGCATTTGGGATTAGGTAATGACCAGCATGGTGTGACCTGACAAAAGCATGGTTTATGTGCTGACAGACGGGATAGCAGACCACGTGTTGAGAGATCATTGGGAGTAGATATGAAGCGCAGAGAGGTATATAAACAAGTCGGCGCCACCCCTTAGAAGGATGGACAATTTTTGTAAGTAAGACTTACACTCAAACTCTCTCCCTTCTCTCTAGTCATTTTTCCAGGTGTGTGGTTCTAACTTGAGCGTCGGAGGTGTTTTCCGGCCACACACCGCCGGATAGCTCACCGCTTTTGCACTTTCAGGTGATCGGACAGCTGAGGGACTTGGAAGAAAGGAAGTGCGGGTAGCCGGAATATTTTCCCCCCGCACAATTGGCGCCGTCTGTGGGAAGCTTGCAGATAAAACCTTATCTTCTGGGTTCATCTGATCGTCGTTCATGGCGCACAACGAGGAGTTTCCGTTGTCCGCCGTCGACGGAGCCACCCCTGAGTTTGCCCGGCAGAGAGAAGGACTCCCGTCCGTCTTTCCGATGGCGGACCTGGAGACAGCCACCGGAGGACAGGCGGGAGACACGCGGGATAAGCGCGGGAGAAGTCATGGCCATTCCCGTAGTCCAGACGGTCACCGCCGGCGGAGAGAGTCGCACTCCAAACGCCTGGAACACAAGTTGCGGGACCAAGATGCCGTCATCCGGCGAATGGCGGCGGAGATGGAGGAGCTCAAGCGGCGTTACAAAGGGAAGGGTGTAGCTGGAGTAGGTGACCACAGTGAGCGCACCCCATCCCGCCATTCAGCCCCCTCCCGCCGTTCAGCCAGCCAGAGTCAGAAGCACACTCCGGCGCTCTCTATTACCAGGAGCTATAGAGATGGTGACACCGACTTGCACGCAGAGAAGTCCAGCGCGCGAGATAGTACTTATAGACCCTCACGTCCGGATACGACGTCGAGGTATTCCTATTCCGCCTGTACAGAGGATTTGCGGGCAGTTCTAAAGGAACGGGCTCGCCGGCGGGAAGCTCAAAGGGTGCCGGCGTTCCAGCGGTTATCCTACGGAGCCCACGCCAGCGAGGAGGTCGGAATGCCTCCACCGCGCCAAGCGGCGCCACTCCTTTTAGATACAGATTTGGCTAGGTTGAGCGCCACTCCTTTTTCACTGGAGATAGAAGCAGCGCCGCTCCCGGCGGGATTCCACCAGCCAAAGTTTACCCTTTACGATGGAAAGACCGATCCGTACATGCATATAAGTCATTTCCGACAGGTTATGGCCGGACACCGGCGGAATGATGCTCTTATGTGCCTAATCTTTCCGTCGAGTTTGGGCGAATTGGGATTGAAGTGGTTTGGAAGGCTCCCGGAGGGAAGTATTGAAAGGTGGCAACAGCTGGCCGAAGCCTTCGTAACGCGCTTCACGACTAACACCAAAACTCCTAAGGAAGTTGATCACCTCCTGAGTATCAAGATGGAACCGAGCGACACACTCAAGGCGTACAACTCCAGGTACTGGGAGACTTTCAATGAGATACTGGACTGCCCGGTCAACCTTGCTATCGTACAGTATAAGCGCGGGCTCCCGGTCGGACATAGACTGCGAGACTCACTTACCATGCAACAACCTGCGACCATGGTACAGCTTATGCAGCGCATCAATGAGCATATCCGGGTAGAGGATGATGCCTCGGCCTCAACCGAGAAGGCAGCCCCGGTCGAAACGCCCAAGAAGTTGGCAGGAAAAGTGCATGCAGTCGGGCAAGAGTCCGGCCGACCTAGTGACCGAGCTGAAGAGTCTGACCGAGGTTCAAACCGCAAGAACCGGGGTAGGGAGCGGCGTAATGACAGGAATGATTACCGCCGGGATGACTACGCCCAAGATAATGTGGCCGATGCAGGCAGAAGGTTGAAAGCAAGAACAGGCATCACCACGGTCTTCAAAATTCCAATCTATCGCATACTTAGTGAAATCCGTGACGAGGAATACGTCCGGTTTCCTGCTAAGTTAGGCGACGGGCAGAGAGGCTTCAACTCCAAGTACCGTTGTACCTTTCACCGGGAACGTGGCCACCGAACAGAGGACTGTCTGCCTTTGAGGCAGCACTTAGAAGAGCTAGTGGCAGCCGGGCATCTGGACCTCTACATTGATGGAGGAGTTAAGGCAAATCAGGTTCCAGTCGATCCACGCGGACCGGATGACCGAGATGCACCTCCGCAAGGGGTTGTAAATGTCATCCACGGCATAGTGGAACCGGCGCGTGTTTGCGAGCTTCGTGGTATGATTAAGAAGGCAGAACACATGAGGGAAGTTTTGTCAGTTCAGCCTGCGCTCAAGAGGGGGAAGACAGAAGTAAAGGATGTAATCAGCTTTTCCTCAAAAGATTTGGAGCGCATACAGACACCGCACAATGACGCCTTGGTAGTAACTCTCCGCGTCAATGATTTTGAAGTTAAAAGGATCTTGATCGATCAGGGAAGTTCGGTCGAGATCATGTATTACGACGCTTTCAAACAGCTCAAGCTCCGAGACACGGATTTGGCACCAGCAACTTCGCCATTGGTCGGTTTCAACTCACAACCGGAGTGGCCTTTGGGAAAAATTATCCTGCCGGTTAAAGCGGGATCAGTGGTCAAACAGGTTGAATTCTGGGTATTGCAGGTGCCGTCTACTTACAATCTGATCCTTGGCAGGGGATGGCTTCATGCAATGCAAGCCGTGGCATCAACCTTTCACCAAGTAATGAGATTTCCCTCGGCTATGGGTGCAGTTGAGGAGATTGGGGGCGATCAGGTTATGTCAAAACAGTGCTTTGTGGCGGTCAATGGAAGCCGGGCTGCCAAGGGATTTGTTCAAATGATTGAGGGACCGGAGGACCAGGTAGTGCTGGATGATGTGGGCACTAAGGCAGAAGACAAAGCCGTGGAAGGATTGGTGGAAGTGCGAATTGATACCGAGCAGCCGGACAAGTTCTTCTTGCTCGGCTCCACCCTCACGGCACAAGAGAGGACCGAGATGGTGGAGTTCCTTATGGCCAACATTGAAGTTTTCGCATGGTCGCCTTATGACATGCCTGGCCTCGATCCAAACTTCATCTGCCATCATCTCAATGTCTTCCCCGGAGCCAAGCCGGTCGTTCAGCGAACAAGGAGGTCAGCATTGCACCACGCCGAGGTAGTGGCGGAGGAAGTTAAGAATCTGCTTGAGGCACGAGCAATTCAGGAAGTTCACTATCCTCGGTGGATTTCAAATACAGTCGTTGTACCGAAGAAGAATGGGAAGTGGCGGGTTTGCGTTGATTACAAGACCGTCAACCGTGCCTGTCCGAAAGACAGCTTTCCTTTGCCTAGAATTGACCAGCTTGTTGATTTGACGGCTGGCCATGACAGGCTAAGTTTCTTGGACGCTTACCGGGGCTATCACCAGATTGCCATGCACGGCCCCGACCAAGAAATCACTTCATTTACTACCCCAAGGGGACTCTTTTGCTACCGAGTTATGCCTTTTGGTTTAAAGAACGCCGGGGCAACTTTCCAAAGGATGGTGACCAAGATGTTTGCTCCTTTGCTGGGCCGGACAATGGAGGCTTACATTGATGACATGGTGGTGAAGAGCAGGCAACAAACAAATCATTTGTCCGACCTAGCCGAGATGTTTGCCATCCTCAAGAAGCATAAGTTACGCCTGAATGCGTCTAAGTGTGCCTTCGGTGTGGGATCCGGGAAATTTTTAGGATTCTTAGTCACAAACCGAGGTATTGAGGCGGACCCTACACAAATCAGAGCCGTACAAGAGTTAAAGCAGCCTAGCTCGGTGAAAGACGTGCAGCATCTGGCCGGAATGGCCGCCGCGCTTAATCGATTCATAAGCCGGTCATCAGATCGCTGCCTTCCTTTCTTCTAGTCCTTGAAGTCCAAGTTCTCATGGGATGAAGAATGCGACCGAGCGTTGGCCGAGCTCAAGGAATATCTGTCCTCAGCGCCGTTGTTGGTCACGCCGGTGCCTGGGGAAGAGCTTTATCTCTATCTGGCCGTATCGCAACATGCAGTCAGCGCGGTGCTTGTTCGGGCTGAAGGAATCAAGCACCTCCCCATCTTTTATGTCAGCAAGACCTTGCTACCGGCAGAGACTAGGTACCTGCCTCTTGAAAAACTTGCTTTGGCATTAATGATGGCTTCAAGAAAGTTGGCACACTACTTCCATGCACATACTATCGTCGTCTTGACCGAGTTCCCCCTCAAAGCTTTATTTGAACGGGCGGATTTTTCTGGCCGCGTTCTTAAGTGGGCGGTCGAGTTAGGGCAGTTTGATGTGAAGTTTCAGCCGCGCACTGCCATCAAAGCCCAAACTTTGGCTGACTTCGTTGCCGAATTCTCACCTGGAACTCGTCCGGTATGCCCGGTCGATATTACCGCGGCAGATGATGAGGTGCGCGCCAGTTCATCAGAGATGTTACCAGGTGGTAGGGTTCGCGGCACGGACTTAGCGCGCCCCACCGCAGAGGCCTACACTTCTACAATGCCAACAACCGGTGACGCGATGACAGAGTTGGGTGTTGTTATTCCACCATCTCTGCCCGGCACCGCATCACCAAGGGGGGAATTCATGGAACTACTCAGCACAGAGCCTGCGGCCGGCATAATACCGCAGCCTGGTGATTCGCCTACGGACTTAGGCGTGGCAGACCGACTTGCTGAGTCCGGTGTCGAATCACCAAGGGGGGCTGGAGTGGGGCCAGTGAGCGCAGAACTTGAAACCGGACAGCCGAGCAACATTGATCGTAGCACCCCTCACCACTCGCAGGATCCATCAGTTTGCTGGAAGCTTTTTGTGGGGGAAATGTGGAAGCTTTTTGTTGACGGGGCGTCCAATCGTCACGGCGCTGGGCTGGGTATTGTTCTTATCTCCCCAGATGGCCTAACCATTGAACATTCTATCACCCTTGGCTTCCTAGCATCTAACAACGAAGCTGAGTATGAGGCCCTTCTGGCCGGGCTCGAGAGCGCAATCCAGATGAAGGCCGCCGAGTTAATGGTGTACAGCGACTCCCAACTTGTGGTTAACCAAGTTTCTGGGATCTACGAGGCAAAGGATGACCGCATGGCGAAGTACCAAGCTCTGGTCAGGGAGCGCATCAAGCAGTTTCAGGCAATCAGAGTCCAACAGATCGGCCGAGAAGAAAACAGCCGAGCTGATGAGCTGGCCGGTCTGGCATCGATGGTTGATAGTACGTCTCCAAATCCCTTGTTAATTGACTTTCTTCCACGACCAAGCATTGAAGATACCGGGCAGACGGAAGTACTCTGCGCCGAGCTGGGTCCGTCGTGGATGGATTCAATCATTTTGTTCCTCCAAGACCGGATTCTACCAATCGAGAAGAAGGAAGCACACAAATGCCGGGTAAAGTCAGAGCGGTTTTGGCTCTCTCCATCTGGCGCTTTGTATAAGAAGTCCTTCTCTGGTCCTTACTTAAAGTGTGTGCACCCGAGCAGTGTGGATGCACTCCTGCACGAAATTCACGAAGGCATTTGTGGCAGCCACACCGGGGGCAGATCCTTGGCCTACCGAGCTATTTCACAAGGCTATTGGTGGCCGTACATGCAAGCTGACGCGCAAAAATATGTCCGGAAATGTGAGAAGTGCCAGAAATTTGCACACCAGATCCACCAGCCGGCCCGAGAACTTATTCCCCTCACCAGCCCTTGGCCTTTTGCAATGTGGGGGCTAGATATAGTGGGACCCCTCCCAACTGCACCGGGCAACCGCAAGTTCTTTATCGCGGCGACGGACTACTTCACCAAATGGGTTGAAGCCGAACCTTTGACAACTATCAAGGAAAAAGACGTGAAGAGATTTGTCTGGCAGAATGTGGTAACGCGGTTTGGCGTCCCCAAGATCTTGATTTCTGACAACGGCACCCAGTTTGACGGTCGCCTATTCAGAGGTTTTTGTGAAGATTTGAAGATTGAATTCTACAACTCCACTCCGGCTTACCCACAGTCCAACGGTCAAGCCGAGGCGTCGAACAAGATTATATTGGATGGGTTAAAGAAAAGGTTGGAAAAGGCAAAGGGAAAGTGGGCCGAGGAACTTCCCAGCGTCCTTTGGGCATACCGGACTACCCCGCGGCGTTCTACCGGGGAAACTCCATTCGCTTTGGCTTATGGCATGGAGGCAGTCATTCCCTTGGAAGTCGGCATGCCCACCCTCAGAAGTGAAAGTTTTGAGCCCGCTCTGAACACCGAGGCTATTGCTCTGGAATTAGACCTGGCTGAAGAGCGCCGGGAAAAGGCTCTCATCCATGTGGCAGCCTACCAGCAAGAACTCTCCAGGAAGTACAACAAGATGGTGCACCCCAGACCGTTCAAGGTGGGTGATTGGGTCCTGAGGAAAGTTATGGGAAATACCCTGGTGCCAGGAGAAGGCAAGCTAGGGGCAAATTGGGAAGGACCATACAAAATAACCGGTCTGGCGGGCAAGGGGGCATACCACCTGGAGGACTTGGATGGTAGAGCAATACCTCGGCCATGGAATGCGGCCAATCTCAAAGTGTACTATTTCTAGCTATTGTTTTGTTCGCAAAGAAGAAGCTTTTTGCATTACACTTCAGAATGTAATTCTTTTTTGTCAATATATACAAGTGTTCTTTGCCTTCGTTAAATTGATATTTTGTTCAAGTTAAAGCATGCCCAACCGAGATGGATTAAGTCCGGTTGGAAGAGTTGATGTTTTGCCCAACTTTGGATTCCCAACCGAGATGGATTAAGTCCGGTTGGAAGAGTTGGTGTTTTGCCCAACTTTGGATTCCCAACCGAGATGGATTAAGTCCGGTTGGAAGAGTTGGTGTTTTGCCCAACTTTGGATTCCCAACCGAGATGGATTAAGTCCGGTTGGAAGAGTTGGTGTTTTGCCCAACTTTGGAATTCCCAACCGAGATGGATTAAGTCCGGTTGGAAGAGTTGGTGTTTTGCCCAACTTTGAATTCCCAACCGAGATGGATTAAGTCCGGTTGGAAGAGTTGGTGTTTTGCCCAACTTTGGATTCCCAATCGAGATGGATTAAGTCCGGTTGGAAGAGTTGGTGTTTTGCCCAACTTTGGATTCCCAACCGAGATGGATTAAGTCCGGTTGGAAGAGTTGGTGTTTTGCCCAACTTTGGATTCCCAACCGAGATGGATTAAGTCCGGTTGGAAGAGTTGGCGTTTTGCCCAACTTTGGAATTCCCAACCGAGATGGATTAAGTCCGGTTGGAAGAGTTGGTGTTTTGCCCAACTTTGGATTCCCAACCGAGATGGATTAAGTCCGGTTGGAAGAGTTGGTGTTTTGCCCAACTTTGGAATTCCCAACCGAGATGGATTAAGTCCGGTTGGAAGAGTTGGTGTTTTGCCCAACTTTGAATTCCCAGCCGAGATGGATTAAGTCCGGTTGGAAGAGTTGGTGTTTTGCCCAACTTTGGATTCCCAACCGAGATGGATTAAGTCCGGTTGGAAGAGTTGGTGTTTTGCCCAACTTTGGATTCCCAACCGAGATGGATTAAGTCCGGTTGGAAGAGTTGGTGTTTTGCCCAACTTTGGATTCCCAACCGAGATGGATTAAGTCCGGTTGGAAGAGTTGGCGTTTTGCCCAACTTTGGAATTCCCAACCGAGATGGATTAAGTCCGGTTGGAAGAGTTGGCGTTTTGCCCAACTTTGGAATTCAAAACCGAGATGGATTAAGTCCGGTTGGAAGAGTTGGTGTTTTGCCCAACTTTGGATTCCCAACCGAGATGGATTAAGTCCGGTTGGAAGAGTTGGTGTTTTGCCCAACTTTGGAATTCCCAACCGAGATGGATTAAGTCCGGTTGGAAGAGTTGGTGTTTTGCCCAACTTTGAATTCCCAACCGAGATGGATTAAGTCCGGTTGGAAGAGTTGGTGTTTTGCCCAACTTTGGATTCCCAACCGAGATGGATTAAGTCCGGTCGGAAGAGTTGGCGTTTTGCCCAACTTTGGAATTCCCAACCGAGATGGATTAAGTCCGGTTGGAAGAGTTGGTGTTTTGCCCAACTTTGGAATCCCCAACCGAGATGTTTTTTGCTCCGGTTGGAAGAGTTGGTGTTTTGCCCAACTTTGGATTCCCAACCGAGATGGATTAAGTCCGGTTGGAAGAGTTGGTGTTTTGCCCAACTTTGTAATTCCCAACCGAGATGTTTTGTTCCGGTTGGAAGAGTTGATGTTTTGCCCAACCTTCGAATTCCCAACCGAGATGATTTGTTCCGGTTGGAAGAAGTTGGCGTGATGTTAATGTTTGTGCAAGTCAGATATTTCTAGCCGAGATGAATCACCTCGGTTGGAAGAGTTTGATCTGGTCTCTCAACCTAGGTGATGTATCCCGGTTCAGTGAGTTGATGTTTTTATGAAGCTAAAGCAAATCGTGCAAACACTTCATAAACGTTGAGCTTTTTCATTAATTCGAAATGAGTACAAAGGTGGGGTACTTAGCCCGGTTACAAAATGTGAGACTTAGCCCGGTTACATCAAAACAAAAAAAAAATAAGGGGGCAAGTTCAAAGAGAAACTAAGCAAGGGGGGAGAGGTTGTCAAATTCATCTTCAATGTTGACCGGTGCATTCCTCTCTTGATCACCGGGCTCATTCTGGACATTCTGCTCGGGGCTGCTTCCCTCACCGGCGTCTGCAGCCGTCTCTCTAGCAAGCTCTTCCTCGGCCTCTGCCTGCAACGCAGTGAAGACGTCGTTGGCATAAGGCACAAGGTAGACCGGCAGAAATTCTTTTGGAGTGGAAGCAAACACATCGGTTTCAGGTCCCTGACCGAGCTTAGAGCAAGCTTCCTTCCAACCGGCCTTAAAGTATATGTCCTGGGTTGCAAAGACCTGCTTTTTATAGTTGTCTTCTGCTTCTTTGAAGCCTGCATTGTTGGCATCTTCGCAGTCTTTGTCCCTGGACGCTTTCAGTGCGTCAAGCTCGGCTTGGAGTTCATCTCGCTTCTTCTCGGCCTCATTCAGCTGGCCGAGCAGTCTGTTGTTCTCGGTGCTAGCCCGGTCGAAAGAGGTTTTTGCCCGTCCCAGCTCGGTCTGAAGGCTCTCAACTTGGCTGGCTGTATCAGTTGCCCTCTGCCTAAGTCGGTGGATGCGCTCCATCACGAGGTGCTGTTTCTGGATGGCCTGCAAGAAAATAACTTGATCAGCAAAGAAACCGGGCAAACACTTGTGAAATTCTGGGAGTAGGTTGGGGTTCTTACCCTGGTCATTGACTTCACGGACGATTTGACCAGCCGGGTGTCCGGAACGTGGTCACTTCCAACCACGTCAGACGGCAGCAGGAGTGCCTTTGACAGGTCGAAGGCCAGCAGATGTTCCTTGTCGCCCTTGACCGAGGCGTTGGCCGGGATGTCAGCACCCCGGTGCTTCAACAGCGGGCGCCAGGCCGGTACGGCGCTGGCTTGAGCAGCAGGTTGCTCGGTTTCTAGCTCAGCCACCAGCTCGGCTGAGGGATCTGGGCGAGCTCTTTTTCCACCCCGACGCTGCGGAGGTTCTCGGCGGGGTTGGCCGGATGCAGGTGTGGCGAGGCCAATCACTGCGCCGCTGGATTGACCGGCCGCGGATGAGGGAACGCTGGCGCCCGGTAGCTCGGCTGAGGTGGCAGTTAGCAAATTTCGGATTCGACTCTGCTTGGCCATTTCCTGTTCCTCGGTCAGCCGGATTAAGGGGATGTCAGGTAAAGTTGGATCCAGAGGTGGAGTTGGCTCGCGCAGGAAGTCCGTGACCCTACCTCGGCGGGGAGCAGAGTATGTGTAAGTAGCTTGATAACCGAGCAGATCGTCACAATCCCGGTGCCTGTATCGGAGCACGGTCCGGATTGACTCGGAGTTTGGGAACTGGTAGTGTGCTTGCAGTGCTTGGATTGCTGCAAAAGAAACAGAAAAATAGTCAAGTAAAGAATAATCGATAGTGGATTGAACAAACTATACAGCGCGGCTTACATGAAGAACCAAAGTTCTTGCTGATAAACCAGCCCGGTACCTCGGCCGTTTCGTAGGCACCAGACACCCAGAAGAAGTCGTCATCGTGTAAGTCTTTATCTGGGGTGCCGGTCACTATTTTCTCCTTGCCCGGTCTTATTTTCAAATAGTAGGCAAGACCGTCCCCGGTGCGGCCCATGGTGTACTGCCTTAAGATCTCGGCTAAGCCTAGTTGAGTGCCAAGCCGGTTGTTTAATTCGTGAACGCCATTGATAATCCGGTATGTATTTGTTGACACTTGGGTTGGTGCCAGCCCGGTGCGGCGTAAGAATTCTGTGATCAGGGGGTTGAGTGGAAAGCGAAGTCCTCCCTCAACTATTGAGAGCACGGTGAAGGGGCATTGCTCGGTTCTTCCCCAAGGAGTTGTTTGCTCGGCTGCTAGTTCGAGGTGGACATCGGCCGGGATGCCGTACTCCTCCCTGAACGCGTCTAAGGCAGCCGGGGTGTCTACCATATAGCGGTACTTCCCCATGTGAGGCGGTCCTAAGGTAGCTCGGTTGTGGTTTGGCACCGGATGTTTGCTCGGTCTTGGGACCTTCAGAATGGTTAATGGTCCCCTTGGACTCTGCAGGAAAAGGATGGCAAGTGTGAGCGCGGTCTCTCAAAAACCAAGCTTGACTTTAGCTCGGTCCGAAGGCGTGCCAAACCACCCCGGTTCCTAAGGCTGCTAGGGAGCTCAACCGCCCAAACGGATCAGACACTAACCCGGTTGGACGACCAAGTGCTCCCACTATCTCGGTTTTTACTGTATTCACTACAAACATGTTATTTTCTCGGTTTCGTGGTTCTTTTGGATCAAATGAAGACCAGGAGCCCGGTCCGCCCCAGTTCTTCACTGTTCTTCAGGGGAAAAGAAGAACACTATGAACTATGGAGGGTTTGGGATGTTTTTAGGTGCCTAAGTTCTAAAAGTTGTATTTTCAGTCCCTAATGAGTGAAATATGAAGGAAAAGAGCGAGAAAGTACAAGAACTTACCAGGTGAAGGCAAGAAGGACTTCTTCGAGGCACCAACGCAGCAATGGCAGGAAAGGGAAGGGGCACGAGCTCTGG